>FR990090.1:11922500-13167500 GCA_905404285.2 Erannis defoliaria
TAGGCACAACGCGATTAAGGCACACTGCGTTATAGGTAGGCAGCGAGCAAACGATTACAACTCTATGATTTATTTGCGAGATACTACTATACAAGGTATTGTATCAGATAATGGGCGATTTTCTGACAGCGATTAAAAAAAATATAGTTCAAAAATATCCGTTCGATGGCAATGAAGAACCCCTGAACAGTTTCACTGTCTTGTGGTAGTGAAAAAAGTAGTTGGCCCTGAACAGTTTCACTATCTTGTATATGGTTCTAAAGACTTTGAACGAATGAAGCGAAGTAAAAAGGTAAAAAAAATTAAAGTTACCATAATTCATTTATATCAGATCTGTCTTACGTTTGTTGTGGTATTTTTGTCTAACAAAGTACTTGCCCGTAGTATTTCTTAAGTTTTCGTTAGTCCACGCAAATGGGTAAGTGCCAATGCGCCTTGCCAATTAATTAATTATTTACTATCAAATAAAAAAAATAACGTAATATAACAATAAAAAATTATCAGAATTTCCAAAAATGATACAAGAAAACTTGGAAAAGCACTTCACCAACGAACGTGAACTGTAAAGTGAAGCAGTGAAGGTGAGTGAACTGCTTTTCCACAAGAAAAATGCGAAAAAAAGTGAGCCATATCTTGCCAGCGCCGTCTATCCTTTAGCTGTAGAACTACGTTTTGACAGCTGTCAGAAAACTTCCCATTAGTGTCAGTTTTGTTTAGTTTGGGGCTAGATAACACTGTGTGAAAACGTCTTATGTTGTGAAACGAACGAAACTGAAATAAACAACTGTTATAGTTTTGAACAGTGTTTTAACTTAGTATCCAGATAGCATAAGCCAAAATAGAGAAATAAGCATAATTCGTTAAAATTCCGTAATGACTGACTAGTTAGGCTCAGTCGGTGTTAGTTTCTCTGCTTTGTGAGTAGTATGGTGGGTGAGGGTTTGGTTCCCATTTCCCAAGAAGGAAGAACAATTTAGCGACAGATAGATAGTCCTGTGTCTTTGTGTTATCTTTTATAATAAGTACCTAAATATTATCAGCAAATAATAGGTTATTTATGATACTAGTGCGGTAAGTTGGTTTTTACAAACGAGTAGACGAATGTAACCATGTAACCTTACCATAGTCACAAGTTTTTTTAGTTACAACGTTTTACAACACATTTGCGAGAAAACAGATAATGAGCAAACTTTATTATTATGTTTTTGTGTCGGTCGGAAAGTCGCAACTAAATACTTGACACTGGCAAATTCACAAAGTGCGATCCCATAATTCTCCTAGGAGGAAAGAAGAAAAAAGTCTTCTAAGTTCGTTTTCGTTAAAACGTTTTTGTAATATGAGTGTATTTTCGTGTTGTTTCCAAAACTCCGAAGAAGCGTGTAGTAAAGTTGCCACGACTTTACTAGAGCATGACTGAGCACTTGACTGTGACTTACTAAGTGTGACTTAGACTCATTCGACTTGACAATTATCAAAAACTTGATACAAATAAATACTTGAACTTGCAAATGCACAAAATGCGACGCCATAATCCTCATATGAGGAAATATGGAATGGCGTGCATTAACAAATGGCGCTACGTGCGCGTGGTGTTAGAACTACATATTTCGTTTCATTTTCTGTTTAGTATTAAAGTGAGACAAACCTATTGAGCAAAAGCGCTTCCAAGGAGGTTCGATCATTCAGCTTATTTATTAAATTCTCGTATTGTGAAACTCGTAGGTGTAGTTCTTAAATTATTATTATGGAAATTAAAAAAATACCGTAAAATTTACGCACGGTGCTATACATAGGAGTATGCTGTAAAGTAGGTTCTTAGCTGAGAGTACCTATTTTACTACACGCTCCGTTGTATGGTGCGTAATGTTCAACTTTCGAACAATGTATACAGGCTTCGTAAATGCATTTTTCGAGCAAATGTGTTGTAAATATCGTATCAGTTTCCTAGTTTCCACTCTTTAAGCTTCCTTTAATATTTTGTTAATTTCTATTAAAACTAATGTTTTGTTTATGGTATTTATCAGTACCTAATCTCTATTCACTTTTTATAGACCAACAACAAACAAAAACAAAATTTTACCTTTAAATGACTATCCGGGAGCTTCATTTACGAAATATAAATAAAATAGGCAAGTGAGAGTTGTATTCGCACAGTGAGGGTTCCGTACGTGGTCCTCAATACATTTTAGTGTGTTCGCTTGGTATTTTCTTTTTCCATTTTTAGACTTCTACAGCGCAGGATCAGATATAGCATAGCTTAAACATTATAGTTATAGGATTTTTTAAACAACCTTAAGATACGGAATTTAAAAACATGGAGACATCGGTAGCAATTGAATTAAAGTTTGCCCTCTGTCTGTTTAATATTCTATTCTTTGTCCGTCCAGTCTCTATCGAAACAGTGGGCGTACAGAAGTGCTTGAATGATTCGAGTGTGTTATCCAGCCGATCGTGTCACATCTGTTAAATCGACTCTGTTATCTTTGATTACGATCTTTTATTGGTCCCGCGAGAAGCGCGGGTGATTCTTTTATTGATTCTGTTTTTAAATTAATTGTTTTAGGAGGTTTTATTTCACACCTTTTTTGGTACTTGTAATGACGATTCAGTTTAGATGAGTTTAGATTGTCGTTTTATTTTGTTTTGAGTTCTCGTGATTATTTTTTGATTTTATGATTAAGTTTTAACCTTTTTTTTAGATTTTGCAAAAATTTTTTTGGGGTTCTAATAAAAAATGTTATTTTAACTTTTTCTACCTATCCTTGTTTGACCCTAGCTCACCTGATGAACAAATTTGGAGTAAGATATTTTTTTTTTCGGGTTTGAGAAACAGTTTTATGATTTCGTAATTTCAACGCTGGTCCCATATTAAAAGTTGTTCTCAGTTATGAGGACCTTTTCGATTAGCATTATTTATGGCTCTACGTAATTATTACAGTCGCTCATGAATTTTTGCAATGATTTAAGATAGACAGGTTAACATTTTTATTTTTACGGGAATACTCACGTTTAATTAAATCGGATACTTGGACTATAGTTTCTATCTGGTGATCTTTGTCAAAGAGTGAATATATAGAGGCTGACGTGCGTGCGGCCGCGCCAGAGAAATTTTACAATTTCTCTGGGCCGCGCTCTACTACGCCCTTGATTATTCCCGTATAAATAAAACAAAAATGTGTCAAACCCACGTCAGTTTTCATAATTTTCTTTATCGTTTTTTATATTTTAGTTTTAATTTGAAATACTGTTAAAGATGTACCTGGATAGGTAATAAAACTGCGTCCAGAACCACCGGCAGTGGCGCCTTCTCGGTTAACGGTGGTGAGCATTCTGCGATCCCCAAGCCGCGTACCATGCGTGGGGATTATGGGAACCCCACCCTAGTAAGGGGGAGGCCTTCAGCAGTGGACGTGCTCTGGCTGATGAACTGTTAAATGAATTATTTTTATAGGAAACTAACAGATCTTTTAAAAAAAATACTACCGACTTCAATTTCGACTACCTGGATGACTTCTTCATATTTTCCAAGTAATTGGATTTATTCCAGTAATATTGAATTGAAAACCAAATTACTCAACCGATTTGGATAAAATTTATATAGGACCACCTCTGAAGTATCAGCTACCAAAAAAAAGTATCATCAAAATCTATTTATAATTGGCGGAGTAATCGCGTAACATACATAAAAAAAAACATACAGTCGAAATGAATTGAACTCCTTTTTTGAAGTCGGTGGAAAATGAAACACTAATATTATAAATACGAAAGATTGATTGATTGTGTGTGTTTGTTACCCCCTTCGCGCTGAAACGGCTGAACGGATTCGGATGAAATTTGGCGTAGAGATAGCTTATATCTAGAAATAAAACATTTTTATTCCAAGAATCGCGTGTGAAACCGCGGGGCGCAGCTTGTCAAACATAAGAGTTTTATAAGGCAGTCTCGTATACAATTTTCGGTACCCATTGAAACTGTATTTTAAATATCGAAAAAATGTTTCAGACTGCCTTATATAACAAGTTAGAGATTCAACGTGGACGTACCTGGTAACCCGGCAAGGCTGTAGGTTAACACCTTCCAGCCCTTTCTGCGAAGGTGTGGACCCAATCGTGGTAATAACATTCAATCCGGTGGGTGCTATCAAATTAAGCGCAGGCGCGAGGTATAAGCGAGTGGCGGGTTTAACATGGCGGACTTTAAATACAAGTTTTAGGTCGTCATGACTGAAGGTAAATGGGATTCTTTGGGTAAAAGTATCCCATTTGACTTGGTAAAAGCTAGGCACCCTGTTTTCACAGATTAAATACCTTCGACCTACCGAGAGCCTCCCTACAAGATATGACTTATAATGGCCAGTGTGGAAGTTCCTTAATCCGCTCCGTGTTGGGGTTGGACGGAGTAGGGAAAACTTGGTCAGATAGGGCTTCTCAAATCAGGAGGAGTGTGACTACTTTTTGATTTGATTTTATATTAAATTGATTTTTTGGCTTGCCCGTTGTGTTGGTACCAAAAGTTGAAATAAGATCTAAATATGGCTTCCGAGGATGCGGTGGAAGTGGTCAGATATTAGTAAAAAAACCAAAAAATACACAAAAGGTTAAAATAAGTACAAAAAAGTTACGATATAATAAAATAAAAAATATACAATGTCAGCCTTGAATCGTCTTGGTAAGACTGCTCAATACAAATGTGGCCTGTGGTAACGACAAAAACAAAGCTAGTCGATACGGTAGCTAGACTTGTTGTAGGGGTTGTGGTCCAAAACCCCTGGAGGGTGGAAACAACTTATGGTAGTGAACACGGTAGCAAGGAGTAAAATCTCTCACAAAAGCCCGGCACGCGATGGTAGTGGTAGGATTAGCAGTTGATAGTAGATTTGCAGTCGTTATCATTTACGTGCTGCTTAAGGCCGCGGGTGGCGTGGATTCTACCCGTACAGTACTTTGATGAGATTTATGCGTTTCAACAATTTTTATGTTTCAAGATGAGAATAAAATGCGAACGAGGTAGAATGAAGATAAATAAAATCATCGAGGCGGACAACTTTAATCTTAGTACTATATACGTCATCGTAAAGGCCATCGTCATCGGCCTTTGTTGTCCACCAGACCTTGATCTCTCCAATGTACGTTACTATACTCAGTTGGCAGATCTCTCGATCTAGTCGTCGCTCCACATGGCGTAGCGCATCATAAAACGTTTGGTTAAACGTTATTCACCTTTGCACCCATTTTCTCTTTACCACTTGATTTGATGTCAATCAAATAAAGGAATTTGTTTTCCTTCTAAGACACCTATGGTGTAACTGGTTTTGCATTTGCCAGTCTCATATATTATAAATTTCAAATTGTTGTGTCACAGTCAAACAAGCAAGTTGTTTAATCCTTAGTTAAACAGTAAAGTGTCAGGGATTTTACTGAAACTTGCAGAAGTCAGCTCTCTCTCTTACTTAAAGCGTTTTATAAAGTTTGCAAGGCGTCACAAAAACAACCGAATGTATCTTCTAAGCCTTGCACCACACGTCATAAGAGGGGCGATCGAACGCGGCAATTCGGCAGGGCTGTAATCATGGTGTTCCGAGGTGGTTTACCTGATGGGATCCTATATTATATCAGGAGATGGGACAGGGATATGAAATATCCGGTCGCATATCACATCGCATATAGGTAGGTAGGTACATTATGCGGTCGCAGTGAAACCTTTTTACGGTTTTGTACCCAAGGAGTGATCACTATTCTACGGTATTATTCCAAGACTGTCTGCCTGTGTTCTCTCTGCTACATCTTTTACGTGCCTGCGGTGGCTACTGTAGCCCCGCTTCGCGGAGTGAAAGAAACCATTTCCTCCCCGCAACAGCACGTAAAATCATGTATCTACACACCACGGGAGCAAGTAAAGAAGCCTTAGGGCTCATGTTTGTCACCCTCGGTTTCACCTTGGGAGTCAATATACATGAGATCTGAGACATTATTTTCATTTGCTCCCTAGATGAGTAATTTACTATTGAATGGTTTACTGGTAGAAATTCACACAGAATAATAATTATGTGTTATTAAAAGGGATTCCTAACAAACACATCAGCCAGAAGACGTTCACTGCTAACCGAAGGCCTTTCTCTTAATAGAGGGGTTGCCATAACCCCCCCACACTTGGCAGGCGGCTTGGGGATCGTAGACTGTTCCCCACCGTTAACTGAGAGGACGCTGCTGCCCGTCTTCTGGTGGTTCTGGATGCAGTTTTAGGAATACCGAGACCCCAGAGATTCCTACAGACAATAAAAATAACAAAACAAACCCATAATATTTTCATAGAAACTTTCTTAAGTTCTTTTGTCTCACTGTTAAAGTATCAATATTGTTTATTTCAGTTTAATTTTAGGCTTTTCCAAAATACACAAATAACCAGAAATGTCATTCATTCATTCATTAAGGTGTCAGATTTAATTTTATATATTTTGGACATTATTTCACATTTTTGGACATTGTAAAAGTCGCGGGCAACCGGTGGATGCAAATGGCAGGTTGTCGTACAGTGTGGCGGTGTAAGGGGGAGGCCTTCGTTCAGCTGTGGACGTCTCCGGGCTAATGATGTTGATGATGGACATTATTTTGAAAAATGGTTTCTAAACCACTTACATTTTTAAAATATTTTTTTCAACTTTAAATACCATAATATTCAAGTTTTATATAGCTTTTCTTGTAGATCAATATTTTCCCTAGCAGCGAATAAAATGTTCTTGACTTCAACCTTCCTATAATAAAATATACTATAACATACCTCACAACGCGACACACACATACATGCGAACAGACGCACACAACGGAACTACAACAGTCCTATAATTTTCTACGAAACCCTAAAACCCCTAACAGCTATTCAAGTGTACGACAAAGCTACTACGAGTATTTATTGATATCGGTACAAAAAGTTCGTTCACACTCTTGTAAACTACGCTAACGTAGGCCGTTGGATTTACAATCGGCCGCCAAGCAGCGTTTACAGCTAATCCAAGATGAATGTGTGTAATCATTATCACTCTACCCGCTAACTACGCATGTAAATTATGAAGTTTCTTTCATTCCACGTTTTTAATGCCTTCGATAAATTTTCACATAGACGGTGTTTGGTGTAAGGTAGAAGATTTTAGCGTGAGAGAAAAGACGAGTGTGTGAGAGAAAAATGTGCTTCAAAATTTTCTGTCGGGCTTGAAAGTCGCCAATCTCATTTGCCTGGGTGGGTTCCACTAAAAATCCTGGAGCCATCAAATAACGAGGTAGGCACCCGCAGAGATTTCAGTTGGTACAAACCCCACTGTACCCCAATTTAGTCGGTCTCCCTTCATAAAACAACTATAACAAGATTTTAAATATCATTATTTTTTGTGCTGAATACAATATGTAATACCTACGTACAGATGTGGGATGAATTTTTTTCTTTAATTTGGACCTTGTTGGTCTGTTCATATCGATTTTTTAAGGTCTGATTATTGGAAAAACCCGCTATCAATAGAAAAATAAAAAATTGTAGCAAAATGAAGACGAAAAGTTTTTATAACTATTACGACACATTTAAAATAATTAAAAATAAACAAAGTAGCATACGTTTAGACCTGGCAAACGAAGTAAGTGTTGGCCGCCCTGTGAGTAGGAGAGCCGATGTCGTACCGAAAGCTTATAACTTAGACTACACACAGAAGATGCTCCACACATAAATAATCCCAATAATTCACAAGCTCAGTATTCTGTTGTGATTACGGAGATATTTATAATTTGAGGCTTTCATTTATCATTTTGTTTTACACACAGTTTAATTATAAACTTAAATATTTAGTTTAACGTATGTTTAGACTGGTAATATTTAAAAAATATGCTTTGAACATGTTAATATTTCTAGCGGAAAACAGGATGATGTTTTGGGTGTTTATAATGTACAACATGATATTTGCCGACACGATAATGTACGGCATAATAATGCACAGCATGATATTTGATGTACATATACACCAATTATCATGCTGTACAGTGTACAATCCATGTCGTACAATACTGGCCGTCCATTATCGGCTCGTGTCTATAAAATACGGCCTTATATTTTACAGCCAATAATCCGAGTACATTTCTCAAATTGACATTTAAAAAAATAACCTGAACCTAACTGCTATACAAATAAGGAATTCGTGTACTTGTACATCAAATATCAGTCTGTACAAAATCGGGGTGTGCATTATTGAGCCGAGCCGATAATGTACGGCGTGATATTGCACGGCACGATATTGCACAGCATGATATTTGATGTACATGTACACCAATTATCATGCTCTACATTATTATGCTGTACAATATCATGCCGTACATTATCTGTGTCGTACATTATTGCCTCCCTTGTTTTTACTAATCATTTTTGTTATTATTTTCTGATTAATTTTACAACTATGCAACCTCTGACAACAAAACTACGTTTTTTGTGTGGGGATTTTTTGTGGTACCCACCACGCTATAGAGATAGAATAAAAAAAACCCCGTACCAACACCAGTGGGTCATACCAACACCAGTGGATCAACACCGTCATTCCACGGGGAAAGACCCGATTTATTAATGGCGTTTGATATTTTGTTACAAAGACTACGCATACCACGTAAATATTTCACATAAACATTAATTTAATTCAACGGAAATATTTCATCCAACTACCTATAAAGAATCTAAAAAAACATTATAGCCATCACGATGGGGAAGACAGTTTCCAAGTTGGTCTACGCTAAAATCAATCTCCAACCAACGTTCTAAAAGCTTATTAAAACTTCACTCTGAAATGCAAAATCGATTTTTCCTAAGCAGAAAGAACATTGCGAAACATGAAGCAAAGAGTAAACCTCACAGCCGGTAATTGAGGCTTAGTTTATGTTGTACTGAGTATCCTTAGGTACTTAATTTAATGGAAAATTAATAGTAGCCTGCTTTGGTTGCTAATTCTTTTTAACCCCAAAGCAAACAGGTATTATAAGTTATGTGAGTATTTCTGTATTTAGTCACACTAACACAGATGAACAGATTTTGGTCCAGTTTTTTCTTGTTTTAACGGAGACTTGAACGAGATTAAGTAAGGAAACCTACTAAAGACCAAGGACTTACCTACTATTCAAGAGAGACCGGGGGTTTTTTTGTTTTGTTTTTTAAACCTATAGGGTAGATGACTGATGTTTATATCATTGAAACCAATAGCTTTGATGAAGAGTTTAAGTAAATATAAATTGGTTAATGTTCTGATATATGAACTTTTAAAGTTTTTGTTAGAGACAACTCTGTCTCTTCCCCACAAAACAAAAAATGACGTCACGCCTTACTTGTCAGAATAGAATTTATATGGCGTACAGAGAAGTGACGTCATGATTTGCTGTTTCGCCTCTCTGTCTAGCATGATATTAAAATTCTTATAAGTTGCTTATTTTTGATCAGATTTTCATTTTCTTTTCATTAATCAGCTATATCTAAGGGCCACATTTTAATAGAACAATTAAAAAAACCAGTTAGATGACTGGTTTTTTTTATTGTTCTATTATGTTCTATATGCCTATTATACTTATACAAAACAAACCCTAAAATACAATATAACATAACTTAAAATAAAAGCCCCATGGTCGATGTAGAAGAGGCCGGATTGCTGGCGGCACTGCCACGTTGGATGGCAATGCTAAGCAGCAGCTACCTAATTAATATTTTCTTTGGGTAGACTAGAAAAATATATATGTTATGTACAATTGAAAATCGTTAGTTCACCCTGCTCTTCGATATGTCCTAAAACTGCATCCAGAACCACCGGAGGATGGGCAGTAGCGTCCTCTCGGTTAACGGTGACGAGCATTCTGCGATCCCCAAGCCGCCTGCCAAGCGTAAGGGCTATGGCAACCCATTTAAAGGGGAGGCCTTCGTCTAGCAGTAGACGTTTTCCGGCTGATAATTCATAAAAAACGCAGGACAAATAGGTTAGCTAGCCTCTTGTAGTATAAAAGTATTATATCAGATCTCTGGTTTCCACATTACAAGCTTTGCTTAGTTTGGGGCTAGATGGCGCTGTGTGAAAAATGTCCACCGATATTGTTTATTATTACTAACTCCTGACTGGCGGGAAGAAGCGCAGAATAAATTTACAGTAATTGTTAATCGTAAAAGAACATAGGAAAATAGAATGTGAGAGCGAAAGATGACAGGAAGCATTATAATTTTCAGCCTTGTTTATAGTCCACTGCTGGACATAGACCTATTCGTAGAAGCCATATCCACCACCCTGGCCTAGTTACAGTTTGGTGGATTCACATACGACATTGAATTCTGACAACGTCCTCACAAAGTTGTCCTTTACCGAAACGCCAGTGATATGAAAATCCGTCCATTAACCTACGACCTCGCGGTCTCCCAACCACTGAAGAGAAAAGTGAGTAGAACGGAAATGTGATGGGCCGCGCTAGCTTGCATTAAGTGTAAATGCGCTTAATGGCAATTCTACCAATATACATGTTTTTAAACTGAGAATACAAAAGACAATTAAATAGACGCGTAGGAAACCAAACCATTGATTGTCATTCGATAAATTTTAATCTGTAGCAAAATTGCATTTCGAGCGTTTTACTTCTAATGCGCGACCAATAATTGGCATTTTTTCGTCGTAGTTTCTATACAAATAAGTGTGAAACTGGCGACTGCGGTTTTCCATACAATTGTTTTACAACATTGTTTTAACAGCCGTTCTTCGTAAGAAGTAGGGACTTCGCTTTTCTGTGCTCCCAACTATGCTCTCAAGCTGCCACGGCTTCTCGCAACTGGCCGAGATAAATGTTACACAGCATCTCATACATTCCAATTACCGAAGTGTAACAACTAACCATGGAGTAAAACTCGGCACATGAGCGTGCCAATTTCGTCACGTCACGTCGCTCCCTCGTCAGTCCGTCTGTCACGCTAACTTCGTTACGACGTGAATTAGCGCGGGACACTCGGGACATCGGGACGGGATCGAGACGTGCAGATTAGAAAGGCTCAGATGGAACACAATACACAAAGGACATTCAAAAATGTTTATTATCTCTTTATATACTTTTATTACAAAATGTTGAAGCGATCTCCCAAATCTTCCGTATTTTGGGGATTATACATTCTCTTATATACATTTGATGATATGTGTTATAGTATTATTTTTCGTTATTATATGAATTATTCACGAATATTATGACTTCAACAAAACTATAAAGTTCATAAATAAATGCAATTTAGAATTGCTGCCATGCCATGGGTACATAATATGTACAAAACTTAAAATACATATTTAAACTATATAATTTCTTACTTACAATAATATATATATATATATATATATATAAATATAAATAAAATAGTACCTATTATTTCTAATTTCATTTAATTATTAATATCACATTATTATAATCAAATTTTGAGAGAATAAATGTCGTAGTATAATTTAAAAAACATTATATGCATAGATACCGGCAGAAAGTGCTTTAAATTTATACTACCATGATTGTTCATTACTGTTATATAATTGTTTCACAATATAATCATAAAACTATAATGTATCTAGATTTATTATACTTATACGTATTTACAATCATTGTACCGCAATTAAGATTTACTTCAAACGCGAGATTTTCAGGCATACTTAAAAGAAAAAAGCTCATTGTAGACGGCACTGACCTTGCGCTGACCAGACTTGTCTGTCATTGTCAAGTTTTTTTTTTTATGTGCCACTGATCAAATATATCATGTTGTTTTTGACTGGCAAGTATAGTCAGCGCCATCTATCGAGTTGATAAAAACTACCTAATTAAAAAAAACATATTAGATATATTTTCCATATATAATCCATATCACGAAAACGTTAATAAACTATTAAACTGGCGCCATCGTTTAGTGACGCTTTTCTAGTTCATCCATACGGAAAATAAATCTCATCGTGGAATATAAAGCTCTACTTTCTTTACAGAGTTGTGAATCTGTTGTTCATATTCTTTGTTGTGAGCGAAATGCTCCTGTCCCGCCTTATTAGTGCCTAATGAGTACGCAAATAAGGTTAGGGTACATTATGTCTATGGGTATAATGTTTTGACCGGCATGGTGTGTTTTCCTGTATTTACTGTGAATATAATTCAGGATGCTCGAGGGCTTTAATTATGTCCCTTTTGTATACAATAGTGTGATTATTAATAATTATCCCTCCGGCTTATAGGTTATGTACAACACGCAAAATGGCGACCACACATAAAATGTACAACTAGCAAAATATAGAAACGCAAAATGTACATTATGGCAAATGGACAGTGCGTAGAATGTACAAACGCTTAATGTACAAACTATAGCAAAATGTGCAAGCGCAAAAGGCAAAGTAGCAAAATGTATTAATGTAATAGAGGTTATTTTTAGTAATTAGACAACGAATTGTTAGTACCAGTTTAAAAGTAAAAGCATACCAAACAACTTTCGTTCCACGACTTTAAAAATTGCGAATAAAATTACATTTTGTCTTTTCTTTTCGCCAAACTCTATTTATTAGTAACACAAAGCTCTCGAAGCTTTTTATATAAAATGTCATTCAGTTTAGCTCTTCTTATTCATAATACTTATAGTTGATCATTTTGTTTTAGCGCTTATATTTATTAACATGCACACACCATAATTATAATGTATGTAATCTGCTTAAATAAAATAAAGCCGTCAAGAGTACGAGTACTTGCGACTCCGATAATGAGGGTTCCGTACCACCAAAAGTACAAAGGAAATCCGCGACAGTATCCAACTAATATTGTATAAAAACAAGCGGCTACCTATTATGATTTACGTGTTATACGTCGTTAAAGATCAAAAACAGACAAACTGACGTATTTAAAGACAAACAGAGACGGATAGCTTAGTCATAGGGTACAGTTGAACACCCTTTGGGTAAGGAACCCTAAAAAAGATTTTCAATTTACATTCCACAAGATGTTGCAGTTTTTAATTTTTTTTCTATCGTTTACGTACTCCGTCTTTTTCTGTAGTTACTATGAATGTGCTAGGGTTACATATTGATGCCGTTCTCAGATAAGAGAAACCACGTTTCAGTTTTAAGGAGTAAAATTTTTATGTACGCAGCACGTGCCGCCACAAGGATGAACGAAACAGTTGCGATAAAAGAGTGCCACGGGCAAATTTTCTCTATGGCGTCATCTAGTTAAGTTTTTGGTAACTAAAGAAAGGAAGCCAACCGAACGGAATAATCATTCAAGTTCTGGCTTGACAAAAGACGATATATCTAAAAAATTTCAATTTTTAGTTTTTTCCCATTACCAGTGTTATATGAAATTGTTTCTTGCCAAATTTCATGATTCTACGTCAGCGGGAAGTACCCTATGAATTTTGATTTACTTGCGAGTCTAAAAAACACTAAAAACACTAGAAAAATGGATGTAATTTTTGATTGCGTTGACTACGTTAGTAGAAGCTTGATTTTTTTTCAGATAAAAGGGATCGTGGATGCGTAAGCATTCAATATTAATTTAAACTTGATACCTCAACTCGTTTCCGAGAAAAAAGGCTTTGACAGACAGACATACAGATGGACAACGGAGTGATCTTATAAGGGTTCCTTTTTTCCTTTTAAGGTACGGAACCCTAAAAATGAGCTATGTTACGTTAAATTAATCAGGTCATTTTCATAATGATTCTTCTGTATGCCCAAATCTTGTATTGATTTTCTCAGATTCTCTTCATTTACCACAGAATGATAAAACAAAATGAATACTTACTGCAAAACAAAACGAAACGAATACTTACCTACTGCAAAACAAAACGAAACGAATACTTACTGCAAAACAAAACGAAACGAATACTTACTGCAAAACGGTACAAAAATACTTGACATTACCATCATTAGCACAGACCATCCTCTTATTTTTATACCCGATCGATAGCTATTCCCGTAACGTTAGGGCGATAAAAGGTTATTTTATCGCTATTTTAAAGTATCCATAACGGTCCTAACTATCATCCGACGCTTTTCTAATATTATACGGCTTTCTTAATATCTAAAGGGATAATTAGAGTCCGGCCCAAAATTGCTATGCAACCCGCATCTACTCAATAATTCAGCCTGTCGATATATCTCTGAACTACGCTAAATTCAACCCTATCTTTTACGTTCTAGGCGTGTTTTTCAGTGTCAAAACTATTACAGTTACGTCGTTGTTAAAGATCTTTAAGCATGGATTAGTTGACTTAACTAATGACTGCGTGTCAAAGAAAATTATACCTTAATTTGTAATAGTTTACTCGTCATTTGCGTCGAACGTGCAGTAGTTACGTTCTTTTTGTGTTATATAAATGGTGCTATTTTTCGAAAGCTCAATAGAATTAATTTTCTTTTGCGACGAGTTGTATTAATATAAATGCGGGTTAGGGGTGTAACTGTTTGCGTTCCTTTTGGCCCTTTCAAGGCTTAATTAGGTTAGAATTTATTTCGTGAAGGAACTCAGGTAGGGTCGAATGTGCGCCTTAACAATAGAAGGGCCTTCAGAGTGAGCTTCCTAAAGGTTCCTTAAAGGCGTTTAGGCTATAATTGTGTTGATGTATTTTTATTACAATAAATATTTCTAAGGGTGCTCATAGATAATTTTATATCGACCAATAAAGCGTGTTGTTCGTAAATCATAATTATACCTGCGCACAGTCAATAAGGAATTGGAAGATAATTACGTAGTAAATCTATCTAAAGAAGGATGGCAGACTCTTATACCGTTTCAGCATAGTAGAAAGAAGCCGCGTGCATGAAAGAACCTTGTACGAACTGATAGAGCAAATTAAATATATTTAAATTGTAAATTGGAGCATTTTTCTAGAAATATTGAGAAAATTGTTATTTGGAAAAAACATCGGTTAGGTTAGGCTAACGCCAAATTGGAATGCGCTTTTATGGTGCTTACGCCAACAGTGATTTTGACGCATTACGGACTTGGCTTGACTTCTCGGTTTATCTGGACGCATTTCGGAACGCGGCGATATAACGATGACATTGACAGAGTCTTGACAGTTAGAACTAGGATGCAACGTGTATCCGAACAAAACAATAATGAGAACCATATATAGCATGTGTTCGGATAGTATACAAGTAATATCTCAAATAAATGCAACAAAGTTAGTTTTAATTCCCAGATTTATAAATTATGCTTAATATTTTATGAATACCACAAAAATATAACATTAATTTCCACGTATATGGGCAACATGAATGATGTGTAATGTTTTTTTTCTGGACCCAGGCGAATTCTACCATTCTTCTTTATTAAGTAAGTAAGTTCATATAGGCTGAGTGGCCAGCCCTAGTGTCAGAGTTAATGTGCCGCCCGAAGGCCTCTGACATGGCTGACGGTTGTTGTTATAGAAACTAGAACAAACAACCGGGACCAACAAATTAACGTGTCATCCGACCCACGGTAGCGCTCAGTAATAAATGCCACTCAAGGTCACCCATCCGAAGGCTGACCGGACCGTCCGTTGCTTAGCATCGGTGATCGTTTAGAATCACCTAGACAAGCTACGCCACGAGCGCTACTCTCTTCTTTAGTAATTAAAGAAGAATGCCAGAAAACATTTCTTGCCTTCCATGAAAGGAGAATGGACGATACTCCACGATGCTTAAATTATTTAAGCATCGTGGAGTATCATATATTCAACATATATTCAAGGGAAAGCAAGCAATTTAAAAAGTACTGAACGAATTAGGGACCACACTTGAGTTAAAAATAACAATTTTAACGCTACCGCTTATAGCTCGGCACCTATATTGTTTTCTACAAAATAATGAATCGGCTGTCAAGCACAGCCGCGTCGGTCAATATTAATTTTGCTCTTGCATTGTAATCGGTTAAAATTGACCGATCGACGGGAAAATAACATTTGTCTACAAAATAAGGCGATAAATAATGGTGGATTACCTCAAGGTTACCAAAATTTGATAATATAAAGTTTACTTTAACAGAACTTATAGGCAATTTCAGTGTTTTCTTATATTGTATACTAGAGGTCGCCCGCGACTACGTCCGCGTACGGAACAAATTCGGCCCGATCCCAAAATTCACCACTTTAAATCATCCCGAGCAATTTTTTTAGCCTTTACTCTACCAAGTCTACCGACTCTACCGACTCTACCGACTATACCAACTAAACCCAAACCCCCAACCCCTCTGCTCCTCTTGCAAACATTGAAGTGGCTACGGGCAGGTTACATCGCTCAAACAACTGATAACCGATGGGGAAGACAGGTTCTTGAGTGGCGACCGCGAACCGGAAGACGCAGCGTAGGAAGGCTTCCTCTAGGTGGACCGACGACATTGTAATAGTTGCGGGCAACCGGTGTCGTACAGTTAGGCTTAGGGGGGCGTCTTTGTTCAGCAGTGGACGTCTCCGTGTCGGTTTTTAAAGTCAGTAATTATACACTTACTCTAAGCAGGGGGGTGTCACTCCGCAGTTTAGGTGTGTTCGGCCGGCGCTCCGTCCGGGAGGCCATTGCAAGGCTGAAGTCAGTGGCTGCTCGTACGCTAGCCTCGTCGCACGTAACATCATAGAAAGAGACCGGTATATCTACTCGTAGGCGAATATAACGAGCGATATCCAGCGCTGTGCGAGTTGAATTGCTACTGTATTGCCTAGTAGGTAGAGTCCTTATTTATTTCAATTCCTTTGCGGAGTGAACTTTCTGTACGTAGTACTATTATTTATTCTGTGCTCCAAGCAATACTGTACCTTCTAAAAGTTTTTTTCTAGAACTATTACTATTATAAGGTTTGTTTAGTTGTCATCATCGCTATTTATTATCACCACACGAGTGACACCGCTATTCGCATCTAGTCAAGCATAAAGACAAATTTCCAGTGAGTACAATAGCCAATCCTGTGGCGGGCAGTTTACGGCTAGCTTCCATCCCTTTATGTGAGACCCTGATTGCCGCCCTCGGCGACTACTCGAATTGAGATCGTAATTTACGGCGATTGTAGCTTTCATTGTATAGGGCGTTTGAAACAGCTAGTCGGATGTGGAATGTGGAGGGAATTTTTGGCCAATATCAAAAGGAAGATAATCAACTTTTTTACTTCTGGGGATTAATGGAGTCACACATAATACTTAGACTGATCATTTCATTCAAATTTACATTCACTGTTGAAGCCGAATATAATATAACTACCTTACTTACTGATAATTTTCTAAGTCAAGGAAAACACGATAGTACGGTTAAATTGGTAGGACCAATTGTTTTGTTTTGTTTTTTACATAGTGTTTCGGAAACACAAAATTAAAATAATAATGATACCCAATTCATTTTTCATCACAATTTCCCCAAAATCTCGTCACCCGCTAATAGAATACTGAGCATTTTTATCTCTCTCCCTAATTAAGAAAATTAATTCATTTATTCTCCCCGATAATTAGTATGCGATTCGCGTTTGGGACCATCTGGCCTTTATTAATGTCCCAGGGCAGCATTCTTGGGAATCCGGGATGGGAGAATTTGTCCCGGGTTTGAAGCATAGATTTGGTAGTAATGTAGCTATTGATTTATTTAATGTGTCTCCAGGAATTATCTTTTAAGGATCGACAAGTTGACGGCTCGAATTCATCGGTGGGCGCGGCTAAAAAGCAAGCTCTCTTCATCAAACAAACTGTGGGAAAGGAAGAAAGAAAGATAAGTGAGTGCGCAAATTTTTTTTGTCGACCTTTGGCTGCAGTAAATTGGTTGAATAAACTCTGAGTTAATTTATTCCAACTTGAATGTTTTGAAATGTTTACATTCAAACAATAAACATTTCAAACAATTATTTGAAATGTTTATGGACTAAACTATGCCGCTTGATACATTATTTTAGAGTTTTCGTATTCCTTATGTTATTTATTTACGTCCAATGTGGCCAAGATGTTTCCTGGCTCATAACATTCATTTTTATTAACTTTTTACTTTCGTAATAATTTACAATCCTAGATAATGAAGAGATTAATCGATATAATACTTAGTCTTGGACTTACAAAATTACATAGTGGAGTAGTAATACTACCGCGTTTCTATGGAGAAGTGACCAACTTGTCTACTCTTAAGGTGAACGCACACTTGTTTTACCCGCACTGCCGGCGCTGTAAGCGCCGAGTAAATAAATATTTATAAAATATTCATGGACATTTCACACAGCGCCATCTAGCCCCAAACTAAGCAAAGCTTATACTATGGGAACCAGATAGCTGATAGAATAGAATACTTTCTTAAAGTACATACAACATCTAGACACCGAATAAGCGTCTATATCTTTCATCGGTCTGGATACTATCTTTTAGTATTTTTTTTGTGTAGTAGGCTAAGTAGTCTTTGTAGTGTATTGTAGTTAATAAAAGCTTATTCCAGTCAAAATACTGTTCGTCATTAAAGGTACATTTTTGTTCTGGTCGGTAATCGACCCACGCCAATGTAACATAACCTTTCAAACCTAGATCTTTAACATGTGCCTTCGGGCTGAGTTCCCAAAATTTGGAAACAGCTAAAGTGAGGGTGATACCCAAACCAGGAAAAGGTAGCTGCGGACTCCCAAAGTCATATAGACCAATTGGTTTGGTTCCTGTGCTTGGGAAAGTTCTTGAAAAGATCTGCATTAACCGGATATCGTGGCAACTCGGAAGTACTGGCAAACTCAGGTGTCGCCAGTATGGTTTTATGCCCCAGAGAAGCATAGAGGATGCGATCTATGACGCTTTGTACTTTATAAATGGGGAGGTAAATGGCAAAAAAATTGTCGCTGTTGTTTCTCTGGACATCGAAGGGGCATTCTATAACTGCTGGTGGCTTAGGGGTGAAAGAGGAGCTGTACAAGAAGCGCATCAATGAGCCTACAATGAACCTGATGTCAAACTATCTAGAGGGTAGATCTATCACCATTACCTACCTGGGCGAGACCGTTGAGAGGCCGACAAAGAAGAAGTGTGTGCAGGGTTCTATAAGCGGTCCCATGTTCTGGAGCGTGCAGTGCTAGGTGCTTCACTTCCTGAAGCAAGGGGTCTTGCTTCAGGAAGCGAAGCACCTAGAGGCACATGTTCAGGCGTTTGCTGTTGATATTCTTGTGGTAGCCAGGGAACCACAGCAGCAGAGGTGGAACGGAAGATGGGCGAAGCGCTAGGGCTCGTCTCAGGGGGCAGGCGCATAATGCCAAATTATCTGAGCAGAAGACACAGGCCATGTCGTAACCAGGAGGCTCAAATATGACCTGCCCAGGCTTGAGCTTAACGGACAGCCACTAGCTTACACTGACTCTATCAAGTTTATGGGCGTAGCAATTGACAGACTAACGTTCAAAACACACCTCGAATATGTCACTAGAAAGGCCATAAACATATAGAAAATGCTGCCAATCGGTGTTAAAACAACCGTATTATCAGCCAAAAGACGTCCACTACTGGACGAAGGCCTCTCCCTTTATAAAGAGGGTTTGCCATAATCCCCACGCTTGTCAGGCGGCTTGGGGATCGCTGAGTGTTACCACTGTTAACTAAGAGGACCCATCCTGCGGTGGTTTTGGATGCAGTTTTAGGACACACCCAGGTCATTGTTAAAACAACATGACGTCTCAATCCTGAAGTGACTAGGCTTCTCTATCTAGCAGCGGTCGAGCCAGTCATCCTGTATGCCGCAAATATGTATGTTTGTGGCAATTTGACGGAGTGGCTAGGCTGTTTGCTATAAAGGTATGAAGAGCCAACAGGACGACCTCCTTGACGGCCAGTGCTCTCATTGCAAGAATATTTCCACTTGACCTGCGCATCAAGGTATGTGCTGAGCTCTACGACTTCAAACGTGGTAAGCCACTCCAGGAATTGCCAGGCTGCAGACTAGAGCAGAGGGTCAGTCCCTTCCAGCTGCCACACCCATCTATGCGGACTCGACTGTTTTATAGGCGCATCGTCAGTCAGGAAGATGTAGAGGGGATACGGAACAACTGGCCCAAACTGTATACCGATGGCAGTAAGATCGAAGGCAAGCTGGGCCCTGCTTTATCGTGCTGGTCAAATAACCTGGAAATGTACAAGAACAAAGCAAAGCTTGCTGACTACTGCAGTGTCGTCCAGGCGGAGGTTATTGCAGTTTTAAAGGCTGTGACATATCTCAAAGGCAGTCCGGGAAATGTTCTGAGTGTCTCGTGCTCTGCTTTGGACTACATCAGTGACCCCAAAACGCAGCACACAATCGCTTTAGAGGTACAAGCTATAGTTGCAGAAAGCGATGCAGAGATCAACCTTTTCTGGATTAAGGCACACGCGGGAGAGTGAAAAGATTAAAACCCTGCTTTATAGTAGGGAAGAGAAAAGACCAAAAAAAACCCTTCAAACCGAAACGCAGTACTGTTTGCACACTACTGCTTTGTGGTTGAATAAATGGCGAAGGTGCGGTACTTCCCCAGGCGGACACTACAATAGAGTCCTAACCTCTGCAAAGTGAATTGGTTTTCAACCGAGTTCAAGAAAGGAGTTTCTCAATTCGACTGTACTTATGTTTTTTATTTTGTATGTATGTTACGCGATTGCTCCGCCAATTATGAACTGATTATAATTTTTTTTTTTTGTTTGGTAGGTAATACTTCAGAGGTAGTCCCATATACATTTTATCGAAATCGGTTCATTAGTTTGGTTTTTAAATCAAAATTACTAGAAAATATGAAGATGTCATCCAGGTATTTGAAGTCGGTTGTATTTGGTGGGACCTCGATGGGTAGTCGATAGAGTCGGTAGAGTCAGTACAGTCGATAGAGTCGGTAGAGTTGGTAGACTTTGCTCGGAATTATTTTAAGTGGAGAATTTTGGGAGCGGTCCGTATTTCTTCCGCACGCGGACGAAGTAGCGTAAGTAATTTAACTAGAGTTAAAACCTCTAGTTAAATTAATAATCAAAAGAATTAAAAAGCATGTCTACATCGAATCCAGACAATGTAGTTGTACACCTCTTCCACGTCACAATGCATTGGATTGGACCTAGCCGTGTGTATGGTAGGACACGCCAGCTATATATACGGCAAAATACATGGAACGTAGGGTTGTCACTATTTCGGTTTGCTTCTCGCGTGCATCCAATATGAAAGAAAACGTCATGGATTTTTCATTACTTATATTTTGCCTTGTAGCTCACTTGGTAGTATGCCTGCTTTGAGAGCTGTTTGTAGGATAGTAGTTAGCTAGGGCATGGGTTCCCTTCCCACCCAGGATAAATATCTATCGGTGAATATGAATTTTATTCTGTAGCTGGGTGATTTATAAGAAACGTATTTAAAAAAAAAGTATTTATCAACTATTCGGCACCCATAATATAGTACAAGCTTTACTTAGTTTGGATAGATGGCGATTCCCCCCGTTTGATATTAAGGGTGGGGGGGGGGGGGGGGCATTTAGCCACCACTGCCCACCATTTTCGCGGCCGGTGGGTAGGCGGAATGCACAAAGTGCAAAGCCAAAAACTAAGGAAAAAATAAAAAAACACATTATTGTTTTGCTACATTTAAATTCTAACAGTCTTACTTAAAAAAACTTCTCAACCGTTAATCACTGCTTAAGATGCTCTGCCATCTTCTCTCTGACGTGATGTGTAACATGCAAGAACAAGACAGAGAAGTTTAAGCAGTGACTAAAAGAATCGAGATTATTTTAGGTAAAACTGCTAGAGTTCGAAACAATAATGATGTCCAAGTTATAACGGGAGGGTGGTAACCCTGACAATAATATACGACAATCGGTGCACGGCGATTCCTATACGGTTAATTGTTAAGGACGCATTGTCTCGGCGGTGAGTTATCGCCTATTATGGCTTGTTTGGACAGATATTGGTAATTTCCGTGTTTGGGATAGTTCAGAAGATAATACCGCATTTGTGTTTTGAGTTATAAATAATTATTCAACTGTTTTTTCCACCAAAAAGGCGAAATCCCTACTTCTTAGGTAGAACGGCTGTCAAAACAATGTTGTAAAGCAATTGTATGGAAAACCGCTGTCGCCAGTTTCGCACTTTTTTGTATAGAAACTACGACGAAAAATGCCGTTCATTGGACGCGCATTTAAGGTAAAATGCTCAAAATGCCATTTTACAACAGATTAAAATTGATCTAAATACGATGTATTGTGGTTTGGTTTCCTACGCGTCTATTTAAATTGTCTGTTTGAGTATTCTCAGCTTAAAAACATTTATACTGGTAGAATTATCATCAAGCGCATTTACACTTAATGTCGGCTGCTATATTTCCATTCTATTCACATCTCTCTTCAGTGGTTTTCCGCTGGTTTGAGTTATATTATTATTTACGGGATACTTACCGCAGTTACAGTGTTAAATGAAAGCCCAATATTTTAGCGCAGTTGCATGCACCATGTTTACGGGTATATAGATTATCTTAGGGTGACGAGCGCAGTGCAGTGCTAGGCAGGGTTTTTATCGCAAGTTCATATTTCTGGCACTACTGCTGTTACAGGCAGACGTGATGCTTACTACCAGGCGAATGACTTGCTCGTCTCGTCACTCTATTGGATTTAAAAAAGTTATCGATTTCATAGGCTGAGAGGCCCTAGTGCTGGTCAGTCTATACGAACTTACTAATTAATTGACAGAGTGAATGTGCCGTGACTTAACGGATGTTGTTACTGTATAGAACAAGAAAACTACCGGGACCAACAATTTAACGTGTCATCCGACCCCCGGTAGCTCTCAGATATAAATGCCACAAATGAAAGGCCCTAAGGCTGGCAACTCAGCCTATACGAACTAAGTTTTGTTTAGCCGATGGATTATGGCACTGCTACACAGCTACACTTAGCAGGCGTCAACCTAAATCGAGTTCAGGTTAATATTTCACCGAATATCTAGACACGCCAGTAACAAATTTGTCGTAGCTCGTTAACCTGCTTGAAGTGTTTATTCTCGCATGAAACCGTCCACGCAAACTGAAAGCTTATTGAAGTGATGGGCTTAAACAGAATCGGAGCGTTTTGATGCTAGCGTCTGGTTATTATTGTGGTCGATTTTCAACCGACTTCAAAAAAGGAGGTTCTCAATTCTACTGTATGTTTTTGTATGTATGTTACGCGATTACTCGGCCTTATGGACTGATTTTGATGATAATTTTTTTGTTTGGTAGGTAACTGCAGAGGTGGTATACATTTTATCGAAATCGGTTCAGTAGTTTGGTTTTTAAATCAAAATTACTAGAAAATATGAAGATGTCATCCAGGTATTCGAAGTTGAAGTCGGTAATTTTTTTTTTAAAGCGTATTATGAAGGTTTAAGTTGACAGAACTAAACTAACTAAAGTATTTCTGTCCTCAGCTAGCATGTCTGATAAAAAAGTAACAGCGATATTCTAATTCAGATCTGTTAACAGCCTTCAAAATTGACCACAATGTAGTGGTAGGATTATATTGTAAGGTCTGCCTGGGGAAATACCACACATTTGCCAGTTATTCAACTGCCAAGCAGTAATGTGCCAGCATTACTGTGTTTTATACGGGATTACTCAAGTTTAAAACACACTAAGTAGGATACTTTGACTGTAGCTTCAATCGCATCCGGTGACCTTTTTCAAGGAGTGAAAACAGAGCCTTACGCGCATGCGCCCGCGTTCTGCGTCACAGTAAACATACTAACTTAATTGAAGCAGGGCAAGGCCACAGGCGCGTCGGGCTCTGTTTTCACTCCTTGAAAAAGTAATCGCGTATAAATAAAACAAGAAAAAACCTTTTTTTTGCAAGTGACGAGACGAGCTAGACGTTCACCTTGTGGTAAACGTCACACCTGCCACTTGCCTGCTGATGTTAAATCTCTTCAAACCCAGTAATTTCTCTGGTAACATTGCCCTTCAAACCGAAACACAGTAATGCTTGCACACTACTGCTTGGCGGTTGAATAACTGGCAGAGATGTGGTTCTTCCCCAGGTGGACTCTGCAGTAGAATCCTACCACTACGTAACCTAGCATTTATTTGACGGTCCTACAAAAACTATCAGCGACTCGATAGTTTATTCGGTAATGTGAATAATTCAGAGCCTCCTAGAACTCGGTGTGGACGGGTTTATGCCGCAATAAACACTAAGGTAGCGCCGGGAGAGTTACGGTAGATTGGCTTGGTTTCCAACCTGTACGCTAAATATGTCGTGAAGGGAAACACATGGAAGTGTTATTGACTTATATAAGTCATTTTTCGTTGAAGACTAATAAAAAGTGTTAACATGAATATTACATCTTTTAAGTTATTTATTATCAGGATTATGCGGAATGGTTGTACTAATTCGAATGGAGCTGTTTGTAAACATCGTTGTAAACAAGTTTTAATAAGGACCCAACCCTGAAACAACATAAAAATTGCTTTCCATTCCAACCAATACATTTTGTTGAATTTTTCAATAGAATATAATTTTATTTCGCGAATTAAGTACTAGATCTGTAGATAAATATACTATCTAAATTTTACAACCCTAATGGACGTACTTATATACATTTAAATTAAATACACTCAAGAATAAAAAAAAAATACCTTTATAAGCCGTAAAATATTTATTTATTTTATGTTAGATAAATCATCATCATCATTTATTTTCGAATCAATGCTGAAATTATTTATTTTAAATTTTAATATTATTTTTAGATAAATAGAAAGTTGAGCATAGTGGCGCCTGGCTGTGATTATCTTCGTCTATCGATGGTTTTTTTTCCCTTAATCATTGGCATCGCACTTTGTGCATCCTGCCGGTGTCAAGTATATGAATTTTCTAGTTTATATGGTATCAAGTCAAATAGGTCATGAAATAACAGTGAGACACACGAAATTAGTCACAGTCGAGTCCAAGTCATCATCATCATCATCAGCCCGGAGACGTCCACTGCTAAACGAATGCCTCGCCCTTAGACCGCCACACTGTACGACAACCTGCCATTTGCATCCACCGGTTGCCCGCGACTTTTACAATGTCGTCGGTCCACCTAGTGGGAGGCCTTCCTACGCTGCGTCTTCCGGTTCGCGGTCCAAGTCATGCCCTAGTAAAGTTGTGGCGACTTTATTATAAGCTTTCACGGAGTTTTGAAAACAACACGAAAATACACGTCTCAGCACACACTTCCCGCATGTAATTCAACACTCAATGAATAAAACACCACCATTTTCAATCATTAATTCGAGAAAAACACTAGTTTAAGTAAATAATAGAATGCAGCGACATGATTATTTCGAGTTCTCGCCTCTTAAAAACAAAATCGATGGTTATTAAAAAACCCTAAGTATCGAGGTTATACAATATTCGCGTTTTAAATGTCATAAAACAGCTGAAAGCGAGTTATGTGCAGTGGAGGGCTACGATAGGCTATGACGGTGAAACCGAAGCCTCAAGTGGCAGCACATTAGATAGCAACGGAATAATTAAACCTTCTAACCTTGAACCGTACCTATTACTCTGAATTGTATTAATTTGATAGCTGCCGTTCTAATCTCATTTATCTGCCGCTTGCTTATAATTTATAATTGTACTGGGGGTGAGATGGATTCTATAATCTGTCTTAATGTAAATAGTAGCACTGAAGTACGTAAGCTTAAAGCGTGTGGATCGTAGATTTGTGTGGAAATTTCCAAAGTCCCTACTGACGTCCTCACATTCTTTTAACTCTGATTGCAATTATCTGATGGGTACGCTTGACCGCATTTACACCAATTTCTTTTTCTTAATTTTTGGCATCGCGTATTGTGCATTCTGCCAGTGTCGTGTATTGATATAGGATTAGGAAAAAGAAGTCTTCAAATCAGAGTTAATCTCACAAAATCAGTCACGATCAAGTCCAAGTCATGCCCTAGTAAAGTTATGACGACTTTATACTAGGACCTTTTTACAGAGTGTTGAAAACAACACGAATAGGCATGTTTTTTTTACTGTGTTTGTTTTTTGTAATAATTGCTCTCCCACACTTGTACATGTAATTCGGCACTCGAATAAACCACCACCATTTAAAACTATTTTGTAATGACTGTTAGTTCTTCATGCCAAAAGGGTTAAACGGATTTGGATGAAACAGCTTATTTCCGAAATAATATAATTATAGGTTTAAGCGTTTATTATTGTCACGTGGGTGAATTCACGGGGAGCAGCTAGCGTCAAATGAATCAAATCTAGCCTGACAATAGTAAATATTTTTTGCACATAATAGGTACCTACTGACTTAAAGATCTTCTATTACTCATAAATAATTAGCCGTAACATTCAACGCAGTTATAACGCAGCACAGAGCTAAAATGTAGATACTTTATTACAAAGCACGTCAGGCCGCCATTTTGTGTCCGCCATTTTTCTTTTTGACTCTCGCATCGCCGCCTGTCAGTGCTCATCCCTTAAATTTGTCATTCGGGTGTTTCCGGATGACGTCGGTCCACCTCGTGACGTAAGCGATTTGTTACAACTTTTTTGTCCGTTTCTGGACATGGCTTTGAAGGTGTGGATTACGAAGTAACAATTTTTAATCTGTCGCAGCGGTTTGGCGCGGTAGCTATTAATTTATGCTTAGGGTTTTTATCCATAACGTGTCCGATGGGATTCTATTAAAGCCTGTCTCGTCCACCTTTAAATTAATGGCTTGTACAGTTTGAAGGCATTGTGAAAGACGGGGGCAACCTCTGGATGCAAATGGCAGGTTGTCGTATAGCGTGGCGGTCTAAGAGGGAGGTCTTTCTTCAGAGGTGGACGTCTCCGAGCTGATGATGACGATGTTAGCCCATATCCACCAAGTTGACCCAGTTGCTGGTAAATGGATTCACAAACGCTGTTGAATTTCTTCTGCGGACTTCTCCAGGTTTCCTCACTAAATTTTGCTTTACCGATAAGCCAGTGGTGTGAAACTGTAATACCTACTTAGGTTGCGTAAACTCTAATTCTAAATAAAATAAAAGATAAGTACGTACATACCATTACCTATGTGGCAAACACAACAGACGACGCGGGTTCAGTAGTAGAGTTCTGTTATATATATTTAGTTAGATTTGTTAAACACATCCTGGACCTGGGTATATCCAAAAATGCCTCCAGAACCACAGAAAGATGGGCAGCATCGTCCTCTCCGTTAACGGTGGTGAGCATTCTGCGATCCCCAAGCCGCCTGCCAATCGTGGGGATTATGGCAACCTCGGGAGGCTTTCGTCCAGCAGTGGACGTCTTCGGGCTGACGATCGAGCGACAGAGTTAAACACATCTCCCATTCGCAAAACATGATTCGCCAAAGCCGATTATATACGATCACAGAAAAGTTCGCTTTTCTGTGATCGTATATAATCGGCCCTACTCTTAGTCTCTCTTCAGAGTATACGTTTGTCGTCTTTTGAATACTTTATTTCAATAAATTGTTACAAAAATAACTTCTCCGATGCTAAAAACAAAAAATATTCGTCTGTCTGACAAACACTTCCAATATCGAATCGCTACCGTATTGAAGCTTCCGTATTGAAACTTCGGAAAATCTGAATCAAACTCGCTTGGCCGAAGCTCTAACCTTTGCTGTTGATTTTACGTGTAAAACGGAATTGGAATTTTATATTTTCAGTATTTCCCTTCATCAATGTTCATGGCATTTATAGAGACCCATTTTTTCTGCTTTTGTGAATATTTTATGTTGGATATTTAATTCTTTGTAGGTTGTTCAACGAGGTAAATGCTTATGTGCGCTTCGAAGTGGGTTAGCGCGTTTGCGTTGTCTCTTGACTTTCATTGATTTCTAATAGGGAATAATCATGTGTTTCTTTTACTGACTTACAAAAAAATCTTACTGGTAACAAAACAAATCATCGAAAGTCAAATTTTAACATGTACATAAATAACGAAGTTATAAATATTTTAGTTTTATGTTAGACATGAGGGCACTATATTAGGTTTATGACGTCAAAGAACACAATTCCAAACAAATTCTATATTACCACGTGTTTTGCTAGAAAGAGACATGACTCCTTCCTAAATACTTTGAACGCTTATATTTCAGAGCTTTACCAACCGATTTCAATTATTTTTCGACGTAAGCATCAGATGCAGTTAAACTCTCCATTTATCGTATTATTTTTAATAATTGAAACACATGCATATTCCATATTGTACAAGTCATTGTTTTTGTGTTTTGAGCGAAACGAGATAAGTGTATCAAATAGATCTCTCCCAATGCGCCATTTAGCCCAATCTTTGGCTTTTCCCTACTTTAACGACAGCCAGCTGTCATACGTATATAGTTACTTCTTTGAGTCTCATGGAGTCCTACACTACGTAATCTTCTAAGTAAGTACCAAACCTCAAAGCTTCCGCCACGAGCTAAATAAAGATCAAAGGATTCGAAATCACTTGTTTCCTCATTTAGCTTCTTTTCCTGAAAAAACCTGTGACATTCAGAAAAATTCCATTACAATAGCAAAACTGATCATTCTATCTTTATTCAAAATGCGTATCGATTAAAAATACCCCTCGGGGCATTAAAAGGGAATTTATTCGACGCCATTAAATTTGGGCAAACGAGACGTGTCACAAATGACTTGACACCGCCGCCGGAAGAAAAAATTGAATTTCCGCGGAATTAATATTAAATCGCCCTCGAGATATGGCCGCTGTGGCGTATTGTTACACCGTAACGTAACGCGGGGAATTTGCAGAAAAATCGCTCCCATAAAACAGGGGTCCAAAGATCGAGAAGAGCTGCAAAAATCCCTTCGCCCGCGTACGAAACCGGAGTTTCGTAACCAGTTACGGCAGAAGAAAAAATCATTAATAAACGATACTGGTTACTAGGAAAAATGTTTTTTTACACGATACTGACTTTTTATTTCGTAACTAGTTTCAGTGAACGAAAAAATATTATTTTGTAGGTCTAATCATCGGTCATTCTATGTTGATTTAAACATACGTTTTATTCATCGCATTCACTGTGGCAAAGCCGTCAGTATGATGGTAATGGGCTATATTATAATTATGTGCTTGAGAATTTGCTTTTCGGTAGAATTTCACCTACGATGAAATATAGGGTATCTCCCCGATCACCGCTCGAAATGGCACCGTCTAAACAAGGCATAAATAGCGCAATATGCCTTGTTTTGCTCTCAGTCGCGTGTGACCGCGACAATCGTGTGACGTGCTACGATGCCGAATGTTTTATACGCTCACAAATATTTTACAACGTTATTACAGGGTATTAAGGTTAATTATTAAAATGAAACAATATCCGCTTGTGGACTTTTTTATATTATCTGGAGAGGTATGATATCTGTAAAAGTAAGCACTGGCGCGGGGCCACTTTTGAGATTTGATTTTCATTGAGACTGTCTATCTATAGTATATTTGATCTAAGGTCTGGACACTATCACAGCAAGTTACGTATAAAAGCCGTCGCACACGATGAAGATGCTATAATATTTCATGTTCTAAGATTAGAACATATTTCAATATCGCTACCCATACAAAACAAGTGACGAAGATAATATATATTTCAAAATTCTATGGCGAGCGATATTTCGTCTTAACATGAAATATTATAGCATCGTCGTCGTCTGTGACGGCCTAAAATAGATTGTGTTTAAGAAATGGTGGACATTTCACTTAGCGTTATGTATCCCCAAATTCAAAAAAGTTTCTTTAACAGGCTGATGGAATACTTATATAAACTCAGAAATAGGGAGCAGGTCAACTAGCCACTGCTATCCTACCCTATTCAACGCGGCAACGCGGCCAGCGTTATGGTCACCTTTGCACCGGGTGCGATTGTTATTTATTTTTATTTTTGTCATAGACTTTTGTATTAATAACATTAAGTTCTAATTTGCAATGATTTCTTTAAAATTTAATTAAAATAAATCATAAAACTGTAAAAGATATACATAAAGACATATTAGATAGGTACATTTAACACACCCAGGCATCTAGCACGCGCCGAGGATTAATTGGTCTTTCCCCGCGCGGGAAGGTGATAAAACTAGAATATGGATACGTTTGTCTCGTTTTCGCGGGGAAAAAAAGGTTGGATAGACGTTTATCACGGCTCGCGTGCTAGTCGAGCTGGGCCTATTAGTCTCGGAACAGTTTTATCCACTTTTGGATTTTCCTTTCTTTCAAATATCTATCACTGTGGATAGAAATAAAAACAGATTAACTATTTCTAAGCTACTCCACGTTTAATAAAGCTCCCGTCTTATCATCATCCCGGAGACGTCCACTGCTGAACGAAGGCCTCCCCCTTAGACCACCACACTGTACGATAATCTGCCGTTTGCAGCCACCGGTTGCCCGTGACTTTTATCATGTCGTCGGTCGGTAGTAGGAGGCCTTCCTACGCCACTCAAGAACCTTTCTTCCCCATCGGTTATCAGTCCTTCGAGCGATGTGGCCTGCCCATTACCACTTCAACTTGCAAGCCCTTCGAGCTATGTTGGTGACTTTGGTTCTTTGGCGAATATCCTCGTTCCATATTTTATTGCGCAAAGTAACTCCGACCATAGCTCTCAATAAAGCTCTCAAACACTGGAAAAAAACTACGCTCGTCACATAGATTTTTTAAAATGATAAAGTAAGTAAGTTCGTATAGGCTGAGTGGCCAGCCCTAGTGTCAGAGTTAATGTGCCGCCCGAAGGCCTCTGACATGGCTGACGGTTGTTGTCATAAAAACTAGAACAAACAACCGGGACCAACAATTTTACGTGTCATGCGACCCAAGGTAGCGCTCAGAAATACATTCCGCTCACGGTCACCCATCCGAAGACTGACCGGACCGTCCGTTGCTTAACATCGGTGATCGTTTAGATTCACCTAGACAAGCTACGCCACGAGCGCTACAATGATGAATTCGTCGTCAACCATAAAACGTCCACTTCTGGACGAAGGCCTCCCCCTTTACAGAGGGGTGTTGCCATAATCCCCACGCTTGGCTTGGGGATCGCAGAAAGGTCACCACCGTTAACCAAGAGGACGCTGCTGCCCGTCCTCCAGTGGGTCTGGTTGCAGTTAAAGGACATACCCAGGTCCAAATTGATGAATTACGTGAACGTAAAAAAAAAAATTACCATATTTATAAGTCTTCTGTTATTATTTCCACCACAGAATCTTAGATATCTTCACTCTACACCTTACTACACTTTTGTGCTCCAATTACGGTCTGGTGTAAACAGGGGTCACCTTTAATTTGTAATTCGAAGTTCGTTTGAGGTTGCAAAGGTCTCTATTTGGGCAGGGTCTACATTAAGGACCTGTCTGTGCCCTTTTCATGCCAGAGCAGACTCTCACGTTGGAAAACAATTAGGGCGCAGACAAAGGCACAGAGAAGATGACTGCCTTTTTGTGGACCTTAGAATGGGCACTCACTGGCTAGGGGAAAAATATAATTATACAATTAGGTACATGGGTAGTTTGGTGACTATGGAAAAAACATGCCATCAGTCTCGCTGTATTTAGTTACATGCAAAATCTAGAGGTCGCCCGCGACTTCGTCCGCGTGCGGAAGAAATACGGCGCGCTCCCAAAATTCACCACGTTTTCTACCCCCGATACACGTGCTCATTATTTGTATTGAATACAAAATTTAGAAATAACCTTAAGCCTAAATAATAAATATTGTGATTTTTACGTTGAAAATGAAGGACTTTCCATACACAACTGCATCTCTTTTTTCACCCCTTCGGGAGTAGAATTTTCAAAAACGCCGAGTCACTTATAAACAAATTTTAAACCGTCATTCTAAACACAAAATTTGAAGATCTTAACTTCGAAATTGACGGACTTTCATATAAACCATCATCCCCTATTTTACCCTCTTAGGGGTGAAATTTCCAAAAATCCTTTCTTAGTGGATACCTACACTTCACAAAGTACACACCCTCCAAATTGCATGTCTCTAGGACCAGCGGTTTAGGCTGTGCGCTGATAGCTCAGTCAGGACTTTGAATTTTATATATACAGAATATATATTTTTTCGAATATAAATAGTTTTTGTTGTTTAAGTTTTACGTGTAATACTATTGAATAATTGCGGGCAATTTTCAATGTGGTAAAACTACGAGTAAAACGTATCATATTGTTTTACTTCTGGAACTGTATAAACTTTATGATGAACTATTTAACTTTAACTTTATCCTCATTAATTACTCGGACGAAAATTAAGACTTCCTTCGGTTAACTTTCATTAATGTGACTTAATCAATATTGTGCAACATTTTAGCAGATTCAAGAAAATTATATTCAGTTTTTTTGTGTCTTTTTAGTTTTTTTTGTCCCAATTTTTCATTGCTGGTGTAGCTTCGGGTCCCAACTATTATTTTATGAAGTTAAATCTCTCCCGTGTCCTAATCCGCGAGTGCGGCTTGTTTAGGTTGTGCCTGTTCTCGTTTCACGCAGTATTTTTAGTCGGCACCTCTTTTATATTTCGTGTTCAACGGGAGGAGTTTACTGGCCGTGAAATTATGTTTGTTGCTGTGTTTTTGTTTCTGGTAACACTTGTATTATATTGCCACCCCTTGTTTGAAGGTTTTAGGGTGCCGTGCCCGAAAAATTTCCAAAGCGTCTCTAATTAATAGACTTAGGTTCGTCGTTTCTGTCAGTCTGATCGATCTATACTTAATGTTAATAAGTTATCTAGTCAAATATAATAGACTAGAGGTCGCCCGCAACTTCGTCAGCGTGCGTTAGAAATTCGGCCCGCTCCCAAGATTCACCACTTTGAATCATCCCGAGCCATTCCCCCAGAAACTCCCCCCCAAAATGAACTAACCAAATATCAATTTTCATCACTATAACTTAAAAAACAAAGAACTTTCCATAAAAAATTCCACCCCCCTTTTCCCACCCTTAAATCGTCCCTGTCAAAAAATATTGAAAACTGCATTTTTTTTTATCTAAATCCAAATTTTCTTTACTAAAAATACAAAAACAAAGGACCTTCATACTAACTTTGATCCCCTATTACCCCCTTAGGGGTAGAATTTCCAAAAATCCTTTCTTAGTGGATACCTACACTTTCCAAAGAATACACCCTCCAAATTTCATGTCTCTAGGACCAGCGGTTTAGGCTATGCGTTGATATATCAGTCAGTGAGTCAGTCAGGACTTTTAATTTTATATATATAGATAGCCATATGATTTTTTTACGGAAGATATTAATTGATAAAAGAATATAGTAAAATATTGAAATGAAGGGAAAACGGTTTCATTGTTAAACACTTATATACTTACCACTGGCTTTTCGGTGTAGGCAAACGTCTTGAGGAATCCTGCTAACTTCCGGAGAAGAAATACAATGGACGCCACCAAACAGCAACTGGGCCAGCGTGTTGGATAATCTCCTTCCAAGCCTAATCGCCCAGACCTAGGTCCAGCAGTGCATTATTAAAAAGCCTGGTTACCTATGCAATTTTTTAAGCAATGAATTTTTTGTACATCGGAATCGAAGCCACTATAGTCACCGCGTTGCCAACTGAACGGCCATAAATCATTCACTATGTCTATCTCGCTCGAACTTGCTTGTGGTCGCACTTGTGGGTCTTGCTTGCACTTGTGGGTCGTGCGACCATGATTTATGGCTGCACGACTCAGTTGGTAACGCGGTGACTATAGCCGAAGATGCCTCACATTACGAAGTCTTATACAGTAGCCGCTAAACAAGTTGTCAAATTGTCGGCATGAATAAGGCGAGCCTACGCAGGTACGTCGTGTACACGTGTGCCTTCGCTTTTCTGTGGTGTACACTTCCGTGCAGTATATTTGGCAGGTTATTCTTTTTGATTTTTGCGCATCCCCACTTTTTGACAACTTGCGTGGCGATTACTATACCAGTGCGCTAACACAGAATTTAAATCATAAAAACCTGGCAATAAAATCGCTTAACTCACATAAAAATCCGTCTAAAGATCAAAGCTATAAAACCTAATTTTATAAAACGTTTTCCCTTCACAGAGCTCATCAGCTCACGGAGTCTTGTAAGGCGACATCAAAAGTCATGTCGAAAACCAGTAAAAAAATTACGACATCTGTACTTTTATCATGATTAAATTATGCCAAAAACCGGTATTAAAATGTCGTAAAACCGGCATTAAATTATGCTAAAAAGTGGTATTAAATTAATCCTACCTTTTTCAGGTCTTTCCCGGATTTCAGGAGTGGATAATAAAAGAGTGAGTACTTGGTTAATATTTTAATTTGGATATTTAATAACGGTATGAAATGGTGGGATGAAGTATTTTTTCATTTCGTGCTTTATTTTCCTGTATATTTTTTTATACTATAAAGTCGAACGAGTCGCTCTTCTGATTTAAGAGAGAACGCCTGCCATTCGTCTTGTAACGTCGTCGCTAGCTACAGTACCCTTCAAACCTTTTTTATACTTGCACACTACTGCTTGGCGGTAGATTTCCTAGTATAGCGGTGGTAGTGATATCATCAACCTAGATGACGATATGTTTTTATTTCAGTTACAATAGCAAAATATAAAAACTACCTCAGAGTTTCTTGAATCATAGCTAAGGAAACGTGTAGACCTGGGTATGTCGTAAAACTACTCGTACATCCAGACCCAAGAAGCCTATTAAGGAGGATGCCTTCGTCCAGCAGTGGATATCGTTTGGCTGATGTGTGCTGTTTGGTGTGTAATGTGACGCGTTGTTTTTAATTTAACTGATAACACTGTTCGGTTCTAACCAAAGTTCAATTTACACTTGCTTTGGTGTTCGTTTTATATAAATTTCGTCACAGTCAGTTCATACCGCGCCATTCTTTTATTTTACTTTCCCTTTGATTTTGGCTCCGCACGATCAACGCATTTGCCATTACCGCACAAGGTCTTGAAGTTATCAATTTGAAACATATTTAATTCAAAATTTGTGTAAATGTGAGCCCCTTAACAAGAGCTTTGAGGGGAACACCTCTCGCGAAGTGACACCAAACTTCATCAATATTTCAGAGAGACTCAGGGTTCATTAGCTTTCCGCTGAATAGTTAATCCGACCGAAGCCAAACCCCAGCCCCTCTCAGGCCCTTTACAACGGGCCGTTTGTTTTAATAACTGAACTAATGCAGATGAGATGACGCGTTAATTTTAAGGGTAGAGGTCACCACTAGCTGTTAACAACTGTTACAAGACTACGCGAACAAAAAGAGATAGATCACAGTTTTCAATTTGAACCTTTCCATTTCCAGTTTAAACAAAATTGTTGATATTTTTTTTTATGTAATGGAATGGCAAGGTGAGCGAGACTGTCGCGTGGTGGTAAGCGTCACGTGTGCCCATAACAGTAGCCGTGCCAGAATTGTGTGAATAAGCCTTATGAACTTCTGAAGCTTTTACTAAAAAAAAATGTAGTGGTAGGACTCTACTGCAGAGTCCGCCTGGGGAAGTACCACACCTTTGCCAGTTATTCAACCGCCAAGCAGTAGTGTGGAAGCATTACTGTGTTCCGGTTTGAAGGGCAATGTTACCAGAGAAATTACTGGGTATGAAGAGATTTAACATCTAATATCTCAGGGTGACGATCGCAGTGCAGTGCGGCGCAGGATTGTGTTCGCAAGTTTACAATTCTGGCACTGCGACTACTGTTAGTGGCAGGCGTGACGCTTACCACCAGGTGAACGTCTTGCTCGTCTCGTCACTCGATCTAATAAAAATAAAAAAATACTATGAGGCTTAACTTGAAATCGCGAAAAAAACAGCTGATCCATACATTTTGTCCGAGGTCAAATGAACCTTTTTGTATGGAACAGCAGATCTTTTTTTCGCGATTTTAAGTTTGGCCCCATAGTAAGAGTTTGCACTTTATTTGAATTTGTATAGGACTGTTATTGTGATTTTCCGATCTGAATGCAGCTAAAAGCCAATAACGATTATTACGGTTTCTAGCAAAATCCTGATGCATCGTAAGAAAAAGTCTGGCTTAAGTTTTCCCACATCTTGTAACTGTTTCAGCACCTAAATATATGTTGTAACTTATAATGAGAGTGCATTTGAAATCAATGAGTCACACATTAAATGCTCAGTTAGTCAATAACCATCATAATAAGTGCACATACGTAACAACGTTAGAAACAAATAGGGTTGCCACTCACTAAGCTTTATTTGCAACCGGCTTTAAAAATCAACCGACTTCAAAAAAGGAGGTTCTCAATTCGATTATATGTTTTTGTATGTATGTTACGTGATTACTCCGCCAATTATGAACTGAATTAAATGTTTTTTTTTGTTAGATAAGTAATACATCGGAGGTGGTTCCATTTAAATTTTAACGAAATCAGTTCAATAGTTTGGTTTTTAGATCAAAATTACTAGCAAATATGAAGATTACCAGGTACTCGAAGTTGAAGTCGGTTGTATTTTTTTTTAAAAAGCTTATTATGATAAAATACGATTTAGTCAACCAACATAAAACGAAATGATCTTATTGCTTTTATTTTATCTATTGGTACGTACGTTTAAATTTGAAATTCCTGTTACGAAATGTTCGTCATATAAGTCCCGGTGATAAACACAAAGTTTGAAAGTTTCTATTTTGCGCTAAAATAAACAAAAGCTGGCAAAATTATGAGAAAAACCTAAGATGTTTTACCTGTAGATGAGTTGTCCCCCGCCATATTTACTAGACGCAATCAAGGTAATTGCCGTGATCGCTACCAGTCTTTCACTTCCGAATGTCTGGTAATACGCTGCCGCTAATCGTATGTTTTCTAGCAAAAAGATGGTGATTATAATCACTTTCTGTGTATTTAGACACTGCACAATCTACACAGGCATTGTGAGAGACAAAAAAATGATAATTTCACGCGTAAGTATTGTATTTTTATTACAATGGGAATAAAAAAAATATCTCAGGCGACTGTTGTCACTTTGAAATGGATGACCGAGATAGATAGATCGTCTTGTGTGAGAGAGTGAAAGAGTGTCACACCGGCGCGGTGAGGACGCTCACTCTGGCCAATCAACTTGTGTAGCTAATTACGCCGTAAGAGAAATTAGATATTTGTCTCTTTCTAACAACAGGTGTGGCGTATAAAGTCGGTCATATTCTTTTCTTTTCTTCACAAACTGCATAAAAACATGTATAAGTATATACAACTTCTAGTCAGTTTTTAAGGCAGTTTTGTTCGACTCTTTGATAAATTATATGTCTTAGATAGACTGATGGATCCTAAACGCGTCGAATAAAATAGCGGTTAAAACTGTTAGCTTCTTATGCACGCACACTATAACAACGACAATGGTGCAACGCGAGTGTAAGACATGGCTGTCACGCACACTAGTATAATAATGTTGGCCTGTCATTTTTCGTTCATAAACAGTACGAGACTCTATCTAGACATATTATTTATCAAACGTTCGACTATAACTACTCTATTTATTTCAAATCCCTGAGAAAAACCGAATATTCAAACATCCCTATTTTCTGTCATATACCAACTGCATTAAAATCACTGCGTGCCAACCCTGTTCATACATCTTTATCTATGTGACTCGATACAAAATGTATTACGTAGGGTCTCTAATAGAAGTTGACGGAGAGCATAGTGTATTGATAATATTATCTGTGTGATACATTTTGGTAGTCTAATGGCTTTATTAGAACCATAGCGGCTTACAGGCGACGGTTAAGGGACATAAAAATGGAATATTAGATATTGATTTAACAAAATAACTTGAATGATGTAGGTAGACAAGTAAAAATGAGACAAAAAAGTTTTTGTATAGTCAGAGACTGCACCTTTTCACTTGCTACGATCCTGAAATATATTTAAAGGCTATTTCTTTTATGCGCAAGAATTGCCTCATTCATGAACAGCCTGAAGACGTCCACAGCTGGACAAGGGCCTCCCCCTTAATAGGGAGGGATTGCCATAATCCCCATGCTTGGCAGGTAGCTTGGGGATCGCAGAATTGTAGTGGTAGGACTCCACTGCAGAGACCGCCTGAGGAAGTACCACACCTTTGTCACTAATTCAACCGCCAAGTAGTAGTGTGCAAGCATTATTGTGTTCCGGTTTGAAGGGCATTGTTACCAGAGAAATTACTGGGTATGATGAGATTTAACATCTAATATCTCAGGGTGACGAGCGCAGTGCAGTGCGGCGCAGGATTGTATTCGCAAGTTCACATTTATGGCACTGCTACTGTTAGTGGCAGGCGTGGCGCTTACCTACCACCCGGTGAAAGACTTGAGCGGCTCTTCACATGACCGTATAAAAAAAAACAAAAAAAAAGCACTTTCGATACAATATGGCTTTTACCTTCTATGCTCTTACCCAGTAATTACTATCTATTTTTATTTAACGATCCATCATTTCCATTTCCATTCCCAGTCACATTACCAGCTTTTTCCATATTTCTGTGGATTACAAAATATGCTTTCATCGGTAAGTAATCCATTACAAAGTAATGCGAGATACTTCGAAGGCCTAATGATATGTCTTCGGATATTTTAAGCATGACACACTGGCTTTCACTTGTGTGTTTTTTTATTTTGTGTTTTACTTGAGACGGTGGCGTATGGTTAGTATTTTCTTATTTGTAGGGTTCCGTACTAAAAGCTCTCTCTATTACCCGTACCGTACCAAAAAAAAGCGCAAAAAGAACTTTCCATTAATGGAAAGTGCTTTTCGCGCTCTTTTATTAGTAGCGTTTTTTTGCGCGGTAAAATCTAAACTAGGCTGTCTAAGGATATTTTTAGACGATTGCCCAAAAAAGGGGTGTAATGTTATCCGGTTTATGTAAGAGTATGTATGTATGTGAGTTTCTTTCCAAAGTCACCGACTTGGCTCGTAGGGTTTGCAAGTTGAAGTGGCAATGGGCAGGCCACATCGCTCTAAGAACGGACAACCGATGGGGAAGAAAGGTTCTTGAGTGGCGACGGCGAACCGGAAGACGCTGCATAGGAAGGCCTCTCCTTAGGTGAACCGACGACATTGTAAAATTCGCGGGCAACCGGTGGATACAAATGGCAGGTTGTCGTGCATGTGGCGGTCTAAGGGGGAGGCCGTCGTTCAGCAGTAGTGGACCACGGGCTGATGATGCTGCTACCTGCTAATTTGCATCCACCGGTTGCGCCACTTTCGTTGTCGCCACTCAAGGACCTTTCTTCCCCATCGGTTATCAGTTCTTCGAGCGATGTCGCCTGCCCATTGCAACTTCAACTTGCAAACCTTGCGAGCTATGTCGGTGACTTTGGTTCATTGGCGAATATCCTCGTTCCGGATTTTATCGCGCAAAGTAACTCCGTAACTCTCTCCATTGCCCGTTGTGTTATAAAAACATGGCAGTCGAGTTTTTGAATTTCTGTTATTAGTTATACATATCTTGTTATTAACATACAATTTAGGTTTGATAAAATGATTATTCTTAATAATCTAGAAACGTTGTTATAACGAAATTTACTGTATTAGTATTTGACCAGGATTCAGGTTCAATTACAGGGTAGCTCCAAAATGGGACAGGATGTTATAGGCACTATTGTTAAATATTCAAGATATTTAACAATGAGCTAGAATTTTCGAGCAGCCAATTTGAGACGAGAAATTGGAAATATCTATTGCTCTCGATGCATATAGAAACAGTATCTAAGCTTCAAAACTATAACTATAAGTTCGCATGTTTGAAACATTGCGAACGACAAAAATTACACAGATGTACTTCTCAGTCAACTCTCTACATTTCTAATCGTTTAATGGCTGGGGTAGGCGGTAAGGAGGCCTCTGTCCAACATTGGGATAACTCTAGGCTTGTAATGATAATAAGTTATGAGTTCACATCAACAGCCGGAAGTCGTCCACTGCTGGACGAAGGCCTCTCCCTTAAAGGGAGGTGTTGCCATAATCCCCACGCTTGGCAGGCGGCTTGGGAATCGCAGAATGGTTACCACCGTTAACTGAGAGGACGCTGCTGCCCGTCCACCGGTGGTTCTGGATGCAGTTTTAGGACATACCCAAGTCCAGGATGTGTTTAACAAATCTAACTAAATATATATATATATAGCAGAACTCTACCACTGAACCCGCGTCGTCTGTTGTGTTTACCAATGAAACCTATGTGAATCAATACATAGTTGGCAAAGTAATCAGACGTCCACTAGTTTGTCAGATATATCTACGATAATGTAAAAATTATGAAGGGTGCAAGTCAAAATCCGTTCTTAGTGGCATCTACGCCCTAACAACAGACCGCATGCAAATTTGCAGAATCGTAGCTTTGGTAGTTTTTGAGTTTTGTTGTCCGAAGGTTTGCGCTTTTCTTTTATAAATATAGATACTTAATATTGGAGCTCTGTGGTGACCATAGCATTTCAATTAAGTTTTTTTTATTCATTCTTAACAACATTTTATTGATCTATTCGTTATTTTTGTGGTGTTGAAAGCAGAAAAGATAAAGTTTTAGGTACTTTTTTTTCTTCAACGGTTTTAATCGAAACAGATATAGCTCTTTATTTTTCACACTCATAACTGAAAGCAGACAAAAGACTAATGAGGTGAATATAACGACTGCTCTGTAGCTCAGATGGCAGTATGTCAGCTTTGAGAGCTCTGGGGAGTGAGTTTGATTCCATCCCAAGACAAACACTTATTTGTGACGAACATAGATGCTTGTTCTGTATCTGGGTGTTGTATTTATTATAAGTATGTATTACAAAAAACTGTCTTATGCATAAAACACTAACACCTATTTTAGTTAAAAAGCGTGTTTATTCAATTTCTTTCGAATTACGAATTCAAAAAAAGAAGACAACACTTTTTAACTAAAATTGCTTTAAAATACGTTTTAGTGTTTTATGCATAAGTCTGTAAGTATTCTATTAGTTATATCTGGTTAACCACCTATAAATAGTCTGATAAACCAACAATATTTATTTATGTATTATTTAATAATGTAGAGACTTGAGTAACTGTGAACAGTGTAAAGCGTATTATGAAGTTACTCAGGGGACGATATTGGGCCTGGCCTAAATTACCTTGGTTACTGGTATCGACTCAATATTATACATTTTTAATACGGATTACGTAAAACGCCGTTTGTGCGAGGGATTAGTATATGTCGTTTTACGAGTTTGTTGATAAACATAATAATGTATAGCAGAGATTATTGACGTTCTTTGTTTTGCTAAAGTAAGTAAATAAATAAATAAAATAAATAAATCGATATTTGGTATGAACTAGCGCAAGAAATTTAATATCGGAGGCCGAGATACACTTTGGGTTACTGCGCGAGTGAAGTAAGTAGGTAAGTAATCGGCTACTGCTAAGCATAATTATATCTATTTTTTAAGAAATTCAGAAGACCAGGGAGACGGTCACCTGGTGGTGAGCGTCACGTCTGCCCATAATAGTAGCAGTGCTAGAATTCTGAACTTTCGAATACAATCCTGCGCCGCACTGCACTGCGCTCGTCACCCTGAAATATTAGATCTGAAATCTCTTTGCACAGTAATTTCTCTGGTCTTGCCCTAACTCAGTAATGGTTGCGCACCACTGCTTGGCGGTTGAATTACTGACAAAGGTGTGGTACTTCCCCGGGCGGACTCTGCAATAGAGTCTACTACAAAAAGTTAACTTATTTATTTTTATTCCACAAATCACGGTCCTGTGCCAATTTGATCCAAGTTCGACCGCAATTTTTACAATATCGTCGACCCGACGATCTGATGGACGTCTGGTAACTAGACCAGGTATTGATTTTTTCGCTTTACAACAAAGCTCTTTGAAATTTTGGTCTAGAATTTTTTATTAGTCTAGACTCTAGAGTAATAAACAACATCATGGTTATAAGTAAAAGATTTCACCTTTGAGTGGGATCATAATCTTTATCTAAGGAGAAATACAAAATTATGTCACATCAAACTATGTATTCTCATGTTTTGGCATCGCTCTTTAAGCATTCTGTCATTGCCATGCTTAAACCACTTTCAAGTATTTATTTAATGGTACTCATTGACACGAGCTAGACGTTCGCCTGGCTATATAGGCAGTGCCAGAATTATGAACCTACATACAAAATTGTGCGCCTCACTGCACTGCGCTCATCATCCTGACATATTTTGAGTAGCATCAAATGCGTCAGAGTCGCAGTCAAAGTCAAATAAAGATAGTCACAGTCAGATCCAAGTCAAGGCGATTTAACTGAAAGCTTCTAAGTATGGATCTATGATTATCTATGGGTTATTTATCTTGATTGTGTTGTGAAACGAGCTCCCGATATTGCGGGGCAGTTGCATGCACCATGGTCACGGGCAGACGTTGGGATTTGAATCCCTAATTAACCTAATGAAGTCGAGCGGTCTACCTATTAAGTTACCATGACTTCAAAGGTGCAATCTACAGAGTAATAGAAGCTGAGATGTGTTCAAAGGATTTTTTTCTTAAAAAGACGCGTGACCGTGCGGGAAGGTGTAGTTTTGCGGGAGGAGGGGCAAGTTCTGCACATTGTACTGCCATCTAGCGGTATTCAGGAAAAGTTTTTGAGATGTGTACTAAACTTAGATGAATTAACGCTTAATTTCTCAGTATCACGCAAGATGTGACGTTTTTAAATTCTATACGAATGAAATGAGACGCCAATCATGGTTTCGGAATTTTTTCCTTGGTCATTTTTACATAAAGAAATTAATTTAATTTATTTTACCGGGTAAAAGCACTACAAATTGTACGTCTACTATGTAAGTTTGAATGACCGTTACGCGTGGAGGTCGTGGAGGTTAGCAGACTGAGCAAATAAGTGTGACGTCACACTCCGTCCGCAAAATAGGAGCTACGGCCGCAAGTCGCTCATCACAACTCCTTATCGTCCATGGTGCAATCTGACTAAACTGAACAAAAGCTATCAAAAGCTGAAAACGTGAAACCTCCAAAGAAGTAACTATCCTATAATAGCGCCCGAATCTTCCAATACCCAAAAATATTTATTCTTATAGAAAATCCGTACTAAATCTACGATAACCCCTCCCGAGCATAAATATTGAGTCGGGCAAACTCGTTAACCCTACAACCCCTTGTATCTATTTTATTTAGACCTAACTCAGTATAGTTGGAATTTTATTTTTGTTTTAGAAAAGGTAGGTTTGTGAAAAATATTGTCAAAGCTTAGGCAAATAATGTATCTGTACCTACCTACAGTAGCGCTCGTGGCGCAGCTTGTCTAGGTGATTCTAAACGATCACCGATGTTAAGCAACGGACGGTTCGGTCAGTCTTCGGATGGGTAACCGTGAGTGGCATTTATTTCTGAGCGCTACCGTGGGTCGGATGACACGTTAAATTGTTGGTCCTGGTTGTTTGTTCTAGTTTCTATAACATCAACCATCAAGTCAGCCATGTCAGAGGCCTTCGGGCGGCACATTAACTCTGACACTAGGGCTGGCCACTCAGCCTATACGAACTTACTTACCTACCTACAGAGTTTGTGGATGGAACGCGAAAAAATCGTCGCATTGTATTATTTTCCATAACTTGTGTTTTTTCAAGTGTTATTGTATAAAAATTGTGGCGTTGTGTCAATTTACGTGCATGAGTGTGGGCATGTGATATAATTTGGTCGTCGTCAGCCATAAGCCGTCCAGTGCTGGACGAAGGCCTCCCAATAGAGGGGTGTTGCCATAATCCCCACGCTTGGCAGGCGGCATATAATTTGGTGAAACATGTCTTTTCGTGTTGTTTTCGATACTTCAAAGAAGCTTTTAGTAAAGTTGCAACGACTTTACTAGGGCATGAATGGACTTGACCGTGACTTGCTGTGTGTGACTTTGACCGCGACTAGGCCTCATTTTACTGGAGAAAGAAAGATCGACGAAGAAATAATTATGTATAGTATGCGGCTGAAGGACTTGTTTCCATGGTCAGGAATAATAATTAAAAAGTCAACCGCCCATACTACACGCGCGCGTTGGAGTATTTGAGTTATTTGAGGTCTTCTGCACAAGTATTTCTATCCTCAAAAGAAGGCCTCCACAATTTTTGCTTAAAGCTTGTATTCTAATGTAATAAAAAAAATACATTTTCATTTTCATTTACACGTGGGAATAATCACGTATAGATAAAACAGCCTGAGCTAAGTTGGTAGCATGTCTGCCTCCTACATCGATGTTTGTTCTTTGTCTGGGTGTAGTATGTATTATAAGTATGTATTTACGAAAAAATATATATATATAAGTATTCTATCAGCTATCTGGTTTCCATAATACAAGCTTTGCTTAGTATGGGGCTAGATGGCGCTGTGTGTAATAAATATCCGCCCAATATTTATTTATTTAAAACAAAAATGTGTCAAAACCACATCAGTGTTCATAATAAAACAGTTTAACCGTTCGCTACGATTTAAGAAATTGCCTTCGAAGCCCCTCCGACTCAATCTGTTATCTTTACAAAATACCTCCAAGGGCTGAATGCTGTCCCGCCCTAATCCCCATACAAATATGAGGCACCTGACTCCTCTAATCTTTGTTTGCTTCGCGTGTTTGTTCAGACCGTGCTTCGATTCGTTTGAACATGGGGATTTGGAGGCGTTTCCGTCGAGTTGATTCTTGAATAAGTTTTGTGTGAAAGTTTTTGGTTTACGCTCACAAAAGAAATTGTGACTGTCTGGCAACATACGGAAAAAAAAAGAAAACTAAGAGGGAAATCCTTCCTCAGAGCTATGTTTCAGCGAAATGTATTTTTTTTCTTCTTTCCTCTTAGGAGGATTATGGCGTCGCACTTTGTGTATTTGCCAGTGTTAAGTATTTTATACAACAAATTTGGATCAATCTCAGTAGATACAGGAGCCAGATCTACGATGGATGTAGTAAGATTTTATTTTCTCATTGGATCTGTTTTCAAAGATGTGATAGAATATGTATGTGAGATTTTTTTGTACCCGATAGATCCATTTTTTGATAGATCCATTTTCTTGTAAATTTTTATGGATCTAGGGTTAAACTTTTTTTGCATAAGCTTGCATAAGCATTTCTGAAAGCTTGATGAATTTCAAATCAAGTCAAGTTAAGTCACAATTAGTAAGTCACAGTCAAGTTCAGTCATGCCCTAGTAAAGTCGTGGCAACTTTACTACAAGCAATGTTTGCTATGTATTGTATTTTCAATTTTTTTTGTTTGCGCTTTAGTATCATTACGTCAGAAAGACTACGTAAAGTAAAGCTGTGGTCTAAAATGACGCATGCTTGTGTAAGAAGAACCGATTTACTTTAAACTTGGTAAGTCAAGTGCATTGCAAGCAAATCTATTCTTCATACAAAAACTCGACTAGGTATAAGCGCGTTTTCCACAGGACAGCACGACACCGTAAATTACGGTGACGATACCGAGCCCCATACAATTCTATTGAACGTTTCCTCCACAACGACATGACACTGCACGACAACTGCACTACAAACGTGTCGTTGTGTATGAAAAAGATCTATAGAATTGTATGGCGCTCGGTATCGTTACCTTAATTTACAGTGTGTAGTGTGTAGTAGTTTACCTTATTTTAAGTGTGTCCTCTCGTGGAAAAACGCACTAAGAGTCAACCGATTCAACAAATCCAACGAAAAAACGAAAAAAAAATATTTTTTTACAAAAAAATTATGCATATAATGGGCAAGCGTGCTTTATCTATAACCATATCGTTAATTATCATCAGGTTAGCTAAGGTCAAACACTAGCCCATTCTATCATTAAGAAATTTAAAAATATACTGATAAACGGAAAAGAAAATCAACCTCGCAATCCCAGCGGGGCAACACCGCCAGTATTTCGGGTCTCTGAAACTTGTCAATGTAAAATTTAGCATTGCTATCCAACGTGGTAATACCGCCAGGAATCTAGCTACTTTCCCCTTGGTCAAGGGGCTTTCAGTTTAAGTTTTGTATATATATTTATTTTTTGTATAGATAATAATTTTATTTTTAGTAGTTTATGTTTTTACCTAGATGTTTTTATCTGACTAATTTTAAATGGTAAAAATGCGTTAAATTAACTAGGTATCTGTTACTTTAGATATATAGATAGATAGATTTATATATAGATAGATAGATAGATATATAGGAACACTTTATTGTCACACCAAAAATAAAACAACAATAGAAACAAGACCCTTAAGAAATAGTGCCACAAGTCGCGGTCTTATCGCTAACAGCCATCTCTTCTAGACAGCCGTTAATAGGATTTGAAAATATGCATTGACAGTGCAACTTACACAACAACTTAACAATAATAAGTTGTTAGAATATCAAAATAATAGCGAAATTAAAAAAAAAAACTGAACAATTTTCGCCATAATGTAAAGTGTCGAGTTAGGAACGATATAATTACTCTAATAATACTTAAATATTACTAAAGGTTCTGAATTTCATGCCCTAGTAAATTTTTATCCACTCCTTGAATTGCTCGTTAGGGTTTATTACAGTTTTTATAATCTTCCAACCTTAATTGTCTGTTTGGGTCTGTTTGAGCTTTGGGAAAATAATAAATTTACTTTTTTTTTGGTTTGTATAATAAAATTATTCCGTCATCATTATCAGTTATACCAGTTATAATTACATAAAATGAGTTTAGTTTAAGCCAAAACTACGTTTAATAGGCTTAGATTACCAAGTTTAGACTGACAAAGAAGTCATGAAACGGAAACATTTTTCCCTCCTGGCAATACTTACTTTGAATAGATGAACGCGTCAGAGTTTTGGCGGGCACGCGAGAAAATCATGTCGCTGCATAGTATTATTTTCCAAATTTTGTGTTATTTCGAGTGTTAATGCATAAAAATGGTGGCGTTATATTAAGTTAAGTACTGATTTACGAGCAAGAGTGTAAGCAAGTGATATAATGTAGTAAAACGTGTCTTTTCGTGTTGTTTCCAAAACTCCGAAGAAGCTTGTAGTAAAGTTGCCACGTCTTTACTAGGGCATGATTGGACTTGACTGTGGCTTACTGTGTGTGACTTGGACTGTGACTACGACTCATTTAACTGCAGAAAGAATGATCGATGAAGAAATATGTATTCGGCTGAAGGACTAGTATCCATGGCCAGGAACTATTAAAAACACGAAATGAACACGTCAGGGAATTTTGGCAGGAACGTGAAAAAAATCATGTAGCCGAAATGTATTATTTTGCTAAACATGTGTTTTTTTGAGTGTTAATGTTTAAAAATAGTGGCGATTTATTCATTAAGTGCCGATTTAACTCCATCCCACACGCATGCACTTAAATCATGTACTTTCGTGTTGATTTGAAAACACCGAAGATTTTTTTTTCCTCAAACCTCATTATTATACTTAATACTATATTAGTATGTAGTTTAATGTTAGCTTTTAGCGAAGTTAAACCTAATAACTTTAATTAATTAACTTAACAACCAACCAACCAACTCAGATTTAAATAAAACTCGTCCTTCTTTCTCGCAGTAAGTACCTAGATATCTATGTTTTGTTACCGCAATAAAAAAAATACAACATAATTTTTTTATCTGATTGTGAGGAATTTTGACAAAAAAGGTTTAATTAAAAGATTTGTGGGCCCGATTATAAAATATAGCTGGGACTCAGTAATTTTGTCTGACGAGTCCTTTTAAACTTTTCCTATTTTTCGACTGACTTCAATAAAAGGAGGTTCTCAATTAATCTGTATGTTCTTTGTTTTTTTATTTTACGCTGAATTGATTTTTATGATTATTTTTTGTTTCGTAGGTCACCATAGTAGTAGAGTGGGTGTAGGTCATCAGAGGGACCATCCATATAAATATAACCGAAATTGGTTCAGTAATCATGGGGCAATAATCAGCAAGCATGGAGATTATGGCAACCCCTCCCTATTAAGGGAGAGGCCTTCGTCCAATAGTGGACATCTTTTGGCTGGTGAGTGGATTAGAAACAAGGAATCAAAACGTTTGGAAACTATCTAACCAAAGAAAATCTACAATATTAGAGTTCACATTGTACGACAACCTGCCTTTTGCATCCACCGGTTGCCCGTGACTTTTACAATGTCGTCGGTCCACCTAGACTGAAGCTTTCCCACGCTACGTCTTCCGGTTCGCAGTCGCCACTGAAGAACCTTTCTTCCCCATCGGTTAAACAGCTCTTCATGCGATGTGGCCTGCCTATGGCCACTGCGACTTGCAAACCCTGATAGCTAAGAGCTATTTATAAAAGTGTAATAAAGAAGGAAAGTCATCTTGCAACTCGCTATTAACAATTGTTGTGAACAATTTTTGGCAAAAGTATAACTTTTTCTATAATTTCGAGTGCTGAGACCGCGAAAAACTGCTATCAGAATTTAAATTTCACTAAAAAATGCTATGAATTTTTTCGTCGCTTCGTTCGGTTAAAATGTGCACCGCCTTTCGGCTAGCTAACGTAGATTTACGTATGTAACATCAGGCCTGAAGATGTCCACTGCTGGAAAAACACACACACATCACATCAACAGCCGGAAGGCGTCCACTGCTGGACGAAGGCCTCTCCCATAAAGGGAGGTGTTGCCATAATCCCCACGCTTGGCAGGCGGCTTGGGGCTCGCAGAATGGTTACCACCGTTAACTGAGAGGACACTGCTGCCCGTCCTCCGGTGGTTCTGGATGCAGTTTTAGGACATACCCAGGTCCCAAACATTGTAAGAGATGCCCTTGAGAACATGCCACAAGCGCTCCGAGCTTAAGTAGCTTCAAAAGCAGCCTGAAACGCTGGCTTATCGAGCAAACGTTTATGACTTCAATGAGTTTAAGAATTGTAATTGTAATCGTAAGCTGAAAATAAAATAATTACTTATTAATATTTTTTGGTTGACATTAATGTAATTTTAGGACATAATATATAACTAGTTATTAATTATTATACCTAATATAATTTTTATTGTATATTATTGTGTATAACAGGGTTTGTTTTTGACGTGTAAATATTTTATTTATTAATAAATAAGTTTGACTTTGCCTTAGACTAAAGTTCTATTATTATTAATGGAATATTTACCGTGATTATGTTGTGAAATGAGCTCCCGATATTTAATACTAATAAGAATCTCTGTCCGACTGACTGATTTAATGACTGACAGACAACGCAGAGCCTAAATCGCTGGTCGTACAGACTTGAAATTTGGAGGATGTATTCGTAGGATGCGTAGGGGTGTACTAAGAATGGTTTTTTTATTCGTCGTGTAAGGGGGGGGGGAAGGGGGAAACTTTTGTATGAAAGTTCTTTGTTTTTGTACTTTCAGTCCCGAAAAAATTTGGATTTGGATAGTTTATTTAAAATAAAATAAAAAATGCTGTTTTCAATATTTTTTTGACATGGATGATTTAAGGGGGGGGGGGGGGAGTGGGAGTGGAAGGTTGTATGGCAAGTTCTTAGTGTTTGAAGTTATAGTGATAAAGTAAGTTCATATAGGCTGAGTGGCCAGCCCTAGTGTCAGAGTTAATGTGCCGCCCGAAGGCCTCTGACATGGCTGACGGTTGTTGTTATAGAAACTAGAACAAACAACCGGGACCAACAATTTAACGTGTCATCCGACCCACGGTAGCGCTCAAAAATAAATGCCACTCACGGTCACCCATCCGAAGACTGACCGGTTATAGTGATGAAAATGTATATGTTGGTAGTTCATTCAAGCCCCACCGAGCCCCCGAGCGGCAGTTTTGCCCTCGACTTCGTCCACGTACGACCTGTAGTTTATAATAATAGAAATTAAGTAACCAACCGTGATAGTTTAAAACAGTGTTTTATGCCTTAGACTATACCACAAACACCAGAGAGCGCAAAACAACGAAGCAATTTTTCTCATAAATTAAGGAAAATATCAATATTCAAGGCAACATCGTTATTTACCGTCGAAAAACATTCATCCTTATTCCCAAGATATTCTTGGAGCAAATTAAAACAGGCTTTGTATGAGGGGAAGCTAGTGACGTCAGCAAATTGTTGTTTTACAATAATAAAGTTTGCTCTAACCATCCTTTTACACTACATTATAAATAGCATCACCAGCCAGAAGACTTCCACTGCTGGACGATGGCCTTCATGGAGAGCAGGGTTGCCATAATCCCCACACTTAGCAGGCGGCTTGGGGATCCCAGAATGCTCACCACCGTTAACTCAGAAGACGCTGCTGCCCGTCCTCCGGTGTCTCTGGATCCAGGTTCAGGACATTTTTGTAGTGGTAGGACTCTACTGCAGAGTCCGCCTGGGGAAGTACCACACATTTGCCAGTTATTCAATCGCCAAACAGTAGTGTGCAAGCATTACTGTGTTCCGGTTTGAAGGGCAATGTTACCAGAGAAATTACTGGGTATGAAGAGATTTAACATCTAATATCTCAGGGTGACGAGCGCAGTGCAGTGCGACGCAGGATTGTGTTCGCAAGTTCACAATTCTAGCACTGCTACTGTTAGTACCAGGCGTGACGCTTACGATCAGGTGAAAGCCTTGCTCGTCTCGTCCCTTGACAGAAAAAAAAAATACATACCCAAGACATTACAAATTATCTATACTATCTATCAATTAATACAAACCTACATCGATATAATTAAGTTTTTAGGGTTCCGTACCCAAAGTGTGTCTTAGACTTGACTGTGACTGTAACTTGTTTATTGCGTTAAACTTAAACTAGTTGAAACTAAAACTAGAAAATTATTAAAATTTGACAATAAAGGCAGAAATATAAAGCCAACGTAAAAAAAGATGCCATAAGTACTGACCTAAACCTGACTTTCCATTATCTGGATGACACCTTTTATCCAATTATTTAGATTTAAAAACAAAACTACTGAACTGATTTCGATAATATATCTATGGGACTACTTCTGAAGTATGGACATACCAAACAAAAACATAATCGTCAAAATGAATTCATATTGGCGGAGTAATCGCGTAACAAACATAAAAGAAAAATACAGTCGAATTGAGAACCTCCTTTTTTTGAAGTCGGTTGAAAACATAAGTAAAAATAAAGCATCTCCGTCAGTGTGTACAACCGCTAATACAAATTTTCCACGTCACGCCCCACACGCCGCTTCTCATCTGCGCCACTCCAAATGAAGCCGCGTACAAAAGGCAGGGCATAAATTAATATCGAAAATTCATTGTTTGATAACACAATAGATTTTAACAAGATAATATAATGGGTTCAATTATGGTGGACGGAATTTCATTAAGACCTCACGACCTCAAGTGTGGCTCACGGCGGTGGCTTTTGTTCGCGAGGGAACTATTTTGAACGCATGTTTTGGTACTTTTTGGCTACTGTTGACTAGTTAGCCCATAATCGTTGTTATTGCGTAGTTAGTTTTGTTTTTGGTTACTAAGTTAATAAATAAATAAATAAAATAAATAAATATCGGTGGACATTTTTCACACAGCGCCATCTAGCCCCAAACTAAGCAAAGCTTGTAATACGGAAACCAGATAGCTGATAGAACACTTACATACTTATTTTTGTAAATACATACTTATAATAGGTACCTACATACTGCACCCAGACACAACAAACATCTATGTTCGTCAGTCAGATAAATGTTTGCTCTGGGTCGGGATCGAATATACATATACATAGTACATACAGCCTTTAGAGCTGCAGGCCGTGGGTTCGTTGCTACCAACTGAGCTATAAGGCAGGCAACTTTAGTTTGAACAATAATTATTTATTTATCTACCTTCGGCTTTGTATCTCCTTGATCTAATCCCCCTTACCCATTCTACTATCGAACAGCCAGCACCTCGAAAAACCGACACCGTTTCATGGTTGATAGACCAAAAACTCGTACAAAACGGTTTGATTACACTTTCTTTATTCGAAATTCTTAATGTTAAACAGTGGAATGCGCTGCCCGAGTGGGTATTTCCCGATAATTATAATCTGGGTGTCTTCAAGACGCTATTGTTTCGGTTTGTTCTAGGCAAGCGTGCTCCATCGTAGACTGCATCTTCGTTTATCATCAGACGAGATGGCAGTCAAGCTAACCTTAAAAAAAATATTTAAAAAAAAACTATCTGCCCGTTTAGTATCCGTGGTACCCCATTCATACCACCAGTGGTTATACCACGGTTACTTTTTCATAACCTTGGTACCTCAATGGATCCACGGTAATTTTTTCCTAACTTTGCGAGGCTGTCTTTGCGAGGAGAGGCTGTCAAACACAAACCCATTATCAGATAATTTAAAAAACTATTGAAAGTTATACCAAAAACACGAAAAAAACCGTTTGATTCCGTTATTAATGTACGGACTTTTAAAAAGTGGAATGCGCTTCCCGAGAGGTTTTCAAGTCCCGTGTAAATCGGTTTTAAATAATCGAACAAGCATACTCCACCATAGACCACATCTTTGCTTACCAATATGCGATTTTGGTGGTCAAACACAAGCCAGTATTACAAAAAAAAAACAGTGGAGAAGTCCTGGAAGATAGAAAGACAAACAGACAGATGATGACTTAGTTTAGGATCCGATCGGTTATTCTTTAGATAAGGTACCCAAATAAAATCAACAAGTGCGAGTTGAACTCGCGCACTGAGCGTTCCGTACCACTACACAATTTTTAAGTTACGTTAGTGTGATTACAGTAAAATTGTGTATTTTTTTACTTTTCCTGATCCGTTAGTGGGCGCACTTGGCTATTTTTATTATTTGTATACTGTTATGGTTTATGATTAATTATTTGGTCTTTTGGACCCGGGTATGTCCTTAAACTGCAACCAGACCCACCGGAGGACGGGCAGCAGCGTCCTCTTGGTTAATGGTGGTGAGCATTCTGCGATCCCCAGACCGCCTGCCAAGCGTGGGGATTATGGCAATACCCTATTAAGGGGGAGGCCTTCGTCCAGCAGTAGGCGCTTTATGGCGATGATGATGATGATGATGATGGTTTATAATTTGGTCCATTATCACATTACGATTGACTTTTCTATGAATTAGCAATTTCAAAGTTAAAAAACCTCTAAAACTTCGTTTAAACTGACCCCATTTTTTATGTTTATTATTCCATCTTGTTAACGCATACTCTACAAAAAAAAACTACTTACCTATTATGGATTACGACATACACATAAGTTGGACGACAGAGATAGACACAGACAGGCAACGAAGGCTTAGCAACAGGGTTCCATTGATCACCATGTTTTAGGGCGCAGAACCCAAAAAACCAAGATCAAAATATAACCGCTTTTTAGCTTCATAATTGATCCAAAAATTAAATTACAACGTTCTTTAAGTAATTTCCCTTCCTTCCATTTAATTAACAAAGTATCAGATAATTAATTTGGCTAACTGGATAACGAGCGATGGTTAATTGCGTAACTAATACGGGTAGTTACAGCGTTAGCCGTTATTTCGTTAGGGTGGTTTTGTCTGGCGAGTTTGAAATTCTCAGGTTTCTTGGGCAAATGCTTAGTTTTATAGGTGAAAATAATTACTAAGAATATCGTGATATAAATGTCCTAGGCTAGTTATAGATTTCGCCGTATAACTTAATGCTGATAGCTAATTTATTTAACGAATTAGATAAAATATAGTTTTTTATCGAATTTTTTGAATATCAAGTTTATCGATCGTCAAGAACGGTACTCGCGCTGCTGATGATGTGGATGACATGGTTTGTTTTAAACTTAAATGTTCAATTGTTTATTTATACACAAATAAGCGATTGTCTATTGTCTTAATAGCTCTAAAACTTACTCCTTGATAAAAACCTCTTTATTCATACCTATATATCTCGTTCCAAAGCTTAGCGACTCTGAACTCGTAGACCGCTCCATCTGAGCCCTATCTCCCTAAAAACTGGCAACCCTGTGTAGAGTTAACCCTTTAATCCCTCAGGTAGAGTTATCACAGAACAAATATTTCACGTAAAGCCTGGCCACACTTCGAAATTCCTGTGCTTTTTTATTTTTTGTCGACATGATGGTGAGCTTTGTGGGTTAAAGATAACGCTTTAAGTAACCTTGGTTTTTGAACAAATCTCAAGCTCAAAAAAAAATTATGCCTGATTTGTATGGACATTAGTAACTTTTTTTTTCTAAATTATCGTCATCTTTGGTCCGTTTCTACCTACAGGAGATTATTTTGTATAGTATCCAAAGCACATTTAAGTAAGCTAATAAGGAATATGCATGTTTTTTTTATTAACTTACGAAAAAGCTGAATCGCAACAAAACCAATCATCGAAAGTAAAATTTTAATATGTGCACAAATAACGAAGCTATAAACATTTTAGTTTCATGTTGGACAGGGAGGGCACTAAACTAGGTTTATGACGTCAAAGTCCACGATTCTAAACAAATTCTATACAAACACGTGTTTTGCTAGAAATGGACAGATGACTCCCTCCCAGAAACTTTGAACACTTATAAATATACTCCTTTTTTGTAGTGGTAGGACTCAACTGCAGAGTCCGCTTGGGGAAGTACCACACCTTTGCCTGTTATTAAAGCGCCAAGCAGTAGTGTGCAAGCATTACTGTGTTTCGGTTTGAAGGGCAATGTTACCAGAGAAATTACTGGGTATAAAGAGATTTAACATCTGATATCTCAGGGTGACGACCGCAGTGCAGTGCGGCGCAGGATTGTGTTCGCAAGTTCACAATTCTGGCACTGCTACTGTTAGTGGCAGGCGTGACGCTTACCATCAGGTGAAAGTCTTGCTCGTCTCGTCAATTCACTGTATAAACAAAAAATACTATAAACATTACTTTATCTCACTGCAAAAATACAGCGGCAGAGGAATTATTGTTTGGGTGTCCATACAGAAAATCTCCTCGTTCATTGGACTATTATATTTCAGAACTTTGCCAGCCAATTTCAATTATTTTTTCGACGTAAGCATCAGTTTTATTCAAACTCCATTTATCCTGTTATTTTTAATAATTGTAACTGATGCATATTCCCTATTCTCGAGCCACAGATGCGCTCAAATTATTTGCTGATTATTGCGACGAACGTGGGAACTCGTTGTCAGCATTTGGTGTATAGTAAAGTAGATCACAAATACTAAATCACCGATGTTAAGCAACGGACGGTCAGTCTTCGGATGAGTGACTGTGAGTGGCATTTATTTCAGAGCGCTACCGTGGGTCTGATGACACGTTAAATTGTTGGTCCCGGTTGTTTGTTCTAGTTTCTATAACAACAACCGTCAGCCATGTCAGAGGCCTTCGGGCGGCACATTAACTCTGACACTAGGGCTGCACTCAGCCTATACGAACTTACTTCTAATACTAAAAAGTAGTATTATAGTTGTGACGCTACGTTGATATTGGGTAAAGCGTCCTCGATGCCACAATAGGGTAGATAACTGATGTTTATATCGTTGAAACCAATAGCTTAGATGAAGAATTTAAGTAAATGTAGTAAAGATCTTGGACAAAATGTATGGAACAGCAAATATTTTTTTCGCGATTTCTAGGTTGGCCCCATAGTAAAAGCTGTTCATAATGATGAGTACAATGAAATCCTAGAAGGATAACGGTGTTCAAACTAACAGTCTGTATTAATACTTAGTCTTGGACCTACAACATTACATAGTGGAGTAATATTACTTCCCCTTTTCTATGGAGAAGAGACCGGCTTGTTTAATCTTAATAAAAAAAATGCATAACGCTTCTAATAGCTAGTCAACCAAATGGAATCACTCCTAAGCTTGCACATTTTACATGAAAGCCATATAAGTACTTCTACCAATATTCTCGGGATTCAGAACACCGAATAACACCAATTTTACAAGAAAACATTTGGGAAAGGATCTCCATATCTCTATTGCGAGGCGTCGATAAAAAAATAACGTCGAACATTAAGGGAGGACTTAATTTAAATATTTTCTCTCGTGTACCTCCATCTCTTTCTTCTTTTCCACCATTCACGAATAGCCATCTCTGTCCTTCAACCGGCGATAACTCACAAGTCCTAGTAGGGTAAATGCTTTTTTAAGTGTACCCGACAAAGTTAAAGTTCCGGTTTTCGTAATATACCCTTGTTATAGGTTATGCTCTCTTACCTCGAAGTAAAGTTATGATAATAGGGAGTTTCTTTTTTATTTGTGGTTTTAGTGATTTGATTGTAACGGGATAAAACTTTGAAATACGTTAACTGAATAAATTAAGGACGAAAGGCGCCGCTTTTTGATAGGTTATTTTATATTTATAGATAGACTGTTTGAGAGTTTATTGAAGGTTCTAAAATAATTATGCTGGTAAACTGCTCCAAGGGCTTAGATTGGAGTGTGGAGGATGAGGAGAAAGAGTCTAGCTGTTGTAGTGATATGGATGATGAAGCTGTCTTAATATTAGATGTTTTATATTAAATAGATAGATCTATTTTTACTAGAATTATTGCTCTATAGTTTTGTCTATCAACGAGCAAACGCGGCAGTCCCTGGGGTAAAACCGAGGAACAATGTTTTTTTTTAATGCTTTCTAAACCGCTTACCACCAGGCGAACGTCTCGCTCGTCTTGTCACTCGATAGCAAGAAAATAAAACATAATTATCGTATTCTATTGTCTTTTATTTGTTTGGCGAATAATATTAATTTTATAGACTTATGCAGGTTTCCCCACGATATTTTCTTTCACCGATAAGCCAGGTGGTATGATTTTGTTAAACTTCTAAAACCCATTCGTTTTCGAAACTCATCATCAGCCCGGAGACGTCCACTGCTGAACGAAGGCCTCCCCCTTAATAGGGAGGGGTTGCCATAATCCCCACGCTTGGCAGGCGGCTTGGGGATCGCAGAATGTTACCACCGTTAACTAAGAGGACGCTGCTGCCCGTCCTCCGGTGGTTCTGGATGCAGTTTTAGGACATACCCAGGTCCGTATTTTTAAATAATTTTAATATTAAATTTTAACAGTTCCATCAACGCCTAATTGCTCCCATTTTTGCATAATTTCTTTAAAACAAAGCGATCTTCATAAAAATGCCACGATATTTGATGAGCGATAACTAAGTTTCAAAAAAGTCCAAATCCTAAAATAAACTCCCACCTAATAAATTAAAAGGCCCACAGACAGATGAACTTTTTCATTCGTTTGACATAAAAACTTTTTTCTGTCAAACAAGTTCTTAACTACATGTGGGGCAAGTTTCGTCCTATCTGATTTATGGCAACGTTTTTTTGGTCATTAATTTTAAATTAAGAATTATCTGCTTTTGAGGTTAGGTGTACGATGTCGCTTAGTAAAACAGGCGTGGCTATTATTAAATTTGATTAGTGAAGTCTTTAAGATCTCGCAAAGAAGTAAGAATAAAAAGGCATTTTTACCTGACTACCCAAAAAGGCGGCGTAAAATATTGTACTGTATTTTTGTAATGGTAGGACTACATAAAAATATATAAATAAATTAATATTGGGGTACATTTTACACACAGCGCCATCTAGTCCCATACTACGTAGTAATATTATTTATCCTGTTTAAACCAGACAGCATAGATAGAATACTTATATACATATTGTTTTCGTAAATACATACTTTTAATACATTCTACACTCAAACACAGAACAAACATCTATGTTCGTCACAAAAAAAATTGTGCTGGGTGGCGATCGAACCACGCCCTACAGCTCTGAAGGCAGACATGCTACCAACTGAGCTATAAGGCTGTCGTATATTACGGAGTCCGCCTGGGGAAGTACCACCCCTTTGCTAGTTATTCAGCCGCCAAGCAGTAGCGTGCAAGCATTACTGTTTCGGTTTGAAGGCCAATGCTACCGGAATAAATAATTAACATGAAGAGATTTGACATATAATATCTCAGAGTGACGACCGCAGTGCAATGCGGGTACGGTGCAGTTGTTCGAAACTTCACAATTCTGGCACTGCTACTGTTATGGACAGCGTGATACTTACCACCAGGCGAACGTCTCGCTCCTCTCTTCACTCCGGGATTTGAAACCGTGACCTCATGATTTCAAGTTGATCGATCTCCCAATTAGACTCATCATCAGCTTGGAGACTCCACTGCTGAACGAAGGCCTACCCCTTAGACCGCCACACTGTACGACAACCTGCCATTTGTATCCACCGGTTGCCCGCGACTTTCACAATGTCGTCGGTTCACCTAGACTAGAGTGAGGCCTTCCTACGCTGCTTCTTCCAATAAAGCTATAACAGCATCTTTCTTTATTTTAATGATCCAGGTAGTTTCTTGTTTAAGACACTCTTATCAAATGTGGCTAAGACTAATGCATTTTTAACAAACACGTCTTACACAGACGTCAGTTGGGAAAATGAAAGGGTCTATTCAAATGGCATGAAGATTATACTTGGATAGAATTTTAGATTAGATTATATTTTTAACACGGTTGTTGCTATGCTATAGCTTTTGCTGGGCAAACTATTAAGGGGCAGGCCTACGTCCAGCAGTGGACATCTTCAGCAGGCTGATGAGTGAAACCCTGAGAAAAAAATTCCAAAACTATATTGCGTCTATTGGTAAAAATATTTATTACAAAATGTTTTAATACGTACATCGTTGTTTTTAATGTCTATTAGTTTGGCGGAGCAGATTAAAAAAGCATCTTTGCACCTTTTTGTGAATAAAAAAAATTCACAAAAACTTTTTATTTTATTTTTTGTGCCCTGTTTAGCACTAAGTATTTAATCAAGAATTGTTGGTTAGTAATAGTTATATATGGTAAGTAAAACAAAAATAAATTAAATATATCGGTGGACATTTTTCACACCGCGCCATCTAGCCCCAGACTAATCATGTGATATGGAAACTAGTAAAAGTAAAACACTGTTTTAAATCACGGTAAATATCCCGTTAATAATAATATAACTCTAGTAAAAGTAAGTTCGTATAGGCTGAGTTGTCAGCTCTAGTGTCAGAGTTATTGTGCATCCTGAAGGCCTCTGACAGTTATACCTACTACCTGCCTGATGTTACAAAATAAATAATCTTTTATTTCTTTCTGTTTAAAAAAGGGGGACCTTCGTTTAGAACTGGAGGTCGCTGATACCTTGAAAAAAGATAATAGGTTTGTTGGTTATTCACAGATTTATCCATTTTTAGGCATATTCTTTGCGAATGCCACAGATTCAGTTCTTTCATTCATTTATTTTAACACGGCTCTTTTCGGCAATGGCAGATCTAGGGGGAGGATCATGAGGGTCATGAATTCCCCTTCCCCCCAGGGCTGGGTGTAGGTCGACCACTGTTTTTTTCTAGTTGTCATCGAATTCGAGTCGCTCCTAAGGCCCCTCCTCGAGCCTGTCCTAACTAGACCTCGACTCTACTATATGACCTGACTTAAAAACTGGATCCGCCCTTACTTGTCGGTGGAGTGACTTCCATCTTTCTCTAGCTCCGGTCAGTTATTTAACCTCCTTGTATGACATGACTTTCGCCCTCTCCTTGACTTGATCAACAAAGCTACTCCTCGGTCTACCGGGTCCTCGCTTTGCTTCTATTTCCCCTGTATGATTTTTTTCACCAATTTGTCATGTCGTATAAGGTGGCCAAACAGAATTAGTTATGTGATTAAAATTGCGATTATGTTTTATTAAATGGAGTTAACAGAATTAATTGAAATTAAATTAAACATCAAAAAAAGGCTTTCAAAATGCATTATTATCAGGAAGCTATACCAAATAGCATTGTCTTTTTTGCTGTTACTTATTATTATTATGTTAAAGTTTTAAAGAAGAATATTGAAGCACTAAATTGTGAAATATATCCTGAAATGTATATTATTTTATCTGGTGTCGATCAGCTGGGGGCAGCATTCTGGGAAGGGCTGAGTGAGGTTGCCGATTCTGAAGTAGCCGAGCTGGGTTTGGTCCCGGCACCTGGAAATAAATAATTAGTAAAGTATATTTAAAAAAAAGCTAAATTATTAAATAGAGTGAATATAACTTTATGGTTTTTATTTATTTATTTATAGGCTTGCGTTTGACTGCCATCTCGTCTGATGATAAACGAAGATGCAGTCTACGATGGAGCACGCTTGCCTAAAAGAAACCGATTCATTCGCGACTTGAAGACACCCAGATTATAATTATCGGGGAACACCCACTCAGGCAGCGCATTTACATATATTATATATATATATATATATTATCATATTATATTTTATAGCTGTTGATAAATTTGTAGACATTTTTTTTTTTTTTTTTTTTTTTTTTATGAATGACTGATGCTATTGGCCTCAGATGGCCTCTACAGCGTCACCGGACTTTAGGCAAGCGCAAACGGCGCTCGGCCTAGGTTTAGGTTAAAGGCGACTAGCTCAAGGGCACCTCAGATGGTACGAACCTCGGCTTGGCCGTCGCCGGGAGTGGGGTCAGACTTGCCCTGGCACCCCAGAAGGGGTATGCCCTGGGGCCCTAGTAGGTTGATCTGGTTGACTATTTGGAGAGAATCTAACCGATCTTCTGACAGATCTGGGGAGTCCTCGACCTCGCCGGCGAGGTCGGTGCGTGTTTGTGTGCCTCTGGTAACCGGCGCCTATACCAAAAACGTAATACTTCCTGTTGCTAGGAATGGTCGGATCGGGCGAGCCCAGCGCCGCCGAGGTGATGACGGCGATGGGGTCAGTAGACAATTTCATTTTAAAGCAGTTCTTTACACGGCTCCTGCATCAAAATTTAAAACCTTCAAGTTGTGACTTTTTACTAAATCTTTCGCTACAACTAAGTAGGTATTTTGTTTTAATATGTGAGTTTTACTATAATATCTAAGCTTATTAGAATATCTAATTTCATCCCTTTCTAATTGATAAGGTTAAGCCCGGAAAACAGAGGCAAAAAACAAAGATAAGGTTCAAAAAGGGTTGTATTAGATGCAAGACTGTCGCAACTGAGAATCGTATTTAAACTATCACAGCCGTGACAGTGTGATCATTACATTCAGTGAACACGGTGCATGCAACTGCGCCGAAATATCGGGAGCTCATTAAATTTCACAACATAATCAAGGTAAATATCCCGTAAATAATAATAGAAATGTTACAATAAATATGTTTAAAAATATTAAAATGAAAATGGCTGCGAGTAATCAGAATCCCTCAGGTATATAGGCGCTAGTTACAGCATGATATTTTCTAATAATTACAAAAAAAAAGCTTGGCAAGAAAATAAAACAAATAACGATCTCCGATTAAATTAAATTATTAAAATTAGAAACGTAGATATTTTTTTTATGGAGAGCTCGAAAATCTAAAATGAAAAATAATATTACATTTAATTACCTATGCAATGTTACATTGAAAGTCAGTACCTAAAGTCACTACCTAGTAATTTTTAGGATTTACCGAAGACTTTCATCGGTTCAGAATTATGGATATAATGATTATATGTTTTTTTGATGCCTTACTGCGTTCCTCCTTCTGAAATATTAGATGTCAAATCTATTTATGCCTAGTAATTCTCTGGTAACTTTGCCTTTCAAACCGAAACACTGTAATGCTTGTAGTACACTACCGCTTGGCGATTAAACAACTGGCAAAGGTGTGGTACTTTCTCAGGCTCAACGGCGTTGCTTCTAATATGCGCCATTGAATGTAGCAAACACATTCCAAAGTTTTTACTACATTTGTCAAGTTTGTCTGAGTTTTTTCCTGTTACACTTATTTGTCAATGTTTTGAAGAGCATTATTAAAATTCTTTTTCAAAGCATTTGTTGGAAAACATTACTTGGAAAACCGCGAATGTGAAACACTGTTCAAAAGTTCAAAGTATGGTGTAAGCAAGATTTAAACAACACAACATTCTTTCATAATTTTTAGATGATTCTGTATTTTTACCTCGTTAGATTAAATTGAAAACAGTAAGAAGATTTAAACTATGACGAATACTATAAAAGTGATTAAAAATAGAAATTGTATAAGTTTCTTTCATAAAATATCAGTCATATTTGTGGCATTTTCTATGCAGATATTCCTTACAATAGATAATATTAAATTACTACTACAGCGCATTCGCAATACAGCGGGGGAATGCGGCTAGCCAAATGGGCACGTTTGGGCGAGGGGCAATGGCTTGACATAATCTTTTAGATTTTAATTGACTATTAATTACTTGACATGTACATTTCAATGTACCGATATATCCAATAAATTGAATTTAAGTTATACAATTAATCAATTAGAATTACTACTTATCACAATAACTCAAAAGATCAGCTTTTGCAAGGTAGGACACCAGTCTTACCTTGCCAGTCACTGTCGCTGTTAATCTGTATGGATAGACAGACTGACTGGCTTAGTAATGGGGGCTTTGCTAGTTTAGTATGGAACCGTAAAAATGATAATTATAGTCGTATATACTTACGTCAGTCTTTCCAGGTATGTTTCAAAGTCTCCAAGCTCAGTCACATTCTCTTTTGGTTCGTTCGTAGCAGCAAATCTTTTATTTCTATTTAATTGACTATTCAAATCATCCATATTAATTAGTTTTCCAACTCTTTCTAACTTTATCTTTTTCCTCAGTGGGAAAGCTTTAAGCAATCTTGACGTGTCTATATCGGCTCTGATGTCTTTTAAAACTTCTATAGGTACAGGGCCAGTCTTCCATTTTGATGTTTTTTTACCTTGTAGCAATGGATCTACTGCATCTCTATCACTTGCTATGCTATTTTCTTTTTTGATGTCTACTGTATGTTCCATAGTTTGTTGTTCTACGTCCTGAACTTCGTTATTTAGATGTGGATTTATCAAAATAGCTTTCTGAATTGGACCTATATACGCACCATAATAAGGTTGTTGATAATATCTATGTCTGTTGTAAAAATCCAACATCCATGGGCTGCCGTAGTAGCCGTTTCTAGACTCTGTTAAATTGTAAGGATGAATATTTGTGAAAGGATATGGTAAATAATGAGACGGTTGGATCAACTTTTGTGAATCGGATTTTTTGTTTTCAACTGTGTTCACATTATTTCTGATTACTTCAGGTTTTTTTGTCATATCAGCATTTTGAGTTGTTGCTTTGAATGAATATGTAGGGTGAGTATATGATGACAGCCTCTGGAATTGTGTAACAGGATAGTAAAGTGAAGTTTTCTTAATATCATTGTTTAATAATCTTTCATTGTAATAATTGGGTGGTAGCTTAGGCTTCTCTGTGGAAATCGCACTGAGTGTATTCTGTAAAACCATATCATATCTCTCACCCATTCTTAATTTAGATGCTAAAGGATCATACCAGTATGAAGCAGCTTTGACTTCCTGCTTGTTATTAATTTCTGAGTTTTGCATTTTATTGAAAGCTTCATGTTTTATTACTTCGGTTGTTACCTCATCCATTTCCTTGTATATATCTTGTGCCAAGTTATAAATATCAACAATAGCATCTAAATCACTTCTTCTAATCGTATGCAGTAAATCTGCAATGTTATCAATTTCAGTTTCTGTTAAATATCTATCATTTTCGTCGACTATAACTGGAACTTTGTGTTTTTTGCAGCTATGCCCTTTTGACTTATCAGTTTTTTTTTCACCATAGTAGTTTGAGGAAGCAATATCGTTTAATTTATTGGAGAATTCATGGTTAATCATATTTCTTGGTTCGGGTGTTACCAATTTGTGCAATAGTGGTTGCAAATCAGGCTCAATTTTCTTGTCTATAGTTACAGACAAAACTTCGGTTGTTCTCTCTGTTTTTTGATCAGTAATATTTGAAATGTTAAACTCCCTGATAGGAGCGGTAGATGTTAGAGTAACATTAGTTTTTCTTCTAATATTGCATGTATAGTTTCCACAGAATGATGATGCAGTCCAGGTTGTATTGACTGCGTGAAGTTTCCCCGTGTCAGGGTCTCGACAATAAAATGCTGAAAAAAGTAAAATACAGATTATATCTCTTATTTTGATTAGAGTCCGACCAACTTACAGCGCCGTTGTTTTTTTTAAGTTCTTCCTATTGAAAATTAGTTGGTAGCGCTGTATATTACAATAATACTAGAGTTTACTTGCGACTTCGCTCGCATACGGAAGCAATTCGCCCCTCACCCAAATATCGTCCCTATCGCTTGGTTAATTACTAATTAATTTTGTTTCTAATGGTTCACACTGTTTAAAACTATCACGATTGTTCGGTAAACACTTCGTTCATAATCATGTTTTATCTGTTTGCTTCGGTGTCAATATAAAACCATGAAAAGTAATCACAATGACGCAATCGTTTTTCAAAATTTTAAATATTATCTTTTTATTTTCAGCAAAGACTTGTTTTTTTTCTAGGTTCTTGTATCTGTTTCTATTGTATTTTTTGGTGAGCACAATAAAGAGATTCTATCTATCTATCCATTTTATGATTTCTTTTTTTGATAAAGTAAATATTAGAGAAAAAAAAATATGCTGAAGCCCTACTTAATTTTTATAGACGACCACAAACTATTAAACATACAAAAATTGATCTATAATAGATAATATTAGTTTTATTAGTTACTTAGTATAATATAAGTATATTTATATAGTATGATATAATCTGTGCTATTATGTACTGTGCAAAGTTAAAGCATGTTGCTATTGATGGTATTTTCTAACATGACTTGCGTACAGGCATAGCGCTTAACAAAGGAGGTTTCTGCGATAGTGGACCATTGCGGGAATGGTAGCATAGTGACGTAATGTAACACGTGTTGATGACAGCGATATTGACGCCCATCCTCTCGCACCGCTTCATATACCGCAGGAACCTACTCAGCTAAGTGCTATGCCTGTAGTTTTACCTATTCTGGTAGCTTGACCTTGGACTCTGTACGACAACCTGCTTTGCATCCACTGGTTGCCCGCGACTTTTACAATGCCGTCGGTCCATCTAGTGGGAAGCCTACCTACGCTGCGTCTTCCGGTTCGTTGTCGCCACTTAAGAACCTTTCATCCCCATTTGTTATCAGTTCCTCGAGTGACGATGCCCATTGCCACTTCAACTTGCAAACCCTGCGAACTATTTCGGTGATTTTGGTTCTTTGGCGAATATTCTCGTCGAATCCTCGGTGGATGCAAATGGCATGTTGTCGTATAGTGTGGCGGTCTAAGGGGGAGGCCTGTGTTGAGGAGTGGACGTCTCCGGGCTGATGATAATAACCTTGAACTTGGTTCCTACATGGTATGAAATTACCAAGGTTCTCTTAAGGACCTTTTAAACACTGGTAATCACATCGTGGTCTCATCTACCTGATATTTTAGATATTCTTTTTATTTCACACCATTTACTTATGTACCTGTCGCTTCCACATAATATTTATTCTTATGTGTTATTCTTATTCTTATTCCTCAGTTTGTCCGAATTGATACTTTACACCTGCTTATTTGTAATGTAGTTTTAATCTTTTCCCAAGGAGACGTGGGAATATCTGGAGGAATTTCGTGTGAATTATTGCCATAATAATCACTTTCAATTTGCGTGCTTATGGAAACGTTACGAGTTTCATTATTGACTTTGATTTTGACGCATATGTAAAACGAGTGGAGTATTTGTGTAAACAAAGGAATTGTCAATGAAAACGTTTGCATGGATTGTTTACTTTTAATGTAATTCTTATCTATTTCAAATTTAAATTAATTATAAGCAATTTACATGGATATGCAGTACCTACATACGACTAACCTAAAGGTAATTATTGGCATGGCTGAATAGTTTGGTCTTATAGGTAACAAAAATAGTCGGGGTCAGTTTACTATGTCTACAATAACTTTGCGTTTTCAAATGTACTATAGTGAATTCTACAAAAAAAAAACTAAGGAGAGAGAAGTAGCCCTAGTGTCAGAGTTAACTGTCATTAACTCTGACACTAGGGTTGGCCACTCAGCCTATACGAACTTACTTACATACTAACAAAAAAAATGAGGTTTAAAAAAAAGTATACATTTTGAATCATCATCATCATTTCGATTCAAGACTGACATATTTTTTTTAATTTACTATTTTGGCATTTAGTGGCATGTGGAAATGATAGGTTAGTATATAATTAAAGGCTGAGCAGTCAATCAAAACACGAAATTTCGAACAGGTTCACAAAAAATGCCATACGAAGACCTTTGATTATGACAGTTGTTAAAGAAAAAAAACGGGAATCGACAATTTTTCGCGACAGCCATCTCACGGTAGCGCTCGGTTGGAAATATCCAAGAAAAATGACCAACAAGAAGACAAATATTCTAGAACCGTCCAATTTTAGAGCTACTACCTAACTAAGGTACCTAGAGTAGGTAGGTACTTCCTTTTTTTATACAATTAAGTGACGAGACGAGCAAGACGTTCGCCTGGTAATAAGCGTCACGCCTGCCACTAACAGTAGCAGTGCCAGAATTGTAAACTTGCGAACACAATCCTGCGCCGCACTGCACTGCACTCGTCGCCCTGTGATATTAGATGTTAAATCTCTTCATACCCAGTAATTTCTCTGGTAACGTTGCCCTTCAAACCGGGACACAGTAATGCTTGCACACTACTGCTTGGCACTTGAATAACTGGCAAAGGTGTGGTACTTCCCAGGCAGAGTCTGCAGTAGAGTACTACCACTACACTAGAGTCCTACCACTATTAGGTACATTACCTATTTTATTATTAGTTTTCAGCCGCTGTCCCACTGCAGGGCAAAAGCTCCTCGCACTCATTTACCTATATATTTTGTTTATTTATTTACAAAACCACCCATGCTGTAAAAACATTTTTTATACAAACGTTGGAATCCAATGACACAGTCAAATTTCAAGATTGAGTTGCTACACGTGCAAAATGACCACGTTTTTAGTATTCCGCACACAACTCTTGCCTAATATTGTCTAACTACTAAGCATGCCACCTGTCTGTATTAAAATTAACGACTTTTTTAATTAAAAAAGCGACATTGTAGCCCAGGAAAGTTAAGGTTTGACCGGGAAATAAAATAGTCACACATTCTGATTTCTGTATGTTATAATAGAACCTACCTCTCGTATAAAAAGTAACAAATTAAGGAATATGTCTTTCTGATAACTACTTTTTTAAAAAATTTAGTTTAATTGAATTATTTTCAGCTCAAAAATATTAACGGTAAACAATGACACTGTTGCAATTCCTTCGACTACACGACACTCAATTTAAGGGTCAATTATTTTTGGCTTCTTAGAAATGAATAAAGAACACATTAAATTTTATTTATAAGTAACCCATCACGGCGTTTTTTAAATACCTATACCAATATTTAAGGCCAAAAATTACTGTATATGACAAATAAAAATAAACCCTGCAGCATTATTGGATGATGCATTTCGGTAATATTGTAAATTTTTTTCAATAGACCAATGACCTTGACTATATTTCCGTAATAATATTTTTTATTGTTTTTCCATCAACAAATGAAATCAACCTCAATTAATATTTGATGACAAATTTATGCGAGTAACGTCATACTAAGTTTCGTAGACTGATTGGGCTAATCAGACGGTCCATGTGATGGTAAGCAAACCATCTAAAGACATGCAATTATTTCCCGAAAAAGCCTCTGTCTCTGTTTTACGATTGATTTCTATCGGCACATTACTTAGAGTAACTCTTTCGTTCGTTAGTTTAATTCAATACTTCCGAGTCTTCTTATTCTACCCCTATATGTAAATTTATACAGGGTTAGTTCTAATCAGTTAGCATCCTTTTAAGGGCATATTCTGTACATCAAAACAAACAACTTTTACTATGGGGCCAACATTTAAATCGCAAAAAAACAGCTGTTCTATACATTTCGCCTAAACTTTTTGTATGGAACAACTGATATTTTTTTTCGCAATTTCTACTTTGCCCTATAGTAAAAGTTGATTGTTTTTATGTACAGAATATGCAGGATGCTAACTGATTAGAACTAACCCTGTATACATTTTAACAACATTTCACCAACCTTTCGCTTTTAGCACTGCACTATTAACATAAACGACAATTAACATCAACAATAATAAAACTTTGACAGCCATTGCTCGTTCACAAAAACAAACTAAAATCACACTTAATTTTTAATAACTTATTTAATAAAAAAATCATAACATCGACTAATACAAGCGAGATACTTCTTGAAAGATTAGAGATTATCTTTCAAATCTCTTTCCAGAGCCCAAGTTTGACAGTTATGATTTAGATTTAAATTATTATTATTAAATAATTATTTTAATAAGAAGCTATTGTTTGTCCGGCGGACGAACGGACGGATACTGCCACTGTGTGCGTTTGACTGTAATTGTTATTGATTTGCCGACGGCGGCTGTTTTGATGCGATGCTAAAACTTTTCGCTAATGGGGACATTATTTTTATCACTGCCAGAAGTGTATTTTCATGAGGCAAGGTGCACATAAAGGCACACAAACACGGACCTTCAAACAATTTTAACAAAAAACTACACACGGACAGGCTGGTCCAACACGGCCTAGGGCCGGAATAAATTACACAAATTGTTACAGGTTTGATCATCTATGTTTTTTTATATTGTTTGGCAATTCACACTGCGCTAGATGGCGCTCAAAACTCAAAGCTTGTACTTTGGAAACCAGATAGCTGATAGTTATAATACATACTATACCCAGACACAGAACAAACATCAATGTTCGTAATTTTTTTTATCCTGGGTTCACGTGGGGGGGGAATTGAACCCACACCCTACAGCTCTTAAGGTAGACATGCTACCAACTGAGCTATAAATGTACTCTGACTACAGATTTGATCACACACAATCGGCGACCTTTTTCAAAGAGTGAAAACCGTGTCGTGCTCAGCAAAAAATATTAAAACCACGACAGATTTCGCAATAAAATTTTCAAGCTTGAAATATGTTTTTTTTAGTAAGCTCTTTCAATATTGTCTGTTTTTTTGTTATTGGAACAAGTAATGAGACGGACAAGATGCTCTCTTGGCGGTAAGAGATGTGACGTCAGCAATAAACAGTTTACCTATTTTTGCTTAAAAGCATTCTGTCTGAAATGTATAATAGCAATTTATTCCGAATATTATAAATATTGATACGTTCCGCTGTATACAGGTTTTTTTAAAATACATTATTATGTCAAAACAAGAAATTTAAATTAAATTCTAAGTCGTAAAAGATTGAGAACCTCAAAGTTTAGAATTTCGCGAACGTGCTGCGTTTGAGTCAGAGCTGTCATGTCCATCGTGTCCTAATCCATCCAGTTAGGCTGTCTAGTTATATAACGTGTTAGGTATAGCGCACCGAATGTGCCTACGTTACAATTCTGCATGCTTCCTACAAATTTCCTTACTTTGCCATTTTACTCACTTGCGTTGTAGAATTGCTACTGCTTAGATTTAAACCCTGTTTAAAACGAAGTACGGTTTCAAACGGTACGGTACGGTTTTTGACTGCCATATAGCTCAGCGGTAGTGTGTCTGCCTTCAGAGCTGTAGGGCGTGGGTTCGATCCCCACCAAGGGCAAACATTTATGTGACGAACATAAATGTTTGTTCTGTGTCTGGGTGTAGTATGTATTATAAGTATATATTTACAAAAAAAAATGTATATAAGTATTCTATCAGCTATCTGGTTTCTACATTACAAGCTTTGCTTAGTTTGGGGCTAGATAGCGCTGTGTAAAATAAGTCCTCCGATATATTTTTTATTTTTTTTATTAAATCAAGGTTTTCTAGCCGTTAGGATGTCCAACGAAGTATTAATAAAGTATTTGTAAATTTGTAAAAAAAAAAAAAAAATTAAGAACCAATATAAGTACTAGTATTAACTACTACTAGTACTAACTTAGTATTAAATTTTGCGTTTATCTGTAAAAAATAAAAAATAAAAATATATGAAAAATTTATATTCTTGGTACGAGTATACCATATTACAGGGCAATCCTAGTTTGGGTACCATAGTCATCCAATCAGGATTATGAATTAAGGAATTTTATACCAATGTTCGATTATATGATAAGATGATGTTTGTAGATGCGAAATAAACATTATTTCTATTTATTATATACAAATTGAACACTCGGGTCTAACCCCGGACCTTTAAGAGGCATTGATGGAGCCGAAACCAATACCAAGAGGCTCTGTTAGATATAACAATAGTATTAAACTATAATAAATTATAATGGGTATGAACGGAATATGATACTATTTTAACAGTAGGTATAAAATAGAAATAAATTTGGACTATTTTTGTGAGCTTTTGATGGAACATTGCGGAATGGTCTATGGGATGAGAAACGGCACCTGCCAATTTTGTCTCATTATAAAAATATTTAGGCAGGCGGGTGTTGAGAGGTGTGCTGCGTGCTGGTATTGTCTATTGTCTATTGTCTATTGTCACTTTTACTAAACGGTACTCGCGGCATTATGCCCTTTAACACTTCCACCCTGGAGCTTAGGTTCGTGACCGGATTAGGACTAGATTTTGTTTTTGTGGTTTTTAAATCAAAATAACTGGAAAAATATGACGTCTAAGTTTTTTTTAATAGCTTGTTTCTAAGTACGATTTGGAATTAAATTCATTAACTATATACTATTATATTATAAGCAAAATATATTAAAGGCCGACGTTCACATTTTTCAACGTAGAATATCATTAAAACAATCATCATAATAAAAGAAATATCGTTAAATGCAATTACAAGCCATTTGCCGAGTTCCATCTGAGGGGCAATTCGTTTTTTCGACACGTGGGGGTGAGATGCCCCGCTGGGAGGCTTAACGAAGTAGGGTAGGCGTGCATTATGCCGAACAACAATTGTTTTAAATATCCTTACTAGTGCCTGATTTGTGTGCGGGACTTTTTGGATTTGAATATTTCCGTTTATGCAGTTACTAGCTGCACAGCCTCACCCGCAATTTTTGGGCTAAAAAGTAAGTTATGTTTTATTTCAAGGTATAAGCTAGCTCTATATAAAATTCCATCGAAATCCGTTCAGTCGTTTCAGCGTGAAGGGGTAACAAACATACATCCCCCTACACACACACCGACAAACTTTCGAATTTATAATAATATGAGTATAGTAGAATAGGATAAGGTATCTTATTGCTATAGTTTAAAATAGTTTTCACTTTTTGAGTTCCGTACATAAAAAGGAAAACGGAACCCTTAGAGTCTGTCACTTAGTTGTCCGTCTGTCTGCATGTTTTTATTTATGAAGATAAAAGTATAAATGTGGTAGATATTTATAAAAGTATCTCGTGACTCCTGTTCTGTTTTTCGTTAACCAATTTTTAAAGAGAAGTAAACAGTAAAATTTTAATAGTTAAATATCAGATATTATATTATATATATTATTATTATATATTTTTTTGTATATTTTGTATCTTTATTTTATTTATTTATTATTTTTATTATATTTTCTAAGCACTCCTGTAATTATTATGCACTATAACTGCAAACCTAACAATCGATAGTGACAAACTTGCATTTATTTTAAAGAAGTCACAATGTAAAATTATTTAAATGATCAAAAATTTTATTTGCAAGTGACATTATTGCTGATCGTGTCTCTTTTAGTTTTATACAATCAGTAACCATATATTAATAAAATAAGTCTCTACGATAATTATGTGTTATTATATTTAACTAAAATAACTGAAACAAAGACCAAATAATGAAAACATTGATAATTATTTTCGTTCGTGACTTATTATTATCATTCTGGTACGAGCACGTGCATCGCTAAGCAGGTGTACAACTTTTATTATCAAAATAACTAGTTAATAATTATTATTATTTATCTCGTTTTGAGTCAAGAAATTGCATTTTAATTTTAGAACATTACATTGGTAAGCAGTTGTTAAATTTCTTCCTGCTTATAACAACATTTCAACAATTCTGCTAAGTGCACGTAGACCCTCAAACATCACATTTACCCCACGCTGATACCTTGAACAGGTAATCCTTTCTCCGTCCTTTTTAGGATTGTTTTGACGTTTTTTAATGTTCTTCACACTTAATTTATGTCTAAAGTGATGTGGTTTTGATCGTTTTGTTGGAATTTCATACCTGTCTAGTTGAAATAAGGCTTGAAATTTATAATATTTATGATTAATGGTGTGAAAACTATAAATTGTACTTTTAGATTCATTCAGTAAACAGTGAAGTGAAATTTCCTGAGTTTGAGAATAAATTTTTACTAATTTACGTTTGCGTACTCTACTTATAATATTCCTACCCTATATCTGTATATATATAAAATTCAAAGTCCTGACTGAGCTATCAACGCACAGCCTAAACCGCTGGTCCTAGAGACATGAAATTTGGAGGTTGTGTTCTTTGTGAAGTGTAGGTATCCACTAAGAAAGGATTTTTGGAAATTTCACCCCTAAGAGGGTAAAATAGGGGATGATAGTTTATATGAAAGTCCGAAGTTAGGTTCTTCAAATTTTGTGTTTAGAATAACGGTTTAAAATTAGTTTATAAGTGACTCAGCGGGATGCAGCTGTGTATGGAAAGTTCTTCATTTTCAAAGTAAAAATCACAATATTTATTATTTAGGCTTAAGGTTGGAAATTAACGCAACTTTTATTGTTGTTCTTTTAATTTCAAGCCTTAAGAGGGTGAAACGGGGGATAAAATTTTGTATTTAAGTTGTTTATTTCTAAATTTTGTATTCAAGTACAAATAATGAGCACGTGTATTGGGGGTAAAAAACGTGGAGAATTTTGGGAGCGGGCCGTATTTCTTTCGTACGCGGACGAAGTCACGGGCGACCTCTAGTCACTTATATCACTACGTGGACCTGGGTAAACTGCATCCAGAACCACCGGAGGATGGGCCGCAGCGTCCTCTTAGATAGATAGATAGAACTCTTTATTGCTCACACCAAAGAAACATACATACAAAGGGTTAAATAAATTAAATACTAGTGCAGAAATGGCGGCCTTATCGCTAAAAGCGATCTCTTCCAGGCGGCCTTAGGATGCAGAAAAATTATGAACATGAAAAGACGAGGTGTGCTGTAAAAAAGAAATTCCTACAAATCATAAACATACCAACAATCTAATACTAATACATACTATTATAATATTTTATGGTAAACTACTATATAAAATAACATAATAAATATAATATTTTACCGTTAATAATATTTTATTAAAACTAGATTTTTAAGTCTGTGCCTATTTTAAGTAAAAATTGTACTACTCTATTTGATAATAAACTATTTATATTTCTATTATATCTGATATGATAATTTAAATAAATAGAAATAGATAGCGGTGGTAAGCATTCTGCGATCCCCAAGCTGCCTACCAAGCGTGGGAATCATGGCAACCCCTCCCTATTAAGGGGGAGGCTTTCGTCCAGCAGAGGACGTCTTCCGGCTGTTGGTGATATTATTACCATCAAGTTTTTTTGTTTGGTAGGTCATACTTTAGAGATACCATAGAAACAACAAGGTATTTAAATTAAAAAAAACAACCGACTTAATCTTCGAATACCTGGATGACATCTTCATATTTTCTAGTAATTTTGATTTAAAAACCGATTTCGATGAATTTATATGGGACCACCTCTGAAGTATTACCTACCAAACAAAAAAAGAATCATCAAAATGTATTCATAATTGGCGGAGTAATCGCGTACCAACATACAAAAAATAAAAAATAAAAATACAGTTGAATTGAAGAACCTAATTTTTTTAATTCAGCTGAAAAGGCTGATTATTCTTTGTAAACAACCTATAGGTACGTAAATGTGTGAGTGAAACAGCTGTGTTGGGGTTATTATGCCCTCTAACCGTTCTTCTATAAAACCTCACATCTTTAGTAGAAACAAGCGACGGTGATAATGTAATGGACGGGCCCAGCGCTTGCAATTCGATCAAAATTAACAAGAGAACACAATCAAGCATACCTAGCTAAAAGTATGCATATTACATTTGCCGGAAAATAGAGATAGCTAATCTAATTACTGCAAGACAAAAAATAATAATAATAGGATATTCGCCAAAGAACCAAAGTTACCGACATAGCATAGTTGAAGTGGCAATAGGCAGGCCACATCGCTCGAAGAACTGACAACCGATGGGGAAGAAAGGTTCTTGAGTAGCGACCGCGAACCGGAAGACGCAGCGTAGGAAGACCCACTAGGTGGACCGATGATATTGTAAAAGTCGCGGGCAACCGGTGGATGCAAATGGCAGGTTGTCGTACAGTGTGGCGGTCTAAGGGGGAGGCCTTCGTTCAGCATTGGACGTCTCCGAGCTGATGATGATAACATGTACATGTATTAGAAGTTTGTATTGTCGTATCGTACAGCTTGCATGTCGCAAAGGCAGAGTATGACTGAAGCGAGTGGAGAGCAGGCGCTCAACATATAGTCTTCAAAATCCGTGCGCTGATTTCCCATCCATTCATGTTATCATTGTCGCTGGAAGCAAGTAGGTTTAGCCCCGCGTGAGGAGTTTCGTACTAAACCAACGGAATGTATCTAAGTCACGCCATACAGACATTTTGTTCAGACATCACAATGAAATCTATACCTCTATACTTATGATTTTTTTTTGTTTGGAACTCGTGGCGCAGCTACTGTTTACCATCAGGTGGATGGTCTATTTTACACGACTGCCCAAAGAGTGTAATGTATGCGAGTTTCTTTACTCCGACTGACGACACTATACACAAATTTGGGTGTATAGTATCGTCAGAATCTTTACACCAGATAAATTACTGAGTATGAAGAGATTTAACATCTTATATCTCAGGGTGACGAGCGCAGTGCAGTGCGGCGCAGGATTGTGTTCGCAAGTTCACAATTCTGACACTGCTACTGTTAGTGGCAGGCGTGACGCTTACCGCCAGGCGAACGTCTTGAACGTCTTGTCACTTGATTGTATATTCCATAAAAACGTAGCCTATTTTTATTTTGAAAAAAAATACATTCAATTTTTCGGTGAAGGAATCTTGAGGAAGCCCGCATACATCTGAAGAAGAGATTCAAGGGCGTAGGTGCGTGAATCCACCAACCTGCGCCTGGGCTAGCGCGGAGGGTAAAGCCCAATCGACCTTCTAAGATAGGACTAGCAGTGGACTATTAATAAGCTAATTAGATTATAAGTTATCATACTTTCACTTAAACTACTTTCACATTATGTTATCTGTGCTTTCAATATATTTTTTATACGTTCAAGTGATGAGACGAGCAAAGCTTTCGCCTGGTGCGCCTGCACTAACAGTAGCAGTGCCAGAATTGTGAACTTGCGAACACAATCCTGCGCCGCACTGCACTGCGCTCGTCACCCTGGGATATCAGATGTTAAATCTCTTTATACCGAGACATTTCTCTGGTAACATTGCCCTTGAAACCGGAACACAGTAATGCTTGCACATTACTGCTTGGCGGTTGAATAACTGGCAAAGGTGTGGTACTTCCTCAGGCGGACTCTACAGTATAAAAATATCTAATCTTATAACCACTACAAAATAACAATAACATAGTACGTTTTTGAATATTTTTGTACGAAGTGATTCCACACTTATGGCATTTCTATGTTTTTAAAGCTTAAACAGGAAGAAAAATTATGACCTCCGGCAGGACTCGAACCTGCATTCTCGTAAGCAGGTTCGAGTATGATATTTAGTTGTTAGCTTGTAACAGGTTGGGAAATTTGGCATCTAAGGCAGAGACTTCTGTAGCTTAATTGGCAAAGCAGTTGTGACGGAAACCCATAGAGACTGTTCGTATGCAGGTTCAAGTCCTGCCAGAGGTCATCATTTTTCTTCTTGTTTAAGCTTTAAAAACATAGATACAATACGTAATACCTACAATAATATCCTGTCTTCTAGACATAAATTAAAGACCGCCTACTTTCTTCCATTGTAACTCTGTGATAATCAAAATATTATGAAAGATTTAAAAACAAGCTATGAATAGACCATGTCATTATTTAAGTATTACCTCACCGCTATAATGGAGAGAATAGGCTAGATAACTGTACTTTTTTTATTGTCCTATTAAAATGTGGCCCATGAATATAGCTGATTAATGAAAAGAAAATGAAAATCTGATCAAAAATAAGCAACTGATAAGCATTTTAATATCATGCTAGACAGAGAGGCGAAACAGCAAATCGTGACGTCACTTCTCTGTACGCCATATAAATTATATTCTGACATGTAAAGCGTGACGTAATTTTTTGTTTTGTGGGAAAGGGACAGAGTTGGCTCTGCCAAAAACTTTGAACGCATAAATATCAGAACATTAATAACCGATTTAAATTATTTTTTTAATAAACATACTATTATTTACATAAATTCTTCATCAAAGCTATTGGTTTCAACGATTTAAACATCAGTAATCTACCCTATTATCGAATCATCTAGGTAACTACCTAACTAAGTGATAGAGCGTTGCAAAGCCACGCCTGAAACTTCTTGGAACTTGGACTCTGTACCCGAAAGGGGTCCAACGGTACGAGACGTTTACTAAACTAACTAAGTTACTAAGACGTTTAGCGTCTGTTTGTCTGCCTGTATTATTATCTGTAATAGACAACAAACTAATAAATAATACGCTTTTAAAAATAAAATACTACCTACTTCAACTTTGAATACCTGGACATCTTCATATTTTCTAGTAATTTTGATTTAAAAACTAAACTACTAAACCGATTTCGATAAAATTTATATGGGATCACTTCTAAAGTATTACCTACCAAACAAAAAAATAATCATCAAAATTAGTTCATAATTGGTGGAGTAATCGCGTAACAAACATACAAAAAAATAATTGTGTTAAAAGGATTATGTAATAATTTCACCGATACCAAAGATGATCATTGAGTTCTTAAAATAATAATTTATGAATGAGGATTAAACATTCATATAGCTGGATTTTCGGCAAAGGAAAACATAGCGACGAAACTTGCAGTATGTCCGGACAAATTGAATGGCCAAATAGGTGACTGCAACAACCAGCACCAGGCCTATTTGGTGGGTTATCGTACAAATCAACCTTTGAAGACACCGTCATGAAAGTCTGATCCAGTAGCAATGCTTCGCATAGTATGACTGTATCTGGGTATGTCCTAAAACTGCATCCAGAACCACCAGAGGACGGGCAGCAGCATCCTCTCGGTTAACGGTGGCATTCTGTGATCCGATGCGTGGGGTTTATGGCATCTCTCCTTAAGAGGAAGCCTTTTTTCAGCAGTGAACGTCTTTTGGCTGATGGCACATGTAAGAGACACTATGAACGTGACAAGACGTATTTTAAACGGTAGTCAGCTTTGGTTCAGGAAATAGGCCAGTGGCTCTTTCAATCAACTCTACGGATAAATTGATGCCACTGTATTGAGACGGTACCATGCCATCCCACGCGTTCGGTATCTATCGATGAATCTTCCAATTAAATCTAAAGGGTAACGATGCTATAGACTTAGTAACGAGAAGAGAGGGCTTGTTGAAAAGATTTAGTTCATTGCCTTTTTTACAACCCTTACTTTTTCATCAAATACAAATAGTTTATTGATAACACCAAAGTTACACGTCAAATTTCACTAAGTATGTAACAAAAAATAATCACTTAAAAAAATTAAATATTAATTTTAAAAATACGTTAATAATCTCTTATTTTATTTCATTAATAGTTCTTACAGCTATTTTACTTGAAGAGTTTCTGATAGAGTTAAAGTTTTCTATAAATGTATATTGTAAGTTTCGATGATAAATTAACCGGTGTGAAGTTGGCAGCCAAAACTTAGCTGCCTATAATACGACCAAATTAAGATGACTTTTTTTGTGAAGTTAGCAGCCAACCTGATTATGACCTGAAATCGCCTGAAAACGTCAACATAAGTATTGCAGGGGGCTTCAGAAACGTGTAAACTATCATATTAACCTATAAAATCAGACAGATAAAGCAATGAAAAAACATAAGAGCAGGAGAATATTACAAGAATATGACGCTATGCCTGGTCAAACCTGCTGAAAAGGCATTAACAATGTAAGCTTTCAGACAGTTTCAGTTTTCAGTCCTGTTAAGTAGGTATGTAGCCTTGAAAATGTAGTCACAAGAATTTGCGAAAGGTGTTTTGATCAGGCGCACGTGGTACGGTGGATTACGACCTTTAAACCTCTGAAGTGCTGAAAAATTACTACGGCATAGCATTAACAGATGCATACGCTAACGAATTAAATCAAACAGAATGCGGATTCTTTAGTTTCAGGCTTTAAAATTAATTGGTGAAATGTGCTGTTTTTCTTTGTGATTTTTATCTCTAAAAATAATTATTAAAACACCACACCGCCCCTAAAATAACTGAATTTATCTGATGATTATAGAAGCCTATAAACAGAGCTTTAATACTAGATGCAAACCAAGCCGGCTAAATGACTACACCATACTGTAATAATCAGCTGAAAATTCAAACCTTGCGAAAATTTTCTATGGAAAATGGGCTGCTGGTGATTTTCGACCTTTGATCCCCTAAAATGTGCACCAAAACTTACTGGACTAATAATAATAATGTACAGGCTAACGAAATACAACTATTCCAACTCGGATTCCTACATGGTTGATCCTTAAATAGTCACTTGAAAATTGCAATTGTATATTTTGCTCTAGCGCACTTGGTACGGTGGATTAAGACCTTTAAACCTCTGAAGTGCTGAAAAGTTACTACGGCATAGCATTAACAAATGCATCAGCTAACGGATAAAATCAAAGACAATGCGGATTATTTAGTTTCAGGCTTTAAAATTAATTGGTGAAATGTGCTGTTTTTCTTTGTGATTTTTATCTCTAAAAATAATTATTAAAACACCACACCGCCCCTAAAATAACTAAATTTCTCTGATGATTATAGAAGCCTATGAACAGAGCTTTAATACTAGATGCAAGCCAAGCCGGCTAAATGACCACACCATACTGTAATAATCAGCTGAAAATTCAAACCTTGCGAAAATTTTCTATGGAAAATGGGCTGCTGGTGATTTTCGACCTTTGATCCCCTAAAATGTGCACCAAAACTTACTGGACTAATAATAATAATGTACAGGCTAACGAAATACAACTATTCCAACTCGGATTCCTACATGGTTGATCCTTAAATAGTCACTTGAAAATTGCAAATGTATATTTTGCTCTAGCGCACTTGGTACGGTGGATTAAGACCTTTAAACCTCTGAAGTGCTGAAAAGTTACTACGGCATAGCATTAACAAATGCATCAGCTAACGGATAAAATCAAAGACAATGCGGATTATTTAGTTTCAGGCTTTAAAATTAATTGGTGAAATGTGCTGTTTTTCTTTCTGATTTTTATCTCTAAAAATAATTATAAAAACACCACACTGCCCCTAAAATAACTGAATTTCTCTAATGATTATAGAAGCCTATGAACAGATCTTTAATACTAGATGCAAGCCAAGCCGGCTAAATGACTACACCATACTGTAATAATCAGCTGAAAATTCAAACCTTGCGAAAATTTTCTATGGAAAATGGGCTGCTGGTGATTTTCGACCTTTGATCCCCTAAAATGTGCACCAAAACTTACTGGACTAATAATAATAATGTACAGGCTAACGAAATACAACTATTCCAACTCGGATTCCTACATGGTTGATCCTTAAATAGTCACTTGAAAATTGCAATTGTATATTTTGCTCTAGCGCACTTGGTACGGTGGATTAAGACCTTTAAACCTCTGAAGTGCTGAAAAGTTACTACGGCATAGCATTAACAAATGCATCAGCTAACGGATAAAATCAAAGAGAATGCGGATTCTTTAGTTTCAGGCTTTAAAATTAATTGGTGAAATGTGCTGTTTTTCTTTGTGATTTTTATCTCTAAAAATAATTATTAAAACACCACACCGCCCCTAAAATAACTGAATTTCTCTGATGATTATAGAAGCCTATAAACAGAGCTTTAATTCTAAATGCAAGCCAAGCCGGCTAAATGACTACACCATACTGTAATAATCAGCTGAAAATTCAAACCCTGCGAAAATTTTCTATGGAAAATGGGCTGCTGGTGATTTTCGACCTTTGATCCCCTAAAATGTGCACCAAAACTTACTGGACTAATAATAATAATGTACAGGCTAACGAAATACAACTATTCCAACTCGGATTCCTACATGGTTGATCCTTAAATAGTCACTTGAAAATTGCAATTGTATATTTTGCTCTAGCGCACTTGGCACAGTGGATTACGACCTTTAAACCTCTGAAGTGCTGAAAAATTACTACGGCATAACATTAACAAATGCATCAGCTAACGGATTAAATCAAAGACAATGCGGATTCTTTAGTTTCAGGCTTTAAAATTAATTGGTGAAATGTGCTGTTTTTCTTTGTGATTTTTATCTCTAAAAATAATTATTAAAACACCACACCGCCCCTAAAATAACTGAATTTCTCTGATGATTATAGAAGCCTATGAACAGATCTTTAATACTAGATGCAAGCCAAGCCGGCTAAATGACTACACCATACTGTAATAATCAGCTGAAAATTCAAACCTTGCGAAAAATTTATATAGAAAATGGGCTGCTGGTGATTTTCGACCTTTGATCCCCTAAAATGAGCACCAAAACTTACTGGAATAATAATAATAATGTACAGTCTAACGAATTACAACTATTCCAACTCGGATTCCTACCTGGTTAATCCTTAAATAGTTACTTGAAAATTGCAATTGTATATTTTGCTCTAGCGCACTTGGCACAGTGGATTACGACCTTTAAACCTCTGAAGTGCTGAAAAGTTACTACGGCATAGCATTAACAAATGCATCAGCTAACGGATAAAATCAAAGAGAATGCGGATTCTTTAGTTTCAGGCTTTAAAATTAATTGGTGAAATGTGCTGTTTTTCTTTGTGATTTTTATCTCTAAAAATAATTATTAAAACACCACACCGCCCCTAAAATAACTAAATTTCTCTGATGATTATAGAAGCCTATGAACAGAGCTTTAATACTAGATGCAAGCCAAGCCGGCTAAATGACTACACCATACTGTAATAATCAGCTGAAAATTCAAACCTTGCGAAAATTTTCTATGGAAAATGGGCTGCTGGTGATTTTCGACCTTTGATCCCCTAAAATGTGCACCAAAACTTACTGGACTAATAATAATAATGTACAGGCTAACGAAATACAACTATTCCAACTCGGATTCCTACATGGTTGATCCTTAAATAGTCACTTGAAAATTGCAATTGTATATTTTGCTCTAGCGCACTTGGTACGGTGGATTAAGACCTTTAAACCTCTGAAGTGCTGAAAAGTTACTACGGCATAGCATTAACAAATGCATCAGCTAACGGATAAAATCAAAGAGAATGCGGATTCTTTAGTTTCAGGCTTTAAAATTAATTGGTGAAATGTGCTGTTTTTCTTTGTGATTTTTATCTCTAAAAATAATTATTAAAACACCACACCGCCCCTAAAATAACTGAATTTCTCTGATGATTATAGAAGCCTATGAACAGATCTTTAATACTAGATGCAAGCCAAGCCGGCTAAATGACTACACCATACTGTAATAATCAGCTGAAAATTCAAACCTTGCGAAAATTTTATATAGAAAATGGGCTGCTGGTGATTTTCGACCTTTGATCCCCTAAAATGAGCACCAAAACTTACTGGAATAATAATAATAATGTACAGTCTAACGAATTACAACTATTCCAACTCGGATTCCTACCTGGTTAATCCTTAAATAGTTACTTGAAAATTGCAATTGTATATTTTGCTCTAGCGCACTTGGCACAGTGGATTACGACCTTTAAACCTCTGAAGTGCTGAAAAGTTACTACGGCATAGCATTAACAAATGCATCAGCTAACGGATAAAATCAAAGAGAATGCGGATTCTTTAGTTTCAGGCTTTAAAATTAATTGGTGAAATGTGCTGTTTTTCTTTGTGATTTTTATCTCTAAAAATAATTATTAAAACACCACACCGCCCCTAAAATAACTAAATTTCTCTGATGATTATAGAAGCCTATGAACAGAGCTTTAATACTAGATGCAAGCCAAGCCGGCTAAATGACTACACCATACTGTAATAATCAGCTGAAAATTCAAACCTTGCGAAAATTTTCTATGGAAAATGGGCTGCTGGTGATTTTCGACCTTTGATCCCCTAAAATGTGCACCAAAACTTACTGGACTAATAATAATAATGTACAGGCTAACGAAATACAACTATTCCAACTCGGATTCCTACATGGTTGATCCTTAAATAGTCACTTGAAAATTGCAATTGTATATTTTGCTCTAGCGCACTTGGTACGGTGGATTAAGACCTTTAAACCTCTGAAGTGCTGAAAAGTTACTACGGCATAGCATTAACAAACGCATCAGCTAACGGATAAAATCAAAGAGAATGCGGATTCTTTAGTTTCAGGCTTTAAAATTAATTGGTGAAATGTGCTGTTTTTCTTTGTGATTTTTATCTCTAAAAATAATTATTAAAACACCACACCGCCCCTAAAATAACTGAATTTTTCTGATGATTATAGAAGCCTATAAACAGAGCTTTAATTCTAGATGCAAGCCAAGCCGGCTAAATGACTACACCATACTGTAATAATCAGCTGAAAATTCAAACCTTGCGAAAATTTTCTATGGAAAATGGGCTGCTGGTGATTTTCGACCTTTGATCCCCTAAAATGTGCACCAAAACTTACTGAAATAATAATAAGAATGTACATGCTAACGAAATACAACTATTCCAACTCGGATTCCTACATGGTTGATCCTTAAATAGTCACTTGAAAATTGCAATTGTATATTTTGCTCTAGCGCACTTGGTACGGTGGATTAAGACCTTTAAACCTCTGAAGTGCTGAAAAGTTACTACGGCATAGCATTAACAAATGCATCAGCTAACGGATAAAATCAAAGAGAATGCGGATTCTTTAGTTTCAGGCTTTAAAATTAATTGGTGAAATGTGCTGTTTTTCTTTGTGATTTTTATCTCTAAAAATAATTATTAAAACACCACACCGCCCCTAAAATAACTGAATTTCTCTGATGATTATAAAAGCCTATGAACAGAGCTTTAATACTAGATGCAAGCCAAGCCGGCTAAATGACTACACCATACTGTAATAATCAGCTGAAAATTCAAACCTTGCGAAAATTTTCTATGGAAAATGGGCTGCTGGTGATTTTCGACCTTTGATCCCCTAAAATGTGCACCAAAACTTACTGGACTAATAATAATAATGTACAGGCTAACGAAATACAACTATTCCAACTCGGATTCCTACATAGTTGATCCTTAAATAGTCACTTGAAAATTGCAATTGTATATTTTGCTCTAGCGCACTTGGTACGGTGGATTACGACCTTTAAACCTCTGAAGTACTGAAAAGTTACTACGGCATAGCATTAACAAATGCATCAGCTAACGGATAAAATCAAAGAGAATGCGGATTCTTTAGTTTCAGGCTTTAAAATTAATTGGTGAAATGTGCTGTTTTTCTTTGTGTTTTTTATCTCTAAAAATAATTATAAAAACACCAAACCGCCCCTAAAATAACTTAATTTCTCTGATGATTATAGAAGCCTATGAACAGATCTTTAATACTAGATGCAAGCCAAGCCGGCTAAATGACTACACCATACTGTAATAATCAGCAGTAAATTCAAACCTTGCGAAAATTTTCTATGGAAAATGGGCTGCTGGTGATTTTCGACCTTTGATCCCCTAAAATGTGCACCAAAACTTACTGGACTAATAATAATAATGTACAGGCTAACGAAATACAACTATTCCAACTCGGATTCCTACATGGTTGATCCTTAAATAGTCACTTGAAAATTGCAATTGTATATTTTGCTCTAGCGCACTTGGTACGGTGGATTAAGACCTTTAAACCTCTGAAGTGCTGAAAAGTTACTACGGCATAGCATTAACAAATGCATCAGCTAACGGATAAAATCAAAGAGAATGCGGATTCTTTAGTTTCAGGCTTTAAAATTAATTGGTGAAATGTGCTGTTTTTCTTTGTGATTTTTATCTCTAAAAATAATTATTAAAACACCACACCGCCCCTAAAATAACTGAATTTCTCTGATGATTATAGAAGCCTATGAACAGAGCTTTAATACTAGATGCAAGCCAAGCCGGCTAAATGACTACACCATACTGTAATAATCAGCTGAAAATTCAAACCTTGCGAAAATTTTCTATGGAAAATGGGCTGCTGGTGATTTTCGACCTTTGATCCCCTAAAATGTGCACCAAAACTTACTGGACTAATAATAATAATGTACAGGCTAACGAAATACAACTATTCCAACTCGGATTCCTACATGGTTGATCCTTAAATAGTCACTTGAAAATTGCAATTGTATATTTTGCTCTAGCGCACTTGGTACGGTGGATTAAGACCTTTAAACCTCTGAAGTGCTGAAAAGTTACTACGGCATAGCATTAACAAATGCATCAGCTAACGGATAAAATCAAAGAGAATGCGGATTCTTTAGTTTCAGGCTTTAAAATTAATTGGTGAAATGTGCTGTTTTTCTTTGTGATTTTTATCTCTAAAACTAATTATTAAAACACCACACCGCCCCTAAAATAACTGAATTTCTCTGATGATTATAGAAGCCTATGAACAGAGCTTTAATACTAGATGCAAGCCAAGCCGGCTAAATGACTACACCATACTGTAATAATCAGCTGAAAATTCAAACCTTGCGAAAAATTTATATAGAAAATGGGCTGCTGGTGATTTTCGACCTTTGATCCCCTAAAATGAGCACCAAAACTTACTGGAATAATAATAATAATGTACAGTCTAACGAATTACAACTATTCCAACTCGGATTCCTACCTGGTTAATCCTTAAATAGTCACTTGAAAATTGCAATTGTATATTTTGCTCTAGCGCACTTGGCACAGTGGATTACGACCTTTAAACCTCTGAAGTGCTGAAAAGTTACTACGGCATAGCATTAACAAATGCATCAGCTAACGGATAAAATCAAAGAGAATGCGGATTCTTTAGTTTCAGGCTTTAAAATTAATTGGTGAAATGTGCTGTTTTTCTTTGTGATTTTTATCTCTAAAAATAATTATTAAAACACCACACCGCCCCTAAAATAACTAAATTTCTCTGATGATTATAGAAGCCTATGAACAGATCTTTAATACTAGATGCAAGCCAAGCCGGCTAAATGACTACACCATACTGTAATAATCAGCTGAAAATTCAAACCTTGCGAAAATTTTCTATGGAAAATGGGCTGCTGGTGATTTTCGACCTTTGATCCCCTAAAATGTGCACCAAAACTTACTGGACTAATAATAATAATGTACAGGCTAACGAATTACAACTATTCCAACTCGGATTCCTACCTGGTTAATCCTTAAATAGTCACTTGAAAATATCAATTCTATATTTTGCTCTAGTGCACGTGGTACGGTGGAATTAAGAACTTTAAACCTCTGAAATGCTGAAAAGATACTACGGCATAGCATTAACAGATGCAACTGCTGACGGATTAAATCAAAGTGAATGCGGATTCTTTAGTTACATGCCTTAAAATTAATTCATTAAATTAATTAATGGATGCATGCCAAGCTGGCGAAATTACTACCTACAACATTTTTTTATCTATACATATAATAAAACTGTAACGAGGCGATTACTGTACATTGAAGATATATTTAAAAATCATTTTTTTTAGGAATATATGAGAGCAACAGAACCCAAAAATACAGTTTTACTTTTTTTGTCTGTCTGTCTGTCTGTCTGGGATAAACTCAGAAACTACGGCGCGAATTTGAATGCAATTTCTTGAAATATGATCTATGAAGTCCGGTTCTTCACATAGGCTATGTTTTATCAAAATCGGCCCAGGAATATAGAAGTTATGACGCAATTTATGAAAAAATATAATTTCCAATATAACTTGAACCCCCGAATATACCGAGCCCGTAAGGTCCGAGGATTAGCTTATACTGGTTAAAGTTTATCTTGAGAGTTTGCGAGTAAGGAAGATGAATGGATTAACATGCGATTTTCTAAAAAATGTTCTTTGTTGTCATAAGCTACTTAACACCATACAGCACAGTAGGTAGGCCTCCTCCTAGGTGGACCGACGACATTGTAAAAGTCGTGACCAACCGGTGGATGCAAAGGGCAGGTTTTCGTACAGAGTGGCGGTCTAAGGGGGAGGCCTTCGTTCACCAGTGGCTGTCTACGGGTTGATGATGATGATCGTAGTCGCGGGTAGCCGGTGGATGCAAATGGCAGGTTGTCGTACAGAGTGGCGGTCTAAAGGGGAGGCCTTCGTTCACCAGTGGATGTATACGGGCTGATGATGATGATGATGATGGTAGTCGCGGGCAACGGGTGGATGCAAATGGCAGGTTGTCGTACAGAGTGGCGGTCTAAGTGGGAGGCCTTCGTTCACCAGTGGCTGTCTACGGGTTGATGATGATGGTAGTCGCGGGTAGCCGGTGGATGCAAATGGCAGGCTGTCGTACAGAGTGGCGGTCTAAAGGGGAGGCCTTCGTTCACCATTGGATGTATACGGGCTGATGATGATGATGATGGTAGTCGCGGGCAACCGGTGGATGCAAATGGCAGGTTGTAATACAGAGTGGCGGTCTAAGGGGGAGGCCTTCGTTCACCAGTGGATGTCTACGGGCTATGATGATGATCGCATTACCTATTGCATCACAAGGCAGAAGAAGTTATGAAATAAATGCCTGCCTAATAAGTCAAAAAGTCGTTGCCCGTTATTACCAAATTAGATGCAATCTCACGGTTAATATGAGGCCCCAAGGAAGGCAGAGTCAGGATGCGCAAGAGTTTTCCGAATTGCTGTTAAATATTTTATTGGAGAAAGTTTTTTTTTTTAAATCTTGTATTGGTTTGGTGTCCATTGCTGGACTTACTTAGGTCTTGAAAGGCGAATAAGCCACTACGCAGACCCAGTTGCGGATTAGTGGATTCACAGAATGTACATTAACATTAACGCCAAAGAGATCATTTAGTACGGGCCCGGGTTTTGAACTCCCGACCTCACGATTTGAAGTTCAGCGGTCTCGAATAAGGCTACTTGGCTTATTAGGCTCTGCTGCGGTCACATTGATGAATTGCAAATCGTGATACCTCTTGGTTGCGTGCGCGGGCCATTTGTCGCCACGGAACCAACACGAATATCCCATCTACCCGACCTAGAATAATGATTATCTAGAAAATACAACATAAGACTGCATTCCCTCATAATGAAAGTATCTATCTTTAGAGAGCTGAGGCGCAAGTGTAAGATGGTGCGAGATACAACATTGTTATTATGCACGAAGATATCGTTACAAAATGATCAGCCGAATTTAAACCCTCTTAAACGTTACTTTGTTATTTAAAGTAAAATAAGGTCATGCGCGTAAAACTATTTGGTCCACGCGAGTGAAGCCGCAGGTGCAGCTAGTTTAAAATATTTTTACTAGCATCAGGAGGTGTGCATGCATCGCGCCTCATCCTTTAAAACCCCGAATTATACCAAATTGTTTTCATCGTACGAACTCAGTTTACCTAAGTGGTGCACGTCACCCATCAAATCATCATCAACAGCCGGAAGACGTCCACTGCTGGACGAAGGCCTCCACCTAATAAGGAGGGGTTGCCATAATCCCCACGCTTGGCAGGCGCCTTGGGGATCGCAGAATGGTTACCACCGTTAACGTCAACCATACATTACATATTTTAAATATCGCGAAAACTTGCCCGATCCATCCCCTTTGGATATTTTAACCTTAAAGAGCAAACGTTAATACAAAAAAATTATTCGGCGTAATTGTTTTTTATTGAAATTTCTTTAAAAATTGAAAATATTTTTACTGGCATCAGGAGGTGTTCGCGCATCGCGCTTCGTCCTTTAAAACCCCGAATTATACCAAATTGTTTTCATCGTACGAACTCAGTTTACCTAAGTGGTGCACGTCACCCATCAAATCATCATCAACATCCGGAAGACGTCCACTGCTGGACGAAGGCCTCCACCTAATAAGGAGGGGTTGCCATAATCCCCACGCTTGGCAGGCGCCTTGGGGATCGCAGAATGGTTACCACCGTTAACGTCAACCATACATTACATATTTTAAATATCGCGAAAACTTGCCCGATCCATCCCCTTTGGATATTTTAACCTTAAAGAGCAAACGTTAATACAAAAAAATTATTCGGCGTAATTGTTTTTTATTGAAATTTCTTTAAAAATTTAAAATATTTTTACTGGCATCAGGAGGTGTTCGCGCATCGCGCTTCATCCTTAAAAAACCCAAATTATACCAAATTGTTTTCACCGTACCAACGGAGTTTACCTAAGCGGTGCAAGTCACCCAAACATTACAGTCATATTTTTAGACATCAGGAAAATCTGCTTGTTCTCAGAGTGCGGCACGTGTTTGTACTCGTCTCACTGTCCCCCTTGGATATTTGAAACCAAAAAGGAAAAGTTAAATAAATAAAAAAACGGCCTTAATATTAAAAACTTATTTTGTTCAAAATTAAATTACTCACTCCCTTGTTTTTTTTTCATTTAAAATATTTTTAACGTCATCAGTAGGTGTGCGCGCATCGCGCCTCATCGTTTAAAACCCCGAATTATACAATTTTTTTCGCCGTACCAACCGAGAGTTTACCTAAGCGGTGCATGTCACCCATACATTACATATTTTTGACATCGCGAAAGTTGCCCGATTCCTGAGTGCGGCACGTTGTTGAACTCTTCTCAGCGTCCCCTTTGTAAATTTGAAACTTAAAAAGCACACGTTAATACAAAAACAATTTTCGGTATAATATAAAAAAAAAATTACCCCTAAACTGTAATCTAATACTTATCAATGTATTATTTGTATACATTTATTATAATTATATTGTGAATCACTCTTCTGTTTTTGTTGTGTAAAATATTTTATTTGATAATATTATTTAATTTTATTTTGTTATTACATTAAATTGTACTAATTGTGTAGTGTTAACAAAAAACAACCGTAACTACGTTTGTCATTGCATTAATGTTAACCTAACCTAACATTTGCTTGGGCTGTGTAATTTTTTATATTTTCAGCCGTTATGCCACAATTTCATTTAAATCTTTTATTTATTATTTGTATAAGTAAATTTGTTTTACTGGGTGTATCTCTTCTGTTTTTTATTGTAAACTGTTTTTACTGATAATTTGAAGTTTGTCAACCATTACGCGGTATAAGAAAATACTTTAAAAAAAACTTGTTATTATAATTTTATTGCATTTATAAATATATTACTTATTGTAATTTTGTTAATTTTTCAACGTATGCTAATTAGTAAAAATAAAGGAAATTTCGTTTTATTTCGTTTCGTGTATTTAACTTACCCTAATCATTGCTTGGAATGTGTACATCTTATTAATACGCTTATATATGTTTATTGATTTGGGATCACGATATCAGCTACAATCTAGTATTCATCTTTTATTTGTAAAATCTAGTATTAATAATATTTTTTTGTTGTATTAATCTTTTAAGTGTTAAATTAAAAGTGTATCTTACTTTTGCTTCTAGTTGTGTAGTTTAATTGTGGGATGTCTATTTTTATTTAAATTTAACCGGTATACAGTGTGTGAATATACTGCAATTTTTTTCATTGTTACTTCTATGTAAAGATAATTTTTACAGAAAAAAAACTGTTACTTATTTTGTGTCATCCTTCTGTTTTTGTTTGTTATTTTATAATATTTATTTTTTGATGTTTGTTTTTATTTAAACTTAACCGGTGTGTGAAAATACTTTAAATTTTGTTCGTTATACATTTATTGCATCTATGACTGTATTGCTGATAACTATCTGCATTTAATATTATAATTACGTTTTGAATTGTGTTACAACAATTTTGTTAGTGTATTACAAATTATATTAATAATAATTTAGGTTAGCACAATGAAGACAATTTCGCTTGACCGTAAAGAACACCTCAGGAAATTGATTGAAATCGGAAAAAATCCATTAGTAGCACCAAGCTGGAGAAATAGCTTTGCATATGACGATATAACAAAGGAACTTAAAGTAAAAAATTGCTCAAAAACAAGAAAAAAAATCTATAATCATTGGAAAAATATCACTTTATCTGATGTTTACATTAACGAAAACAATATCACTGAATGTGAGACAAAAGAGAAAAAAACAACAAATGTAAGCACTGAATATTATCTTAACGACGAAATCAATGACCTACCAGAGTGTGTATTTCGTATTCAAGAGAACAAAAGTGAACAAATTAAACAAAAAAATCACGAAAATGGTGGAACTGATATCCATGTTAATCAAAACATGGGTATTACAAAATCTGACACAAAGATAATAAAACCACTGGACATTAGAAATCACGAAAATGGTGGAACTGATATTCATATTGATCAAAACATGGATATTACAAAATCTGACACAGAGATAATAAAATCACTGGACATTGGATTTGATATTATAACTGATCAAAAAAAGGCTGATGTTGTGTATATTGATACTGAACGTGTTTGGCAAACTGATGAAATAATCGACTTGCCAGAATGCATTTTCAATAGTGAAAAATAATCGACTTGCCAGAATGCATTTTCAATAGTGAAAATACGATAGACAATCAAAATAATGCAAAATGTGATACAAACGATTTTAATGTCAAAGTTTCAGATGTTGCTATATCTCAAGACGCTGCAAGCACAGTGTCGTTTGAAGTTCTTCAAGACAAGGCTGCATCACCAGACAAATACTTGATAAACACCATTGACATGACACCAGAAAAACCTGACGTTCCCAAATGTATTTTAAATATTTCTAGTGCTGAGAATTCATCAATCGTTTTACCTCTTGGAACAGAAAATGTAGATAAATTGGATACTTTGCGAGGAATAAACTACACCGAAGGTAGTTTCCTACTAGATAATAAAGTATTACGACAAATATTTAAGGGTACAAAGCTGAATAGTTACACTTATCCTTACGTTTTGAGAAAAAAAATCAATTCTGAAGTAAATAACACTTGCTTATTGATTTTTAAGTATGCGAAACAAAATAAAGACTATATCTCGATTGCAGCCCGATGCAAGCATATAAACTGTAAAAAGTTTAGAATAATAATTAAACGAAATAGTGTATCAGTCTATAGTAATAACAAAAATTTCTGCCACAGCCAACATTTAACACTGCCGGTGTCCAAAGTGGAAAGAGACATTGTTAAACAAAATCTTCTAATCCAAAAACCCAAAATGTACAAAAACACACAACTTTTAAAAATCAAGGACAACAAATTAGATAATACAAAAAATTTAGAAGGCATTAAGTCTGATGCGACTGTTAGAAAAATTCGGTCAGAGATTTTGTGCAAAAATGACAGATCAAAAAATGACGTGGTTGATGTAATAATGTATTATGAAGACCACAAAGAGTATGTAAAAGAAGTAAGTTTCCCATTCTCTATAAAATATTTAGCATGGAGCAAGTGGAGATCCTCAAACGTGTAGGTCCCATTTTACTTCATTTTGATGCCACAGGGAGTGTGGTGAGGCCTTTGAATGATACGACTTTGAAAATAAAAAGAATTTTGTACTACGCAGGTGTAGTGTTACTACCAACTGGCCGAATTTTTCCGGTTTTCGCCATGCTGTCAGAAAAACACGACAGCAACAGTATTGCAAAACTGTTAAATGATTTCCGCAACTTTTGCGAAATCAATGGACACTGGCCAGCATTTAGTGGAGTAGTAACGGATATGGCGTTAGCATCAATTCATGCTATTTCACGAGCCTTTAATCGGTGTGATTTCCAAGATTATTTGAAAAAGAGCTATGATATCCTAACAAACACGAATGATTTTAAGGCAATGAAAAATAATATTCCTATTTTTCTTTGTTGTGCACACTTCATAAAAATGATGACAAACGATGTCGAGAAGAATTGCACAACAAAGAAGTGTGAATTGAAAGATATTCTGGCACAATTTACATTATGCGCGAATATGATAGAGTTTGATAATTTCGTCAAAAATTTATTTATATTGACCAACTCCAAATCTATGGATGACCAAGTTGCCAATGCATTACAAAATCTGTCGCTGGCCAAAGTAAATAGTAAATTTAATCAAAATCCTTTAGAGGAAGACGAGATTGAACTAAGCGATTTTGAAAGTGCAACGTTATATCAAAGCAGCCCATTCTATGGACGCTCAAAAAAGATTTGCGATTCTGTTGTCATTTATGATCCTGACACAGAAAGGAATGAATTTTACAGCCCCGAGCTGTGGAATACCATATTGAAAAAGTATTTGTGGCTAGCACCGCTTTGGACAAACCTGATGAAAGAAAAGAGAACTAGCAATGCACTTATTGAAAATTATTTCGGGCAACTTAAAACTTTAACACTAAATGGATAAAAAAACCTTAAATGCACCCAATTCATAAGAAAAGTTAGATCTGAAGTCTTGGCTATCTCCAAAGAGAGCGTAAATAAAATCCCAAAGAGCAGACTCACAAAACAATTTAAATTAGAATCACAAGATGAAGAACAGTGGAGTAAAAAAACAAAAAAACGTTCAGTCATTTCGACGGCAGGTATTTAAAAACACAAAAAATTTGTTATGATAAAGAAGCGAATGAAAATTTTATCCAGTGTGCCTATTGTGGCCATGGATCGTCACAAGTTCAAATTTTAACAGATTGGGTGCAGTGCGATGCTTGTGATAGATGGGTGCACAACGCATGTGCTCCGGGAGATAATATCTTGGATGGTATATTTGAATGCCGGGTGTGTCAGGTGCTGGCGACCAATGTCGAGACGTCTTTGGCTAACGATGATTTAATGTTAACCGAAAAAAAGATAAAAGGTAAAACTGACCTTGAAATATTGTCAAATGGTTTGGTCGCCGACATTGAATATTACAAAAAATACGATGATGAAAGAGGGTACGTTGTAAGTATAACAAACGTCCCCTATGCTGTCCGACAACTTTTGATTGATGACTTCTCTACTCTTGAAAAGAGTCAATATATATCAAGTTTCGTGATTGACCACTGCCTGTATTTATTAGATGTCAATAACGAATATCACATATTTAACGTGGAATTATCTTCATTAATATTTGGGGCCAAGGATCTTAATGACTACAATATGGTAAAATTAGATATCGGCAAACAGAACGTATTCCCGATTTGCTTGAACTCCCATTACACCATGGCGATTGTTTGTTTCCAGTCAAAAACACTAACAATCATTGACCCATTTGGCAAGGCAGAATGTAGAAAGCAATTGTATTACACTAAATTAATGCAAATGCTGCAAGAAAAACAGATGACAGAAAAAATCGAAAAGATTGTTGTACCAAACCATGCGTACCAAAAGGACAGCTATAACTGTGGCGCCGTACGCATAGTACGCATATTTCAGGCAATAATTCAACAGGAAGATTTAAACGTTAAGACAAACTTCGACATCTATCGCCTGCAAATGAAAAAAATGCTCATAACAAACAGTGAAAATATGAAAGAAATATGTTTGTCTTGCGGGGCTGACGTTCAGGGAAAAAGCTCTTACAAATGCAGCAGTTGTCAAAGATTGATACATAAAGCTTGTATGTTAACCCCTAAGCAGCTCAAACGAAACAAATTGACTCTATCTGCCGCCATGAAAAAAGACAACTGTTACTTATGCAAACACTATGCAACGTTAAATATATCAAAGAAACGACATCATCAACTTCATTAGCAATAAACCTAAAATATTCATCAGGATTGCCTCTCGTATTAAAACTGTGTGTATATAATTACAAAATCGTCACTGAAATTGAGTCACGTCGGGATAGATACCAGGAATAAAAAAAAACATTATCACTGTTTTTTATCCATTTATGCATCTATTAATTCTATGCCGTAGTAACTTTTCAGCATTTCAGAGGTTTAAAGGTCGTAATCCATCTTTCCACGTGCACTAAATCAAAATGATTGAATGATTATTATTTTAAGGGTTAATTAGATTCAAATCTGGTCTAGAATAGTGTTCATTCGTCAACCTGTACATTATTCTTATTACTCCAATAGGTTTAAGTTCACATTGAAGTGGATCAACATATCACCCTCATCATCATCACCACCATCATCATCATCACCATCATCATCACCACCATCATCAGCATCACCATCATCAGCATCATCATCATCATCATCATCATCAATCCGGAGACGTCCACTGCTGAACGAAGACCTCCCAATAAAATTTCGGAAAAAATAGCAAGAGTCTATTTAGGTGGTTTCAGCTGCTGATTTTCGTATGATCATATAATTAGGCTAAATTCTGTTTCAACTCGTATTGTAGCTAGGTATACAGACTTTCAAGCTGCTTACCAATTTTAGCATGATTCGTGTTATGAAAGGCCATTTCGACCGATTTAAAAAAAAAAAACAAATTTCTGAAAAATTATCAAGTAGGTGATTTCAGCTGCTGGTTTTCGTATGATGGTATGATTTAGCCAGATTCCGTTTCAACTCATATTGTAGCTAAGTATACAGACTTTCAAGCTGCTTACCAATTTTAGGATGATTCGTATTATGAAAGATCATTTAGACCGATTTAAAAAAAAACAAATTTCGGAAAAAATATTAAGTAAGTGATTTCAGCTGCTGATTTTCGTATGATTGTGTGACTTAGCCAGATTCCGTTTCAATTGATATTGTAGCTAAGTATACAGACTTTCAAGCTGCTTACCAATTTTAGGATGATTCGTATTATGAAAGGCCATTTAGACCGATTTAAAAAAACAAATTTCGGAAAAATTATTAAGTAGGTGATTTCAGCTGCTGGTTTTCGTATGATGCTATGATTTAGCCAGATTCCGTTTCAACTCATATTGTAGCTAAGTATACAGACTTTCAAGCTGCTTACCAATTTTAGGATGATTCATATTATGAAAGGCCATTTAGACCGATTACAAAAAAAACAAATTTTGGAATAATTATCAAGTAGGTGATTTCAGCTGCTGGTTTTCGTATGATGGTATGATTTAGCCACATTCCGTTTCAACTCATATTGTAGCTAAGTATACAGACTTTCAAGATGTTTACCAATTTTAGGATGATTCGTATTATGAAAGGCCATTTAGACCGATTTAAAAAAAATAATTTCGGAAAAATTATTAAGTAGGTGATTTCAGCTGCTGGTTTTCGTATGATGCTATGATTTAGCCAGATTCCGTTTCAACTCATATTGTAGCTAAGTATACAGACTTTTAAGCTGCTTACCAATTTTAGGATGATTCATATTATGAAAGGCCATTTAGACCGATTACAAAAAAAACAAATTTCGGAATAATTATCAAGTAGGTGATTTCAGCTGCTGATTTTCGTATGATGGTATGACTTAGCCAGATTCCGTTTCAACTCATATTGTAGCTAAGTATACAGACTTTGATTCATGTTTTGAAATGACTTTTTAGCCAATTTTGATACACTCAAATTTCAGAACAAAAAACTAGTCCACTTAGGTGATTTCAGGTGTTGATTTTCGGATGATGGTATGATTTAGCCAGATGGTTTGATAATCAAATCGGAATCCGACCTGGAATAGTTTGAATTCGTTAGCCTCTACATTATTATTATTATTTGAATAAGTTTTGATGCGCATTTTAGGGGATCAAAGGTCACCAGCAGCCCATTTTCCATATAAAATTTTCGCATGGTTTGAATTTTCAGCTGATTATTACAGTATGGTGTAGTCATTTAGCCGGCTTGGCTTGCATCAAGTATTAAAGCTCTGTTCATAGGCTTCTATAATTATCAGAGGAATTCAGTTATTTTAGGGGCGGTGTGGTGTTTTTATAATTATCTTTAGAGAAAAAATCACAAAGAAAAACAGCACATTTCACCAATTAATTTTAAAGCCTGAAACTACAGAATCCAGTTTCTCTTTAATTTTATCCGTTAGCTGATGCATTTGTTAATGCTATGCCGTAGTAACTTTTCAGCACTTCAGAGGTTTAAAGGTCTTAATCCACCGTACCAAGTGCGCTAGAGCAAAATATACAATTGCAATTTTCAAGTGACTATTTAAGGATCAACCATGTAGGAATCCGAGTTGGAATAGTTGTATTTCGTTAGCCTGTACATTATTATTATTAGTCCAGTAAGTTTTGGTGCACATTTTAGGGGATCAAAGGTCGAAAATCACCAGCAGCCCATTTTCCATAGAAAATTTTCGCAAGGTTTGAATTTTCAGCTGATTATTACAGTATGGTGTGGTCATTTAGCCGGCTTGGCTTGCATCTAGTATTAAAGCTCTGTTCATAGGCTTCTATAATCATCAGAGAAATTTAGTTATTTTAGGGGCGGTGTGGTGTTTTAATAATTATTTTTAGAGATAAAAATCACAAAGAAAAACAGCACATTTCACCAATTAATTTTAAAGCCTGAAACTAAAGAATCCGCATTCTCTTTGATTTTATCCGTTAGCTGATGCATTTGTTAATGCTATGCCGTAGTAACTTTTCAGCACTTCAGAGGTTTAAAGGTCGTAATCCACTGTGCCAAGTGCGCTAGAGCAAAATATACAATTGCAATTTTCAAGTGACTATTTAAGGATTAACCAGGTAGGAATCCGAGTTGGAATAGTTGTGATTCGTTAGCCTGTACATTATTATTATTATTCCAGTAAGTTTTGGTGCTCATTTTAGGGGATCAAAGGTCGAAAATCACCAGCAGCCCATTTTCTATATACAATTTTCGCAAGGTTTGAATTTTCAGCTGATTATTACAGTATGGTGTAGTCATTTAGCCGGCTTGGCTTGCATCTAGTATTAAAGCTCTGTTCATAGGCTTCTATAATCATCAGAGAAATTCAGTTATTTTAGGGGCGGTGTGGTGTTTTAATAATTATTTTTAGAGATAAAAATCACAAAGAAAAACAGCACATTTCACCAATTAATTTTAAAGCCTGAAACTAAAGAATCCGCATTCTCTTTGATTTTATCCGTTAGCTGATGCATTTGTTAATGCTATGCCGTAGTAACTTTTCAGCACTTCAGAGGTTTAAAGGTCTTAATCCACCGTACCAAGTGCGCTAGAGCAAAATATACAATTGCAATTTTCAAGTGACTATTTAAGGATCAACCATGTAGGAATCCGAGTTGGAATAGTTGTATTTCGTTAGCCTGTACATTATTATTATTAGTCCAGTAAGTTTTGGTGCACATTTTAGGGGATCAAAGGTCGAAAATCACCAGCAGCCCATTTTCCATAGAAAATTTTCGCAAGGTTTGAATTTTCAGCTGATTATTACAGTATGGTGTAGTCATTTAGCCGGCTTGGCTTGCATCTAGTATTAAAGCTCTGTTCATAGGCTTCTATAATCATCAGAGAAATTCAGTTATTTTAGGGGCGGTGTGGTGTTTTAATAATTATTTTTAGAGATAAAAATCACAAAGAAAAACAGCACATTTCACCAATTAATTTTAAAGCCTGAAACTAAAGAATCCGCATTCTCTTTGATTTTATCCGTTAGCTGATGCATTTGTTAATGCTATGCCGTAGTAACTTTTCAGCACTTCAGAGGTTTAAAGGTCGTAATCCACTGTGCCAAGTGCGCTAGAGCAAAATATACAATTGCAATTTTCAAGTGACTATTTAAGGATTAACCAGGTAGGAATCCGAGTTGGAATAGTTGTGATTCGTTAGCCTGTACATTATTATTATTATTCCAGTAAGTTTTGGTGCTCATTTTAGGGGATCAAAGGTCGAAAATCACCAGCAGCCCATTTTCTATATAAAATTTTCGCAAGGTTTGAATTTTCAGCTGATTATTACAGTATGGTGTAGTCATTTAGCCGGCTTGGCTTGCATCTAGTATTAAAGCTCTGTTCATAGGCTTCTATAATCATCAGAGAAATTCAGTTATTTTAGGGGCGGTGTGGTGTTTTAATAATTATTTTTAGAGATAAAAATCACAAAGAAAAACAGCACATTTCACCAATTAATTTTAAAGCCTGAAACTAAAGAATCCGCATTCTCTTTGATTTTATCCGTTAGCTGATGCATTTGTTAATGCTATGCCGTAGTAACTTTTCAGCACTTCAGAGGTTTAAAGGTCTTAATCCACCGTACCAAGTGCGCTAGAGCAAAATATACAATTGCAATTTTCAAGTGACTATTTAAGGATCAACCATGTAGGAATCCGAGTTGGAATAGTTGTATTTCGTTAGCCTGTACATTATTATTATTATTCCAGTAAGTTTTGGTGCTCATTTTAGGGGATCAAAGGTCGAAAATCACCAGCAGCCCATTTTCTATATACAATTTTCGCAAGGTTTGAATTTTCAGCTGATTATTACAGTATGGTGTAGTCATTTAGCCGGCTTGGCTTGCATCTAGTATTAAAGCTCTGTTCATAGGCTTCTATAATCATCAGAGAAATTTAGTTATTTTAGGGGCGGTGTGGTGTTTTAATAATTATTTTTAGAGATAAAAATCACAAAGAAAAACAGCACATTTCACCAATTAATTTTAAAGCCTGAAACTAAAGAATCCGCATTATCTTTGATTTTTTACGTTAGCTGATGCATTTGTTAATGCTATGCCGTAGTAACTTTTCAGCACTTCAGAGGTTTAAAGGGCGTAATCCACTGTGCCAAGTGCGCTAGAGCAAAATATACAATTGCAATTTTCAAGTGACTATTTAAGGATTAACCAGGTAGGAATCCGAGTTGGAATAGTTGTGATTCGTTAGCCTGTACATTATTATTATTATTCCAGTAAGTTTTGGTGCTCATTTTAGGGGATCAAAGGTCGAAAATCACCAGCAGCCCATTTTCTATATAAAATTTTCGCAAGGTTTGAATTTTCAGCTGATTATTACAGTATGGTGTAGTCATTTAGCCGGCTTGGCTTGCATCTAGTATTAAAGCTCTGTTCATAGGCTTCTATAATCATCAGAGAAATTCAGTTATTTTAGGGGCGGTGTGGTGTTTTAATAATTATTTTTAGAGATAAAAATCACAAAGAAAAACAGCACATTTCACCAATTAATTTTAAAGCCTGAAACTAAAGAATCCGCATTCTCTTTGATTTTATCCGTTAGCTGATGCATTTGTTAATGTTATGCCGTAGTAATTTTTCAGCACCCCACAGGTTTAAAGGTCGTAATCCACTGTACCAAGTGCGCTAGAGCAAAATATACAATTGCAATTTTCAAGTGACTATTTAAGGATCAACCATGTAGGAATCCGAGTTGGAATAGTTGTATTTCGTTAGCCTGTACATTATTATTATTAGTCCAGTAAGTTTTGGTGCACATTTTAGGGGATCAAAGGTCGAAAATCACCAGCAGCCCATTTTCCATAGAAAATTTTCGCAAGGTTTGAATTTTCAGCTGATTATTACAGTATGGTGTAGTCATTTAGCCGGCTTGGCTTACATCTAGTATTAAAGCTCTGTTCATAGGCTTCTATAATCATCAGAGAAATTCAGTTATTTTAGGGGCGGTGTGGTGTTTTAATAATTATTTTTAGAGATAAAAATCACAAAGAAAAACAGCACATTTCACCAATTAATTTTAAAGCCTGAAACTAAAGAATCCGCATTCTCTTTGATTTTATCCGTTAGCTGATGCATTTGTTAATGCTATGCCGTAGTAACTTTTCAGCACTTCAGAGGTTTAAAGGTCTTAATCCACCGTACCAAGTGCGCTAGAGCAAAATATACAATTGCAATTTTCAAGTGACTATTTAAGGATCAACCATGTAGGAATCCGAGTTGGAATAGTTGTATTTCGTTAGCATGTACATTCTTATTATTATTTCAGTAAGTTTTGGTGCACATTTTAGGGGATCAAAGGTCGAAAATCACCAGCAGCCCATTTTCCATAGAAAATTTTCGCAAGGTTTGAATTTTCAGCTGATTATTACAGTATGGTATAGTCATTTAGCCGGCTTGGCTTGCATCTAGAATTAAAGCTCTGTTTATAGGCTTCTATAATCATCAGAGAAATTCAGTTATTTTAGGGGCGGTGTGGTGTTTTAATAATTATTTTTAGAGATAAAAATCACAAAGAAAAACAGCACATTTCACCAATTAATTTTAAAGCCTGAAACTAAAGAATCCGCATTCTCTTTGATTTTATCCGTTAGCTGATGCATTTGTTAATGCTATGCCGTAGTAACTTTTCAGCACTTCAGAGGTTTAAAGGTCTTAATCCACCGTACCAAGTGCGCTAGAGCAAAATATACAATTGCAATTTTCAAGTGACTATTTAAGGATCAACCATGTAGGAATCCGAGTTGAAATAGTTGTATTTCGTTAGCCTGTACATTATTATTATTAGTCCAGTAAGTTTTGGTGCACATTTTAGGGGATCAAAGGTCGAAAATCACCAGCAGCCCATTTTCCATAGAAAATTTTCGCAAGGTTTGAATTTTCAGCTGATTATTACAGTATGGTGTAGTCATTTAGCCGGCTTGGCTTGCATCTAGTATTAAAGCTCTGTTCATAGGCTTCTATAATCATCAGAGAAATTTAGTTATTTTAGGGGCGGTGTGGTGTTTTAATAATTATTTTTAGAGATAAAAATCACAAAGAAAAACAGCACATTTCACCAATTAATTTTAAAGCCTGAAACTAAAGAATCCGCATTCTCTTTGATTTTATCCGTTAGCTGATGCATTTGTTAATGCTATGCCGTAGTAACTTTTCAGCACTTCAGAGGTTTAAAGGTCTTAATCCACCGTACCAAGTGCGCTAGAGCAAAATATACAATTGCAATTTTCAAGTGACTATTTAAGGATCAACCATGTAGGAATCCGAGTTGGAATAGTTGTATTTCGTTAGCCTGTACATTATTATTATTAGTCCAGTAAGTTTTGGTGCACATTTTAGGGGATCAAAGGTCGAAAATCACCAGCAGCCCATTTTCCATAGAAAATTTTCGCAAGGTTTGAATTTTCAGCTGATTATTACAGTATGGTGTAGTCATTTAGCCGGCTTGGCTTGCATCTAGTATTAAAGCTCTGTTCATAGGCTTCTATAATCATCAGAGAAATTCAGTTATTTTAGGGGCGGTGTGGTGTTTTAATAATTATTTTTAGAGATAAAAATCACAAAGAAAAACAGCACATTTCACCAATTAATTTTAAAGCCTGAAACTAAAGAATCCGCATTCTCTTTGATTTTATCCGTTAGCTGATGCATTTGTTAATGCTATGCCGTAGTAACTTTTCAGCACTTCAGAGGTTTAAAGGTCTTAATCCACCGTACCAAGTGCGCTAGAGCAAAATATACAATTGCAATTTTCAAGTGACTATTTAAGGATCAACCATGTAGGAATCCGAGTTGGAATAGTTGTATTTCGTTAGCCTGTACATTATTATTATTAGTCCAGTAAGTTTTGGTGCACATTTTAGGGGATCAAAGGTCGAAAATCACCAGCAGCCCATTTTCCATAGAAAATTTTCGCAAGGTTTGAATTTTCAGCTGATTATTACAGTATGGTGTAGTCATTTAGCCGGCTTGGCTTACATCTAGTATTAAAGCTCTGTTCATAGGCTTCTATAATAATCAGAGAAATTCAGTTATTTTAGGGGCGGTGTGGTGTTTTAATAATTATTTTTAGAGATAAAAATCACAAAGAAAAACAGCACATTTCACCAATTCATTTTAAAGCCTGAAACTAAAGAATCCGCATTCTGTTTGATTTAATTCGTTAGCGTATGCATCTGTTAATGCTATGCCGTAGTAATTTTTCAGCACTTCAGAGGTTTAAAGGTCGTAATCCACCGTACCACGTGCGCCTGATCAAAACACCTTTCGCAAATTCTTGTGACTACATTTTCAAGGCTACATACCTACTTAACAGGACTGAAAACTGAAACTGTCTGAAAGCTTACATTGTTAATGCCTTTTCAGCAGGTTTGACCAGGCATAGCGTCATATTCTTGTAATATTCTCCTGCTCTTATGTTTTTTCATTGCTTTATCTGTCTGATTTTATAGGTTAATATGATAGTTTACACGTTTCTGAAGCCCCCTGCAATACTTATGTTGACGTTTTCAGGCGATTTCAGGTCATAATCAGGTTGGCTGCTAACTTCACAAAAAAAGTCATCTTAATTTGGTCGTATTATAGGCAGCTAAGTTTTGGCTGCCAACTTCACACCGGTGATAAATTATTACAAATCTGTCTTTAAGCGGTGGTTAAATTACCTTCAGATAAATTGCCTGCTTTGTTGACACTCAAAAACCCGTGGTAGCCTGTGGTGGATAGGAAGACCGCTAGACTCGGAATCGATAGGTCGCGGGTTCAAATTCCAGGCCCGTACAATAAGCTTATTGGAGTTTATGTACGAATGTTCATACCATACTACTGGCTTTTCTTTTTACACATTTAATTAAATCGGATACTCCGATTTTAAGTTCGATCACATCCGGTGATCTTTTTCAAAGAGTGAAAACAAAACCGACGCGCGAGCAGGACGCGGCCGCGTCCTGCTTCGCACTGAAGGTCACGGGATGTGATCGAAACTATAGTCAGAGCATCCGATTTTTTATTAAACGGGAGTATAATATTCCCGAATTTAAATAAAACAAAAATGTGTCAAAACCACGTCAGTTTTCATAATAAAACAGCGCTCGTAATAAAAAAATTGTTTTCTTGTCCAGTCTAAAAACTCCTACCTCAACGACCTTTAATATATCTCTCCAAAGACTAATTAAAATAGATGCGCCATTTACATACTTACAGAGATTTAGTGCCTCCCTTTGTTGCCAGGATATAACTCTCCCAAGTTTATTGGAGAAATTATTGTTACTTATATTTTATCGTGTACAATTGATGCGGTATCGGAGTGTGAATGGGACTTTTAAATTAGGACTTAGTTATTCTATGGCTTTAGGGATAGAAAAATGTGTGATAGTAAGGCAGGAACAAGAGTGAATGTGAGCATGTTTTTAGGGTTCCTTACCAAAAAATGTCTCACAGGGACTAACTCATAAGTCATTAATTGATAAATTGACAATTTACATGTCAATTAAATATTAATATTATTTGAATAGGTTTTGCCCTCATACGGGAATGTAATAAAATAATTTGTCATAACAATTCATTCATTCATTCAATTCTGGCGGTTTTAGTTGACAGTTCTAAACTAATTAAAATATTGCTGTCACTTTTTTACTAGGCATGTTAGCTAAGGACAGCAATACTTTAGTTAGTTTAGAACTGTAAACTAAAACCGCTAGAATTGACCACAATGATTGATTAAAATATTACAATTAATAATGATACATTAAATTAAAATAATAATAATAACAATTATTAGATATCCACTATTAAATTTTTGTTTTATTTATACGGGAATACTCACGTTTAATTAAATCGGATACTCCGACTATTGTTTCGATCACATCCGGTGACCTTTTTCAAAGAGTGAAAACAGAGCTCGACGCGCGTGCAGCTGCGCAAGCAGTAAGCAGGAGCTTAGCACGAGATGATGATGATGTTGATGCTTTGCTTTTTTTTCGGATGCTATAGTCGGAGTATCCGATTTAATTAAACGTGAGTATTCTTCTATACGAACTTACTTACTTACTTTAGTTTCAAATTGGCTTATTAACAAAATTCCTCCTGACATTTGATCTGCGACATGTGACACATTTGAAACCATGTATGTCTTCACTGTAAATTCTATGCAATTACTAGAATAACAACACAACACGTGTAGAACTTTGGCGTATTCAAATTTTCATCATTTCACTTGCTTTTTTACCGACTTCAAAAAAAGATGAGGTCGACGGTACGTGTGTCTTTTTTCGCTGATTTCTCCGTCTATTGCGGACCGATTTTGTGGAGTTGGTTTTTTTTTTTAAAGTTTTTGTTTTTTTTCCTGTGACGTAAAAGAATTTAAACTACGACAAGGTTATTCTAATAACGAGCATTTTTTTTAATGTACAACCTACTCAATGCATTCTCCGGTTTCAACCGCGTGATGATGAAAAACGGTGATGTTGGTGATGATAAAAAGAAGCCTGTATGTTGTTCCGGGAATTAAGCTATCTCTATTCCCAGTTTCATCCAAATCCGTTCAGCCGTTTTGACGTAAAGAGGCAACAAACACACACACACACACACACACACATTGAATGAATGAATGATTTATTGGTCTATTTGTCATTCCGACAAACTTTTGCATTTATTTATAATAGCGTGATGTGACTCTTTGTTGGCAATAATAATTTTGTCAACTTTTCTGTTCAAAGAAACTCAATCAACTTAAATTTTATTTCGATAAGGTACTAGATGGACAGAATATTGTTGGGCGTAGGTCACACGATGTGACCTTAAGCTGACTCTCCTGAACCCTATGGGAAGGTTATTGAAGCATTGTTATGAAGAGAAAACTATTTTATAGATAGGTACTTACTTTCGTTTACTTCTGGTATTGTTAAGAGACGCTGGGAATCCGACTAAAGCGGGCTAACGAGAGTTAATAAGAGATGAATAATATTCTATCTCGTTTACTCTCGTATCTTAGGCAAGACAACATTTTTTTCAAATGTTTTACAATAGAAAACGATACTTATAAATAAATTAATTAAATTAATATTTAGGCACATTTTACACACAGCGCCATCTAGCCCCATAGTAAGCAAAGTTTGTTAAATATATGGAAACCAGATAGCTGATAGAATACTTAGATACAATATTTTTTCGTAAATAAAAACTTATACTTACTTATAATACATACTACACCCAGACACAAACCAAACATCTATGTTCGTCACATACATATCGAACCCACGCCCTACAGCTCTAAAGGCAGACATGCTACCATCTGAGCTATACGGCTATAAAGTTTCTAGTTATTTCATGCAAAGTTTTTACAAACAAAAAATAATTATTTTTCTGTCCTAAATGTAATACAACATAAACCACTATTAATTTTAAATTTAAAGGTAAATTAATTATATTAATATTCTTCTTTATATATATTTTTTTTTGCATCTTTTTTATTTATTTTATAATTAATATACAAAAACTATTACAGTAAACAACATCCCCCTTCCCAATAAAGTAGGTTGGAACATCATCGGGTTGCCATGCTCCTCGATATTTACCTTCAATTTGCCGTAACATAATATGAAACGGAATAATAAATAATGATCGGTGGAAGATTAATGGAGATCCGTACGGATACTATTTGCAAAGGTGTATGGGCGAGCGCGGGCTGACAGGCGACGCGATTTGAAACCGGCCGAGTGCGAGTCGGCCTCGTACGCCGGGGGTTCCGCACTGTTCTGTAGTGGTAGGACTCTACTGCAGAGCCGGCTGCGGAAGTACCACACCTTTGCCAGTTATTCAACCGCCAAGCAGTTGTGTGCAAGCATTACTGTTCCGGTTTGAAGGGCAATGTTACCAGAGAAATTAATGGTTATGACGAGATTTAACATCTAATATCGCGCGTCTTCTAACGATTCAAAATGATGTGATACGCTGCAATAAAATACATTATGAGCAAGAGTGAAAAAAAATAAGAGTGGTATGACGTAGTTACTCGTAGTATCGAGTTTTTGATAGGTGACGCCACTGTTTAAAATAATTGAAAGTGGACTCACGCTGCAAATACCTCAGCCTCACACATCAGCTATAAAACGTCCACTGCTGTACGAAGGCCTCCCCCTGAATAGGGAAGTATTGTTATAATCCCCACGCTTGGCAGGCGGCTTTGCGATCGCAGAATTTACACCACCGTTAACGGAGAGGATGCTGCTGCCCATTCTCCGGTGGTTCTGTTTGCAGTTTTAGATGTTATTACTTGTTAAATATCGATCTAATATGTGACGAGCGCAGTGCAGTGCGGCTCAGGATTGTATTCGCAAGTTCACGATTCTAGCACTGCTACCGTTATGAGCAGGAGTGACGCTTACCATCAGGCGGACGTCTCGCTAGTCTCGTCACTTGATTACATTAAAAAAAATGCGCTTAACATAAAGTTACATTGTCTTCGTCTTAGTTGGAATCCGTAGTGAGAGTCCAGGACCATCAAAATGAACTACTGATGTGTAACTAACAAAACTACTATCATCATCAACACCGTCTCCTTTTTTAGAATCATCTTCACCACAAACATCATAATCAGTAGCATCTCTTGGATTAGCGCTAACATCATATAAACATACTAGCTGTTTTTTTTTTTTTTTTATCTTTTTATTTTATATTTTATTGGGACTTTGGCCAACACTAGCATGTCAGTCCCATTATAACTAAGTTTAATCTACATTACACTAATACATAATTATCTAATTTAATAACATTTGCATCATAATAACAGTTTTGCATCCTTGCCATATTCACAGAAGTAGATATACTCATGGTTACGAACAACTCTTTCTATGGCATCAAATAAGAAATCGCAACAAAAAACAGCTTTTCAATACACAGCAGATTTTTATTAACGATTTAAGGTTTGATGCCATAGTCTTCTTCGTCTTTTCGTGACGATGTTTCGTTTTCGTACCTATATCAAATGTTTAGACCAAAACTCGGCCACCTCTATGGCACTATACGTGGCTTAATGTAGGTCGTTGAGGGAGCAGGTTGCAGGACACACCGCACAGTCCAGCAGATGTGACAGCGTCTGCGGGCGTCGGTATCTCTGATATATTCCCACTTTGCCTTGTTATCCCGACTTCGGCCTACCTGGAACCGCAATCGGTTCAGGGTTTCCTAGGTGAGCCCTGGCTCGTCAGCTCAGTAGACGTCAGCAGATTCCATAGTAAAAGTTGTTCATAACAATGAGTATATCTACCTCTGTGAATATGCCGAGGATGCAAAACAGCCTGTAGACCAAACAACCGGGACCGATAACCATCAAGCCATGTGAGACGCCTTTGGGCGGCACATTGGCTCTTGACACTAGGGCTGGCCACTCAGCCTATACGTACTTACTTACCGTCATCGTCATGTTTCCCATTTCCCGCTACCTCTTATCAACAAAACCTCTACCCTACATCCTTGTTAGCGCGCGCCAAGTCACGCTTACATCATAAACTGTAGAAGTCGGAGCGGCGCCAATTCCACGTCGGCGCCACTTTGTACGGCAGACCTACTTACCCCCGCCTACCCTGCGGTGTACTGTTCCATATTGGAGAGTGATTCTACAAAATTTACTTTGGAGGTTAGAGTGCCGAGTTAAGGCTGTGCCACAGAAAACGCAACAGTTACTACGTACAGAACATACACACCTATATAAAAAGCGACAAAACTTACTGCAACAACAATATAGCTATAACTACAATCAAATCAATCCTTAGCCAGTTATTCAATGCCAAGCTTTAGTGCAAGCATTACTGGGTTTCGGTTTGAAGGGCAATGTTGCCAGAGAGATAACTGGACATGAAGAGATTTGACATCTAATATGTCAAGGTGACGAGTGCAATGCAGTGCAATGCAGAATTTTATTCGCAAGTTCACGATTCTAGCACTGCTACTGTTATGAGCAGGCACGATGCTTACCACTAGACGAACGATTCACTCATCTCGTCACTTCTTTGCACTTTATTATCAAACAATTTGTACTCTATTTGTATAACATTGGATTCATATTCTACTGCACCGCTTGGCTAGTTGTCAAGCGGCCGCCGGCCCCTGAGGCACGCTAATGGCCGGCCACGCCTGAGGTCGTAGATCGTGGGCAGGCCATTCTGTGCTTTAAGACCATTCGTTTTTGCATGATAACCTAACCCCAATTATAAACCAAATCTGAAGGCGTATCTCTGATCGTAATTATTAGGCGTGATTTGTCTCGCAATATCTCGTTAGGACACCGTTTTTTACCCGCGCAGTTAAAATGTGCAAGAATAGTAATACGCTCTCCTGATGGTAAGAGATAAAGCCTGTGTTACTGAAAAGTAAGTACAACATAATAATTATAAGTGTCTTCAAATTCTTCAAAACAGTACAATTTCACATTAATAGGGCCACTATCGCAAATAGAAATGAATACTAGCAACCCTGGACCTGGGTATGTCCTTAAACTGAAACCAGACCCACCGGAGGACGGGTAGCAGCGTCCTTTTGGTTAACGGTGGTGAGCATTCTGCGATCCGCAAGCCGCCTGCCAAGCGTGGGGATTATTGCAACACCCCTCTATAAAGGGGGAGGCCTTCGTCTAGCAGTGGACGTTTATGGCTGACCACAACTAGCAACTCTGTAGTTCGTTAGAGGAAGATGATTGGAGAAATTGATCCACTGATTGATCAACAGTTCAGGACAGAAAATAAAAGTTTCCGTTGCCAGCCCTTTTTGTCAAACTACACCTACTTCTTCATGGATTCAACTCTACGTCTCTAACGTTCAAAGGTTAACCAATGTAGAAACAGTACTAGATAAAGGCGTTCATTGATTAATTTATTTAAGAGAACCGCTCTTGTCATACAAGGAGGTCAAAAAACTGGCCGGAGATAGAGAAAGATGGAAGTCACTCCAGGTAAAGGTGTAAGAATAAAAGAGGTATTTATAAACTTGAAGGCTTGACATCTAGTCGTGAATAATGCGCTGGAAGATAATAGCCAATCAATAGCCGGATCTGGGCAATTGTTCAGCACTGGCGGCGAGCCAAGCGCGGCGCCAGCTGTAATGCGGCTCGTGATTGACACAGTTTAACCCCTCTGCAGGAAGATTGGCTAAGTGATAATGTACTCTGCTTAAACCCAAGCGGCCACGTTTTGCATATAATTTTTTAACGTTCCTAATCATCATCAGCATGAAAAAGTCCAGCGGACCTGGGTATGTCCTAAAATTGCATCCAGAACCACCGGAAGACGGTCAGCAGCGTCCACTCGGCTAACAGCGGTGAGCATTCTGCGATCCCCGAGCCGCTTTGCAAGCGTGGGGATTATGGCAACCCCTTCATATTAAGGGACGTGGACAGTGGACGACTTCTGGCTGAGGATGATGTGATAAAGATGGTATGGTTCCCAAACACGACCTGTCTGCTAAGTGTTCGAGTAAAAAGAAGCATAAAGACTCACTTAAAATGCAAAAATTGTTTACGAGATCTAGTGCTTTTGTTAAATAAAAAAGCAAGCAAACTTAAGCTACAGCTCGCAATTTTTCTTACCTTTTCTTGGTGACAACAGTTTTATAAGGCGAAGAAAATAAATCCGATTCCCGTTAAATCCGCGACTTTGCTTTTATTTACTTCTTTTTATTTCAACGTTGAAGATTTAAGTTTTTTTATGTCGGAGAAAATATGTGTTTATTATTATATCTCTGTGCTAGCGGCAGTATTAGCTTTTCTGTTATTCTTTTATGATATTTCTAGAAAGCACCTTGACGTGGTAAAGTTTGAGTAGCTGTGTCTACGAGTGATTCTTTCATGGAAAATTCCACAGTATTCCAAACTATTTCAGTTCACATACGTTGTCGAATTTGTCGGGTGTATTCAGTTTTCCTGACAATATTTTTCAGTCACCAATGCCAGTAAAATAAATATGAAATCCGACCATGAATTCCAAAAACGAATAAGTTGAATCCACAGTTTGAAAAGTGCTTATAGCTCATAACGTAGTTTTTTACTCTATATTTTTAAAGTCAACCATCTGTACAATAACAGCTTGTGACACTGGCCAGGTAGTTTTAGCGCGAGAGTGCTCTGACTTTCCTATTAACTCGGTTGGTGAAGGTGTTTTTTCTTCATTAGCTTCTTTAAAGCTTTTAAATTTAAATCGAATTCTGTTCTGTTTTTATGTTTATTGATTGGTAAGAGTTCCATTTGCTTAACTTTTTCCAACGGATCGGCGACTGATTATTAATTCTACCAAAGAAACGAAACCAAAAGCAATGTAGCGAAACCAATGAGTTATTTTGGAGTTTATGCACTTACCTACGGATTTTATATTTATACCACTGACTTTTCGGTGAAGATAAACATCGCGAGGAAGCCAGCATACGTCCGGAAAAAGAATCCACTAGAAGAATGAATGCATTTATGAATCCAGCAACCCGTAACCACAGAATAAATAATAGTGCTTTGCACAGAAAGTTCACTCCGCAAAGGAATTGAAATAAATAAGGACTCTATCTACGAGGCAATAAAGTAGCAATTCAACTCGCACATGCTGAATACCGCTTGCTATATTCACCTAAATATTCCGCCCTCTTCTATCACGCAGCTCTATCCCTCTTGACGCGGCACGTGTAACGTTAGGGCTGTCTTTTGACTTCTTGATATTTACACAATCATCATCATCATCATCATCATCAGTCCGGAGACGTCCACTGCTGAACGAAGGCCTCCCCACCAAAGTTACAAATAAAATTTCATTATTACTTATGTCACAAAATAGTACATTATGATACAAGTGTGCTATGTTGGTCATTACACTAGAGGCGGTATTATACGCGCGAGGTTATAAGGAAGCCGAGAGTGTAATTACTAACATAGCACAAGAGTTTCATACGACTGTTTTCATCACACTTGCGAGGAAAAAACAAACTTTTTTTTATAATAATCAACCACACAGTGAAAACGTCAACAATCATTTGCGGAAAATTGCGCCCAAACCAGCAATGCGCGTGCAGGTTGACATTTACTTCAGCGGCATAAGAACTCTTTGTTGGTATTACAAAAAAACTGTAAGTATTACCCGGCTATATTAAGAGTCCTTCATATACATACGTCTAATTGCAGTCACGTACAAACTTGACTTTACCGGGTTATACCTATTATAGCACAAGTGCCGTAATGTAAAGTAAAAAGCACGCGTGCGTAATAGCTTGGATTATGAGAAAATTAAGATGAAACCGATGTAAAAAGATCCACTTTACGAAGCAAGTGTGATGAAAAAATAATAACTTACTAAAATGAAATAATAATTATAAAAATACGTGGTCGATTCTGGCGGTTTTAGTTGACAGTTCTAAACTAACTAAAATATTGCTGTCCTTAGCTAATATGCCTAGTAAAAAAGTGACAGCAATACTTTAGTTAGTTTAGAACTGTCAACTAAAACCGCCAAAATCGACCACAATCTCTTATTTTAAAATAAGCTTCAATGTCAAAAAACAACTTCTCTTGTAACCACGCTCTGAGCTTGGTTTTGAAGCACCCGGTGGAAGAAGCATCCCGAATGGAAGCTGTTATAAGGTTGTAGATTGCCGGCCCAAAAATATACACTGACCTCTCCGACTTGACCGAATAGACTGTTATTTCGTGGTTTATACTGTAGATTAGATATGAGATAGACCGAGCATTGAAGTGGGACCACCACATAGATAAGGTCTATGGAAAGCTTGGGAGCGCATGCTTTGCACTGAGTCGGGTGGCGAGGCTTGTACCGAGCGAAGTAGCACGAGCGTGCTATTTCGCGACGGTGCACTCTCAGCTGCAGTATGGTGCTGAAATATGGGCCAGGGCTGCGGACTGGGAGCGAGTGTTCCTTATGCAAAAACGTGCAGTGCGGTGTATTGCACGAGTAACTTGGGACACCCCGGCCCGCCCGTATTTTAAGGATCTAAGAATTCTGACGCTACCTGGTATTTTAATTTACCAAGTAGCAATGTACGCCAGGATCAATCTGGACGCATACGCGGAGCGTGGCTCCAAGCACCACTGCCCCACCCGCGATAGGTGCAAACTGTTGACCATCCCACATTATTTGGAGAAATCTTCTAAGTTGACGCACGTCATTGGTCTATAATAATCTGCCGAACGACATCACTGCAACTCTCAGTCTGCACTCGTTTAAAATCAAATTGAAAAAATGGCTTGTCGAGCAATCTTTTTATACATTTGACGAATTTTATTAATTTGACATATAATTTATATATAAATTTTTATTACAATTGCGGATTTTGATATGTTTATTTTTTGTGTATGACCTAATAGTATTGTATTATACTTCGATTTTTTATTTTAACATATCTTTATATAATATTGAAATCAAGATGAACAATTTAATATATATTTTTTTCTGTAAAATTAAATTTAAATTGTAATTAATTTGAAAAATACGCTTGACTTGTAAAATACACTTTATCAATAAATATGAATGTGCATTATGCTAATAAAAATACTTGCCCACAAAAAAACATTGATCAGACGACCTAAACAGAGCGGAGACAATTTCGTGTCATCCATTTTCCGCGCCATCGATTTCTTCAAATAAAATATTCACAGCGCGACCGCGAGGGTAGGACGGGGCAAACGTTCATCGCGTGTTAGTTTTAGCAATCGCGACTGTTTATCTATAATAATAAAAAATATATGGGGTGCCTTCACAAGGCCGCTTTAGTACGTTTGTTGTGATGTAACTGTTCGATAGGGATCGCTTTGATTGCGGTGTTTTACGCACGCAGGAGTGAAACGTGTTTACTTCTAGTACATGTTACGGACACGCATGGGCCAATCGAAGAAGTTCTCATGTTAAAAGGAGACTGTTTTTAGGGTTTTGTATCTTAAAAGGAAAAATTAACCCTTATAGGATAACTAGAGGTCGCCCGCGTCTTTGTCCGTGTACGGAAGAAATTCGGCCCGCTCCCAAAATTCAACACTTTAAATCATCCCGAGCAATTTTTTTAGCCCCCCCAACTCCCCCAACTCTGCCGACTCTACCAACGCCCCAAAAAAAATACAGCTGTTCCAAACATTTGCCCAGGGTCGATGATTTTTTTGTATGGACAGCTGTTTTTTTTTCGGTTTTTCTATGTTGGCCACATAGAGTATAAGTTGTTTGTTTTGATGTACAGAATATGCCCTTAAAATAATGCTAACTGATTAGAACTAACTCTGTATAATTACTTACCTACATTATTATACATAGGCTTATATGCCTATAGAAGATAGAAGATGCGTAGACTAGTCCACAATAGTCCCCAAACTCTTTTTTAAAATGAAGATTTGTTAATGCAATCAAAAAATATAGCACAAAGTTTGACATGCAAAAAAAACAAAGACATAAATTATGAGGCAACCTCCTTTGTTATGTAGTGTCGGTTGAACGTCTAAAACAAATGATTACCATACGAGTGTTGTAATGTAGCCAGCTTTACTCCAGGCTCGGAAACTTCAACTCGGGCCAAAGTTAGCAGGAACTTAGAGATTGTCCAACAACTTAGTCCAAAGTCTCCGGATTAGATGCTGATTTTATTGTTTTAGCCGGATGGCCGGTTGCCAAGCTGTCATATTTGTGTGAGAGTAGGTATGTCTTTGTCAAAGCACACTCTTAGAAACATTGTGTATCGAAAAAATTACATTAAGTAAAGTAAGTAAGTTCGTATAGGCTGAGTGGCCAGCCCTAGTGTCAGAGTTAATATGCCGCCCGAAGGCCTCTGACATGGCCGACGGTTGTTGTTATAGAAACTAGAACAAACAATCGGGACCAACAATTTAACGTGTCATCCGACCCAAGGTAGCGCTCAGAAATAAATGCCACTCACGGTCACTCATCTGAAGACTGACCGGCCCGTCCGTTGCTTAACATCGGTGATCGTTTAGAATCACCTAGACAAGATACGCCACGAGCGCTACATAATTAACTTTCAAAAAGCATCCTACCTTAAAAAAAACGTTTTGATTTGCTGTGCGTCCTTTGTACCTATTTATGATGTTGAAATCGGTGGAAGCGGTGAAAAATAATATTGAATGCTGTTAATAAACTGGCCCGTTAAGCAACAACGTCTGGATATAATCTAGCGCTGAGAATGTTAAGGTTTAAAAAACTGTGGATAGTAACAATTGCAAAGATACGAGTACATGAGAAATAAACGTTTCTTAATTTTGTGTAGAAGACAAGCGTTCAATATAATTGTAAATATTTGTTTAATGTAATTTATTCAGACGTTACTTTGATAATAAAGCAGAAATACACTATCGATAAAATGTATGTTACAGTTTCATGATCATCATCATCATTTTGGGCCCGTAATCACCCACTACTGAGCATAGGTTTCTCAAATCTATCTCTCTATCTCTATCTATCTCATATCAATATTATCCATTATATTACAGCCGGCTTAAAAAAAATGTTATCTTATATTACAGTTAACTTAAAATAACTTGACTTATCATTACAGTTATCTTAAAATAATTTTTCTTATCTTATATTACAGTTAATTTAAAATAAATTTATTTATTTTATATTACAGTTAGATTAAAATAATTTTACTGATATTGTTAAGGTACTTACTTAAAAACGTTAAGATTAAGTTAAGAAATATTAGTTATTAAGTTATAAGTTATTTAACTTTTTTCTTCTTCTGTAATAGTGAATTTCCATATCTGGTTACGCCCGTCAATTTACGCCGGATAAACTTTATGGCGGAAACCAAACTCTATGCAAAAGATTTAGAGGACCGGCCTATTGAATCTGGCCGGAATACCGTATGAGGGATTAGTAGTTGTTAAAAAGTTGTTTCGGTTAAGTAAGAATCGATAGTATTGTTGTGAACAATACCGGGGTTATTTATTCACGAGACCGTTCGTGAATTTTACATAAGCAGGCTTTATTGTGCTAAGGAAAATATTTAAGGGCCATTTTTTTTTCTTAATATAACATTCAAGTTTTACTGAAAATCAGGGTTATTAACGATACCTATTACAAAGTCGAAAGTTTATTGTATTATTCAGTTTGAAGATTTTTTACTAAGATACCAACCCTGGATTCACGAAATACCTACCTATAACTACCAATCATCAATTATTATTACTAGCTTAGATTTGACATATAAATATCTCAGGGTGACGAGCGCAGTGCAGTGCGGCGCAGGATTATACTTATTCGCAATTTCACAATTCTAGCACTGATACTGTAATGGGCAGGTTTAATGCTTATCATCAGGCGAACATCTAGCTCGTATCGTTACTCTATTGCATAAAACTAGGTACTTACAAATTTCTACTCTATTTGTATAAAAGTGTGTCGGTGTCGATATTCCACTGTACTGCTTGGTTTGTTGACCAGCTGTGCCCACGCCTCTGTGGCTGGTCAAGTGACACAGGAATATCGATACGCTGTTGTATGCAAATAGAGTACAAATTAGCTTGCATTTAATATTCCCTAGGATTGTAGATAAAGGTATATTGTGGTTTAACTACTATTAAGAAACGTTTTATATAGGTCTGAATCTTCTGTAGTTACATTAGGTGAGATGACAGTCAAACACAAGCATATTATCAATAAGTATTATAATAGTACATTATGATACAAATGTGTTATGTTGGTCACACATACATTACACTAGAGGCGGTATTATAAGCCGAGAGTGTAATGACTAACATAGCACAAGAGTTTCATACGACTGTTTTCATCACAGTTGCGAGGAAAAAACAAACTTTTTTTGATAATAATCAACCACATAGCGAAAACGCCAACCACCATTTGCGGAAAATGGCGCCCAAACCAGCAATGCGCGCGCAGATTGACATTTACTTCAGCGGCATAAGAACTCTTTGTTGGTATTACAAAAAAACTATAAGTATTACCCGGCTATATTAAGAGTGCTTCGTATACATACGTCTAATTGCAGTCACGTACAAACTTGACTTTACCGGGTTATACCTATTATAGGACTAGTGCCGTAATGTAAAGTAATAAGCACGCATGCGTAATAGCTTGGATTATGAGCCTAAAATCGATGTAATAAGATCCACTTTACGAGCAAGTGTGATGAAAGAATACATACTATCAAATCTAAAACATAAAAATGAAAATATATAAAAAATATGTTTTTTAATTAAAAAAAACATACTAAGTATACTTACTCTGTTCATAATGCTATCAAAAATCTATTAACATAATAAACAGAGTATTATATAATTATGTGTTATGTGCCTACACTGTAAAAGCTTGTCAAATCAAATCATTGACAATTAAAATATCATCCTGACAAAACTTATCGAAAGTAAACATACGCATCGATAAACATCTAATGCTAGAACGATGTACGACAAAAAGCTTTTTGTTTATCTTCAGTCAACTAGTTGCGCCTCCTAGTTTCACTTATCCTACGGGAACTGAATATTTCCTGGGAATAAAAGTAACAATTTAAAAAGGCAATTTATTTTTTATACCATCAAGTGACGAGACGAGCAAGACTTTCACCTGGTGGCAAGTGTCACGCCTACCACTAACAGTACCAGTGCCAGAATTTTGCCTTTGCGAATACAATCCTGCGCCGCACTGCACTGCGCTCGTCACCCTGAGATATTACATGTTAAATCTCTTCATACCCAGTAATTTCTCTAGTAACATTGCCCTTCAAACCGGAACACAGTAATGCTTGCACACTACTGCTTGGCGGTTGAATAACTGGCAAAGGTGTGGTACTTAGAGTCCTACCACTACAATGCTGTGTTGACAGTAACACATAGCCTATGTATTTTGTAGTGGTAGGACTCTATTGCAGAGTACGCATGGAGAAGCCACCTCATGGAGAAGCCACCTATGCTAGTTATTCAATTTCCAAGTAGTAGTGTCAAACATTACTTAGTTTCGGTTGGGCAATATTACCAGAGAAACGACTGGGCATGAACAGGTTTGACATATAATATCTCAGGGTGACGAGAGCAGTGCAGTGCGGCGCAGCATTTTGCTTGCAAGTTCACAATTTTGACATTGCTACTGTTATGGGTAAGCGTGGTGCTAACCACCAGACGAACGCGCTCGTCACACACACACACACACTACCCAACTCTTCATTTCACTCTAACTTTCACACTTAGGTCTAATATTAGTCGTATATCTATTTATCTATCTAATGCTACAAGAATCTCTGTCCTGACATAATTACTGATAGACAACGCACAGCCCAAACCGCTGGTCATACAGACTTGAAATTTGGAGGGTGTATTCGTCTCGGTGCGGAGGGGTGTACTAAGAAAGGATTTTTCGAAATTCGATCCCTAAGGGGGAAAACGTTTGTATGAAAGTCCTTTGTTTGTGGACTTTTAGTCACGAAAATTTGTATTTGGATAGATCATTTAAAATAAAAAATGCTGTTTTGAATATTTTTTAGACAGGGACGATTTAAGTGGGGGAAAGGGGGGATGGAATGTTGTATGGAAAGTTCTTTGTTTTTGAAGTTATAGCGATTGAAAATTGATATTTGGGTATTTCATTCAAAGGGGAAAAATCTGGTATTTTTAGTAGAGTCAGTAGAGTTGGTAGAGTTGGGGGAGTCGGGGGCTAAAAAAAATTCTCGGTATGAAGTGGTGAATTTTGGGAGCGGGCCGAATTTCTTCCGTACGCGAACGAAGTCGCGGGCGATCTCTAGTGTATTATAAATGTGATAGATAAGTATACCAATACCAAGAGATACCATACAACTATAGTGATAGCACAACACTATTCAAGCATTAGTAGCCCTGAAACCTGATTAGAACTTGGTTCAGTTGAAAATGAACGTTATTGTTGTTATTTTTTCGTTGCTAATATTCATATTTGTTTGTTATTCGTTATATTTAGAAAGGTTATTGTAGCTTTTAAAGATTTTACAGTTTTTTAGTGCATTAAAAGTTTGAAAGTAAAAATAGATTTGAAAAAGTACGTCGTAGATTTCTGATACTTAATGGGTAAGATAACTTTTAGGTTTATTTTTGAGATATTATGGACTAAGTTTATAATAATGATCTCTTTTGAGGTTTTGTAATGGCTTCGAAATCCATTGATCATGTATAGTTTTTTTTTTTTTTTAAATACCATGCGACTTCAAATCCGGGTACCTGGATGACATCTCCATAATTTTCTAGTAATTTTGATTTAAAAACCAAACTACCAAACCGACTTCGATTAAATTTATAAGGGGCTACCTCTGAAGTATTACCTACCAAACAAAAAAAACATCAAAGTCAGTTCATAATTGACGAAGTAATCACGTAACATACATACAAATAAAATACTACAGTCGAATTGAGAACCTCCTTTTTTAAAGTCGGTTGAAAAGAGATATTATTATCTAAGTTTTATTCTTGCACCGATCTATGCGTGTTAAGGACGGTTCAAGTAAAATCAAGTAGCTAAAGTAAGTTTTTTTTATTATCTATACTGTCAAGTGACGAGACGAGCAAGACTTTCACCTGGTGGTAAGCGTCACGCCTGCCACTGAGATATCAAATGTTAAATCTCTGTGTGACGAGCGCAGTGCAGTGCGGCCCAGGATTGTGTTCGCAAGTTCACAATTCTAGCACTGCTACTGTTAGTGGCAGACGCGACGCCTACCAACAGGCGAACGTCTTGCACGTCTCGTAACTAAACAGTATTTAAAAAAAATAAAAATAAAACATTTTCGACTCACTGCTAAGTACCTTTAAGACTCTTATTCAACGCGTCATCTTTTCCGCCCCTGTGCCAGTCTCGTCCACTGCTTTCCTGCCGCCTTATCGAAATATAAAGTTAAACGCAGACCTTCAAAAATAGGCAGACAGACAGACGACGTAAATTTAAAAACTTGGAGTAAAACTTGGGGTAAAAAGTGATATGGACTGTTCAGACACGGACCTCAAGAACTTTTCCCCCTAAAAGACACTGCTCCAGAACTATACGTTCGTATTTCGCATGATGAACGTGGAAGCGAATTTTCTCTTACATCTGAATGTTATTGAGTTATCTCATCCTATGCCCGGGAGATTTAATATAATAAATAAGAAATAAGGCCCCAGAAATGAGGACGCCGAACAAGGCCTGAGGCCGCAAACCCTAATTTTTCCTGCCTCGATGTCAACTCAGCGTATTTTCGAACATATCTGTCCTGCATTCGCCAAATAGTTTTACAAGCGACGATACGACACTAAACTCAAAGTCGGTCCTATAGAAAATTATGACTATATACCTACTCCTTGCTTTTTAAGTAATCGGTGCTATTAATAATGCAAAAAATTGCTCATTTGCATATTGGAAAAAAAAATAACAGTTAACATGTAGCTTGGCTTGTTTGTTGTCAAAGGTAATTGAAATTCCTGTTGACAGATTGATCTCATATTTGGTAAACCTTTAGGTCTAATAACAAAACCGTTTAACTTATTTTTAAGTGTAACCATTTTATTAAGTTTTAAAATAGTTGATTACGAATTAAGAATAAAGTTTAGGTAACCTACCTGTTATATTTTCATATTGTAAATTACGAAATTGACATTTTCTCTAATAGCGAAGGTGAAGGAAATCCGAGAAATAGTTATTTATGATACTAGTGGTTTTTACAAACTCGTGACTATGGTAAGCCCTCGACTTCGTCTCGGGCTTACATTTGTCTACTCGTTTGTGAAAACCAATTCCGCACGTGTGCCATACAACGTTTTACAACACATTTGCGAGAAAACAGGTAATGAGCCAAACTTTATTATTTTATTTTTATTATATCGGACGGAAAGTCGCAACCAAATACCTACTTGACACTGGCAAATGCTCAAAGTGATGAGTAATGATGAGTACAATGATATCCTAGAAGGATAATGGTGTTCAAACTAACACCCTCTATAATAAGCAGGTAAAAAATACTTTGACAAATCAAGCTATTGTTCATAAATTTCTGAACTGCTTATTTTTTATGTACACCAGTATTTTAAAGTATTTAGTTATTATTTTATAGGCAGTTCAAACACTTGACTTAAAACAAAATAAATAAGCCTCAAGATAAAGTTACAGAATGGTGCCACAAACGATTAGATTGATTATCATTAGCTTATACTCCCGGTCACGTATGTACGTTTTGCAATTTGAAACCAGCTTTGCACTAAAACCTTATGACTAGCTACGGAATAAAAATCGTATCGTAGAGTATAAATGGCCGCGCCCTCATACGACCGTCACATGAAACTAGGTTAAAGGGGCGTAATATTTTATTGCCTCCAAATGTATGGATTGAACGGGACGGTTCAAGAAAGTTTATATTTATTGTTGGCTGGCGACGTCGAGACCGCCTCGTACCAAGTATTCGAAGTGAGTGTCGACACGGACGATTTTATAGTAATGGACTTGTCGATCTAACTCACTATCTTTTTACGTAACTTACTTATTAAACATTTCGGAGAGTGTGCTTCGGAATTGCGTGATTTAATTCCCCTGCACATTCTAATTCGAAAAATCGACATCATTTATTTTCATAATTGATATCCTTGATATAAAAAAAAACATTGAGCTAATGTCTAAAGAGTCACAATCTCTAAGTGAAAACAGTCAAAAAACGTCCGAGTGCCGTTGTACATACCTATACGTGCATTATACAGTTTACAATTGTTCGAATTTAGACGTTATGTCGCTTGTTTAGTGTTCAATGTATGCGCTTCAGCATTTGTGTCTTATCGTAGTTCAAGTCGTTCAAAAAGTAAGCCCACTGCATAGCGCCGAGTTTAGGCGCGGACATTTTTTTTGCACGTTAATGACACTCTATATATATAAGATCAATGTTTTTTTTTACTAAAGATACCATAAAGATAAAGACAAAAATAACTTTATTGCCAAAAATATAATTATGTAAAATGACGCCCAAAATGAAATGAAACGAATGGCGCGTCTCTAATGCCCAATGGTGTGAACCGCTAAGCAGTGGAATCGGTTCCCAAGTTAGATTTTCTGTTATACACATTCTGGAGGCCTTATTTAAAAACACTGCTTAACTTAACAAACGTGATTTAACTTCTGCGCAATACAAAATAATGAAATGTAGAGCGCAGTACTTACCTACTAACGCCATTTAACTAGTGGCGCTTTGGGTGTTTTAAATTTGCGAGTAAATCAGTTTCTTCTAACCAGGCGTGATTCATTGTAAACAGAATGTTCACTCATCAGACAAGTTGGCAGATATCATATAATTTTTCGTGACTTTATTATCATAACATGTTTTTCATCACACTTGCTCGTAAAGTGGATCTTATTGCATCGGTTTTAGGTTCATAATCCAAGCTATTACACACGCGTGCTTTTTACTTTACATTATGGCACTTGTACTATAATAGGTATAACCCGGTAAAGTCAAGTTTGTACGTGACTGCAATTAGACGTATGTATACGAAGGACTCTTATTATAGCCGGGTAATACTTACAGTTTTTTTGTAATACCAACAAAGAGTTCTTATTGTTTTTTGTTGTTGTAGTGTCTTGTGTGATAAAAATAAATAATTTCTTTCTTTCTTTCTTTCTTATGCCGCTGAAGTAAATGTCAACCTGCGCGCGCATTGCTGGTTTGGGCGCCATTTTCCGCAAATGTTTGTTGATGTTTTCGCTGTGTGGTTGATTATAATCAAAAAAAAAATGTTTTTTCCTCTCAAGTGTGACGAAAACAGTCGTATGGAACTCTTGTGCTATTAGTCATTACGCTCTCGGCTTCCTTATCGCGCTCGCCTGCGGCTCGCGCGCATAATACCGCCTCTAGTGTAATGACCAACATAGCACACTCGTATCATAATGTACTATTCTGAAACAAAATGACATTATAGAATACCATGATAGGTTACATACAGCGACGATGATAAGATGAATGGACGGGAAATAAGCGCACGGATTTTGAAGACTATATGTTGAGCGCTGGCTCTCCACTCGCTTCAGTCATACTCTGCCTTTGCGACATGCGAGCCGTACGATACGACAATACAATCTTCTAATACATGTACGTATTCTCTTTTTGTCATGCAGTAATTAGATTCGCTATCTCTATTTTCCGGCAAATGTAATATATATACTTTTAGCTAGGTATGCTTGATTGTGTTATCTTGTTAATTTTGATCGATTTGCAAGCACTGGGCCCGTCCATTCCATTATCACCGCCGCTGGGTACATATAATTTTACAATCACGGTAAGTAAGTACCTACTAGGAATGCAGATAACTATTGTGCTGCCTTTTTGTTTGCCTTATAGCTCTGTTGGTTGTAGGGCCCGTGGGTTTGATCCACACACAGAACATTGGTGACGAACATATAAAGATGACTAGAGGTCCCCCGCGACTTCGTCCGCGTGCGGAAGAAATTCGGCCCGCTCTCAAAATTCACCACTTTAAATCATACCGAGCTTTTTTTTTGTTTTTTTTATTTTATATGATCTATCCAAATCCAAATTTTCGTGACTAAAAGTCCAAAAACAAAGGACTTTCATACAATGTCCCCCCCCCCCTTTTTCCCCCCTTGGAGGTCAAATTTCGAAAAATCCTTTCTTAGTACACCCCTCCGCATCGAGACGAATACACCCTCCAAATTTCAAGTCTGTACCACCAGCGGTTTGGGCTGTGCGTTGTCTGTCAGTCAGTCAGTCAGGACAGAGCCTTTTATTATATTAGATTCTTCTGTGTCTGGGTGAAGTAAGTTTAGAAGTATGTATTTCCAAAAAAAAAGTATTCTATCATCTATCTGATTTCCATATTACAAGCTTTGCTTAGTTTGGGGCTAGATGGCGCTGTGTGAAAAATGTCCACTGATTTATTTATTTGTTTGTTTCAGATAAAATGCCGTAGTTGAACATGGTACTGCAGAAGGGAACTTGACAAGATGTGGTGGGCTTCATTGATATTAGTCCTGCTCTGCACCACCGGGGTAAGTTAGCTACCTAAATATAGCTTAATACTTTTCAACCGACTTCAAAAAAGGAGGTTCTCAATTCACCTGTATGTTTTTTTTTCGTTTGGTATGTTTTACTTCAGAGGTGGTCCCATATACATTTTATCGAAATCGGTTCAGTAGTTTCGTTTTTAAATCAAATTTACTAGAAAATATGAAGCTGTCATCCAGGTACTCGAAGTCGATAGTATTTTTTTAAAAAGCGTATTATCTCATAATACCTTCTCCGAGGAAATGTATTTAATGGAACTGCCGAAAAAATAATGTCGCGCAAGTTTTTCCAATCCTTCGCTACTCGACTCCGTGATGCTCCTATGCATTTATGCATTAATTGCATCAATGATAAACAATTTATTTTGGCTTGAATTTAACAATATGGACGTGAACGACATGTGGTTCCAGCAAGATGGCGCTACTTGCCACACAGCGAACGACACAATGGACATTCTGCAGGAACGGTTTGAGGGTAGGGTTAGTTAGTTATCTCTCGCAGAGGTGACGTGAATTGGCCACCAAGATCGTGTGATTTGACTCCGCTAGACTTTTTCTTGTGGGGTTTTCTGAAGTCGCAGGTCTAACCCAATAAGCCACAATCGACTGTTGCCCTGAAAGCCAACATAACGCAGGCCATCGCTCAGATTCAGCCGGATCTATGCAGCAGAGTCATTAAAAATTGGACCACTCGGATTCGTGCCACCATACGAAGCCGCGGCGGACATTTGAACGATGTATAAATGGCATAAATGGGACTTTCAAATAAAAAATAAATTTCGTTAATATCTCACACACATCTTCTTTTATTCAATTTTAACATGGACCCGTCGTTGTTAAAAGACCCCAATAGGCTAGATGACTGTTTTTTTTTATTATCCTCTTAAAATGTGGCCCATAAATATAGCTGATTAATGAAAAGAAAATGAAAATCTAATAAAAAATAAGCAACTTATCTAGACAGAGAGGCGAAACAGCAAATTGTGACGTCACATCTCTGTACGCCATATAAATTCTATTCTGACAAATAAGGCGTGACGTAATATTTTGTTTTGTGGGAAAGGGACAGAGTTGTCTCTAACAAAAACTTTAAACGCTTCATATATTTTATTTTATTTTTATTTTACATTTTTAGGAAAACTAACAGCCTAAATAAATGAATGTTAAACACTTGGTTTTATGACTGGGCTAATTATAAGTTTCCGCCAATAGAATAGTAAATTAAAGATTAAATACATCATAAACTGCGTAGCAACAGTATGTAGTAAGTATACATAAACAACGGAACTGGAAGAGTACAATATTATGAGTCAAAAAATAATTTAAATTTGTGAATGAAAAAATTCGGAAGCTAAATGAGAGCGTATAACATTTACGCTATCGTTAAATACGTCTATATTATTATTTAATAAGTATTTGTTAACAAATGAAGAGGTCCTGTGAAGGAAGGTACTTTTTTTGTAATTTGTCTTGGCTATAGATACGTAGAAAAGGGGGGTACGTCTGGATCGTATTGATGGAGTAGAAAATGATATTTTACTAAGAAGTTCAGGGTTGTCTACCTTTGCATTTAAAATATTAACAAAATATGTTACATCAGCTATAGTTCGTCTTCTCTCGAGTGGAAGCATGTGATGACGTTTGCATCTTTGATGATATTCATCGTTATAAGTTCTTGAGCGGAATTGTAACAATCTGAGGAATTTACGTTGAACTCGTTCTATACGTGAGATATTGCATTTATAATACGGATTCCATACCTGCGAACAGTACTCAAGAATACTGCGGACGTAGGCACAATACAAGATCTTAAGTGTTTTTATATTGTTGAACGAAGTGGACACACGCATGATGAAGCCAAGGGCTTGTGTCGCTTTCTTTACGATATTGTCAATGTGTTGATTATACGTCAGCTTAGAGTCTTGTAGAATGCCCAGGTCTCTTATTTCATACACTCGATTGAGTTTAATGCCTTTCAAGTAATAGGTAGATTCGACGGTATTCACTTTTCGTGAGAATGACAGTACATAACATTTGTTGACATTTAGATCTAACTTATTATAATAGCAGTAATCACTAAATCTGGAAAGATCTTCTTGGAGGTTAGCTGAATCTGTAGGATCACTAATTGACTTAAGAATTTTCATGTCATCAGCAAATAGATAGAATTTAGAATGTAAGAAGCATGAGTATATGTCATTTATGAAAATTATAAAAAGCAGAGGGCCTAACAGTGACCCTTGGGGAACTCCAGAAGGTATATTAGTCCAGGAAGATCTATACCCATTAAGTACAACAGCTTGAGATCGACGTTCAATGTAAGAAGAGTACCATCTGAAAAGATTACCGTGAATACCGGCTGCCTGAAGCTTCAAAAGGAGTAGAGCGTGATCAATTTTATCGAACGCTTTACTGTAGTCGGTAAAAATACTATCGACTTGCTTACCCTCACTCATCCGGTTTATTATAAATTCATTGGTTAAAATCAAATTTGAATTTGTTGATCGTCCTCTTAGAAAGCCATGCTGCTCTGCGAGAAATGTAGTCTTAAGAGCTTCATAAGTTTGAGTATAAACGAACCTTTCGAGTAATTTGGTAAAAATGCAAAGTTTTGAGATAGGACGAAAGTTCTTGATCTCAGACTTTGGTCCTTTCTTATGAATTGGCGACACTAATGCCAATTTCCATATTCGTGGAACTAACCCTTCCTGAATTGACCTAGTAAATATAATGCTAAGAGGTAAAGTTAGACTACGGGAACACTTAACGATAAAAATGGGTGGGATGTCATCTGCGCCAGCAGATTTATTAATGTCCAATGTTTTTAATTGTTTTTCTAGAACTTCTAATGAAATATGAATTGTACTAATACTCACGGGGCTAAGTGGATGAGAATCATGACCAACGGGAAATTGCTGCCCAGAAGGGGGGGTAGAAGTTGCTGAACTAATTGGGGATGGCTGGAGGAAAGTGGACTGAAAAAACTTAGAAAATAAATCACAGATATTTTCACCAGAGCTGGCAGAATCGGCTCCGTACGTCATGGTAGAAGGAAAAGAAGAACTTTTTCTTTTACCTTTGAAGACCAAAAAGCTTTTGGAGAAGACGCAATAGACGTTTCGACTTTGTAAATATAAGAAGTGTAACACTCTTTCTCGTACACTTTAGCTCGATCACGCAGTAACGCAAAGGATTCATAATCTGACCTATTACCATAACGCCTGTATTTACGAATATATTTGAATTTCTCAGCCAAAATATTTTTGAGGCGTGCGTTAAACCAAGGTGGACACTTATTGCTTACTGAAATAACCTTTTTTCGGATAAACTGATCGCGTAAATCATACAACATTTTATAGAATGTATCAAGGGCCTCGTCGATTGAAATGCCGTGTAGACTCTGATGCCAGTTAACAGCATCAAGTATCTCACATATGCTGTTATAGTCCCCCGTTTCATAGAAGTATTTAAGCCTAGGTTTATTAGGACAACTTGATTCTACTACTAAGTTAATTTCGGCAAGTAATGATGGGTGATGCTTATCTTCTTTCACAAGAGGATCCGCTTGAGGAAGTACAATCAATGATAAATTTGAGAAGAGTAAGTCTAGGGTACGGTTATTGTAGTTCTTAATATAGTTATGTTGAGATATGTTACATAAAGTTAACGTGTCGAAAAAATTTATAACAGTTTCGTTAGATACCTCTGACGGCAATAGGTTAGTACCATCTGACTGAAGATGCCACTGAATTGAAGGAAGGTTAAAATCACCGGCAATCAAAAACTTATCCTCTGGATTACTTATAAAGATATCATGCAATTTATCCGTAAAAAGGCTTAGCTGAGTAGATGCATTGACGTGCCCACCTTGTTTACATACGTAAATACAGCAGATGTGGATTTTTTTTACTGGTTTACGTGGTCCTGGTACAGTAATAGTCAGCCAAATATCCTCAACTGGAGAGTACCAGTCCGGTCTGGCGACAGCCGCCAGCTCCCGCTTCACGGCGACCAGCACCCCGCCGCCGATATCAGAACATTATTAACCGATTGTAATAATTTTTCTATAAACATTAGTATGTTTACTTACACTTACTTAATTTACTTAAATTCTTAATCAAAGCTATTGGTTTCAACGATATAAACATCAGTCATCTACCCTATTCAACTATGTATTGAATAAACGAACCTATTAAATACACACTTACTGTGTAATTTAATGGTTATTTAACTTTAAAACAGTTTATGTATCTAATTCCACCTCCTTTATGACGTAACCGCCACAAATAACAGGGTGAACATAATTTTCTGTTATTTAGCAATAACAGAAGGCAACAAACATGCTACTACAACATGCCATGCCAAGATCGCTGAGTAGAAAATTAACAAAGATACCGTTACGAATGAATGAGTCAGGTGCGGCGTAGAAACTATTAAAGAGGCTTCAGTGGTAGAGCTTCCTATTCTCGAGTAGGAAGTTCTATCAAGGTTTCTTTATTGCTCTATTTTTGTATTATTTTGTTTTAACCATCAAATAAAAATGATAAATTGTTCAGTTTGGATTTTACGTAACATGCCTCAGTGTATTCGGCGTATTATTATTTAGGTTATAGCTTCAAACTGCTATATAAAAAAATATTAATAATAAATATTTCTATTTCAATCGTTCACCACAACCTAGTACAGTCACCAGACTTTGCCATAGACATAGATATAGAGACACATTATCGACGCTATCGACTGACACAGCCACAGAAAAGCGAAGGCCCTACTCTTAGGTATCTTCAGTGGACACAGCCAATGAAATCTCAATTGGCAAAATAGTTTTTTTATGATTTTGTTGATAAGTTGCTATTAAACAAATATATTATATAGGCTATAAATTAAGACTTATAGTATGAAGAATTTAAAATGTTGGTGCTTCATTACATAAAATATCTCTGTAATAGTGTCTACTCTGTGCTAACATGCCACGTTATGCACGTTATAATTAAGCAGTAGTAACACTATTCTGGTGGAAATAATAATTATGTAAATTGTTCATTATGGCATGAAGGCGTCCCACTCACGGCACGTACAGATCTAAGGCAGTACTTAGGATTTCGTTTCTTAGCATATAGCATACATCAATTACTATCAGGCCGAGGCCGGACCAGCTTAGCAACGTTCGATGAAAAGGCGACCATTGTAAAAATATAGTATTAAAAAAATGGAACTTGGGTACTCTCCAAAGCCAAAAATGATCTCTCTCAAACTTTTAGATAATAAGTATGTATAATTGTAAATATTTATAATGTACCTATTATTATATTATAAATTTATTGTTCACAAAGCCAGTTCATCATAGGTGGGGTCGGCACAGCGTGTTTCTTTTCTCCACTTCACTCTATCATTCGTCATTATATCATTTATTATTATGCGTATAAGGTATTAAATGCCTAATAATAATTATCAGGTTTTACACCAGTTCATCTATTCATTTTCAGGACACCGGCTTTTATCAAAACCGGCATTTTTTTTGATAAATCAACAAAGGGTGAGATGAGATACTGTTCCTTTTATAAGTACGTTGTGGAGAGGATGTGTAATGCAACATCTCAATTAGAAAGGCTCATTATGCTGTTTAGTTATTAGGTATATTAGTGTTCTACGTATGGTATACTCATAGATTATCTACATATATAAAATTCTAATTCCTGACTGACTCACTGACTGACATATCAACGCACAGCCTAAACCGCTGGTCTTAGAGACATGAAATTTGGAGGGTGTATTGTTTGGAAAGTGTAGGTATCCACTAAGAAAGGATTTTTGGAAATTCAAGGGGTTAAAATTGGGGATCAAAGTTAGTATGAAAGTCCTTTGTTTTTGTATTTTTAGTCACAAAAATTAGGATTTAGATAGTTCATTTAAAATAAAAAATGCTGTTTTCAATATTTTTTTGACAGAGACGATCTAAAGGAGGGAAAGGGGGGATGGAATGTTGTGTGGAAAGTTCTTTGTTTTTGAAGTTATAGTGATGAAAATTGATATTTGGGTAGTTCATTCAAGCCCGATCAGCTGCTGATCTATAATACAACTATTTTGACTAGCTGCTTTTTTCGAATTAATACCAACCTACCTACCTACTATAAAAGTGCTAACTACGGGTAACTCTGTAAGATATACCAAAAAAAAAACTGCAGAAAACAAACAACACAAAAACACACACTACAAAAAACAATTAAAAAATATAGTAGTCAGACTTGTTTATTTTTCAAATCTGGCATATTATTTTCCCCACTAAATCAATCTATCGAAAATCCAACAGCTGCTTCATGTATTTTTAAAAGCCATAAAACTGAAGAACATCCCTAAAAACCATAAAACGCCAGACCCCAGAAATAGATAGGTACCTGAAAAAACGAGCCAATTTCCCATACGCTTACCCAATCTCGAAGCCACAAATTAGCACTCACACACCTACATTCACCGCACACATGTAACGTGCCTATCGATCATCATTAAACTCGTGTAAAGATAATCCGAAGGTGGAAAAACACGAAATTACCGCGAAATACTTCCCTAGCCTAATGGAGAGTGAGGTATAGGTAGAGATAGACATTTACACACGATTAAGAACACAGAGAAATATATTTATTTTGTTGAATACGACGGTTTTAAATAAAGCATAGTAAGCATGTATTTAGTCTTACTGTTTAGGCTGGACTTAGGACTTTCTTCTGGTTACGCTGTCCTGGTCCTAGGTATGTCCTTAAACTGCAACCAGACCCACCGGAGGACGGGCAGCAGCGTCTTCTTGGTTAACGGTGGTTACACTGCGATCCCCAAGCCGCCTGCCCCAAGCGTGGGGATTATGGCAACACCCCTCTATAAAGGGGGAGGCTTTCGTCTAGCAGTGACTACGAGAGACTGACGACGACGACGAGGCTGTCCTCCTAGTAATCTATCTATCTGTCTTTCAATGGCGTATGTGAAAGCACCAACTCGCAACTGGGCTAGCGTGGAGGATATAGCCCAATCGCCTTTCGAGGGAAAACCTATCAAAGATCAGCTAGATCCCTGGACCCAGATTGGTGCTCCCCCTAATAGAGAGGGGATGCTATAATCCCCACGCTTGGCAGGCGGCTTGGGGATCGCAGAATGCTCACTACCGATAATTAAGAGGACGCTGCTGCCCGCCCTCCGGGGGTTCTGGATGCAGTTTTAGGACATACCCAGGTCCATAATTAGCCTATTTGATAGCGTATTCTCGAAGGACAATTGGGCCATATGAACACTTTGAAGTTTATGTACGGATTTTCATCGGCTTTTCGGTGAAGGAAAACGTCTTGAGGAAACCTGCTTACGTCCGGAGAAGAAATTCAATGGCGTGTGTGAATCCAGCAACACGCAACTGGTATATCTTCATCATCAGCCCGAACACGTCCACTGCTGAGCAAAGGCTTTTCCCTTAACTCGCCACACTGTACGACAACCTGCCATTTGCAGCCAACGGTTGCCCGCGACTTTCACAATGTCGTCAGTCCTTATTATGAAAACTGACGTGGTTTTGACACATTTTTGTTTTATTTATACGGGAGTACTCACGTTTAATTAACTCGGATACTCCGACTATAGTTTAGATCACATCCGGTGACCTTTTTCAAAGAGTGAAAACAGAGCCCGACGCGCGTGCAGCTGCGTCCTACTTTGCATGTGATCTAAACTATAGTCGGAGTAAACGATTTAATTAAACGTGAGTATTTTCGTCAGTCCTTGTAACGAAAGGCTTACCTTTGCTGCGTCTTCCGGTTCTTGGTCGCCACTCAAGAACCTTTCTTCCCCATCCCAGTTCTACCAGCGACGTGTCCTGCCCATTGCCACGTCTTCAACTTGCAAACCCTGCATGGGCTGACGTGATGGAAGCTAATACATAAAATGTGTTAAAAAGACATTGTCTACTGGTTCAACGGCCCTCTTCCCTGCCCTAGGGCGTAATGATATGACTCGGTTAATAAATCTACCTGACGTCAATGAATATTGATGAGCTTCGGTTCGCAAAATGCGGATGAATAACAAATACACAGTCATAAAGTAGAATAATATGCATACGCACCAACTTATCGTGGTTTGTTCCAAAATATGTAATGGATTTTTGATGTGCCTGTGATGGATTGGGGATCTTTGTCATTTGCTTTATTTGTAAGATTTGTTTAGGAACGTGTCTAGTTTTCTCACTTTCTTTTAAATAGGTACTTCTTATATTGTATCTTAAAAAGTAATAAACTCTTTTATTATGAAAAATGACGTGGTTTTGACACATTTTTGTTTTATTTATACGGGAATACTCACGTTTAATTAAATCGGATACTCCGACTATAGTTTCGATCACATCCGGTGACCTTTTTCAAAGAGTGAAAGCAGACTACACTATACAGATACGACTATAGTCGGAGTATCCGATTTAATTAAACGTGAGTATTCCCGTATAAATAAAACAAAAAAGTAATAAACTTTTTCAAGATACATTATAAAAAATAATTATAATGTATTCTAGGTGTCAGGTGACCGGAATGCTGGCGTATATTTTGGTCAAAAACTTAGCATTGCCATCCAACGTGGCAATGCCACCAGCATTCTGGCCACCTGTCCATCATCTACGGGGCTTTTAGTTTAATTTTAAGTTTTGTATTTTTTATTATGTAGGGTTTGTTTTTACTAGTTAGGGTTTGTTTAGTTGTTAGTTAGTTATAATTTAATTATAGTCTATAATTATTGTACACATTGTCCTACTTTCTGTCATTTAAATAATTATGATGCCTTGTGTATAATATTAATAAAAATTATAATGTTGTATAATAAACTATAATGTTGTTAAACAAAATAATGTAAACTTATATCGTCATTTTAAAATATTATTTATCATTGAGAAACTCTTTGATGTTTAACATAATACATGAAAGGGGAACAAAAAAACCTTTAAATTAATTTTAGTAGAATCCTGATTTCTTTGCTATACAGAGGAGCCATACGTGCCGCATGTGGGGTTCAGGACGTCTCATATATGCGTGGAGTTATTTAAGGAACCTATTGCTGCCCTTGCCGAGTGAGCTTATTTACCAAGTAGCCCTGTTCACACATGTAAACCTGGAAATATTTCAACATAGCGTCGGTGCGTTCACCTGACGTTAGATTTATGAATTAATAAAAAGATAGACCAACAGATAACCCCGTCGAACCGTCTCGTCAAGTCGGAGAGGTCAGTGTATATTTTGGAGCCCGCAAACTATAACCGCATACCGGATTCCATTCGGGATGCTTCTTCCACCGTGTGCTTCAAAACCAAGCTGAGAGCGAGATTTTGTTCTATGAACTTGAAGCTTATTTTAAAATAAGAGATTTATAAGATATTTTTCTAGTTATTCTATTTTATTAAGTGTTCTATTTTTTGTGACATATTTACTCAAAGAAAGACTTGTAACTTTGGTGTAATCAAGCAAGCAAGCAAGTTCGTATAGGCTGAGTGGCTAGCCCTGGTGTCAGAGTTAATGTGCCGCCCGAAGGCCACTGACATGGCTGACGGTTGTTGTTATAGAAACTAGAACAAACAACCGGGACCAACAATTTAACGTGTCATCCGACCCACGGTAACGCTCAGAAATAAATGCCACTCACGGTCACCCATCCGAAGACTGACCGGACCGTCCATTGCTTAACATCGGTGATCAATAAATGATTAGTATTTGTAAGTCTTGCAATATCACACAGGCAATTTTTTTACCCAAGAATCGCGGGTCAAACTGCGGTCCCTGCTAGCTGTTTTATAAATGAGACAAATTATACGCGTTGCTTACCCCAAAACACACGGACGAGTAGACCTTTAGAAACGGCCTAAATAAAGCTTTCAACCAAAATAGTTAATAATAAAAGTATATTAACTGATTAATGAATAAAGCAAATTACGAACAAAACTAGTTAAAATCATTTTCAACTTGATGATTATTTAACAAGCGCTTGGAACTGCATTTCTAGCGGTTTAGGTATTCTAGAGAGACTTTCTCTTTCATACTTTCACAACAAATATTGGCAAAGGTAATTACGTTCTGCGCATACGTAAAAATGCAAAATGGCAGAGAGTTTCAAATTTGAGCTTTATTTAAATTCCACTGAAAAACTTGCTGTTGTTGAGTGGACCAGGATGTTGGTTAGTTCAATCTAACCACCATCATGGCCCACGGGTATTTTCGGGTCAATTATTTTCAACAAATATTACCTACTACATTTCCACGTAGTTTTACTTCATAAGAAAATCAGTGAGAAAACCACGGATTTAAATATAAATAAAAATAAAAGCCATACAGTCCATATACTTAGAAAAAAATTGGTACTGACTGATTTCTTGATTTTGGTCACTTCATTAAAACACGCTGATAGAAAAAAACTTACTGTAATCGTACAAATAAAGACAAACGTTTTTTCAGATAGTCTGTACAATAATATATATAGGTATTCATATAGGTACCAAATATCAATCCGACTTCTCGGAATAAAACGATCGCGACTAGCAAGTGAAAATGCCAAGATACAAGTAACTTTAAAAAAAAAATTCAACCTACTTCAAATTAAAATGGGACCACCTCGGGAGTAAACCCTTTCAAATAAAAAAAATATTTTCAAAATCGGTCCACAATTGAGGGAGAAATCGATGAATATACATAAAAATAAAAATTAAACTTTCATACCGTCGAACATAGAACCTCCTCCTTTTTTGAAGTCGGTTAAAAAGGATGGCAACGTACACACAGACAAACATACGACTGTATGTTGTCTGTGTGTACTTACGTCGATATGGAACTAAAAAACTAAAAAACTAACCTTTCTGCGGAACCCTTAGAAACAAAATCCCATGCGTAGCTACGAGTACAATAGAACTTAGAGGAAAACATTCATCATTGGAGCAAACTTCTGAATCTTGCAAGTTAGAAGTCCTCTCAAAGGAAGTTTCTTTTATTTGCTCCTAACAACCGTCGTCGACGTCACAAAGAAAATATATACCCATAATATCATTCTTCCGTATACTTTGACTTTTGTATGGTATCAATTTCTAAGAAAACGAGTAAAGGGAAATGTTTTGTTTAGATGTTCACTTCATATAATGTTTTATAATATTAGCCCGCCTTAGTACTGCTAACTGTTCAAGCATCCACCAATGGAGAAGGCAATGGTGATAATTTGCCTAAATATAATTTCTTGTAGTGGTAGGACTCTACTGCAGAGTCCGCCTGGGGAAGTACCACACCTTTGCCAGTTATTCAACCGCCAAGCAGTAGTGTGCAAGCATTACTGTGTTCAGGTTTGAAGGGTAATGTTACCAGCGAAATTACTGGGTATGAAGAGATTTAACATCTAATATCTCAGGGTGACGAGCGCAGTGCGGTGCGGCGCAGGATTGTGTTCGCAAGTTCACAATTCTAGCACTGCTACCGGGCAGGCGTGACGCTTGTCACCAGGTGAACGTCCCGCTAGTCTCGTCACTTGAAAGTATTAAAAAAAACTGCCTCATTTTGCGGGGGACGAGGTAAACACGCATGGCACACTTTCAAGTAAACTTTCACATTAATGAAACAAATTCCTGTTCGTATGAACGCACACTTAACAAACACACACAAAAGTTCTTACTATGGTCCCTGACCATGTCTTTTGGCAGAGAGATACGCCTTGGCTTGCCACTACCAATGCTAGATGCTCGAAGCCTCATATCACACTAATACTAAGTATGCGAAAAAGTTTATCACTGTGAGTGTGTTGTAAAAGTCGCGGGCAACCGGTGGATGCAAATGGCAGGTTGTCGTACAGTGTGGCGGAGGCCTTCGTTCAGCAGTGGACGTCTGCGGGCTGATGATGATGATAATGATGTGTGTATAACATGATTGTTACCGGTTCACGCCAAAACGGCAGAACGGATTTGGATGAAACTCGGAATTGAGATAGCTTATTTCTCGGAATAACTTATAGGTTTCATAGGTTAAATGATTATTGGTTGTTATCTTTGTATAGTGTACATTAATTTTATTAGCCTTTATTAAGTATCGTAATCGGACTTTGACAATGTTGCTCGGTATACCTAATATTCTTTTTTTCTACTACATGTGTTTTTGTACACGTAGTTACTATGCAATTGAATAGTTTGTAATATTTTTAAATTAGATTATAATATTCATCTTATAAGTTATCTTTTATAGTTAATCTCTTTTCGCCTGAAACACAGGATTACCTAGTTCAGGCTCATGTAGTTGTATAAATCTCAGAATGTTTACAAAAGTTGTTGTTGTTGTTGTTTTTTCAGACTTTTTATATATTTTCGAATATTTTTTTATTATTATTTATTATTATCATCACGCGGGTGAAACCACGAGTCGCAGTTAGTCGGTATATAAAACATATGAAAAACGGAAACGGCTACGTGCAGATGAAACCGAAAGACGCGGAGTCTCAAACATAAGAAAAAGCTAGAGAAGTCATGCGTCCCGTCACGATCCTTTGTGGAGACTCTATCAGTCATCGGCTGATCGGCCCCGACGCGGCTTTGTGTGGGATTGATTTATTGCACCGCAGGGCGACGCAGGGTAGTTCCTGTTGCTCTACTGGGAGTAATTACTAGTAAGGAAAGGGAGAGTGGAGTGTATAAAGGTCCGCCTGGGGAAATACCACACCTTTGCCAGTTATTCAACGGCCAAGCAGTAGTGTGCAAGCATTACTGTGTTCCGGTTTGAAGGGCAATGTTACCAGAGAAATTACTGAGTACGAAGAGATTTAACATCTAATATCTCAGGGTGACGAGCGCAGTGCAGTGCGGCGCGGGATTGTGTTCGCAAGTTCACAATTCTTGCACTGCTTCTGTTAGTGGCAGGCGTGACGCTTACCATCAGGTGAAAGTCTTGCTCGTCTCGTCACTTGACAGTATAAAAAAAAATACCTAACCTAATTTGAAAAAAAAACCACCGAAATGTGTATTAAATTAGGGCGGCGCTAGTGTAGCATCAGAGTAACTTCCGCTTAACTAAGGCGTATTTCTTATCACAACTTTTAACTTTTTATTGATTAAATTTTTCACAACACAATTATTGACCATTATTGTTAAACGTTTTTTAAAAAACACTAAAACGCATTAGTTAAAGTGTCACAAGGGACTCGACACATATTCGGCAGACTACAATCCGTCTACAATTACCTCTTTATTCATACCATACGAGATGTTACCTCGTTGATGTTGTTTGTTGTTTTTTTTATTTTCCCTACTTTAATTTGTATTTATTTAAATTTTCATATTTTATATAATAGTTTATTATGAAATATTATAATATTATGTATTCGTATTAGATTGTAAGTATGTTTATGATTTGTAGGAATTTCTTCTTTACAGCACACCCCGTCTTTTCGTGTTCATATTTTTTCTCCATCCTAAGATTGCCTGGAAGAGATCGCTTTTAGCGATAAGGCCACCATTTGTGCACTAGTATTTTATCCTTTGTATATATCCATTGGTGTGAGCAATAAAGAATTAATCTATCTATCATACTCTATAGCTACGCTAGCGCCATTCTGAAGGTTTTGGAACTGTTATTTACTGCATAAATCTGACCACTTTTTCGTCTTGTCTCCCATAGAAGACAGTACTCCTTCTACTCTACCATAGTACGAACTATTTACTTGAGAACCGAAATGAAGGTAGTTTAGGATATCTTACATACGCGACGGTCTGATCACTTTTTTGATGCGTACCGCCCAAGAATGGTACACATTTGGTGTCGATTCTGTTGCACCGCTCACTAAACTAAACTTAATTTGACAGGACGAAACCTGTTGACATCCTTTTCTAACATATTAAAATGAAATGAGACGCGTATAATTTTAGTCCTGTCAGATTAGTTTAGTTTAGTGAGCGGTGCAACAGAATCGACACCATTGTCTGTCTTATTTTTATGCAATGGGGTGACGGGACGAGCGGGATGTTCGGCTGATAGTACTGCCAGAATTGTGAACTTCTCAACAAAATTCCGACATAGCTCGCAAGGTTTGCAAGTTGAAGTGGCGCAGGGCAGGCCACATCGCTCGAAGAACAGACAACCGATGGAGAAGAAAGGTTCTTGAGTGGCGACCGCGAACCGGAAGACGCAGCGTAGGAAGGCCTCCCACTAGGTGAACCGAGGACATTGTAAAAGTCGCGGGCAACCGGTGGCAGCAAATGGCAGGTTGTCGTACAGCGTGGCGGTCTAAGGGGGAGGCCTACGTTCAGCAGTGGACGTCTTCGGGCTGATGATGATGATGAAACGAAATTCAGCGCCACCGCACTGCTCTCATCACTCTGAGATATCATACTGTAAGACTGCCCTCGAAGGGTTAATGGATCATATCCACTACGCTGGCTTCTCTTCTCCGAACATCACAGGTTTCCTCACGATGTTGTCCTCCACCGAAAATTTACTGGTAAGAAAGTCCGTGCATATACTCCAAAGAGCTCATTGCTACCGGCCTGGGAATTTATGGGGTTCATCATCATCATCAGCCCGGAGACGTCCACTGCTGAACGAAGGCCTCCCCCTTAGACCGCCACACTGTACCACAACCTTCCATTTGCATCCACCGGTTGCCCGCGACTTTTTGTCGTCGGTCGTGTGTGTCTGCGTCTTCCGGTTCGCGGTCGCCACTCAAGAACCTTTCTGCCCCATAGGTTATCCTTATGGGGTTAATTCTCAATAATTCTATTAAAATTGGAAAAAATACTATTGATACATTAAAATTATCAATTAACCCTGCACGAAATGTTATAGCAGCAGTTTTTAGGGGCATTCAGGGTTAGAATTAAAGCTGTTCTAAAAATTGCTAAGACCTTCGTTTGACTTAGTCGTAGAGCCACAATTATACGTAACCCTGTAGACGTCTCTTGTGAGAAAATGGAATAAGACGACTATATTTAATTCAAAACTAAATTTACTTTAAATTAAAAACTAATAATTAAATTCATAATTAGAGTTGAAAATTCTTAAGTTCGTCTAGACGAGCCAAACCTAGTTAAACCTAGCATTGTCATTTTAATTAATTTATGTACTAAAGACGGTATGAAACGCACTCGTGCAGACAAAATATATAAATTATTCTATTCATTATGAAATTTGTAAGGCCAGAGCTACATCGTAGATGCTATGGTCCAGAAGAATTCAATTAAGAGATCTATTAGAAGTAAACACTCAAGATATTAAATTCTTATAATGTTAAGTTGTTGGGTAATATTGCATTTATTCCATTAATGTAGAGTTCCAAACGTGGAGTTTTACATTGAAACATCTCTGAAATAGTACAACTTGGCTAAGAAACTGTTCTGTTTATTCACGCCTATAAGGCTACCACTATAGTATAAGTCATAGATATTTATATTTATTGATAAACATAGGTATACAAATCAAAAACATTATATTTTTTTTTTTTTTTTTTTTTAACTTTAGTAGCTTACTTTACACTACTCATATATAAATGAAAGTGAGCCTGTGCGCAGCGCTACCCAGTGATCATGCCCACCTGAATACCGGGGGTTTGATAAAGGGTCTGAAAATAAGTAGGTACTAGCTGTTTTCTATATAAGAACACGGCATTGTTGTGCAACCAATTACACAATTCTGTTTGATGTAAAGTAATGCTTACTACGTTCAGAGCCCTGGCCTTATTTAGTTAGTTATTTAAAACTGGCAGCATTGATTCCATAAAAAATATATTGTACAAAATGGCATGATAATATTACTGCAATAAAAATCATGATTATCAGAATGTATGCAGTGCATTATTACAACTAAATGTTTATGTTTACGGTTTGTAATAGGCTAGATGACTGGTTTTTTAATTGTCCTATTAAAATGTGGCCCATAAATATAGCTGATTAATGAAAAGAAAATGAAAATCTGATCAAAAATAAGCAACTTATACGCATTTTAATATCATGCTAGACAGAGAGGCGAAACAGCAAATCGTGACGTCACTTCTCTGTACGCCATATAAATTCTATTCTGACAAGTTAGGCGTGACGTCATTTTTTGTTTTGTGGGAAAGGGACAGAGCTGTCTCTACCAAAAACTTTAAATGCTTATAACATAAATAACCGATTTAAATTATGTTTTCAATAAACATATTATATTTACTTAAATTCTTAATCAAAGCTATTGGTTTCAACGATTTAAACATCAGTCATCTACCCTATTATAACAAACTAATAAACCAGGTACTTACTAAGTGTCACATACTATCCTCTGTACATAGTAAAAGTTGCAGAAAATCAAACGTGGGGGGCTGCGCCCCTCCAATTTAAATACCTGGTAAAGAAGGTTACTTTGTTTGCCAACCCCGTAATACAAACTTCCGCGGTCCCTGACCTCAACCTTAGGACATGGATGACCAATGTAAGACACAAAACCGAGGGACATGTCAAAATATAAAAAGAAAACTAAGAGCTAGAGAACCTGTTTCGTTCTCGTACTTTTAAATTAGTTCCCATAAGAAAGTGGAGCCTACTTCCTAACCACGCTAGGTTTCCAGGAGATGTTGTTGAGTCCATGGAACTGCCTCTTCATGGTCTGCGCGTCCGCCCACTGCGAGTCCATGAAACTGTCATCGTCGTCTTGTTCTAGCTTCTTCCATTCTTCTTGCTTCCTGAAACAAATGAAAGATTTTATTGCGATGGAGTGACTAGTCAAGCGATGCGTTCGCCTGGTGTTAAGCAGTGCGCCTGTCTATAACAGTAGCAGTGCTAGAACTGTGAATTCGAGAACAAAATCCTGCGCCGCACTCACAGAGTAATAGAAGCAGAGATGTGATCAAGGGATTTTTCTATAGAAGGACGCGTGATCGTGCGGGGAGGTGTAGGGTTGGCGGGAGGAGTGGTAAATTCCGCACATGGTGCTGCCATCTAGCAGAATTCAGGATAGGTTTTTTGAGAAGTGCTTTATCGACAAAATGGAGAACTCTTTTAAACGCTAGATTTACTACTAGTGGCGCCATCTCTGGAGCTTGTCAAAAACATCAAGAAACGTTACATATTTCAAACAAAACACAAATAAAATTACTTATGAATGAAATGAGACGCTAATCATGTCATCGGAATGTTTGCCTTGATAATAAGTGCAAGAAAAACGCAGCCACTCAATTTCTTTTCACTTTTACTGCGTAAAAACACTAAAAGTCGTACATCTGTTTTAGTTAAGCCTGAATGACTGTTACGTGAGGCGGTCGCTCGCAGACTGACCAAATAAAGTGTGACGTCACACACTCCGTCCGCAAATTCTGTTCTACGGCCGTAAGTTCCTCATCGCAACTCTCTATTCTCCATGGCCGCACTGCACTGCGTTCGACACCCTGAGATATTGTATGTAGAATTCCTAAGCCTTCATGTCCAGTAATTTCTTTGGTATCATTGCTCTCTATACCTGAACATAGTAGTGGTTGCAGAATACTTGTGGCGGTTGCATAACTGGCAAAGCTGTGGTATAATATGCAACAGAGTCCTACCACTACTAGACAGTCCTACCACTACAAACTTTACTTTAAGATAGGCACCTAGTATTGTCTATACTCATGGTGGTGGTATTATACTTATTAGTTATGGGTGGTGGTGATTATTTTGGTTGTGGCGATGATGATGTTGACTACCATAGAGTTCATCGGTAGAAGTCTGCTTTGAGAACTGTAGGGTGTGGGTTTGACCCACCGAGGACTAACATTAATATGACGAAAATAGGATGTTTCTTCTATTTGTCTGGGTGTTGTATGTATTTTAAGTAATTATACACAAAAAATATATAAAAGTATTGTATCAGCTTTCTGGTTCCCATAATACAAGCTTTGCTTAGTTTGGGGCTAGATTGCGCTGTGTCAAATGTCCACCACTATTTATTTGTGTATGTCGATGATGTTCTAACCTGTACGCATGTAGCATCAGCTGCTTCCTCTCGTCTTCTGTCATGACCGGCTCTCGTCCCGGCGCACCTTCCTTGCTGGAACATAACTTTATTGTCACCTTCGACTTGTTGTTCCTGCCTGAAAACGTTAAAACAACAAGAGTTTACTTCCACTTGATGATTCTGGAGTAGCCTGGCATAAAGCAATTATATTTAAAGATAAGGAAACTAAAAAGCACGTGATAATCAGATAGTGTAATGGATATCATGTCAAAACAAATAATCCCACTCGAGGGTTTTACTAGTAGCCATTGAGAAGTTCCTCTTTCCACCTTCTAGATCATTATCTTGCCCTTAGCACCAAGTGTAATGTTTGGCACTTGTCATAACAGATAAGCCTCGAGTGGCTGATTGAAGAGTTCTAATTTCCACCACCTAACCCCATTAATAGAGATCATTTAATTTCAGGTCGAGAGTTATTTAATTATAATCATCTTAATTACATATTTCTAATTATATAATCAGCCAGTCATCACCCAGTTCCACTCGATCATTACATCCTCTCCGGTTCACTTTAGCTTAGCGATTGATGCTCGCACGTTTTTAACTTAATGCAACATTAAATTTGAGTGATTAGATCGTAAACGTCTCCACATAAAGGATCTACCAATCTGATTCTTAAAAAAGTTTCATCATCGGCCAAAAGACGTCCACTATTAGACGAAGGCCTACCCAAGCTTAACAAAAGAAGGCTTACCCAAATGATCGCTCAGCTTATTCCCAGAAAGTAACTTCTTGCCACAAGCCCACATGCAAGCCCTGGTCGGGTCGATGACTTCAGTAGATGCCTGAGTTTCCGTCAAGTCTTCCACGTTATCCAGCTCCATCCTCACTGGGTCATGTGGTGGTAGACCACCTGGGAACACGATCTTGGAGGCTCCTCGAAGTTCGTCTAACGCTTTCGCGACATCTTTTTGGGTTAGGTTCTTGCGGAGATCGACCTAAGAGATGCAGAGATTGAGTTAATGTAAATAATATTACAAATACGGAAATGTGTCGTTGTGTGTGTGTACGTGTGTTACCTCTTCACGCCAAAACGACTGAACAGAAACGGATGTATGGAGACAGGTATTTCCCAGAATAAAATATAATTACGCAAATTTTTCATCATCACGCGGCGCGGGCGAAACCTGTTTTTCCCAAAATGCCTGAATTCTCCTTTAAAGCCAGTTTCCGCTTGGCTACTCACATGTTTCTTGCTAACGAACTCTTTTGCATCCTCCATGGCTTTCTTCAGCACTTCCTGGAGATTGGCTGGTGGTGCGAGCCCGCAGCGGCGTCCCATGTCGTCCTTACAGAACACGGCGCCCTGCGGGGCGCAGCGCTTGGCCCACGGGTCTTCCAGCTTTAGCTCTTTTATCTGCAAGTGAGGAAAAGAGCGCATTTGAATCGCGAAGTAGCGTAGCCTTCCCACTAGCTGAACCGAAGACATAATGAAACTTGCAGGCAACTATGGTGGATGTCAATGGCAGGTTGTCGTATAGTTTGGCGGTCTAAAAGAAGGCCTTCGTTCAGTCTTTTGGCTGATGATGACTCGCGAATGAATCGGTTTCTTCTGTGCAAGCTTGCCATCGTAGACCGCATCTACGTTTAACATTAGACGTGATGGTGGCCAAACGCAAACCGATTAAACCTTTAAAAAAAAATTACCAGCTGAAATAAAGAGAGATGATGCTTGCTAGAGCGCCAGACCCTTGTGTTGTTAGTCAAAGTTCTGCTGTGCAATGGTAATGGGGAGTCACTATTTTTTACCATCACGGCGTCCTGTGTCGCATTGGATATGCTATGGGATGAAAAAGATATAGGTACCTGCTCCTCAGTCAACCCCTGCATCTCCAGCGGCAGAAACGTCCCATGTTTCATCAGCTCTTCCATCTCGTAACAAATCCTGGTCACCTTCAGCCTGCCATTGAATATCGCTGTTATATCCTTCACCACATCGTCTACCTCGTTCTGTACGTCAGTTTCGTACAGAAATTGGCTTTCTTCGCCTCGTTTTACGTGGAGGATCACCATTTTTAAGATATTTTGGATAAAATTGGTGCTTTCGTGCTGAGTTTTGACTATTGACATGAATTGACAAAACAATTCTGAGTTGCTATAGAGACGGTTTCAGTCGTTACTATGGTGATACAAGGAGTTTGGATGATGTTATGAAAGAGGTTAGAATCTACACAAAACCATTACGACTAGGGCATCGGGCCTTTGTTTATATGCAGGCCCACGAATCAGACAGACTTCCCAAAAATCAGGCAGGCAGACAGGGAATATGACCCAATCACCATTCTGAAGTTTAATGCAGTTAGAATACTTTATTTTGGTAGAACCTATATTCGTGGCAGTACCGTTATTTGTGCCAGTTAGCTACTAAGCTTGTACGTACTTAAATAGCATATAAGTAAAGGACCTACCTACCGAATTTATGTTTCTTCTTCGTATTCCAAGGCAATATTTTGTCAAACAACTGAGCAAAAAAAGAGATTTAACATCTATTTTAGACCTTATTCATTTTTAACCGACTTCAAAACAGGAAGAGGTTCTCAATTCGACTGTATGTTTTTTTTATTTAAAATTATCTCAGAGTAACAAACGCTCTGCATTCCCGCGCATTTTCGTGTATTTTGAGCTCTATCACAGATATCAAGATTGGCTCTATAATTTCGTTGTTACATTCATTTAATGTTTCTGATAGCAAACGGCTTAAATAGAAAATTGCTCTTTGAATTCTAAGAGGCCCTAAGAGGCTTTGACAACGTTGTAACCAATTATTAATGTTTATGTAGAACCCTAGCTTGTAGCTAATTAGACTGATTTTCGTTGTTTTGATGATGAAATAATGTAATGTTTCGTTTTGAAGTTAGAAATGGCTTCAAATTAGGGTTTAAAATGGGTAGGTACTTATGATTTCATAACTTGTTGAATTGCATGTTTATAGTTGTTAATTAATAAAAAATGTAAAACTTAGGTAGTTATTAGCAGCGACGGTGATAATGGAATGGACGGGCCCAGCGCTTGAAAATCGATCAAAATTAACAAGACAACACAATCAAGCATATCTAGCTAAAAGTATGCTTATTACATTTGCCGGAAAATAGAGATAGCGAATCTAATTACTGCATGACAAAAAGAGAACACATGTACAGGTATTAGAAGTTTGTATTGTCGTATCGTATACGATACGACAATACAAACTTACAATACGGCTCGCATGTCGCAAAGGCAGAGTATGACTGAAGCGAGTGGAGATCCGGCGCTTAACATATAGTCATCAAAATCCGTGCGCTTATTTCCCGTCCATTCATTTTATCATTGTCGCAGGTTATTAGGTAATAAAGTAATAAGCATTGAAAGTAGCATATTTTTTTATCATAAATTTATTTAATCATCACCTGTATACATTTTAGCCGCCTTTAAAAATGAAAGATGTTCTACGTTCGGCTGTTTGTACGTTTTTTTATGTGTCTCGATCGATTCCCCGTCCACTGTGGGCCGATTTAGAAAAAAACGGACTCGTCTTTCCTGATTCCCCCAGGGGATATCAGATTTTTTCAGTCCTGGGGCTGTACCGTGAACTGCTTATAGCGGGACCGAATAGGTTCAGCTGCCGACACTGCGCGAGCGCGAACCTTATCACAGTCGGCAGCTGAGCGTATTTGGTCCCGGAATAGGCGTTCATGGTACGGCCCCTGGTGTCTCCCCTAGCCCAGGGGAGATATTAGAACTTATTTTAAAATAGTATTTTATGAAGTCGTTTTTTTTAATGTTTTTTGTTATCATGTCCTTTTACTTGCTGCACTAATCAGTTGTCCAAGACGGTGTTGATAAGATGATCATTGTCATTTTGACTTCAGAGTGGTTCGTTCACTTTGCTTAGATGATTTAGCTGGCTGGGTTACTAATCTGACATTAGAGCTGAGTAGCCAGCCTTAGTGTCAGAGTTAGTGTGCCGCCCGCAGGCCACTGACATGGCTTGACGGTTGTTGAAACAGAAATAAAATATAGAAAAAACAACCGGGACCAACCTATTAACGTGTCATCCGAACCACGGTAGGTACCGCTCAAATATAAACCCCACTCACGATCGGTCTGTTCCCACTAATTCTATTGGTTTTGCCATTGGTAGAACTGGAACCGAAGACTGGCTGGATCGTCCGTTGCTTAACATCTGTGATCTTCTAGAACCACCTATAGTCAAGCAAACCACGGAGGTTAGGTACACTTTTACTTGGAGATGTCGATTATTTCATCCTATAGCATTTATTCGTTGAATTATTCTATCGGGTGTACAATAACACGACCGCAAAATACCTCTCAACTGCATCAAAGTGACTCTATCATAATAAAATCTTTAAATAATTTCATAAATATCGTATCGCTCCGCATCTAACGGGGTATCACACGGTCGAACGAGTTTCCAATACATTACCCTGCCGGGCAACACTGCTTAGATATACAACCTTTATCATCATCATACTCAGCCTATTAAAACAGCCTACGACGGCTAGAGAGTTGTGTAGGGGTATTCAACCGCCAAGCATTAGTGTAAAAGCATTACTGTGAGGGCAATATTACTAGAGAAATGATTGGATATGATTTGACATCTTATATCTCAGGGTGACGAGCGTAGTGCAGTGCGGTGCAGGATTTTGTTCGCAAGTTCACAATTCTGACACTGCTACTGTTATGGGCAGGCGAACGTGGTTGCAAGAGAATTTGTTTTATGACATTGAAGCTTATTTTAGAATAAGAGATTATTAACATATTTTTTAAAATTATTATTTCATTTTATTGTGACATACTTACTTAATGAAATTTGACGTGTAACTTTGGTGTTATCAATAAACTATTTGTATTTGTATTTGAACCTCTCGCCCGGTTCTTCCCTCCAATACATAAATACATATATACTAAGTAGAGGTTGCCCGCGACTTCGTCCGCGTACGGAAGAAATTCGGCCCGCTCCCAAAATTCACCACTTTAAATCATTCCGAGCAATTTTTTTAACCCCAAAGTCACCGACTACCGACTCTATCAACTCTGCCGACTCTTCCAACTCCCCTCCCCCCCAACTTACTTACTTTACTCACTTACTTGCGTTCGTTCGTAACACTTTATAGTGAACTTTGTTACTTTGAACTAAAAAATGATGATCGGCTTGAATGACTTCGGCTGATGATGATGATGATGATCTGTGGTATTATTATGTTTTCTCTGGTTATAAAACAGCTACTATTCTATTATCATTGACAAAACCGCGGTTATTTGCTATAAGTAATATCCTTCTATTGTGAATATATCTGTTATTATCTAACATGACTCCGCTCTCCGCTTGACCGATTTTCCTGAATAAAACTACAAAATCGATACTGAACCAGATAGAATCGAATAGAATCAAGTCGCCCGATCACGTCGAACTGATAAGCCATGAATATGGATCCAGTGCTGTAATCAGACTGATGGTTTTCGCTTGAACGAGCTCTAGTCTGTCGTTTTCCAATTCAGTGAAATGTTTTCCAGTTGCTCTTTGACTCATCTGCACTTGGAATTTTAACACATGTCAATGTTTTCAAGTTTGAAGTGCGAATACTGTAAAAAAACAAGTACCAATATGTGTACAAAAAAGAATGTAGGTATATAACACGCTTTAAAAGAAAAATAACCGACTTTCAAATTGGACTCTTGGATGACATCTTCATATTTTCCAGTCATTTTGATTTAAGAACCAAACTACTAAACCAATTTCGATAAAATTTAAATGGGATCACTTCTGAAGTATCGGCTAACAAACAAAAAAAAACATTAATATCAATTCATAATTGGCGGAGTCAAGGTAAAATTCATACAAAAAATGTATTTGAAGCATGCAGTCGAATTGAGAACCTCCTTTTTAAATATTTTTACAAAATTAATGATTACTTGTGAAAGTCATGGGCATATGGTGGTTGCAGATGGCAGGTTGTACAGTGTGGCGGTCCAAGGAGGCGGCTTTCGTTCAGCAGTGGACGTTTTATGGTTGATGACCACCTTTTTTGTTAATAGATGTAATATCTGCCTACCTACCACAATTTAGCGTGATTGTATACAGGTATGTATCATACTTGGACCTGGGTATGTCCTTAATCTGCAACCAGAACCACCGGAGGACGGGCAGCAGCGTCCTCTTGGTTAACGGTGGTGACCATTCTGCGATCCCCAAGCCGCCTGCCAAGCGTGGGGATTATGGCAACACCCCTCTATAAAGGAGGAGGCCTTCGTCCAGCAGTGGACGTTTTATGGCTGACGACGACGTAATCATACATTCAGCAAAAAATTACCAAATCCATACATTTTGTCAAGAATCAATAAACCTTTTCTTTAATCAATCACATAATTTGAGATTACAAAAAAAAAAAAGTGCAATATTGATTAATTATAACGACACGAAAAAACCGCCAAAGAGAAATCCCATTAAGGATAAAAAAAGGACTAAACCAAATTGATTAGAACAGACTCCAAATATCCAAGGATTAGACAAACTTAAACATTTAAACGTTAAACTATTTTACTAGTCTAACCAAGCTTCATGCGAAGACTCAATTAATTTTAATTAGCTCGATATATTAAGTTGGGCGATGGTACAGAACTCTTTACAGGCCAATACCTATTAACCAGTTATCTTTTTAAATCGCCACCCTGAAAAGTTCTAATTCGGAAACCCTTTCTCTTGTTTCAGATAAGAGTGACGGCCTCACACAGACATGGTCACGACGTCTCGACCGAGGATCCAGAGCTCATAGAATCTCACCATGACAACACCACGCACCATGGGAAGGTAAGATCATTAGTGCACTAGCACACGAAACACGCGCAACAGCCACAAAACGCCGCCGCGTGAAGCTTGAAGCGGGTTTTGAGGCGCTAAGAAGCGGCGCACAAACACTTCTACCGTGTGCGGCGAGCTCATAGAATATATTATGAAAGAGCCGCTGCGCATGTTAGCTGCGTGGGTTCGTTTATTAGACAACGTGGGTATACGTTTCCACTGCAGCACACACCTATACCTACATGTATTCTATCCCACGACTATGTACAACTGTAGCGCCGCAATGAAGCTACGCACGCTTCCGTTTACCGCGTATACAGCGTTGAGCTGCGTGGGCGCCATATTCGAGGAAACCACGCGTGGGAAACACGTCGTGGGTTAGTATTCATGTATAGTGTGTGCTGCAGTGGAAACGTAGACCCACGTTGTCTAACAACCGAACCCACGCAGCCAACATGCGCCGCGTGGCCATACCCAGCGTCTTTTTCATATATCTTATGAACTCGCTACACACGAGAACACGTAGAAGTGGCTGTGCGCCGCTTCTCAGAACCCGCTGTCTAGCTTCCCGCGGCAGCGTTTTGTGCCTGTGGCGCGTGTCTCGTGTGCAGCTAGGCGTAAGCCGTTGATTTGGGAAAAACAGATTACTTAGTTCTTAGGTCGTGATTACGATTTTGACGAAATTCATCTTTTACATTAGAGTGAATAAGGTCGTATTGAAAGTTTTAAAATACTCGTGGCTGCCCATTACGAATAGACGTGTCTTGTTACAGACGTGTGTTGTTTTGTTTGTCGTGCGGTCGTGATTTCGATCTCAGGCCCGTACCAATGAGTTTTAGGAGTTTTTTTAGGAGTTTAGGGTTTTATAATTCATACGCTTTTCGGGTAAGGGAAACAACGTAAGGCACCTGCATCATGCAGGCTGCATGTGTCTAAAGATGGTTTATGTGAATTCACCAACCCACACAGAACAGCGTGATAGAATATCGCCTAATCACTCTTGAAGGAGTAGCCCAACAGTGGTACGTTAAAACAAGTGAATGCATTGAATACACATTTTGTATTCGCACAGCGAGGTTGTGGAACTCTCTGCCGAAGTCCGTGTTTTTCGAAAAGCACAATTTGGGTATCTTCAAACCCAGAGTGAACAGGTTCCTTCTAGGCAAGCGTGCTCCATCCTAGATCACATCGTTGCTTAACATTAGACAGGATGTGGTCAAACGCAAAACTATTTACAAACAAATTTAAAAGTTTTCACAAAAAGGAGAACACCATAAATAAAGTTTCATAAAAATAAAGCGAATGCAAAAAATACAACAGTGAGTTCTAGTTAGAGCGCCTGATCAAGCATCCAAACAGAAAAAGCAACACTCCCAACAAAAAAACGTATCTTTTTTTCAACAAATCTTTGTATTAGCTAGACGATTCTAAACCTTACGCCGTTGTGATAAGATCGGGTGATAAAGGTGGGTGGTAAAAATAGGAGCATAACGTGGTTGGCTTGACAAATTGAAGTTGAGCCCTCGGGACGTCAAATTTGCATATGTGCCTGTTGTTTCTGATTACCGATTAAGGTTTGAGAGACGAGCGATAAAGTATAAGCGTATTAGCCTAACAAGAACTTGCTGCAATTTATTGTGTGTAGCGAGCGAAATGTTATAGCGTAAAAACTTTAGCGTTGGCATTTTTTTAATAATAACGGCCTTACTTAAAAACGCCGCTCAAAACTTACTCACTGCTTAAACTTCTCTGTCTTGTTCTTGCATGTTACACTTCACGTCAGAGAGAAGATAGCAGAGCATTTTAAGCAGTGATTAACGGATGAGAACTTTTTTAAGTAAGACTGTAAGTATCAAATTCTCAATACTTTATTTATGCTGCTGGGAGACATCGTTAAGGACCGTTTTTTGTACTGGTAGGATCTATTGCAGAGTCCACCTGTGTACCTGTGTGGCACCTTTGCAGTACCAACCGCCAAGTAATAATCAATAATCAATAATAATCAATTTATTGGCAACATCTGTTACAGGTCAAATAATTAAGTAATATATAATTTTAACACAAATCCATTAACTGGTATTGTACAGTATTGTATCAATTACAATGACAATATAATCTCTGCACATTACTTTATTATAATAATAATAATTATAAACACATGTCAGGAGAAATTAATTAAAATAAATCAATTTATATGTCAAACTTAAGTATAGAGTCAATAAAAAATTTAAATTAGTCACAAAAACTAAATAGTATCAATTATTATTACAATACACAAATCAAATAATAACTTTAAAAATACAAATTGAACTAAGAATGCTACAATAACTCATGTCAAATAATAGGTACTGTTTTCTATACAGTAATACAGTAATAGTGAGCAAGCGTTACTGTGTTTCGGTTTAAAAGGCAAGGTTACCAGAGAAATTACTGGGTATGAATATATCAGCGGTGCATAGCCTGAATTATCAGCTAGTTTACAACACAGTCTAAACGGTCAAAAGTTTGGAAAGCCCAGTACATTATAGTGGTAGAACTCCATTGCAGAATCCGCCTGGGGTAGTACCACGCCTTTTACAGTAGCGCTCGTGGCGTAGCTTGATTCTAAACGGTCACCGATGTTAAGCAACGGACGGTCCGGTCAGTCTTCGGATGGGTGACCGTGAGTGGCATTTATGTCTGAGCGCTACCGTGGGTAGGATGACACGTTAAATTTTTGGTCCCGGTTGTTTTTTCTAGTTTCTATAACAACAACCGTCAGCCATGTCAGAGGCCTTCGGGCACATTAACTGGCCACTCAGCCTATACGGACTTATTTACTTTACAGTATCGCCAAACAGTAGTTTGCAAACATTATTGTTAATCGGTTTGATTTACTTTACACTAATATTGTAATCGCGAAAGATGTTATGTGTGTGTGAATGTTTGTAACATAAGCCACCTTTTATTATCATCGTCACTGTTTTTCATTAATACGCGAGTGAACCCGCAAAAATATTATTGTATTTTTTTTTCTTGAATTTAATGATGTATTTTATAAAATGTTTTAATCTGAATCTTATTATGGACTAATTCTGGAAATAAATTATTTGAATTTGAATTTAAATTTTGAAAAAGCTCGTCTCTTAAACCACAGTCTAAGCCTTTGACGCGAACGTAACATTTTGATTGTAAATTCCGCCGCGCTGCATCGGGCATGTTTTTACAGCTGTCTTGTTACATGCGGCGGGGTAGTGTAGTGCATACTAAAATATCCTAGTAATGGACAAGATATTTTTATAGCTCTTTGTTGTGCCTTTAAAATGCGGGAAACTACTGGGCATGAAGACATTTGACATATAATATCATAGGTGCAGAATTTTGTTCGCAAGTTCTTAAGAGGGAGGCCGGTGAGAATTTTTCTATACAAACGTATTCCCCTATTTTCTTTCTGGATATTGCCTCTAGAGCAGGTCCGTCCAACATACGGCCCCCGGGCCACCATGCGGCCCGCGTGAGTCCTTCATCCGACCCGCGACCTGGGTAAAACTTAAAAAAATATTACTAAAACATGTAGGTTAATAACTGAAATAATTAGGTGCAATAATTAGCAAAACTGAAACTTTCTTTTTTAATAATATATTTGACATATGAAAAATACTGTTGCATTTTATTTTACCTATGAAATTTTTTTGGCCCGCTACGATTACAAAAATATTAAACCTGGCCCTCTACAAAATTGTGTTTGTCGGGCCTGCTCTAGAGCAATCATATTTTTTTTATAAAATATAGGTCAACTGTAGTCATGTCTCCATGAGACATGTCTGTCATGTCTGTGACTTTGATTATATACCCAGCCGAGAGCTAGTTCCTCCGAGTGTCTGTGAAATACAATAACTCTTTAAACATTTTCACAGTAACCTTTGGAGGGTTATATTTTGTTTAGCAAAAAGTTGCTGAAAAAAAGGATATGACAGAGATACAGTACACCTAGAATGTATAAAGAAAAAATGATTGTTCTAGATCTAGAGGCATCCGTTAATACGTTTGTATGGAAAATCGCTCAAATAGGCTAGATGACTGATGTTTATATCGTTGAAACCAATAGCTTTGATGAAGAATTTAAGTAAATATAATATAGTTGAACAAAAAAAAACGGTTATTAATGTTCTGATGTATAAGCGTTCAAAGTTTTTGGTAGAGAAAACTCATTCCCTTTCCCACAAAACAAAAAATGACGTCACGCCTTACTTGTCAGAATAGAATTTATATGGCGTACAGAAAAGTGACGTCATAATCTCCTCTCTGCCTAGCATGATATTAAAATCCTTATAAATTACTTATTTTTGACAATAGACAATAGACAATATTTTATTTGTAGAAAAAAAACACATTTTGTACACAAGACAAGACAATAGAAGCTCATAACAAATTTAAACAGTACAAAATAGTTTGTTTGTTTGTTTTTGTTTGTTTGTTTTGAATAGTTAGTTTGTTTTTTAGTTTGTTTGTTTTAGTTTGTTTTGATCAGATTTTCATTTTGTTTTCTTTCATCAGCTATATTTATGGGCTACATTTTAATAGGACTATAAAAAAACCAGTCATCTAGCCTATTCTACGTACCACGGCTATAATGGTTCAAATGCTTGCTTAGTAACTATAGAACAAAGCATTATTATAATATTGTATGTCTCGTTACTGCCATTTTTATATTCGTCATAACAGCTTCAATAATAATACAAAGCCATGAATGTAAGAAACGAGTGTGGCATCAAAGAATGTACGACACATGAGTGATATCAAATATGCAAGGGGACGTATGTTATCTGTTTTTTATTTTTACTTATATTTGTGGAGCTATGGGTAATCGGAGACACGCAGGCGGTTTTATCGCATTTTAACACATTTACAACTCGCCGTAATATTTTCTCGTCCAAAATCCCGCAGTGTCTGCAGACAAGGGTCTACCAGTGTATATTGCCAGTGATACCATATGGAATTGAAACGTGGTCTTTAACTGCTGGCCTTTTGGAGAAACTCAGAGTCACGCAACGGGCAATGGAGCTATGCTCGGAGTTACTTTGCGCGATAGAATCCGGAACGAGGATATTCGCCAAAGAGCCAAAGTTACCGACATAGCTCGCAAGGTTTGCAAGTTGAAGTGGCAATGGGCAGGCCACATCGCTCGAAGAACTGACAACCGATGGAGAATAAAGGCTCTTGAGTGGCGACCGCGGACCGGAAGACGCAGCGTAGGAAGTCCTTCCACTAGGTGGACCGACGACATTGTAAAAGTCGCGGGCAACCGGTGGATGCAAATGGCAGGTTGTCGTACAGTGTGGCGGTGTAAGGGGGAGGCCTTCGTTCAGCAGTGGACGTCTCTGGGCTGATGATGATGATGACAACTCACAGTTCTGTGAGCAGATAGGCCTCGCACAAGCTTCCATGTCATCATCATCAGCCAGAAGACTTTCACTGCTGGACGAAGGCTCCCCTTAATCGAGAAGAGTTGCTATAATCCCCACGCTTGCAGGTGGATTGGAGATCGCAGAATGTTCTCCACCGTTAACCGAGTGGACGCTGCTGTCCGACCTCCGGTGACTCTCGATGCAGTTTTAGAACATACCCGGAACCCAGGTCATGTGGAATTAATTGTGGAGCCAATCAGCTGGTTCAATACATCGCAGCAAATTTCCCCTCTTTTTGGAAGGATCGAAAATCACCGATTACAAAAATAACCTGTTTACCAAGGTTATGTCAAGATTAGTTGAAATATCCCACACAACGTTTGTCGAGTCGTGGTCTCTACTCTAGTAGACGTCTACCCTGCGTCTACCCAATGTTATCAGTTCTGCGAGAGACATGAGAGTTGAGAGCCCAGTGCCACTTTTGCTTACTGTATACGTTGAGCCATGACTGAGCGGTAAATGTAGTTCTCTGGCGAATTACTTCGTTCCGGATACGATCCCTCAGAGAAACACTGCGAGCATAGCTCATTCCATAGCTCGCCGAGCGACATTAAAAATGTGGACCAAGCCGCGCTTGTGAGTGGCGTGCCTAGGGAGAAGCAAATATCCAGCAAACAACTAGAAAAATGTTAACACTTAAAAAAAAGATCTGTTAACATTTTTTTTAAGTTTTGGTACATCTATGTTAGGTGTATACCAAATTGTTCTGATGAACAATCTCTCAACAGGTAGGGGGTAAAATTTCAATTAATTTTGACAATAGACAATAGACAATATTTTATTTGTAGAAAAAAACACATTTTGTACACAAGACAAGACAATAGAAACGCATAACAAATTTAAACAGTACAAAATAGTTTTTCGCCACAAACCGGTTCCAACTCAGCATAATGCTGGCTGCGAACAGCCAGCGCTGGTCTTCCGTTGGAACCGTTGGTGACGTCCCCCACGCATACCACACGGCAGGGTACGCTTAAACAAACAAATACAACCAGAAACAAACAAAAACAATACAAGGTAACAACAAATACAAACAAAACCAACTTTTTACAAGCTGTCTTTATCTTTTTTAATAAGTGCCAAGTATCTCTACGATCCCCGATACTTAACATAGATTATGGATAAAGTTCAACAAAATGTTATAAGTGCCCTCATAACACAATATAAGACCCTGGTTAAAATCCGTACTACTGCCTAAAATAAAATATACCGAATTCAACCACGACAAAACAAATTATAACATAATTCCGTTCGCATAAAACTCTACGAATACGTGACATAAGCATAAACATACTCGTGCCTACTGTAACGACATAACGGCGTAACAGCGTAACGGGGTAGCGGCGGCCGAAGGTTTGTTTAGAGGATTATTCTTTTGATTTATTGGATGTGACATAAAGCAGTTTTATGTATGCGTAAAGGCGGAATGGAAATGGATGGTAATTCGTAGCTGGAGCTACGGCGTAGATGGCTACGCAGCTACGTATTTTCGTAGATATAATGCTACGTAATAAAAAGTGTTTTCTACAGAAAAATTATGAATATTTACGTAGTATCTATTTCTAGTTTCTGTTTCTCTGTCTAAAACAATCGGATTATCTAATAGAAAAAAAAATGCAAAAAACAATAATTCAACAACATGACAGAAGTATTTGGCATAAAAACAGCTCAATATAATACGCTTTATTAAAGAAATTTACAAATTTCTCTGCGCTTTATAAAAAGAAACAACCGACTTCAATTTTAACTACCTAGATCTTCATATTTTCCAGTTATTTTGATTTATTCCAGTAACTTTTATATAAAAACCAAACTACTGAACTGATTTCGATAAAATTTATAAGGGACCTCTGAAGTATTACTTACTAAACAACAAAATAATCATCTAAATCGATTCGTAATTGGCGGAGTAATCGCGTAACATAAAAAAAAATATACAGTCGAAATGAGAACCTCCTTTTTTGAAGTCGGTTGAAAATGACAGAAGAGTTCGGCTGGACTGGGCAGGCTTTGGAAAACTTCATCACGTCTTCGCTTTGTCCATTTCACAAACAAACGTTTCACAAACGCGGACACGCACCTACGTGACGTGAAGTGACGCTATCCCATCGGCTTGATCGGAGAGCTCTAGAGCGGGCTATGCTCGGGATTTCTTTGAAAGATAAAATCTGATGATCAGATTATCCGACAAAACCTGAAAAAAAAGTTTCTGTAGAGTACGGAGCCCTGCGGCCAAGTAGAGTGACGACCTGCAGAAGGTTCCTGGAAGCAAGAGGACGCGTAAAGCTGAGCTCATAAGATCGTGCCTTGCACAGGATTTTGTTCGCAAGGTCACAATTTTAGCACTGCTGCGGTAACGGGCAGGCTTGCTGCTTAACACCAGGTAGGTACTAAATGACTCGCTCGTCTCTCAAAATTATGGATTTAAAAAAAAACTTCTATTTAATATGGGACCACTTCGAGAGCATAACCTTACAAATAAAAAAAATAATAGGTCCACAATTTATTGGCGGTAAAATCAGTGAACATATATTAAAAAAAACTTCCTCTTTTTTTGAAGTCGTTTAAAAATAGACTGATATGATAAGAGTATTTTTTCCTTTCATGGTACTGAGCTCTACACTGTTATTCAATAAGTCAACCAGCCAGTGGTTCAACTAGTTGCCCAACTCTACCGGCTCGACATCGTATGAGGAAGAGATTCGAGCACGTGACGTTTTTGCATACGTATGACCGGAATATGTAATTTGTGGCCAAATTGTGTGGAAACAATGGAAATTGAGTGCGCACTGATCTTTTCCGGTCTAAGTGTTAGAATAAGCAATCGGTATCGCTAAACTTGTAATTCATAATACGCTTTTTTTTTAATACAATCGACTTAAATTTCGTCTACCTGGATGACATCTTCATATTTTCCAGGTATTTTGATTTTTGATAGAAAAAAAAAACAAAAAATAAAAAAAAAAACCACCACCACTACCACCACTACCTCTGAAGTATCACCTACCAAACAGATAAGTTGATATTTTTATGTTAAGCAACGGACGGTCCGGTCAGTCTTCGGATAGGTGACCGTGAGTGGCATTTATTTCTGAGCGCTACCGTGGGTCGGATGGCACGTTAAATTGTTGGTCCCGGTTGTTTGTTCTAGTTTCTGTAACAACAATCGTCAGCCATGTCAGAGGCACATTAACTCTGACACTAGGGCTGGCCACTCAGCCTATACGAACTTACTTACTTACCTACCAAACAAAAAAAAACATCCAATTTAATTCATATAATTAGCGAATAATCGCCGTATTTATGTATGTTTACCGTATGTTTTTTTTAAATGTTTGTTACATTTAAAAAAAACATACGGCTGAATTGAGAACCTCCTTTTTTGAAGTCGATTGATAAAACTATGGGAGCTTAATGGAAGTCTACTAGACTCGAAGACGTAGATCAAATCCCGGGCCCTGTCATTGAGCTATTTGAAGTTCAAAAAAAAGCAAAGAAAAAGATCGGTTTTTCATACTATTGACTTTTCGCTGACGGAAAACTTCACCAAGCACAAGTAAACCGCCAGAAAAATACTGAATGCAACATTTTTCACCAACTCCAGTTCATCGCACGAATAAGATAAACAATAAATAAACAGTGAAATGCATTGCGACGCGATGCGACGAGCTGAAGCCTTTGTATCGAATTTTACAGTTGAGGAGATCTATCCACGCCAACCGTGTGTGTGGGGTTATACGGGAGTCAACTTGGCACTGGAACGCGCAAACTATGTACTAACGCAAGCTTCACGGTCAAGTTTTTTTTCGAACGAGCAACACGTTTGCTTGGTAGTAACGCGCCAGCCCATATCAGTGGCAGTGCCAGAAATGTACGCTCGAGTACGCTGTTGATACCACTGAAGAGTTAAGTGAATAGAACGGAAATGAATACATTTTTTTTAAACATATCTGCAATATAATGTTGCCAAGTCATCTACATGGTATAAAATGTAAAAGGTCTAAACTTAGTTTAGCTTAAAAGATGTATAGAAGGAAAATATACCGTGCCGATTACTGTTTGACGTCTCTCCGCCTTTAAGAAGACCACACATACACACATAGACATATTTGAAGCCCTTTGCAAACATACACCTGCCATGCTTGACCGTGACGCAGTTGCACTTCATCACCAATGGAATAGGAAGGCAGGGCATTTGAAGGAATAAAATATTCTTGTACCTTCGTGTGGCCACGGTAATGTAGTGTTTTCATATCCAACTGGCATCCACCTGCAACCCTGAGGAGTAGGTACTCATGTCACTGAACGAGCGAGCACACCCTTAGTAATTTTTAGTAATTTAGTTATTTATTTATTTCCAAATCACAAGCCACAATAAAAAGAAGATAATTAAAAATATAAAGTACACCTAAATTAAGAAATAAACAAAAAAGTTTAAAAATGTAGGCGTTGGGAATAAAATAAGTTTTGTTAATAAAAAAATCTCATCAGATTTTTCTTTGAAAAACAGATCGAATGAGACAATAAAATTTCACTTGATCCATCATAGATCTAGCCCCTGGATCTACTGAAATTGAACCTAAAGCATAAAAACTAAATAACTTAAAATCATTATTTGTTTTCAGAATATATTAATAATTACTTTCAGGTTGAATTGATTTTTTATCTCAGGTTTAATTATTTTTTGTTTCAGGTTACGTTCAATATCAATTTACGTTGATAATTACAGTAGATTTTAGTTTGTCCCTTCATCCTATAATTACTCGAAACGATATTACTCTACTTACTAATAAAACACTAGAAATTAACAGAAAAAACAATTTTGCAAAAGAATAAATAAAAAAATTTTTTTTAAGTGTCGCAACATCTCCCCGTATGTTTTCCTCCATAAGCGTTTCATCCGAGCAATCCTGAGCTGTAATTGGCGCGCTGCGATTAAACACTCGGTGTATTGTTGGCTTTAATTCGGAAAAACGGCGGGAAACTCTGCACGTTGCTATGAAGAACTGGGATATTATGTTAATAACCCAGTAATTTTATTTATCGGTTATGTTTATGTTTCTGTTCTTTAATTTTGAGGTTATGTGTTTAAAACTGCGACATAATAAAAAATAATGGAAGTTACACGCAAACTATAGGTTGGTAGGTATCATGGAGCATAGCGATTCCTAATCACACCCGTCCAGGGGAATGAAAGAAATCGGTACACTTTGGTTTTCTCTAGCAGCTATTTTAGCCAGTGCTTTACGGCCACCGGATCTGGGTATGTCCTAAAACTGCATCAGAGCCACCGGAGGACGGGCAGCAGCGTCCTCTTGGTAAACGGTGATTAGAATTCCGCGATTCCCAAACTAGTCAGCCAGTGGAAGTACCACACCTTTGCCAATTATTCAACCACCAAGCAGTATTACAAAGAGGTATGACATCTAATACCACAGGGTGACAAGCGCAGTTCCTTTGCGCGGCGCAGGATTTTATTCGCAAGTTTACAATTCTGGCATAGCTATTGTTATGGAGAGCAGGGCGTTAGCCTCTTCCCTCGTTAGCCAATCGCCAATCTTCTCCAGGTGTTTCCACAGAGCTTGCGTATGTCGTCCCGCCACCGTTGGCCTGGTCTTCCTCTGCTGCGCTTGCCGAGTCAATAAAGAGGTCTTAAAATAGTAATGCTAATTTGTTTTCCGCAGGAGCGCGGTGGGTGGTCGCAGTGGAGCGAGTGGTCGCTGTGCTCGCGCACGTGCGACGGCGGCGTGTCACGCCAGCTGCGCACGTGCTCTGCGCCCGCTGGCTGCCGCGGCGAGCCAGTGCGCTACAAGATCTGCAACATGCAGGTAACATCGCCAACGGCTGCTGTACCTACAAAAGCGCGCGAGCTTGGCTTCAAGAATCTTTTTTCCTCATCAGTTATCAGTTCTTCGAGCGATAAGGCCCGCCGTCGCCGTTCCCACTTCAACTTCCAAACCACGAGAGCTGTGTAGCTTTGATTCTTTATCAAATATCCTCATTCCGGATTTTATCATGCAAAGAAACTTTGAGCTTGGCTCTCTCCATTACCCATTGTAATTGTGACCTGTAGTCAGCGTCGTTCGATCGGCTGGATATTACTCATCTCATAATAATGATATTAATATCAAACCACTTAGTAATAGGACTGGCAATTACATTGAGACTCTTTCCACTGCGCACTGGTAGTGGATAGATTATTTAATTTTATATTTCCGTTTTATCATATTTCAGCACCTTTTTTGCATAACATCAGGCAGCCCGTCCTTTTGTTTTCCATGGTATGGTAATGCATTTTTTTTTCAACAGTATTATTAGCTTAATCACTCAGGTTGTTGAGTGGCGACCACGAACTGGAAGACGCAGCGTAGGCGCGGCCTTCCACTAGGTGGACCGACGACATTGTAAAAGTCGCGGGCAACCGGTGGATGCAAATGGCACGTTATCGTACAGTGTGGCGGTCTAAGGGGGAGGCCTTCGTTTAGCAGTGGACGTCTCCGGGCTGATGATGATGATGATCAGCTTAATCAATCAAGATCCCCAGCGCTACAGATTCGCTTCATAACCTTGCTCGATAAAAATCAGAAAGTACAGAACTAGTTCGGCAAAACAATTAGTTTTTTGGAAAGTAGGAGTTGCGGTCAATTTATCAAAGATAAACTTTATAACAGTAATTAGGAAGCTTAATGCCATCCTCGTGGACATGGAATCATAATTTGCGACATCAAAGGCTCTCAAACTTTGCCACATTTAAAATAATTATACGGAACCACTGAACTAATTTACACGTCGGCCTTAACCGTTCTCTTGGCAGGAATCCTAACACAGAATAAGCAAAGCGTACAGATATTCAACACACCAGCCGTGGTTGCCCACTAGGAGAAGAAAGACAATCATAAAATCATAAAGTACTTAGTGGGGTCAATCCCGGACTGAATCCTTTAGAATGTACGTAGGTTAGTACGAACTCTAAAAATTAATATTTCCGGATTCATTCAGGTTCCTCTTAATGTATCAGACTTCAAAGACACTCAGACAGATGAAAAGTCAGGGGAATTTTCGGTAAAGGAAGACATCGCGAATGGTGTATATGAATCTACCAAGTCGAAACTAAACCAACAACGTCGTGGATATGTCCCAATCGCTCTTTGAGAGTAGGCCTAAGTCCAGCAGTGGACTACTGAAAAGGCTAATTATGATAAGTCCAGCGTAAACAGACACGCCCTCAATACCGGTTGGCACACAACACATAGGTAAATTAAGCAAAGACTATTTTATAGAAAGGCAACATCTGGCAAACATATAGCTATGACAGATTTCTTCCAGGCAATCCTAAATCTCGTCTTTAATGTTTTATCTTTGCGTTCATAATCTGTGTTTCAACTGCATTTATTTAATAAACTGTAGACGACAACTTGACAGAGTCGCGGAGACTCAACTTTACTGTACACTGGGGGACAGAAATAATGTACTTTCACATTATTTTTGTAATTTTATCATGTTTTTTATTATTATGTTCCAAGTTAGGTTGGGGAATTGTTGGAAATGTATGACTTATGAAGGGATTGTGGGGAAATCTCTGAATGTGAAATCTTTAGAGGGAAATGTTACTTTCTACTTCGTGATCATACTTATATTGTTTATAATTTATGTTTTAGTCTTTTAAACTATTCAATGTGGTCGATTCTGGTGGTTTAGTTGACATCTAAACTAACTAAAGTATTGCTGTCACATTTTTACCAGGCATGTTAACTAAGGACAGCAATACTATAGTTAGTTTAGAACTGGCAACTAAAACCGCCAGAATCAACCACATTAGCTCAATGTTTTGTGTGGAGTATGCATATTAGAGAAGAACAAAGAGTTCCGGATATAAAAAGACTAGATGAAAAATTCGTTATTTGGTAATTGTTACGAATTAGCCTGAGCTGAAACTAGCCTAAGTTTTACTTTAGTTTTGATTCCACGGATTTTACGATAATACCGAAGTGAAGCGAGGTCTCTGAGACTAAGAGGACAAAGCGGCGTTTGTAGATAAAAAATATCGACCTTAGAAAATTGTCGACATTAAATGTAAATTTTGAAAGCAAGTAATTCGTGCAAATACAATTATCCGGTTTGAATATGAGCCAAATTGCTCAAGGTGCTTGGAAAATATATGGTAGTGAGGTCTCTGTTTGCTCCGAACTATTTACTAGTACCATTTACATAAAAAGTAACATTTAAATAAATCTTAACTAAAATAAAAATTTGAAATATAAACCTAAGCTTATTGACCAAGGAAAGGAAAGGTCTCCGAGTCTACCGGCGCAAATCGTCGTTTATAATATGTGATTGCATGTTTGCAAGTATATTTGTCCGATGATATCTTGCAAACCGTAGATCTGGTCTTTATGAATTTCGTAAGAAATTAGTGCGTAAACATACAATAGGGAATATGCATGTGTTTCAATTATTAAAAATAATAAAATAAATGGAGAGGCTTAACTAAATCTGATGCTGACATAGAAAAAAAATATATCGGCTGGTAAAGTTCTGAAATATACGTGTTCAAAGTATTTGGGAGGGATCATCTGTCTCTTTCTGGTAAAACACGTGCTAGTATAGAAATTGTTTGGAATCGTGTTGTTTTACGTCATAAACCTAGTATAGTGCCCTCCCTGTCTAACAAGAAACTAAAATGTTTATAACTTCGTTAACTGTATACATTAAAATTTACTTTCGATTATTTGTTTTGTTGCTAGTCAGCTTGAATGTGAGTCAATAATCAAACATAATATGCGTTCAAACAACACGTTCGAATATGAGCCTAATTGGTCACCATACTTGGAATATATAGAGGTAGCGAGGCCTCAGCTCGCTGCAAACTACTTATATTATTTTATTTTGAATATTATAACAACAAACCCTTTTATATTCGTACACTAAATAAATACATAAATCTACAAACTTTATGTATTTACACCAACAAAGCAACCGTTAATACAAATTCACCAACAAATTAGATAAGTAAGCAATCCACATGACGCGTGTCCCTTAAATTATTTTAGGTATAAATATCATTCTAGATAGAGAACAGCAAAAATAATAAAATATGAACTTGAATTATTGTCACAATGTATTATTTTTTTACTTTACCACCATTTCAGCCACATTTGCTACCTATTATATTATTTTTATATTTTTAATTGCGAGGGAAATATCGAAAAATACATGTATATCACTCTAAAAGTCGAGTCACACAGTCAGGGCGCGGTGTAGCGGCGTTTATAGCCTCTCAGATAAGGACCGTAGCTTCGATTTTTGAATTGAATAGGTATACATTATACATATTATTATATGTAAGTAATAGTTAGTTTATTTTCAATGATTCACGTCTTATGAATTAAATAATATTAAAAATTACATAATAATAATTATTATTACATGTCTACACCTATACTACCTATCCGTAAAAATTATAGGATTATATTATATATTATTTAGGTATGTCTGTATGAAGGTATGTTTTATTTTTATTTAAACATAATCTATGTGGGTGTTTTTGACAATTGTTATCAAATAATATGTTTTAATTTTGTATAAACAGGATCTACATGAGTGTATTTAATTCTGTCTCGCAGTGCATGCCGCTGAACCAATTACCGCGCGGCCGCGAGACAGTTTGATTGCTGCAAGTTACATTGTTTGCTGTTTGCTTCGGTTGCGAGCTCTTCTTGTTTCGCTTGTTAGTTTAACGTTTGTTACAGTTTCGGAATTTTGGTTGAAATAGAGGAAAATTGGCTAAATAGATGTGTTTTTATTTTTTTTGTAATAATGGCGTCAGACATTTTACATTTGCCATTTTTAAAGAATTACTTCTAGAAATACGAAAAAAAATTTGGTATTTAAATTCAGCCAACTCGAAGTATTTGAACAACTTTGCATCAAACATTTCATACAATGCAATGGTGTCCAGGCACTACATGTATACTACTGAATTGAAATCAACGACTTATCAATAGGCATGATGACTACAAAATTTAAAATAATTCAAAAATAAATACGTTCTAAGTATTTTAATTTCGAGCTAGACAGAGAGCGCGCTATACTGAGCTATGACGTCAAGCCTCAGGCGCGGCATACAAATTCTATACTAAAACGGGCTTTGCGAGAAAGGGATAGAGCATCCCCTTTCTAACCCCTCCTAAAACTTTAAACGCTCATATCTCAGAGATTTATCAGCCAATACAATTTATTTTTTCAGTATGTGTAATGTATTTAGTTATATTCATCACTAAGTCTGTTATTTGTCGTAAATTAAACATTAGGCCATACGCCTATTCATGTTTGTCTTCGGCAAAACTCCATGTCTGTTCCTTTCTTCAAAATATGTTTCATTTAACTCCATAATTAAAGTGGCTGGCGTATAATTAACGTCCGCTTTTCAATTCCGCAAAATTGGTTTTCAACTAACTTCTATACTTACAACTTCCCGTACAATAACATCCGGTGCTAGACTTCTAAGCGCTAACGAGCCTCCAAACAAAACCGTCAATTTATTGCTAAAGAACTTTAATTAAGACGAATAAAAAATGTACAGAAAAACAACCGTTGAAAAATATAAAGGTCTGTTTCAAGTTTTGCAATGAGCAGTAGGTATGCGTAGTGTAACGGGAAACGGCATTAATAAGGAAGCTATTGTTTAAAATCATTATTGTTTTCCTAAATTAATTGCCATGTAAAAATATTCACCTTGTTTTGTAGCCTAATAAAAAAAAGTTGAAAACCACTTTTACTCAATAATCAATACTCGATCATTTATTGCAACATATGTGGCTACATGCAGGTCTTAAGTAACATGACGATGTTTACGATGTAATCATTGTAGGTACTTATCATTTTGTTCAACTTTTACTTCAGGACTAATCCTGAATTTGTTTGGTACTCCATAGAAAAATGTTATTCTCCATCGACAAAATTATGGAACAGCCTTCGAGTAATGATCAATTGGGTTGGCAAGCCCGGGCGTGGCTTGTTTGTTTTGTTTGTTGTTTGTTTTTATTTTGTTTAATTTGTTTTATTAGTGTGAAAGTTTACTTGAAAGTATGCCATGCGTGTTTACTTCATATCCTAGATTAAGTGGCAAAAGATGGTTACAAAATCGCTATTGGCTTCTCCATTGGTAAATACAGGAAGGAAAAGGCAGAATATTTTTCGCGATTTCATGGTTAGCCAGTAATAGTTGTTCAAAATGACTTTGTTTCGGCAGTAATACCGTAACGCGTAACCCTGTATAACAGTATGGGCCTAAAATTACAAATACAGTATCCGATTGAAATCAGCTGGCGAATGTTGCCACTGAATGACGATCTATACTCCGTAGAAAAGTATCAATAAAAAATAAAATGTTTCATTACGTGAAAATAGTTTCTCTGTGAATATTCTACTGAGTAACTTTAACTTGTAAGCGGTCAACTAACTTCACATAATAGGGGTGAAACTAAACTTTGGTTTAAGGGTAGGTGCATGAATGATTTAACGGTTTTGAATAAATTATAAATAACCTTTCATTACTCTATTATTGAGCTTAACTGAGTTTTGTAGAGGAGTTTACGAATATACTTACCTTGGCATTATTGTGCCTGAACACTATTCACAAGCAAGTAATTTTATTGACCTTGTTGTGAATTTTGGTTCTCCCATAAACTACAGGACTTGATATTATTATCTAAAGTCTCCACCAAGGAAAATCGTAATAGAAAACTAGACATTCAAGTTATTATGCTTTTTAATCTTGCTTTTTACAATTAATGACTTGTACAATACTTTTTTTATATTTTTGATTGGTAGCACTGCGCTACGTTCCGTTATGCGTTAACACCTGGGTATGTGCTAAAACTGCATCCAGAACTACCGGAGGACAGGCAGCAGCGTCCTCTTTGTTAATGGTGTTAACACTTTGGGATCCCCAAGCCACCTGGCTAGCGTGAGGATTATAGTGGGGTAAGGGGGAGGCCTTCGTCCAGTAGTGGACGTCTTATGGCTGGCGCTGATGATGAAGTATTTAATAATATGTTTTTGCAAAATTCAATACTATGTTTACAACCACAATTTACCGGACATTTCTAAACTAATTAAAATATTGCTGTCACTTTTTTAATAGGCATGTTAAGGACAGCAATACTTTAGTTCTGTTTACTAAAACCTTCAAAATTTACAACAATATCAGTATATAATACTTAAACTAATTTTTCCTTTTGCAAAAAAACTTTGTTAAGTTTGCTCGGTCGGTCATGAGTTCATTTATACTCGCGGCGCGAAAAAGAACGATGAATCAAAAATCATTTTTCTCATATAATCCAAAATCAACACAAGAACTAATTTATGTTTCTATAGCCGCATTTAAGCTTAACCCGCAAGCTTATGATTAAGATGAATAAAAAAAAAACATGTCTAAAAAAGGAAAAGAGGAAAAGTGTAAAAAGAGTAGGTAAAGAGTTCATCTATCTATCTATCTATCTATCATGTCTTACTTATCCTTGACAAAATTCGCCCCGATGCAATGCTCCGGTGTTTTATGTATTATATGTATGTATTTACAATAGAAAATATATAATGTGGTAAATTTTTTTTTAGTTTGTTTTATTAAAAAATAATTTAGATATTTTTTTTCGCTTTTTTACTAGGCATGTTGGCTAAGGACAGCAATACTTTAGTTATTTTAGTTCTGTCAACTTAAACCTTCAGAATCGACCACATTATACTCGTAAATATCTATCAGTTATCTGGCTCACATAGTACAAGCTTTGCTAGTTTAAGGCTAGATGGCGCTGTGTGAAATTTAAGCCAATAAGTATTTATTTTATAGTTTCCTAAAACGTGTTCGACTTCCTCACCATGTCCTAAGTCACAATTAAAACTAAAGCTATCACTAACCGCTAAACAAATTATGAACGATATCGAACGAGTTAGAAACTTACCTCTCACCGTATGAACATAAAAGCCGGGGCCACACCCAAACTGTATACGGGAGTAGAGGAGAAATAGAGCAAGGAGGAGCAAACTTTATTAAATACCTATAATATCTGTGAACTGAACCATTCTGCGATCCCCAAGCCGCCTACCAAGCGTGGGCATTATCGCAACACCCCTCTATAAAGGGGGAGGCCTTCGTCTAGCAGTGGACGTTTTATGGCTGACGACGAATATCTGTGAACTATAGAGTGGGTATTCAACCTATTTCTACATCTGTTTTTAATTTAAAATGCCTACTTGTCTAAGGGGGAGGCCTTCGTTCAGCAGTGGACGTCTTCGAGCTGATGATGATGATGACTTGTATAGTATTATAACAAAAACATAAAAGTACCTAAAAAGAATTAATAATAAAGAAAAAATATATATTAATAAAGAATTAATCTATCTATCTACCTACTACGTAAACAAAAGGTTCAGCCACATAGAATACGCATCTAAACATAGTTGCACAAACAATAATATAACTACAGTCATTTCTTCATCAGCCCGAACACGTCTACGGCTGGACGAAGGTCTCTCCTTAATAGTGGGGCTTAACCTCCGAGATCGCAGAATGCTCATGATTGCATTTATTTTTTCTTAATTTTTGGCATTGCACGTTGTGCATTCTGCTAGTGTCAAGTTTATGAATTTGCAAGTTTTTTTATTAAAATCAAGTCATGAAATCACAGTCAGTCACTCGAAATTAGTCATAGTCGAGTCCAAGTCATGCCCTAGTAAAGTTGTGGCAACTTTACTATGAGCTTCTACGGAGTTTTGAAAACAACACGAAAATACATGTTTCACCACATTATATCGCTTGCCCACACTCTTGCATGTAATTCAACACTCAATGAATAAAGCACCACCATTTTTAATTATTAATTCGCGAAAAAAGACAAGTTTAAGAAAATAATAGAATGCAACAACATGATTTTTCCGCGTTCCCGCCAAAACTCCATGATTGCAGTTATGTTATATTAGCATACCCGGAAATCCGGTAGACTGCTCGTATCAAATATAATGTATAATAATAGACTAGGCTCGGTACGTACCGGAAGACGCAACGAAGGAAAGCCTCCCAATAGCAGGCCTGTGTCACTCCGCGTGTAGGTATTAAAAACATACCTACGGGCGGCGGCCATTGCGCAAGGGCCAATCTAGTAGGCTCGGCTCGGCGGCTCTTTCAATACGTATAACCATGTATAACTTATTATGAACCGTAGTATAGTGAATTAAGGCCCATATTCCTTCAAAAAGAAATTGGTAGGTATGTAAATGAACACGTGCTCGACTGGACCGCGAGCTAAATTAAATCATATTGTTTATCAGATTGAGTCATATTTCTTTGAAAACCATTGCGAAGTAAAGCTTCTGTTACTAGTTATTATTCTGTGCCAATAGGTAGGCCGACGATATTGTGAAAGTCGCGGGCAACCGGTGGATGAAAATGGCAGGTTGTCGTACAGTGTGGCGGTCTAAGGGGGAGGCCTTCGTTCAGCATTGGACGTCTCCGGGCTGATGATGATACTTAACTCGTATGCAGGTTCAAGTTCACCAGACGTCTTCGTCTTAATTTTTCATATTATAATACAAAATTACATATTGGTTGATACACTTTTTGGGAGATACATTATGCGGTGTAGCTCCGGCCTGTGTGATTAATAGTTAGTCGGTAGTTTGTAGCCGGAGTCCATACCGAGAGCTCCCGTGTGTGGAGTTGATAGTTCGAAGTTTGGAGCTGCTCAGTTTGCAGCGTTCGACCAGGATATAATTATTGTTAACTACATCGATTTAAGAAATAGAGGATATAGCACTTTGTAATTGAAATTCGAAAATAGTTGCATTAGTGGCATTTTACTTACTCAAACATATAGCAAGCTAAGAGGACTGTAAGCCAAGAGGAAAGTCTAAAAATGCTATTATAAGGACTGGCTGTCACGACTCGAACGAATCGCCAGCATCTTTATATTTTTCTATACCGATAAAAGTATCAAATTATTACCAAAGATGTCAAGTCAAACGTCTCGCAGAAAGCCCCAAAAACCGCAAACCGTTTGAATTATAAATCAGTCGATTTGCAAGCCATAAAACAGTATTTTGTAGAAAAACAAAACAGAGCAATCAGATTTAAAAGCTAGCTCGTCGATAAACTCTGAATTTCTACGCAACTGACTTTAAGATGAACAGAAAAACATCTCAGCTTTGGCGTTATGTGCTGAAAGGGAGTCGCTGACAACCTACCTGCTTCCACATCTCACATGAAATATCAGAGTCATTTTCTTATTTAAGACTTGATTTTGTGGTGTTATCTTATATTAAGATTTCGGCAGTATTTATTTATTTATTTAGGTTCAAAATAGTACAATTCCTAGATGAACTAGATTATGCAAATTACTAGCTGCGCCCTGTTATTTCACCGGCATTATGTTGAATAAAGCCGTCAAATCCGAGGACTCGGACAACGAGGGTTCCGTACCACTCACTACAAGTACTAGATAATCCGCGATAGTTAAGTGTATAGCGAATATTCTGTAAACATTTTAACCGGCTATCTATTACGATTCACGAGATTATAGGTGAGTAAAAACCGGAAAGACATATGGACAGATGTGGTAGGCGGCTTAATAATAGGGTACATATTATGGATTCTCTTTGGGTACGGAACCCTAAAATATTTTTTACTTTCGTTCAATACGCTAACTGCAAATTTTCAAAAAGATGTGTGGTGTTAACTTATTACAAAAAGTTTGCAGGTTTTACCACCCAGCCCAGCTGGGTGTTATAGGCAATTTTAGGGCATGAATTGGACTGGACCATGATTTTAGTTTATGACTTAAGACCTGATACTATCAACATCTTGTAATATGCATATACTTGAAACTGGCAGAATACATATAGTGCCAAGCCAAAAAATAAGATAGAAAAAAAAACGCAGACACCGATGTACTTACTTACATAAGAAAAGGTTTACACTTTTATGTGATTACTTTTCTCTGTAGGGTTTAAGGTTCAAAGAATATGGCTTATGAAAAGGTTTTAACTAGTTTGTAAAACTCCTTTCTACAATCTTCAAGAGTTAAATTTGAATTGTAGCCCTCCAACTTATTTGTAATGTTGGTCAAATGCAAGAACTAAAAAATTTTAATGCAGCTGTCAGTTTTCTTCAAAACCTACGCTCGTGGCTCCCTCGTCTATCTGTAAGGATAAGTTAGTCGTACAATTGTAAGAAGCAGCTGCGATCAAAACTGTCTAAAAACCAACGAACAAAACGTTTGCGCGTAACGGTGTAGAACGCCATCTAGTATTTTTTTTGGGAACTAAAGAAACAAACAAAATAACCATTTCAGTTTTGGCTTGAGAAATACGACGATATATCTACAAATTATCAATTTTCAGATTTTTACCGTAATTACTGTTATGAGAACTAGCTTGTAGACAAATATCATGAGTCTAGGTTAACGGGAAGTACCCTATGAATTTTGATTTAGTTCACTCTAAAAACCTCACACAAATGACCGTAATTTTTTATTGCGTTGACTTAGAAGCTTGTTTTTTTACAGTTCTAAGGAATTGTGGACTGACGTATTTGATATTAATTTCAACTTTATATCTCCACGCATCCCAGAGAAAAGGGGTCTTGACAGACAGATAGACAGACGGACAACCGAGTGATCCTATAAGGATTCCTTTTTTCCGTTTTAGGTACGGAACCCTAAAAACGGTGATAAAAATAATAATAGAGCCTAAGTGCTGTTCCGGAGTTTTGACGGGAACACGAAAAAATCATGTCGTTGCATTCTATTATTTTCTTAAACTAGTGTTTTTTCGCGAATTAATGATTAAAAATGGTGGTGTTTTATTCATTGACTGTAGAATTACATGCACGAGTGTGGGCAAGTGATATAATGTGGTGAAACATGTCTTTTCGTGTTGTTTTCAAAACTCCGTAGAAAATCATAGTAAAGTCGCCACAACTTTACTAGGGCATGACTTGGACTCGACTATGACTGGTTACGTGTGCCTGACTGTGTTTTAATGACATATTTGACTTTATTTTGATAAAGTAAACTTGAAAATTCATAATATTGACACTGGCAGAATGTACATCGTGCGATGCCAATAACTAAGAAAAGAAGTGCTGTTCCTTTAAATAAGCTATGTCTATTCCAAGTTTTATACACAAATCAGTTAAGTCGTTTTGGCGTACAAGTAACAAACATACACACACACACACATACCTACAAACTGTCGCATTTATAGTATTAGTGTGTTTATTATTGTGTGTCATATTTTCAAAAATAATTTTGTTAAATAAATCATGTTGCAGCAACAGTTCCACCAAAAATGTAAATTGTCAACTTTAGGAATTGCATTTCTGCACTTTTTCTATTCAACTCCTAATACCTGTCTACTAGTATAATTTTAGAGTAGATATAACTTATTATTATTCCGTAGGGCTGGGGCGAGCAGACAATATAAATATTGGTTGTGAACGAAATGTTAAGGAAAATATTTTGCTGTAATGGATTGGGTGCAGATGTTGCTTATTGGAGAAGCTTGTCGTAGAGACGGTTTGTTAAATGTCGGCTGGTGTCTTATTGGATAAATCTATTTTATCCTGACAGAAAAGTGTTTCTATTGCTTGGACGAGTGTCTAAACAGGCACAATGTAACGCATGTGATTGATTCAGGCGTTACTTTGCACAAAAAAAAAAAAAAACATTGAACCAGCTTAAAATCATTATTTGTTTTCAGAATTAGTAAATTGCTTTCAGGTTTAATTGACATTTTGTTTCAGGTTTAATTAATTTTTTGTTTCAGGTTAGGTTCAATTTCAATTAAAGTTGATAGTTACAGTAGATTTTAGTGTGTCCCTTCATCCTATAAGTACTCGAAACGATATTACAGCGGATAAACACTAGAAATTAAAACAAATTTTGGAAACAATGTAACGTGTAACACGGGTAAAAAAAATATTGCCGCGACTACTGGATCGGTTGGTAGTCATATGGGTTTTTTTTCCCTGTGGTACTACTGGTAGTAATACTGGTAGTACCACAGGCAACACGCTAATATCTATTATAGTATTATATTATCTTGGCTAATACTTCGTTCTGTCTTTGACATTTCCACATACCAAGAAAGATAAATAGATTGGAGTCGCAGAATAATAGAAGATTGGACTACACCTATCAATACGATCATTTGGACTCTGTTTTTAGTGGAATAAATTTATTTCTTTTTATTCATGTCTTGCAAAAGTGATATTAGAAAATGTGAGAATATTTTGGAACAGCTGGATCTTATTTTTTAGGGTTCTGTGCTTTAAAAGGAAAAATAAACCCTTATAGGATCACTTCGGTGTCTGACTGTCTATCTGCTAAGATCCTTTTTCTCAGGAATGCGTGAAGATGTCCAGTTGAAATTAATATCTAATACGTAGTGTATTAGAAAATCTAATTCTTAATCAACAAAATCAAAAAATGTATTCGAAGTACGGTGATTTTTGTCTAAATTGTTGGTATTCCCAAATAAACGAAAATCCATAGGGAACTATGCGTTTACCTAGAATCATATATTTTTTTACAAGAAGTACTATATATATGAATAATTAAGATACCTAACATAATAATACTAACTTAGAACTGTAATAAAGAACCGAATTTTGAAAAACAACCGAGAAGTGAGTTAGTCGCTTTTTTCAAGAAAGCGTGCTCCTACCACAGACCGCATCTTCGCTTAACAACCAAGCGCAACAGTAGTCAACGCAAGCCCACATAAAAAAAATACACTGTGAAATGATTTTTACTATTTCAAATTTCTTTAAAAACTAAGAAACGTTTACTTATCCTCTTTGACAACCCTAACCACTGAAGAGAGAAGTGAATAGACCGGAAATGTGACGGGCCGCGCTAGCCAGCATCAAATTCAAATGCGCTTGATGACAATTATACTATTATTATTATAATATTATTATCACGTATTTATTTCATTTCTTAGTTATATAAGTTTTTTACAATAAATATTAGAATACTAAAATACAAATTATAAAAAACTTAAAAACTAGGGTGCCGCCGGCAGCGGGGCAGGGCTCAAGCTGCCGGTGGTTAGGGCTGCAGAGTGAGGAACCTCCTGACAATGCGCGCCGTGTCAAGTACCACTGCCTTCTGTATCTGACCTTTGACCCAACCATCTAGCGAGAGCCTCTTGAGGTATTGGTCGAGGCTCTTCGCTATAAGACCGTTTGCCGAAACGACTATCGGGACAATGATCGTCGAGTCAACATCCCACATGGCGGTTATCTCGAAGGCCAAGTCAAGGTACTTGCTGAGTTTGTCCTTCTCGGCCTTCAAGAGATTCTCGTCATGTGGGATGGTGACATCGACGAGCACTGCCCAAAGGATATAATAATATTATTATTATTATTATATCCTTTGTTTGTGTGCTATGTTTTTAGTCGCAAATATACTACTGTCTACTGTCTATTGTCTACTAATATACAAATGTTTCTAAACTGAGAATACTCAAAAAGACAATTTAAATAGACGCGTAGGAAACTAAACCACATTGCATCGTAATTAGATCAAGTTTAATCTGTTGCAAAATTGCATTTCGAGCGTTTTACTTCAAATACGCGACCAATGATTGGCATTTTTTCGTCGTTGTTTCTATACAAATAAGTGTGAAACTGGCGACAGCGGTTTTCCATAGAAATGCTCTACAACATTGTTTTGACAGCCGTTCTACCTAAAAAGTAGGGCTTTGTCTTTTCTGTGACCCTAACTCCCGCGGCTCGACCCTCTCCGAAGAACTCACAGAGTCGATTAAACTCATAAGTAGATCGGACTACAATATCCTTTCTACGCAAATACGGTCTGAGCAGCATTATACTCGCAAATGTGGATCAGCAAGTTATTCTCAAACTTTTTATCTGGAAAACGAATATTTTAGATTTAGACTGTGCAAATACTTTGTTATCTAAACAGGGTCATACGTATCGGTATTGCTAATCCGAAATAAGGTCATTGTCAATAACTTATACTACGGGGCCAACTAACAGTTCCACAAGTACAAATTGAAAAAAAAAACCGACTTCAATTTTGATTACCAGCAGGGTTAGCATGCGCACCGCGAGAAAATTTTGTCGTGTCCTTATGTCGTGCGAAAACGAGACAAACTTATACAGATTCGTAGCCTTGTCCTGTTTTTAAGAATCGAGAAAATTTTCTCGCGGTGCGCATGCTAGCCCTGCTGGATGCTATATTTTTTCCAGTTATTTTGATTTAAAAACCAAACTAAAGAACCGATTTAATTAAAATTTCCACCACCTCTGAAGTATGACCTATTAAACAAAAAAAAACTTAATCAATTCATAATTGGCGGAATAATAGCGAAACTTTATTTTAAAAAATACACAGTCGAATTAAGAACCTCGTTTTTTGAATTCGGTTGAAAAATAATGTATAAATTGGTGTACAATGCTTAAATTCTGTTTGATTAAATACTGCGCTGTTATTGTCGATGCAAGCAGGCGAGTGTCCGTGGATTCACTCTCAAGGACGAATGGTTTTTGCGCGGCGGCGTCTGGGGAGGAATATCTGATGAAGCCGTTCTCTATTTGCAAATATCTGGATAGCTCTGAGATTTGTTGAATATTATATGGTTTCTAAGTTTTGTGGAGTATCTATTTCGCTTAGAAACTGGACAACACAATTTTTTATTGTTGTGGAAAAATAAAACAGTCTAATTTGCAGTCCTAAGAGCGAGCCCGAAATACTAATTGGAGTTTTTAATTACAAAAAAATAGCTTTTTGTTTTACTCTATATTATCGTTACCTTTGAGAGGTAAATAACAGAAGTATCATACTTGCTAAGAGTATACTGCATAAAAAGAGCTGTTAATGATAACAAGTATAGATTACCAAATATAGATTTAAAAAACGAGTAATATAAAGATAGTTTAAAAATAAAAACAATAACAGTAAAAAGCACGTTTTATGCCCATAATTACAAATTATTGTAGTTAAGTATTTATATTTTTTAATATGATACTCTGATACGTGATCTCGCAGCGAACTTCTGAGTGTCTGAGTGAACTGACCGAACTGTAGTTATATAATTATCGCCATAACTATGCGGTGTTATCTCATATTTATACGTAGGACATTCTATCTTAATTCAATGTGGATTTTCCTAGTGTTTCGTAGCGCTCGTTGTTGCTACGACTGATCGCGTAGGAGACTGGGCTACGGCGCTCTACGTGTTTTCAATTAAAAAAATGCAACTTGGTGATATCAGTTTGGTTGCCTACAAGGCTGCCGCTTGTGGCACTATTGTCTATTGTCTAGTTCATAAAGTTATTGTGCAAAGTAAAAAGATTTTTATCTATCTATCTAAAATAAGCAAGACTAAGCCACGGCTTACGGAAGACCAGCGCCGGTTGTTCACAACAGGCATCTTGCTGAGTTGGAGCCAGTTTGTGGCAAAGGGTAGAACCTTGTAGGATCTAGCTCTCTCTCGGTAAAACATATTTTTTTTTTAAAACAAGACACTTTTTTAAACTGTCACGGTTGTTATTTACATTTCTATGATTATTTACCGCGCCGCAATATCGGGAGCTCGTTTCACAACATAATCACTGTAAATATCCCATAAATAATCAGTTTTTTTTACATTCCCTTACTTGTTCCTTGTATTTGTTATTTTGTTTTAACTTTGCCACAAATAAACAATTGTCTATTTGTCTATTTTAGCATCACATTTTCCTATAATAATTATTGTTCAATGCCAATAAGTATTTTTAAACTTCTATGTTATACGTCGTCGTAATCCATGTTTTGTATTTTTTTTCCAATTTGTTCCTTGGCAAAAGATAAAGATGGTAATTATAATATTCAAAATTCCAACAATTTTTATTTATTATACGTCTTGTTATTATACTGAAAACATAGAGTCTACTTTGTTATATTCACTGTAATATCTTCGAGAGTTTCACGTCCATTAGTACATAGGCTGATGTTTCCTTCCTTGTAAATTTAATTATATTTGTGTTAGAACGCACGTCGGAGCCAATTTTCCAGAAATTTGCCGAATATGATTATTTTGTGAATCTTTAATATTGAAACACGAGATCATTAACTCTGGATAGATAAATCATAAATACCATTTTTAGTAAAAGAGTTCCTTGTTAAAAAGTGTTTTTTTTTTAGCGTACGTATGTTACGTGATTACTCCGCCAATAAATTATGAGCTGAATTTGATGATTCTTTCATTTGTTTGGTAGGTAATTGGTACTTCAGATGTGGTTCCATATAAATTTTATCGAAATCAGTTTAGTGGTTTGGTTTTTAAATCAAAATTACTAGAAAATATGAAGATGTCATTCAGGTATTCGAAGTTGAAGCCGTTTTTTTTAAGCCTATTATACTACCTATACTACTTAAACTATACAAAAACAAAAGGATTGTATCCAGATCGATGAAAGTCTAGAGATTGTTATAGCTAGATCTTTTTGGAAATGAAAGAAAATGTAGAGAATGGGACGTTTTGCGAGCGTGGAACAATTTGCGAACAGGACACAATGCAACTACCTAAAAGCCAGGTGGTATGTTTTTTTTATCAGAACGTCACTTTCCAGCTTTTTACTGGTACGGCCCTCGAATTGAACCCTAAAACATTACATACAAAGCTTATCGATAATGATCTCCAATTATAACAAATTATGAGACTCGGAGAGAGAGCATTTCCGCGTTCATTCCTTTTGATGTTCGAAATCAGGCTTCAAAGTTTCCTTGTAAGAGATACCGTACATGCTTTTTTGTGAAGATTATATGCAGTGTCGACTTGCTCTGCATCACTTGATATCGTTTTTCAACATACTTATAGGTCGATGTTGTGATGATGTTTTGGATGTTTGCTCATACTGACAATACATTTTGTATAGTTTCACTATGAAAGCTGACGTGGTTTTGATACATTGTAGTCAACCAGTGAGACCTGGGTATGTCCTTAAACTGCAACCAGACCCACCGGAGGACGGGCAGCAGCGTCCTCTTGGTTAACGGTGGTGACCATTCTGCGATCCCCAAGCCGCCTGCCGCCTGCCTACCGTGGGGATTATGGCAACACCCCTCTATAAAGGAGGCCTTCGTCCAGCAGTGGACGTTTTATGGCTGACGACGAAGTCAACCAGTGTGCGTTGCTAGTGATGACATATGGAACTGAAACGTGGTCTTTAGCTACTGGACTTATGAAGAAACTCAGAGTCACGCAACGGGCACTGGTGAGAGCTATGCTCGGAGTTACTTTGCACGATAAAGTCCGGCAAGGATAATCGCCGAAGAACCAAAGTCCCCGTCATAGCTTGCAGGGTTTGCAAGTTGAAGTGGAAATGGGCAGGCCACATCGCTCGAAGAACTAATAATCGATGGGGAAGAAAGGTTCTTGAGTGGCGACCGCTAACCGGAAGACGCAGCGTAGGCGCGGCCTCCCACTAGGTGGACCGACGATATTGTGAAAGTCGCGAGCAACCGGTGGATGCAAATGGCAGGTTGTCGTACAGTGTGGCGGTCTAAGGGGGAGGCCTTCGTTCAGCAGTGGACGTCTCCGGGCTGATGATGATGATGACTAAAACTATAGTCGGAATATTCGATTGAATTAAACGTAATCATCATCATCATCATCATCATGGTGTGTGGCGGTCTAAAGGGGAGGCCTTTGTTCAGCAATTGACGTCTCCGGGCTGATGATGATGACTGAAACTATAGTCGGAATATTCGATTTAATTAAACGTAAGCACCGATAAAATTATACTATATTATATACTATACTATATATATATATATATATACTAATACTAGTATTTAGGGTTACGAATGCAGTGTAATGCAGTTTCTCGTCACTCCATTGCATATAACACCAGACAAGCTACATTCGCCTGGCGGCAAGCGTCACGCCTGCCCATAACAGTAGCAGTGCCAGAATTGTGAACTTGCAAACAAAATCCTGCGCCGCTCTGCACTGCGCTCGTCACCCTGAGACATTAAATTCAAACTGGTAACATTGCCCTCCAAACTGAAACACAGTAATGCTTAACGATGTTTTCTTTTTCCCAGCCTTGCCGAGGCAACATGTCCCTTCTAGAAGAGGACGTATGGCGCGAGCAGCAATGCAGCGCGCACGACAACACACCGTACGGAGGCGAGCTGTTCCACTGGAGAGCGCACCAGGACGACGCGGAGCCCTGCGCCCTCACCTGCCGGGGGACTCCGCACCACTCTGTGCAGATTCCTGATGCTGTAAGGCTTCACATTCGTTACCCCTTCACGCAATAATACGCTTTCAAAAAAAAAATCCGACTTCAACTTCGAATACCTGGAAGACATCTTCATATTTTCTAGTAATTTTGATTTAAAAACCAAACTAATTAACCTATTTAGATAAAATGTATATGGGACCACCTCTGAAGTATTACCTACCAAACAAAAAAAAACATCAAAATCAGTTCATAATTGGCGGAGTAATCGCGTAACATACATGCAAAAAATAAAAATAAAAACATACAGTCGAATTGAGAACCTCCTTTTTTGAAGTCGGTAGAAAATGGCTAAACAGTTGAACATAGAACCTCCTCCTTTTTTGAAGTCGGTTAATAAATAGGGTATGTAGGGAATCCGCCGCGTCCGCTTTAAGCTAGTTACTTAGATGACACGTTAGATAGAATAGTTTGTGAACAAGCTCCTACTCTTTTATTGTGTCCTTATTCTAGCATTTATGTAATTTTTTTTGGTAAACTTAAAGTTATTTATTTATTTATTTCTTGGAAAACAAACAGCTATCACAAACTCATTTGCTAGGACACAGAATAAAATAAAAAAATAAGCCAAAAAAAAAAAAAAAAAAATATATTTTATTAATATATATTTTTTTTATTTTGTTTACATTTATCTTTATCTTATCTTATCTTAAACAGATTTGGCTGAAACTTGAAATGGAGATAACTTAATTCCAGTGCCAGAATAACGCAACATGGGCTAGTCTTTATCATTATCATCATTTTTCATAATCACGCAGGTGAAACCGCGGGGCGGAGCTATAACTTTTTTACGCAATGGAGTAACAAGGCGAGCGAGAGTTCTCCTGGTCACGATCATGGTGGATCAATCTGCCCATAACAGTGCCACAATCGTGAACTTGTGAACTCTCGTCACCTTAAAATGTTAGATGTCAAATCTCTTCATGCCCAGTCATTTCTCTGGTAACATTGCCCTTCAAATCGAAACACAGTAATGCTTGCACAAATGCACACTGCTGCTTGGCAATTGAGCAACTAGTAAAGGTGTGGTATTTCCCGACGCGTACTCATATCTTGGACCTGGGTATGTCCTAAAACTGCATCCAGAACCACCGGAGGGCGGGCAGCAGCGTCCTCTCAGTTAACGGTGGTAACCATTCTGCGATCCCCAAGCCGCCTGCCAAGCGTGGGGATTATGGCAACACATCCCTTTAAGGGAGAGGCCTTCGCCCAGCAGTGGACGTCTTCCGGCTGTTGATGTGACTTAATTCTTAACTTAAACTTAAATAAAACTTAGCCTAATAAAACTTCAAAAAAAAAACAAGTAAATAGTTATATAAAATGTATCCTATCCTATCCTATGTACCTTTCAGACAGCCGCGATGGACGAAGACGAGCGCGTGGTGGTGGCTGTCCTCGCGGCCAGGGTGTCGGACGGCACCCGGTGTCGCGCCGGCAGCCTCGACATGTGCATCGACGGGAGGTGTCAGGTTTGTTATATTATTTCATTATGAGTATTTCATTATAGTGGGTTTTCCCGATAATTATAATCTGGGTGTCTTCAAGTCGCGAGTGAATCGGTTTCTTCTAGGCAAGCGTGCTCCATCGTAGACTGCATCTTCGTTTATCATCAGACGAGATGGCAGTCAAATGCAAGTCTATATCATATATTAAAAAAAGTAGGTTTTGTAATAAGTTAATTATTAGACAAAAAAACCGACTCTTGGACTATACTATGTACAAACTTGAAACTAAAAAGTAGAAAATTAAATTTTATTTACTTCAAAGCAAAGATCATTAAACGAAAATCGACGAAATTATTGATACTTATATACCTGTACCAATTTATAATCAGGTATTTTGGAGTCAATGCCAGCCAAAATGCTGAGCGGTTCGAAAGTTTGTTGCAAAGGCAGGATTAAACTGTCCTTCTCGGCTGGGCTATATGATCTGCGATGAACCTATATATTTTTTGTTTTTATAGATTTTTCAAAAAGTGCAGAATCAATTTCGATAAAATTTATATGGGACCACCTCTCAAGTATGGACCTACCAAACAAAAAAATAATCATTAAAATCGGTACATAATTGGGGGAGTATATAATCGCGTTATATATATACAAAAAAATAAAGTCGTCAAGTCTAACTCGTTCTTGCGACGCGGACAACGAGGGTCCCGTACCAGCACAAGTACTAGGTAATCCGCGATAGTACCTAACGAATGTTCAGTGAACATTTCAACCGGCTATCTATTACGATTAAGGGGGAGGCCTTCGTTCAGCAGTGGACGTCTCCGGGCTGATGATGATGATGATGATCTATTACGATTCACGAGATTATAGGTCAGTAAAGACCAGAAAGACAGATGGACAGACATACAGACGCGGTAGGCGGCTTAATACTAGGGTACAATTGGATTCTCTCTGTACTCTTTGGGTACGGAACCCTAAAAGAAGTTCTACTTTCGTTCAATACGCTAACTGCAAAAAAAGTGAGATGAAAACTTATTACGAAACGTTTGCGAGTTTTAACACCCAGCGCTGCTGAGTGTTTTATGCAATTTTAGGGCATGACTTGGACTTGACCATGGTGACTTATGACCTGATACTATCAAAAACTTGTAATATGCATATCCTTGAAACTGGAAGAATAAATATGGTGCGAAGCCAAAAAATCAGGAAAAAAAACGCGCAGACACCGATGTACTTACTTACATAAGAAAAGGTTTAAACTTTTGCACCTTAAAATCTACGGAGAAAAGTAATCCCATTACTTTTCTCCGTAGGTTTTAAGGTGCAAAGAATATGGCCTAAGAAAAGGTATTAACTATATAGTTTGTAAAACGCCTTTCTACTGTCTTCAAGAGGTAAATTTGAATTGTAGCCCTCCAACTTATTTGTAATGTTGGTCAAATACAAGAACTAAAAAAAATCGCGCGTTCTAACGGTGTAGAACGCCATCTAGTAATTTTTATGGGATCTTAAGAAACAATATAACCATTTCTGTTTTGTCTTGAGAAATGTCGATATATCTACAAATTATCAATATTTAGATTTTTCCCGTAATTACTGTTATGTGAGTTTGCTTCTTGCCAAATTTCATGAGTCTAGGTCACCGGAAAGTACCTTACGAATTTTAATTTAGTTCACTCTAAAAAACTCACGAAAATGGGCGTAATTTTTTATTGCGTTGACTTAGAAGCTTGATTTTTTTACAGTACCAAGATACCGTAGACTTACGTATTTCATATTAATTTCAATTTAATATCTCCACGCGTTCCAGAGAAAAAGGGTCTTGACAGACAGACAGACAGACAGACAGACAGTCAGACAAACAGACGGTCACCGGAGTGATCCTATAAGGGTTCCTTTTTTCTTTTCAAGGTACGGAACCCTAAAAATAACAAAAAAACATATAGTCCAATTGAGAACCTCCTCCTTTTTTGAAGTCGGTTAAAAATGACAGCTCAGCTCAGCTTTACGCCATCCCATATTTTTGGTTGTTACATAAGCACGCCACTAATTTGATCGCAAATCATTCGTATAAACAATGAGCTCATGGAGCCCATTCTTTTGATACAATACATATAGACTCTTAGTGATGTTCGCCGTTAGATTTGCACTTCACAGGACGTGGGTTCAGATCCTAGGCATGAGCTCGTAAACAATGCACAATACCCAGTATTTTTATTTGGACTAGATTATCGACAACGTCTATAGCAGATGCAGATAGATATTACAATATTATAAGCAACGATTAACAAGAAAACTTGATTTTGCCACATCCGGACCACCGCTGGCGCCATCTCCGAAAAGTTTTGCCTGTGGAACGCCATTAGACGAATGGAAACGCGCTAAACTCATACAAACTACTTAGTAAACTGTTATAGTAAGATGAGTTAGTACCTAGTTAGTATAAAATCGGAGCACTAGCTCGCTTCTCACCTACACTCACAGAGTAATAGAAGCCTACACTAATCGCCAGTTCTCTATCGAAGTTTAATGAATCCGAACCAAATCAATTAAAATTGCGGCAATATCAAATGTTTGCGAACTAAAACAGAATGAAAAGCAAAGGTTTGCAGCAATAACTTGCGGGGTTTATGTGCGCCCATAATTTGGAAACGGATACTAGAGCAAAATTGAACAGGACAATTATGCAAGCTGCCTATATGAAATTTATTATTAAGTATAATAATAAAATAATAACGTTTTTTTAGATGAAGCAACATTTTACTTAAATGACTATAAGTATATCGATAAAAATTTATTATATAACTTTTTTTTCTATTCAGCATAACTAATTATCTAAGTTCCGCTGATACAATAAGCTAGATGACTGGTTTTTTTTTAATTGTCTTATTAAATTGTGGCCCATAAATACAACTGATTAATGAAAAGAAAATGAAAATCTGATCAAAAATAAGCAACGTTATAATATCATGCTAGACAGAGAGGCGAAACAGCAAATCGTGACGTCACTTCGTAGTACGCCATATAAATTCTATTCTGACAAGTAAGGCGTGACGTGATTTTTTGTTTTGTGGGAAAGGGACAGAGTTGTCTCTACCAACAACTTTAAATGTTTATATATCAGAACATAAATAACCGATTTAAATTATGTTTTCAATAAACATATTATATTTACTTAAATTCATCATCAAAGCTATTGGTTTCAACAATTTAAACATCAGCCATCTACCCTATTGACTAGGTGTTCAAAAATTCAAAGACACGTAAAAAAAATAGAACAGCTGATTTTTAAGTCCAAGTCTTACCAAGTCGGTAAGATGAGAAGTTGCTAAACATTTTTAAAAAGTTCCAGAATGTTTAGAATTCCACACTTACAAAAGTGGCCAAAAAAAACTAAAAAAGTACGTATTCACGCCAAAACGGCTAAATGGATTTGGATGAAACTCGGAATAGAGATAGCTTATTTCCTGAAATAATATTATTATAGGTTACTAAGTGACCCTAAGTAGCCTTCTTTCAGCAGTGGACATCTTCTGGCTGTTTATGATGATGATAAGTTGCTTTTTGTTATATTCATCATCGCCGTTTTCATCATCACGCGGGTAAAACAGCGGGGCGCAGCTAGTTTTTTCTAATTGTTTATAGTCGGTGTACTCACCGATATAAGCGATGACAATGTATTCAGCAGCTTTAAAGGATTTGATTCACGGCCTTCAAAACTTTTGATCTCACTTTGAGACGATACTTCAAGCTTATATAATCGTGTTTGGTGTGTGGTGTTTGTTCCTAAAATTGTAGCAAAAATTTTTTGCCACCAATATTTTTTATTTGTGGCTAAGGTAACGTTAAAAGTTAACGAACTAGCTAAGAAGTGGCTAACTTGGCAACACTGACTTCAGGCTTGGTTTTTACAGTTGCAGCACCTTGCCTTTAAGCACTTTAAATGCCTATATACGAAACTAGAGCGCGTTCTCTCCTGACCCTGATGGTTATACACAACCATGCCTAATATAAATAACGTAGGATTTAACGGATAAATTAATACACTCCAAACTGCCTCACATAATTAATATATAAGTAGGTACTTAATGAACTTGTCTCATGTCTATGTGTGACTTCGAAACGAAACAGTTCCGTGAAGCTTCTCCCAACTACCTCCTCACACGTGTAAATTCAAACTCCACCACACATTTACAGTATCGCGTTAGTATCTAGTCGCTGCACTCGCTCTCCTCAGAGTGAGTTAATTAATTTATGCGATTCTGGCGTCATCTGTGCGGCTGCCATGGACGACTGAAGCGCTTTGACTTCCTATATCCACTTCTTCCTATAACCAAATTCCGGTGACTACCTTCGCTGTACTCCTAAAAGTACCTTTTCACGGATACGAACAGAGACGAGAACAGATAAATCATCATCAGCCGGAAGTCGTCTGACTGCTGGACGAAGGCCTCCCCTTATAAGGGAGGGGTGGCCATAATGGGGATTATGCTTACGCTTGGCAGGTGGCTTGGGGATTGCCGAATTCTTACCATCGTTAAACGAGAGGACGTTGCTGCCCGTCGTCCGGTGCTTCTGGATGCAGTTTTAGGACATACCCAGGTCCAACAGTTAACAGAACAGATATATTAGAGAACAGATATAAAGCAAGGCATTTGCATCAATTTCAAATAACTAATGCTTATAGTTCTGATGTGGTTGGTTGCAATTGCAGCTAAGTTTTGGTTCTGTGTGGAATTTTACCTAAATATTACACAGAAATTCACTGGATCCTACGGCACATATCCTCCGAGTGTATTTATGCGATTCAGGCGTCATCTGTATGGCTGCCATGGACTACTGAAGTACTTTTGACTTCTTATATCCACTTTAGGTCCAGGGTTCCAATTCAGAAATTGTTACTAACCGTTTTTTTGCTGCTTAGTTAAATATTTTCCGATTTTTCATCATTTTACCGTACTATTCCGTACTATCCTGGTTTCCAGCTTTGCTTAGTTTGGGGCTAGATGGCGTTGTCTGAAATGTCCACCAATATTTATTTATTTATTCAGTTTTCTGTGAATATACTGGCCACCCTGATATCGCCCAAAAATCAGCTGTTCCGTGGAAAATGGCATTTATCCTGGACAAAATGTAACGCGTAGCTTCGTAAACGTTTTTAGATATGATATAATTATAAAATCTGTGATTGACGAATTATCGAGGAAAGGACAAGGTAAATATTAGGTTGTTTTTTTCCAGTTGGATTGTGAAAAAAAAACAACGAAAATTATTTAAATATTTGTTTTTTTTACGACTACACTACAAAGTTTACTTCTTTCTATTTTAATTCCTGGACACACGTATTAATCTTTGCATGGGTTAAGCAGTAACAACAGACTTATTCATTTTAAATGCCTACATCAACTGGACACGCGTCGAGATTCAGTACCACATAAAGGAGTCCATCAAATCTTTCATCGTTGCTACTACAGATACAGCACTCAACTCCGAGTATTTCCTAGTGTTTTACTGAGTTCTGTTAAATTCATGGGTTATTACTATGAAATTGAGATTAAATTACTGCGGCAACTCCCGCTACTTAAATAGTAAGGTAGTACAAGATCGGATGAATAAAGATTGAAACAAATTGAGTAGAACGTTAAGAATACTGAATAATATTCGTAGTAAGCAACGGGAATATTAAGACAAAGAGAAAAAGCATCAAAAACGAATAGAACCCCAATATACCTAGCCTGTACCCATAACTAAATTCAAAGGTCATCGGTGCAAGCTAATTTCACATTGAAGGAGGTTGTTGTACCCGTCGTGAACAACTTTTGCTATAGAGCCAACCCTGAATTAAAAAATCAGCTGTTCTTTATATTTTGTCCAAGGTCAGTGAAGTTTTTGTATGGAACAGCTGATTAATATCGCGATTTCAAGGTTGGCCCCATAGTAAAAGTCGTTTATAATGATAAGTGAACCCTTCAGTATTTTTGAACCTTTTTGTTACACTTTGTACCATCATCATCATCAGCCCGGAGACATCCACTGCTGAACGATGGCCTTAGACTGCCATACTGTAAGACAACCTGCCATTTGCATCCACCGGTTGCCCGCGACTTTTACAATGTCGACGGTCCACCTAGTGGGAGGCTTACCTACGCTGCGTCTTTCATTTCGCGGTCGCCACTCAAGAACCTTTCTTCCCCATCGGTTATCAGTTCTCGAGCGATGTGGCCTGCCCTGCGCCACTTCAACTTGCAAACCCTTTACACGTTGTATAGCACAATGGATTTCATCACTATCAATCCTCTCGTATAATTAAAATGTAAGATAGCTGGCAGTAACTTGAACCGATAAGCCGAATATCTGGCTGACCGGCGCCCCTAGGAGAGGGACTATGGCAAACCCCACTTCTGGAGGAGAGGCCTTCGTCCAGCAGTATACGACTTCAGGCTGATATGTATACTGATTACGATGATGATATTCACACTAAATAAGAACACTCATTTTTTTGCCAATAAGTCGACACAGTTTTTATCATAAAAATATTCAAGCTTCACTTTCCCCGCAAAGTATGAAAGGGTCGTCTTAAAAATTCCATTCCGTGTTTGTCCTGCCGAGTGGTTGGTACACAACACGTGTGAGCACGTGTTTGTACGGAGGGCGTGAAACACACTCGTGGTGTGTACTGTCCCGCCGCCACACTGCGCTGCTATAGCAAGTTATGTTACAAGTAGTGGTAGGTTGGTTTTATAAACGAGTAGACGAAATGATAGTAAGCTGTGGTAGCAAATAGGGAGAAGCTGTAGTTGCTAAATTGGGGGAAACCGTGGTAGTAAAATTAGGAGAAGCTGTGGTAGCCAAATTGGGAGAAGCCGTGGAAGCGAAATTGAGAGAATCCGTCGTAGCCAAGATCCATCAATGGATCTTTACAATAGATTTGGAGCCAAATTGTGAGAAGCCGTGGTTACCAAATTAGAAGAACCCGAGGTAGCTAATTTGGAAGAAGACTTGGGAGTCAAATTCTAAGAAGTCGTGGGACCCAATTGGGAGACTGCTCAACCTGAAAAAATGAGGTCACGGGTACAAGCATCAAGTCCATATCAATGAGCTCTTTGGTGCTTATGCAATGATTTTCATATCACTGGCTTTTCAGTAAAGACAAACATCATGAGGAATCCTGCATAATATGTCTAGAGAAGAAAATCAATGGCATGTGAATCCACCAACCCGCTACTAGAACAGTAGTGGATAAGGCCCAATCGCCTTTTAAAGGTTAGCCCTATAGTTCCAGCAGAAGGCTGTTAAAGGCTGATTATGCTATGCTAGGCAAAAGTGGACCTAGGCCTGGGTATGTACTAAAACTGCATCCAGAACCACCGGAGGACGGGCAGCAGCGTCCACTCGGTTAACGGTGGTGAGCATTCTGCGATCTCCAAGCCGCCAAGCGTGGAGATTATGGCAACCCCGTCTCTATTAAGGGAGAGGCCTTCGTCCAGCAGTGGACGTCTTCTGGCCGATGACGAGACGAAATAAAACGAGACACAGTCCAGCTAATCTTCTTTACAAGTTTAGTACAACTTATACTCGACTTCTGTCGAGTTTTTTATGACAGTTTTCAATAAAATTTTGTGATATGGAATAAATAGTAATTCGTAAAGAACTTATTGTACTTAATAATTTAGTTCAGAAGCTCTAAGCGCACTCGGTACGTTCTTTCGTCCACCAGCTTGTTAGGTCAACGATAATAGAAAGACCGCGGTTTGAACCTGGATAAGGTTCGCAAGGGACCGGGACGAGAGTCGCACAAGAAGAGAGGCCAAGTTTAGCACTGGATGATTACACGCTGAAATATAATTATGATGATGATACACTAACTGGTATTAGAACATTATTAGACATTATTACCGAATTAGCTCACTGACTATCAAAGTTTTAAATTTTTGCATGGTTACTGTATTTTTTGTATGTATTTTTTTAAACATATTATATATCAATATATATCTATTTGTGTAAACTATTCTAAACTAAACTATTGTTATTTTAAGTATTCATTCATCCCATTTTCTATTTCAAATTTTAACTTTTCCTATTCATCCGAGGGTTGTTAGAAGAGATCGATTTTAGACTGCCTTTTGTGCCTATCTATAGTGTATTATGTTTGTAATGTCCTATCTATGGGGTCAATAAAGTGCTATTGTATTGTAATTGACACGCGTATATGCATATTTTTTATATTATATTTAGCGATATTAGCTAATTTGACAGCCTGATAGCTCAGTTGGTAGTATGTCTGCCTTCAGAGCTGCAGGGCGTGGGTTCGATCCCCACCCAGGACAAAAATGTTTCTGACGTATATCGATGTTTGTTCTGTATACCGGTGTATTATAAGTATGTATTTACGAAAAAAAAAATGTATATAAGTATTCTATCAGCTATCTGGTTTCCATAATACAAGCTTTGCTTAGTATGGGGCTAGATGGCGCTGTGTGTAATAAATGTTCCCCCCAATATTTGTTCCCCCCAATATTGCTTAGCATTGCGCCTAAATGACGCTGTTTCCATAAAAATGTTTAGAAAATAAATAAACGGAACAAAGAGGTGTAGACTCAAAAAGCGGTTAGTAAACCATAACGCCCCATACAACCACATTATCCCCATGCGTCCACAATAATTAACTCCTTTTGTCGCGGTATTTTAACATTGTTTACGCAAAAATACCCTGTTTATTTTGGTCGCTGTCCACATAGCATAACTAACTGAATTACTGCACAGTGATACTATAATATGATGAGGTGTCAGACACAAGCGATAGCGGAATCATTTATCACTATCAAAAAATCGAAGCTAAATGGATCCATATTAGAGATTAATTAATTAATATTATTATTAATTGAATGACATTAATTAATTTATTATACAAAATTATACTAAATTACATATTTTTATATTTATTTACACATTTATCTCGGTCAAAATATATTCTGTGCATCTCGCTAGAATGCGACACCTCTCCTGCTTTATCCTTCAGCTCCCTGCGCTCCCCTATATAGTTCAACAATTCAATCATTAAACAAAAAAAACGAATACTTAGTAAGATAACTTAAATTCTATTATTACACAAAAAAAGTTTTAGATCTCAGGTGTTGTATCCGGGTTATAATTAGTATTTTGCGCAAACTTTTATATTGTTTTATTTTATTATTTGGGTTACTTGCGTTGATTACCAGAGAAATTACTGGGTATGAAGAGATTTAATATCTAATATCTCAGGGTGACGAGCGCAGTGCAGTGCAGCGCAGGATTGTATTCGCAAGTTCACATTTCTCGCACTGCTACTGTTAGAGGCAGGCGCTTACAACCAGGTGAACGTCGTGCTTGTCACGTCATTTGATTGTACAAAAAAAAATAAGCATATTACTACTATAGTTTTATTGTAGTATTCCACATCCAGTAACGTTTATCTATTGCCAGTTGGTCTAGTTTTCATAGAATGTTAATGGATCTTTCTACAAAAAATGAAACCGCTGATCTCTCTTGCCTTGTCCCATCTGGTCGCCATGCCCATTAAGTATTCACGACGCGAGAGCGCGGAGCCGGCACATAACGAGTTTATATTTAAGCAAACGCAAAAGCAAAACCATGTGAAAAAACCATTAAACCCTGGGGTCCGCGACGGAGGTTGGATTGGAACAACATGCATGCAGAATTTAAAAAAAAAATGCTTCGTTCGCAGAAAGTTGGGCATATTGTCTTTAGTATACTTAACAGACTACCAAGCTTAATTCAGTAAAAACGATTATGCTCATTTGGAAACCCAATTGAAACGACTTTGATTGAACATTCGATTTTTACACATTGAAACCTTTGTATACCGGGTGTTAGTTTGAACACCGTTATCCTTCTAGTATATCATTGTACTCATCATTATGAACAACTTTTACTATGGGGCCAACCGATGAACGATGAACCTTTTTGTATGGAACTTTTTTTCGTGTATTCAGGGTTGCCTCATAGTAAAAGTTTGTTCATAATGATGAGTAAAATGATATCCTAGAAGGATAACGGTGTTCAAGCTAACACTCTGTATAAAACAAATATCAATTATAATATAAATAGGTATTTAGATTCAGATTCAGATATTTATTGCTTCCATAGTGTACACAGATATTGTCAAAAAGAAGTTTCATATGGACCCTGTCGGGCGCAGCAATAGTAGAAGAGAGGAGGACGACTTCATTTAACAATAAGATGCCTATTAAATAAAACAAAAAAAAAAAAAAAAACATAATCATTAGTTCGTTTCTTTTAAATTTAATTCTTTTAATAAATTTTAAGTAAATTCTCTCTCGCTCTCTCTCTCTCTCTCTCTCTCTCTCTCTTTCTCCCTCCCTCTAACTCTCCCTTTCCTTTCCCCCTCTTACTCTCTCTCTCTCTTACCCTCTCTCTCTTTATCTCGCTAACTACAATAATTTAATTTTTTGTCTAGTAAAAAATAATCTATACCCCATTGAATCTCACCGTGTCACCGACTCCCACCAAGAAAAGTTAACTTGCACTTCTGGGCCATTTTTCCTTCTTTTCCGTTTTGATAGAAATTCCCTCCACGCACCGTAGAAGGGTTGAGAAAAACAAGAGCCTCGCAAAGTGGGGGCGGAAGTGATTAGAATATAAAGTTGAGAGTAAATCGATTTGGTATATGATGTTTATTATCTGTGTTGACACACAGATTCTGTTTTCAACCGACTTCAAAAAAAGAAGGTTCTCAATTCGATTGTATGTTTTTTTTTGTAGTATGTTACGCGATTACTCCGCCAATTATGAACTGATTTTGATGATTTTTTTTTGTTTGGTAGTTTATAATTCAGTGGTGGTTCCATTTAAATTTTATCGAAATCGCTTTAGTAGTTCCAAACCAAAAAAAAAAACAAAAACCAATCCAAACGAAACTACTAAACCGATTTTGATAAAATTTATATGAGACCACCTCTGAAGTATCACAAACCAAACAAAAAAAGAATCATCAAATCTATTCATAATTGGCGGAGTAATCGCGTAAAATACATACAAAAAACGACAGTCAAATTGAGAACCTTCTTTTTTGAAGTCGGTTGAAAATAACTGTAGTGGTAGGTCTCTATTGCAGAGTCCGCCTGTGGAAGTTCCACACCTTTGCCAGCTATTCATCTGTTAAGCAGTAGTGCGCCAACACTATTGTGTTCCGGTTCGAAAGGCAGCTAACAGCGAAATTACTGGGCATGTAGAGATTTGTCACCCAATATCTCAGGGTGACGACTGACGGGCGCAGTGCATTGCGGCGCAGATTAAGTTCGGAGTTCACTATTCGAGACGTTCGCCTGGTGGTAAGCATCACGCCTGCCCGTAACTTGATCATAACAGTGCTAGAATTGTGAACTTACGAACAAACTCTGCGCCGAACTGCACTGCGCTCGTCCTGAGATATTAGATGTCAAATCTTTTCATGTCTAGTAATTTATCTGATATATTTTTTGTTTTATTTATACGGGAATACTCACGTTTAAAGTTTGCGTTTGCAAAGCAGGACACAGCTGCACGCGCGTCGGGCTCGGTTTTCACTCTTTGAAAAAGGTCACCGGATGTGATCGAAACTATAGTCGGAGTATCCGATTTAATTAAACGTGAGTATTCCCGTATAAATAAAACAAAAATATGTCAAAACCACGTCAGTTTTCATAATAACATTATCTGATATAATTTTCCATTCAAACCGAAACACAGTAATGCTTGCACACTACTGCTTGGCGATTGAATAATTGGCTAACGTGTAGTTTGCCAGGCGGATTCGTTAATAGACCACTTATACTATGATGTAATTGTCTAATTGTGTAAGTGCTATTAAATAGTAAGTAACATTACAACATGTATAAACGGGACAACTTAGTACCATTCATAGTATAACTGTTCCGAAGCGGTCCTATCACCAGCACCACTAAGTAGCTACATCCTTATGGGTACAAACCACTGAGCTAAGCCAAAACTCTTATGAATAAAGATTCTCCAGCCAACATAAACTTCATTATAGCGGAGTTAGGAAAAATGCAAGCGCTGTGCAGCTTTTGAATTTTATAATACTTGCTGTTCCTACACAGCTGGGTCATGTTGTAGAAACTATTATCTAGATTGATCCAATCTTTATTAGATTTTTGTGGCAACGGTATTTGGACAAGCGAGACGCTTGTCGTAACAAATGATGCCTGCCATGACCATGTAGCGGTATTCTTACAATACCCATTTCTTAATCAATCGACCCTGGGGTCCTTCCCCAGGCGGACTCTGGAATAGAGTCCTACCGTACCACTACGGAAAGTTGTTCTTAAATATCTCTTTCTTATGTTTATAATTGGCTAAAAGCGTATTTCTCTGAAAAGAAACTTCTCTCTAAGTATGATAAACTTTCCAAAATATAGCTTCTGAAATTCTAATACACACTTATAACTAGACCGGCGAACTAATTTTCATCATAGCGGGCCAACATTAATCTTCCTATTTGCTTTTCAAACAGTACTCTTGCCATTGAGAATCCGCAATGAACGATACACACGGATAAGACCTGTAGCGAATTGAAATTATCGAGTTGAAATCACGAAAAAAAGATTTTTTTATCACATATCATAATTACTAAAAAAAAATATTTTCTTAAATATACCACGCAATATTTTTCACCATTCCAAAGGATCTAACCAACCAGACTGGACATTGCCCAGATGCGTGCTAGATGGCCGGATTTTAATTTTTTCCGATGATAGATAGATTAATTCTTTATTGCTCACACCAAAGAAACATACATACAAAGGATTAAGTGCAAAAATGGCGGCCTTATCGCTAAAAGCGATCTCTTCCAGGCAACCTAAGGATGGGAAAAAAAAAATGAACACGAAAAGACGGGGTGCGCTATAAAGAAGAAATTCCTACAAATCATAAACATACTTACAATCTAATACTAATACATAATATTTTATAATAAACTATGACGGAATTAGGAAGTTGTATGCGTTTAGGGTGAGAGGTTGTGTTCAAAAAACAACTTTTTTGTTTATCTCCCAAACGGTTCGATCGATTTAGATACGGTTTTCTGTAAAAGGTTTTTGATTTATCGGCGATGGTTGATGATGATGATTTTGATGCTCTCCACGTTGAGACCGACGAGGGTGGTCCTCGTGTGCTCTGCGCTGGCGTGTTTTAAACACCCGGCCACATATTGCGCAGTGTAGCTGGCCCGCGCTGTTGTACGTGGAGTTGTGGGAAGGTTTAGGACGGTTCTTGCGAGTCTGGTGCTTGTGGTATAACTCAGAAAGGTGAGCGTCGTCAAAGTCATAGTTTTCTAACTTTCAAACGCAGAGGCGTCTCTAGCCCTTGTGGCGCCCGTGTGCAACCAGTACCCTGGCGCCCTCTAGTCTAGTAGGAGCGGAGTCAAAATGGAATACTAACAGTTATATTTTCAAACGGAAATTCGGATGCAAATGGTGCAATTTTAAATGATGTCGGGAAGCAAAAAGTTTTCTTAGGAAGAAAGGGGTTATAAGAATAAAAAAATCACAACTTTGTAGTTCTTTCACAAATATTTAATTTAAAAACTATTATAGTTACATAACAAACAGGACGCTCGTACACACAAATATATATATATATACACAAATGTATTTACAAAAAAGTTACTTTTCGAGCTTTTGCATTAGCGAAATCTTTAACAATGTCACTAACTTCAATTTTGATTTCATGCTCAATACTTATTAACGATAAATTTGTCAATCTACTTTGCGACAATGTTGATCTAAGGTAGTTTTTAATTATTTTTAGCTTAGAAAATGACCTTTCGCTATGTGCGACCTTGACTGGAAGTGTCAGGTATATCCTCAGTGCTGTGGACAGATTTGGGAACACTGAAATTAATTTATTCGTAAACAAGTAATTTAAAATATCCAACGGCGTAGTGGAATCATCAATAAACATCGGTAATAATTCGATTTCATTATAAAGCTCGAACTGTTCCACATCTGAAGAGCCAGCATGGCAAATATTTTTTTCTAAATTAGAGCAATGTGTTTTTTTTTGTATCAGAGTCCAAATCTTTCCTGTGTTTAAATTTTTGGAGAAATGAAAAAATTACATTATTTTCATTCAAAAGTTCGAACCGTTCGTCGAACTTAGTAATTACGGTGTCTAACAAATAGTAGTAAAAATTTACTTTAAAATGTGTTTTCGTGTCTGTTAGGTTCATCCTCCGCCTGCAGTGGGCGTGCAGGTGTGGGAAATTCTACTATTGCCTCGACTTCTTCCGCTACAGTTTTCGCCCTGTTGAGGAGCTCCTCAAAAGCGGACTCATTACGGAATTCAGACAAACTTATTTTTGCATTATCAATCATTTTCACCGCTTCTGACAATACAACGTCTGACTTTTGAAGGGCCTTGCTAACTATATTTATCTTGCTTAAGATTTCAAACCAAATAACCAGAGAGCAGATGAATTTAAACGACTTAATTTTTGCCAGCAATGAATTTGCCATATTTCTTGACTCTGCATCTTTGCTCCTATCGGAATATATAGTAAACAAGGCATCATACACTTTTCCTAGTTCAAAACGTAGAGCTTTTACTGCTTCAACCCTGCTCTCCCATCGAGTATTTGAGAGTGGTTTTAGACTTAAAGTTGGCACTTCTTTAGCAAGTATTTGCCAACGTGCTGTTGACGCAGAAAAAAAAACATAAATTTCCTGTACAATTGAAAAGAAATTGACAATTTCTAATGAACTTTTAGCAGCGTCATTCACTACCAAATTTAGGCTATGTGCCGCACAAGGTACATAAAATGCGCGCGGGTTTAAATCTAAAATTCGTTTTTGTAGACCTATATTTTTCCCTTTCATGTTTGCACCATTATCATAACCTTGACCACGCATATCTTGTATGTCAATTTCGTTTGAGATTAAACAATCTAACAAAAATTGAGTTAAGCCCAGGCCAGTAGTGTCTGTAATAGGAAAAAAACCCAGAAAGTGTTCTTTTACTTCAGCCTTGTTGTTGCTTGTATTTAAAAGAACGTACCGTACGACAACCGATATTTGTTCTTCGTGTGCAATATCTGGAGTGCAATCTAAAATAATGGAAAAATATTTAGATTGTGTCAATTCCAAAACAATAGCTTTTTTTATTCTTTCTCCCAATAATTGTATTATTTCATTCTGAATATTATGGCCAAGATAATGAATTAGGCGTGACTCAGATTTTTGAATAAGGGCAATGTGTTCCGCAAGCACATTATCAAAGTTAGAGGTATATTCAACCAGCTTCAAAAAATTACCATTATCAGAATCGTAAAGTTTTTGAGATCTTCCCCGAAAAGCCAGACATTGCCTCGCTAAAAAATGAATTATGTTGATTACTCGTTCGAGTACTGCATCCCAACGTTTTTTTTCCCGATCAATTTCATTTTGGTGCAAGAAATCTACCGACTTTTCTTTTAAAATAACAGTTTTCAATGTAATTTGTTTCTTAAGACATGATAGGTGCCCTAAGCTCTTTTCATGACGTTCTATAGCAGTAGACAAATGCTGCCAATCTTTGTAACCTATTTCACCATTAAAAGGAGTCGGAGTCGCATCAGCATGAAAAAGTTTACAATAAAAACAATAAACAGAATCAGTTGACTTAGAGTAAACCAGCCAGTTTCTTAAAACGGTTTCATTATTTAACATCTTTTTAGTATAATAAGCATTTGAAAAAGATCTTTTCGAACTATTCGAAGGATATGAACCCACTTTTACCTGTACTGGCCCACGGTCCATCAAGAATATTCTCTGTTTATCGGATAACACCTGTGGCCATAACGCGAGATCATTCATTATTATCTTCTCGAAGTATATTCTCCGGGGACGCTTCGGCACTTGGAGGTTCTTCGTCTTCTTCAACTACCGACGACAAAGACAGCAGCGGCGGCAGCGATGACGTAGAAGTGACGAGTTCTGCTGTAGAATTATCTTGGTTTTCATATGTCTCTGTCTCCAGGTGTTCGTCCGAGGATGAACCGGGTCGAACAAAAAACTTTTTAATAGAACTTGTTTTCTTTTTCAGAGACACTTCCTTCTCCAGCTTTCTTTTTCGACTCTGTGCACCAGAAAGTTTCTTTTTTCCATCGCCATCAGATATCTAAAATAAATAATAAACTAAGTATAGGCACCTAAAAGAACTAACAATGTAAATTAATATAGGCCCAGAGAAAAAGTTGCAACTTGGACTAAGTATTATTTATTACTAGCTTCTGCCCGCGACTTCGTCCGCGAGGAATTCGTATATTGCGATTCCCCCGGGATCTATTATCTCCATACCAAAATTCATCCAAATCGGTTCAGCGGTTGAGCCGTGAAAGCGTAACACACACACAGACAGACAGAAAGACAGACAGAGTTACTTTCGCATTTATAATATAAGTGTGGATATGACACATCAATCAACGTCCCGGTACCTACATTAGGCAATCAAACGGAATAAATAAATAAAATAAAAAAGTAGTTCGTTGTTCAAAGGTTAGGTACAAGTAAGACCTAAATAAATACCTAAGTATACTAGTAGGTACATATTAAAGCACTTTAACTTACCTTGTTTGTTCCGCACTGCAGTAGGATAAACAAATGAAAAATCCTAGGTCGTATAGGTACGAGTATTTAACTTCGATATCACTATCTATCACTCGATGTTTTGTTTTTTTTTTTCATGAATTTCGCTAGCTATTTTTGATGACCTCCGACCTCGAGGCATGTCGCAATAATTGTGCAAGCAAATAACCAAATCTTACCTTTTATATATTTTTTATCAAAAGAAAAGCCGATTTACTTAATATCCACATGTTTGTTCAAAGATGATACTTAATCCAATTGCATCAAGGCTTATTTCGCAAAACTACGGTGTAGCGGTAAAACAAAAATTGCGGCACGCGTACAAAAGAAAATGACCGCCGCGCGTCCCTGGGAATTTCAATTTGAACTTTATAGCATTCTAATACAGCCGAGTTAGCAATGATTGTCGGCGTGTTGTCAAACGAATCAAAACAAACAGGTGCCGATGCCGGCACGCGCCTTTGGTAGCGATGCGACATTACGCCAATTTAATATTTAATTATCTGTTTTAAGGCTGATTTCACGTTGAAACAAAAGTTATTGTGTAAATTTTAATAGAGTAGGAAAAGGAGTAGCCTTGCTTTGCTACCGCGCGCCCGGCGTCGGCCATAACACGAGCGCAGGGTCTTTGAGAGCGCATCGACGCATCTTTGGAGGTGTCGCATCAGAGGGCGCTCGGCGCCCTCTTAGACCCGGCGCCCGTGTGCGCCGCACACCCTGCACCATAGGTAAACCACCATGGAAGAGCCTGGAGCCCACGAGACAGGTCACCCTAGTGTGGGATCCAGGGTACGCCGAATGTTATTTGTTTTTCTTTTGTTGTCTTCTTTTTTGTTGTTTTCTTTCGGTATGTCTAAAATGTAAATTTTTATGAACAATAAACTATTATTATTATTATTATTAAAGACGCCTCTGTTCAAACGCCAGACTGATCTTCTGTGAGCAACTCCTCCCAGTTCAAAGTTGGTAAATTAGGTACACGCAGTTAAATTTTTTTGAATACGTCCTTCTACTAAGTTCCCCATCCGTCTTCGTCAGGATAGTCATAATACTCGCTCTTCTTTATAATATACTTTTCATCACACTTGCTCATAAAGTGGATCTTATTGCATCGGTTTTAGGCTCATAATCCAAACTATTACGCACGGGTGCTTTTTACTTTACATTACGGCGCTTGTGCTATAATAGGTATAACCCGGTAAAGTCAAGTTTGTACGTGACTTCAATTAGACGTACGTATACGAAGCACTCTTAATATAGCCGGGTAATACTTACAGTTTTTTTGTAATACCAAAAAAGAGTTCTTATGCCGCTGAAGTAAATGTAAACCTGCGCGCGCGCTGGTTTGGGTGCCATTTTCTGCAAATGTTTGTTGACGTTTTCGCTGTGTGGTTGATTATTATCAAAAAAAGTTTGTTTTTTCCTCGCAAGTGTGATGAAAACAGTCGTATGAAACTCTTGTGCTATGTTTCAATACACTCTCGGCTTCCTTATCGCGCTCGCCTGCGGCTCGCGCGCATAATACCGCCTCTAGTGTAATGACCAACATAGCACACTTGTATCATAATGTACTATTTTAAACCTTCTTCCCCTTCATATTTGTGCTCATGGTTCACTTTTCTCTGCGATACTCACTCTAATACTCTTACGTCATCAAAAAATCTCCTCCTGTCTACTCCAGCTCACACCTCTTTGTTTTACGGTTCGTCGTTCTCCGTGCGGGCTGTAGCTCTCTGGAATGCCTTTCCGATGGCAATTAGACGTGCGTAGAGCGTCGAATCGTTCAAGGCTCAGGTGAAACAGCTATACCTTTTCCAGCTTGTGGAAACAGAGAAACATTATGTACCAGGTATTAAAATTGGAGTGGGCGCGGGTCGTTTGATTTTAAGGAGGACATTTGGCTCCCTCTGCCCCCCACTTCCGCGGCCGCTGTGTACCCAGGATGAGTCGAAATAGGCCGATGATATTGATACTCAATAATGTTTTCCTATCTTTCAACCCGTAGGTACGACTCTACGGCAAGCCTCCGTTCCCTTAATAAATGGTTCTCCACAATTTTGATTTTGTATATTGAAAAGGCGTATCCAAAGTGCTCCTTTGTTGGCAAACAAATCCGAAACTGAATGCTTCGGGCAATAATTAATTATCTAGCTCTCCGGTGTAGTACTTTGTACCTTCTTTACTAATTACCTGGCCGAGTGTTTTATGAGATAAACCGAATTAGGTTCTTTGGTTTGGAATCTTTGGTTATTTATTAATCTTGTAGTATTTGTGAAAATTTGATTTATCTTAATCCTTTATTGAAGAACGTTTTATTATGAAAAAATAACAAATTTGTACTTATAGTTTATTTTTATCTGTGAAAAAATAGTAATATCACAAAAAACCTTTTTAAAATCAGCTTCGCAAGTGTTTTCGGTTTGGGTCTGCCTTATGGCTCAGTAAAGTTGGTAGCATGTCTGCCTTCAGAGCTGTAGGGCGTGGGTTCGATCCCCACCCAGGGCAAACATTTAAGTGACGAACATAGATGTTTGTTCTGTGGCTGAGTGTAGTATGTATTAAAATTATGTATTTACAAAAAAATATATATAAGTATTCTATCCGCTAGTTTCCATATTACAAACTTTGCTTAGATTGTGGTTAGATGGCCCTGGGTGAAAAATATCCACCGATATTTATTTATTTAGTGAATCCATAAGTATTTATGTGAATAGGCTAGATAACTGGTTTTTTTATTGTCCTATTATAATGTGGCCTATAAATATAGCTGACTAGTGAAAATAAAATGAAAATCTGATCACAAATAAGCAATTTATAAGCATTTTAATATAATGCTAGACAGAGAGGAGATTATGACGTCACTTCTCTGTACGCCATATAAATTCTATTCTGACAAGTATGGCGCACAGAGGCGTGACGTGAATTTTTTGTGTTGTGGAAAGGGACAGATTTTTCTCTACCAAAAACTTTGAACACATATATCATAGATATATATCAGAAAAAAAACCATTAATAACCGATTAAATTATTTTTAATTAATTTAAACATATTATATTTACTTAAATTATTCATCAAAGCTATTGGTTTCAACGATATAAACATCAGTCATCTACCCTATTGCACCCGCATCGTGATAGCGTGGGCGATCCAAACATCCTTCGGGCCACGTCCAGCGCATAACAACCAAAAAAAACAGAAGTTTTTTTAAACTTGAATTTTTAAAGGCACTTTTAAATTCCCTGTGATTCCTCTTCCTTTTACCGACTAAACAATACCACAACAAAGGAAGCTGTTCAGTCTATTCGCAGCTTGTCTTATTTCTCTGTATTTCTATTTAAATCAACGTCAAGGAGGAAAATTAAAATAAAATTCCGTATTCCCTACTACGGGAGTTAATCACTTAAGATCCTACAAAACAGAATAAACTTTTGCTCTTTTACGATCACTGGATGAATCGTAAATATTTCATTGAAGTCTTAAAATTTGAGTTATTTATTCACAGTAATATTCAGTTTGGCTATACACACTGCATCATCATCATCATCATCATCATCATCAGCCCAGAGACGTCCACTGCTGAACGAAGGCCTCCCATTAGACCACCACACTGTACAAAAACCTGCCATTTGCATCCACCGGCTGCCCGCGACTTTTACAATGTCGTCGGTCCACCTAGTGGGAGGCCGCGCCTACGCTGCGTCTTCCGGTTCGCGGTCGCCACTCAAGAACCTTTCTTCCCCATCGGTTGTCAGTTCTTCGAGCGATGTGGCCTGCCCTGCGCCACTTCAACTTGCAAACCTTGCGCAGACACACTGCATAGTCAGACTTTTTTTTATTGTATACTGCTGGACATATGCCTACCTTCGCACCTGCGGTTTGGTGGATTCACTTACGTAATTTCATTTCTTTGCCAGACGTATGCAGGTACCTATTATATCGATATTTTTCTCACCATCAGAAAGATCTGAAAATCCGTACAATAACTCAGAAGAACTCATTAGCAAAGGCCAGGATTTAAACCCGTGACTTTTCGATTCCAAGTCAAGCAGTCTCCAACTAGGCAACCACATCTTTTGCTTCTACACGCACCATTTCATAAAAGTTGGTTTAATACCGACTCTATATTCGTACAAAACGAGTGAACTGGTTATGGGTATTGTTATAGCCTCGGGTGTCGATATAACCATCATTCTTTAACTCTATAATAACCACAAATCGTTTACACGCCATATCCCGAAGCCTTTCAATTCGGACCCATAGGTTCCATGGTCCCATAACCGTTAAGGGAAATAGCTTCTAAGCTTCTGCAGACTACGCTACATTACACTACTCAACATTAGGTAATACATTACGTTATACTATACTGTGTGATTGGTAGGTTTTTTTAAATTATTTATGGGCTTGCGCTTGGGTGCCATCGCGTCTGATGTTAAACGAAGATGCAGTCTACGATGGAGCACGCTTGCCTAGAAGAAACCGATTCACTCGCGACCTGAAGACACCCAGATTATAATTATCGGGAAAAATCACTCGGGATTACGATATGACGATAATTATCAGTATTCCATTATAAGTATAATTATTCTCGCCGTTACGTAAACGTTTTCCTTGAGACCAAACCTAAAACGCTATAAAATAATATAATTCACTCTCAACAAAATGTATGGAATCGCTGATTTAAAGCACATTGCCTCACCAATTATCTAAAAATAAGTATTCGTTGATTATATATATTTTATTATTATTATTATGTTTTTATTCGACAAAAATAATGCATAAATGTATTTTCCGTATTACTAACTATTTAGGCGCTGTAGTTTAGTTTAAGTAATTACATTTTTCAATAGAATTTCTACGCGAGACCTACCTCGAAAATTTGCTATAATGTGGGCAAAAAAGGTAATAGCGTAGTATGAACAGGGACTCACTCTCCCTATACCACCAGAGGTCCAAGGGCCCAATAACCGAAGGAACTGTTTAATTGGGGCCGTGAGACAATCGAATCGACTGTTCAATCGGAAATCTCTAAATTAAGATAATTTGACGTTTTTCCGGATCACGTAGTATTTGCTACATACTATTAAAAGGAATGTTGGAAAAGTGAATTTTACGAATGAATAGACTTATATTTATTTAGTCGCATAATGTCACATTCGCACATTATCCTACGCTCGCAAAATTTATCGTCAGAATGTGCTATTGTCACAACGTCTCATTTGCGAAATATCCCGTTCTCAGTGCCCCATTTTTAAAAGGTCATGTTATTATCAAAATATCTCATGCATGGTATGAAACCGATATCGCATATAAATTAAATTAGTTCAGACGTCCAAACCTTATATACTTTCGATGGGTAAATAACTATACTATATAGGTAGTATAGGTGTAGACGTGTAATAATCATTATTATTATGTAATTTTTTTATATTATTTAATTCATAAGACGTGAGACATAGTTGTAGTATAAAGTATACTATATATACTGTACAACGGTTAAAAAAGGCGTGATATTACTTAAGGTGTATGTAATCATTATGAACAACTTTTAATCAAATAACAATCAATGTATAGGTGTATTAAACAAATAACTATACTTATATTTTTATATATATACGCTATATTACTGATGCTACAAAATAAATTATTTTTCTTTCTTTCTTTCTTATAAGCCTTTCCTCCTACCTCCTTTATTTCTTATGTTGTAGTGGTAAGACTCTATTGCGGAGCCCACCTGGTGAAGTATCACGCCCGTGCCAGTTATTCAACCACCAAGCAGTAGTGTGCCAGGATTACTGTGTTTCGGTTTGAAGGGTAATGTTACCAGAACAATTACTGGATATGAAGAGATTTAACATCTAATATCTCAGGGTGACGAGCGCAGCGCGGTGCAGCGCAGGATTGTGTTCGCAAGTTCACAATTCTGGCAGTGCTACTATGATGGGCAAGCGTGACGCTTACCACCAGGCGAACGGCACGCTAGTCTCGTCACTTGAACGTATAAAAAAGCCCTTTTTAAAAAGGGGATTATGCGACCAAACATCCAACTGCTATTCACAAAGTGTGAACTAAATTATTGGTTGTTTATATTCCTATAACAACAAACATCAAGCTATGTCCGAGGTCTTCAGGCGGCACAATAACTCTGACACTAGGGCTGGCCACTCGGCCTATACGAACCTAATTTCATTGTACATTATTACTTAGGCACCTACTAAATTTTATCTTTTAATTTATTTAACTCGGTAAATTTGCAGATTATTTTGCTCAAAATTATATAACCGTAACTCCGGCTCCGTTTCAGAATGTCTCTTTCCTAAAACATCTACTGCACGCAAAACGTCACTTTCGCACAATGTCTTTTTCGCAAAATGTCTTTTTCGCAAAACGTCCGTTTCGCAATATGTCCCTGTCGCACAACGTTCCTTTTGCAATATAAAACCAGAATCTAAAACTAAAATATAAAAAGCAGCAAAATATTTCCAAAAGATTGTAAAAGCCAAACAAAGTCCTTTCTCCGGTGAACAAAAAAAAATAGGTATTGAAACCTCGTGACACAATGGCGGATGCGACCTGACATCATCACGGAATGGGGACGCGAAATAATAAGGCTTGAGATGGCCCGATGTAGAGGAGGTAGCGGGTATAGTAGATTACTCACCTAGGGAGTTAAAGTAAAGATTAATATTAATAATCATATTTATTTACTATAATGAACATGTACAACATTTAGCACATTAGAATTTAAGTTTAATGAAGAGTCTAGGTACAGTTCAAAGTGGCAGCGGCCCCTGCACTAAGCGAAAGCTTGTATCGCAGGAAACCATCAACAAGTTAACAAAGCAGAATTTATTCATGGGCTGACAAACCATTAGTAGCAAAAGCAGTGGCATCAATAATTTGAATGATGTAAAAAAAAAAAAAAAAGAAGGTTTTTAAAATAAAGATAGTAAAGTTCAACTTTAAACAATTAAAATTTTGACAAAAAGAAAAAGAAAGTTGATTGTCTCAGACCCTCATGTATATTGTCTCCGAAGCGAAGCTGAGGTTGACAAATATGAGATCTGAGGCTTTACTTGCTCCCGTGGTGTGTATACGATTTTAGTACCGCTGCGGGGAGGAAGTGGTTCCTTTCGCTCCACGTACACTACCTTTTACATCTTATCTTGCCCTAATACCTAGGGTACCTAATCATCTGGACCAAACATGGCAAATGTTTGTCGATATGAGTGTGTACGTTTGTTACCTATTTACGCCAAAACGGCTGAACGGATTTGGATGGAATTCGGAACGGAGATTATTTCCTGGAATAATACATAGGCCACTTTCTATCATTATCATCTTCATCAACAACGTCATCACGCGGGCTGAATCTGCGGGACGCAGCTAGTTAAAGTAGCGCTCGTGGCGTAGCTTGACTAGGTGATTCTAAACGATCACCGATGTTAAGCAACGGATGGTCCGCTCAGTCTGCGGATGGGTGATCGTGAGTGGCATTTATTTCTGAGCGCTACCGTGGATCGGATGACACGTAAAATTGTTGGTCTTGGTTGTTTGTTCTAGTTTCTATAACAACAACCGTCAGCCATGTCAGAGGCCCTTGGGCGGCACATTAACTCTGACACTAGGGCTGGCCACTCAGCCTATACGAACTTACTTACTTACACAATACAGCTATACCGTAGAAAAAGGCAATCGTTATCGACGAAGTGTGTGAAACAACAGAATAAATTCGCGATTTTAGGGATGATCCGAGTATTTCCAAACACATAAAATCCCAATAAAGGTAAAAAAAAATACTAAGTGCCTTCTCTTTTCTTATAATTTGACATTGCTCTTATTTCTATACCTACAGGTACCTTGGAGGAGATAGCTCAGGTTCAGATCATTGATTCATACAAATTATTGTTAGCGTCAATCGAAACAAACAAAAATCATCGAATCGAAATTGGAAAAACTCGATCTCGACACTCAGAAATGTCTGGAGCATACAGTGCTATTCTTGTACTTTGGCGAGATCCTTATTCAAACTCGTTCCATTAGTTAAATTTTTGGCCTCGATCACTCTCTTGTAGATTATGAATTATCTACAAAATGCCCCCCCGCTTGTGACTCGTGACTTGCGACGTCAGTGCCTGTGTACGCCTTTGTCCTAGGCAGTGTTGTTTGCTCCCGTTTTAAAATTAAAACTATGTGGTCCGGAATGTAAGCCTGTAATATTTCGTTTGCCATTCGAATAAAAACTTTCACAGCGATGCTATTTTATAGTTTGAAATGAATGCTATTGGGCTTTTTGGGGATTATTATAAAGTTTTGTTGTATTATCTGGTAGGTTATCGACTTAGTTTCATTGAGGATTAAATGAATTTTTGTATGCCTAGAGACATAAGTTGCATAGAGATAAAAGTTGGATAATCATAGATTTTGTCAAAAATTTACACCGACGCGCATTTCTACATTATAACATGAATGTGAATTATATTGAGGAAAAGGGCTTGATATTTTTACCACCCGCATTAGTTTTAGCATTTTTTATGAATATGACGGACTTATAAACAATATCTTGGAGGTTATTGTTTTAAATAGTAAAAATTGCCGCTGGCTAGCTGCCGACTGATAGTAAACCAGGTATTGGCTCGAGTATTTGGATCTTCTCTAGACATTCTCTACTTTTTGTTTGCTTTTTCGACGGGTTCCGATATTTAATCCATCCAAAACTTTGATGAAATATAGGGTAGAACCCCGAATGCCGCTCGAAAATGGCAACGTCAAAACAAGGCATATGCCTAGTTTTGCTCTCAGTCGCGTGTGACCGCGCCAATCGTGTGACGTGCTACGTTGCCGAATGTTTTACAAGCTCAAAAATGTTTTACAACTCTATTACAGTTATAAAAATTAAAAATCCGCTTGTGGACTTTTTTTATATTAACTGGAGAGGTATTGTGTCTACATTGGCGCGGGACACTTTTGAGGTTCGATTTTCATAGAGACTGTGTTACTATAGTAGGTATATTTGATCTAAGATCCAAAATTAGAATCATGGATCTATTCAAGATCTCCCGATCAGCCTCTCTCATGAATTTGTCATAGTCTATAGATCGAAAATTAAACATTTTTAAACTGTATACCGTGTATCATATACGTGTGTGTCTGTGTGTGCAAGTTTGTTTGATTTGGGTTTGGATAATGAAACAAGTTTTGTTGAAATTGGATTACAATTCCTATCTGAGATCGTCAATTTTATTGGACCAGCCGTTAGTCTCGACCTAGTAGCATTGTCTAGACTTTCATCAGTTTGGATACAATCCTTTTTTTTTTCTTCAAAGAAACCAAACAAACAAAGAAATAAATTAATAAACCATTAGACGAACACACTCGCATTTGTAATAGCAAGTATTTTCTCAGAACGGTAAGGGGAAATGCGCCGTATACCGGCACCGAAAAGCATTTGACCAATCATCGCACCGACAAACTTTCTTGCGAAATTAGTATTCTTACCCCAACACCGCTCGCAAGATTATGTAAATGTTCCTACAGAACTTCCCACTTAAATAATATATGAAATTATGTAAAATACCCAAAGAAAGACGGGTGGCCGTTTCAAAGTTTTATCACTTTTTGAGGCGCGAATGTTTGAGTTTTCTCTCAAGTATACGTGATGTCGCGTCGAAGGTTTAGTATAAGTTTCATAAATTTGCTAGGATTTTAAGAGGTGAAAAAAGTTTTTCTTTTTATGTCTTGTCTTTGTTAACTTTTTAAACTTGTGCCTGAATTATGTTGCTCTGTACGTCTTTTTAAATTAATTGTGCTTGCGTGCTTTCTGGGCTAAGTGCTTTACTGTGATCGACAAGTCCATCGTCGAAAATTATGACGACATTAATTAGATAGACTATTATAAAATTTAAGACGTTTTTAGGTTTTTTAATTTTATTTATCATCATCATCATTAGCCCGGAGACGTCCACTTCTGAACGAAGGCCTCCCCCTTAGACCACCACACTGTACGACAACCTGCCACCGGTTGCCCGCGACTTTAACAATGTCGTCGGTCCACCTAGTGGGAGGCCTTACTACGCTGCGTCTTCCGGTTCGCGGTCGCCACTCAAGAACCTTTCTTCCCCATCGGTTGTCAGTTCTCCGAGCGATGTGGCCTGCCCATTGCTACTTCAACTTGCAAACCTTGCGAGCTATGTCGGTAACTTTGGTTCTTTGGTGAATATCCTCGTTCCGGATTCTATCGCGTAAAGTAACTCCGAGCATAGCTCTCTCCATTGCCCGTTGCGTGACTCTGAGTTTCTCCAAAAGGCCAGCAGTTAAAGACCACGTTTCAGTTCTATATGTCATCACTGGCAACACACTGGTTGAAGACACTGCGGGATTTTGGACGAGAAGATATTACGCAATTTCCCGAACGCTGCCTATCCGAGTTGGATTCTTCAAGCGACCTCTTTGTCGATGTTGGACCTACCTAACTGAATAATCTGTCCAAGGTAGTTGTAGTGATCAACGACTGAGAGTATCGCTCCCAACAACAACCGGTACGGGTACAACATGAACATTGGACATGATCTTTGTCTTGTTCATGTTCATTTTCAGACCCACCTGTTGGGAAACGTTACTGAGGTCGCTGAGCATAGTATTGAGGTCTTTCAGCGACTCTGCCATGATGACTATATCATCGGCAAAACGAAGGTGAGTGATGTATTCGGCATTAATGTTGATGCCAAATCCGTTCCAGTCCAAGAGCTTGAACACGTCTTCCAATGCGTTCGTGAACAGTTTCGGAGAAATAACATCATCCTGTCTCACGCCTTTCTGCAATTGGATTGGTTTCGTGTTCTCGTCCTGCAACCGGATTGACATGGTGGCGTTTCTATACAACTTCAGCGCTTCGATATACCTATAGCCGATATGACATCGCTGGAGGGACTGCAATACCACCCAGGGGCCGTACTGTGAACCTCTTATAGCGGGATCGAATAGGTTCAGCTGCCGACACTGCGCGTCCGCGAACCTTATTGCAGCTAAGCGTATTCGGCCCCGGAATAAGCGCTCATGGTACGGCCCCAGGTCTCGATTGAATTGAAGGCTTTTTCATAGTCCACAAACGCTAGACATAACGGCCGATTATACTCCTCAGTCTTCTGTATAATCTAGCGGAGCGTGTGGATGGGGTCTTTAGTGCCAAAGCCTTTCCGGAAATCGGATTGTTGTGTATTTTATTTATATAATTGAAAAAAAATACGCACTCGCAATTACAATGATCCTTGAATAAATATATTCCTACTCATAAGGTTTTCGTAAAACATATTATTATTGTAAGTATGGGAATTAAGTTAAAAAAAATTACGTTGTATGTAAGCCTTTTCCCATAAATCAAAAAAATATAATTTGCATTTAAATATTTACTATAAATTTGTACACAACTTTTCCCACGTTCCCCGATTTAAATATAAAATACAGAAAAAACGTTTAAATTGGTCTTCTGAAACGGTAGTTACTGCATCGACAAAATATCTTCAAAAATATTTTCCTCTTTTAATAATTTCTCCTAACTGCAAAGTTAACACCAATCCAATACAGTGTTGCCACTTACCCTAATAATCTTACCCGTAATATTTCTGCGGTCATACCCAATTCTCTCTCTTTCCATTTCCAGATGTTGGAAAGAGACGGGCAATACGGGCATACCCTACTTTATTATGATAATCGGAAAATTCGCCACATTCGTGCGGAGCGGGCGCGACTCGATTTCCTTTACTTGAATAAATGATGAGGTATCATTGCAAGGCTATTTTGAATGTGGAACAGATTTTTTTTCTCGATTCCGTGAAAATGTTTGGCTTTTACCAGTTGGCGTATTATGATTGCCTGCTTGTTTGAATTGATTGAATATTGATACAGGTTTAAGCTTACTTTAATACGATAATAAATACTTAACTGGCTATCATTTGTTCTATTTGTCTATGAATACGAAATTATTTTAATGATAGTGGGGATTTTCAAGCGTGGGGATTATGGCAACACCTCCCTATTAAGGGCCTTCGTCCAGCAGTGGACGTTTTCTGGCTGATAGGTAGGGGATTTTCAAACGACTGCAAAAAAGACGGTTCTCAATTCGGCTGTATGTTTTTTTTTTTGTATTAATGCTACGTGATTACTCCGCCAATTATGAATTGATTTTGATGGTTTTTTTTGTTTGGTAGGTAATACTTCAGAGGTGGTCCCATATACATTTTATCGAAATCAGTTTAGTAGTTTGGTTTTAAAATCAAAATTACTAGAAAATATGAAGATGTCATCCAGGTATTCGAAGTTGAATTCGGTTGTATTTTTTTTTAAAGTAAAGTATTAATACTAATATAATACGTCAAAATGCAGTTGAAAATTTAAATTGCAATTTATGCAGATTCTTATTTAACATATTTATTTAAACTTTAATCCCTAAAATTACCTAAGTCAAACTTCAACAATTCCAAAATAAGAATAAAATAAAAAAAACTGGCAGTATAAAAAACTTCCCAGTTTGTTTGTGTTATTTTTGTATCAATTAGCGATTTTCGAAACATGATTTAAAATAAGTCGTTTCCTTCAACTCGATAGAAAGCGCAAACTAAACGCGCCTGTCAAAAACTATTTATACTATTTTTGATATATGATATTTTGACATGAAATAAAATAAAAAACTTGACAATGACAGTCACGTCTGGTCTGCGCAAAGTCAGAGCCATCTACAATGAGCTCCTTTTTTTTATTGCTTGTCAGAAAATTTCCCATTTTCGCAGCGTCAGTTTATAAACGCCACCTTTAATTTTGAGCTGACAACACTGCATAAAATAGGGATGGGCATTATGTAGATAAAAAAAATGCCATGTCTTACAGTGTGGTGGTCTAAGGGGGAAGCCTTCGTTCAGCAGTGGACGTCTCCGGGCTGATGATGATGATTATTTAGATATTGGACCTGGGTATGTCCAAAAACTGCATCCAGACCCACCGGAGGAAGGACAACAGCGTCCTCTCGGTTAATGGTGGTGAGCATTCTGCGATCCCCAAGCCGCCTGCCAAGCGTGGGGATTATGGCAACCCCTCCCTATTAAGGGAGAGGCCTTTGTCCAGCAGTGGACCTGTTCTGGCTGATGATGAGGTAAGTTTGGATCCGTCCATTAGGCTACACTATGTATCAAAAGATTAAGCACTCAAAACATCAAATCGATTAGATTTAAAGATTACGTTACGTTAAGTGCTCGTACTTAACTGACAGTTCAGCAATTAGGTTCAAAGTTTACTTAAATTTTACAGTACGTTAGAAACGTAGCTTTCATTCTCTTCATAATTTATTTACCAACTTCAGTTTTACGGCGGATTTATAAAAATAAAACCGTTTCTACTCCACCTGTTAAGAAATGGATGGCGTCTTACAAATTCACAGCTTCGTCGCAAAAAACCTCATCTTTTTAAACAATCCTTATTTCAAAGCCATAAAAGTCACATTACGTGTGAAAATTATGCGCCTTAAATTTTAGGGAAGTGTCTCTGGAAATTGAACTTTATTGTTGGAATTTTATAGTCTGAAATGTTTTGAGGTTGTTATTACCTGTGTTTGTCTAGTGACATATCTTGTGAGAAAGCTCGTAGAATATTCAGTGATAATAATGCTCTGCTTGAAATGCTTAAAGCAAATGTGGAAGAATTGGTGATATTTTTTCAGGTTTATCTTGCTTACAAGTCTGGGTTTAAGACGATGATACTTCTCTCAAGATTTATTATGTTATTGTTTTCTGCTTGCGTTCGCTACAGAATAAATAATAGTACTACGTACAGAAAGTTCACGCCGCAAAGGAATTGAAATAAATAAGGACTCTATCTACTAGGCAATAAAGTAGCAATTCAACTCGCACAGCGCTGGATACCGCTCGCTATATTCACCTAGATATACCGCTCTCTTTCTATCACGTATGCTTAGTTAGGCTAGCGTGCGGGCGGCCACCGACCTCAGCCTTGCATTGTCCTCTCGGAGCGGACCGCCGGCCGAACATACCTAAACATACCTTGTGTGCGGAGTGACACCCCCCTGCATTCGCTTCCTGTGCTGTCAGTTATTATTAATTTGACAGAGAAGATCGATTGTTATAATGGGAATGAATAAATTAATTTTGCCGCATCCGGTCCTCATTTAACCCTCCCGCTGGCGTGTTAGAAACTAGAGTGTAACAGTACAGCTTAGTACGTAATGTGATTCATATTTTTTTAAGTCAACTCGTGTCATAATTTTTTAAGTCAACTCGTGAAGACTTAATTTGGCGTACGGCTTAGGTAAGTGTGAGGACGCCGTTATATATATATTGACTGATTGTAACTTTACTATATACCATAATTAATTCTTGCCTTTATCCCACTATTGGGATTCGCAGCATGTTTCCTTCTCCACTGAAGTCTATCATTCGTCATCTCTGCATTCACTCCCCTATCGCCGGATTTAAGGGGAGGCAATAGGGGCAACTGCCCGGGGCCCCCACATAATTTGTACTTACTATACTCTAAGCTTACTTTATTAAAAGAGTATGAATCCTAATAATTATGTTTGCTGACAAAATTTGTTTTGTCTCACAATAAATTACTGAAAACATGGAAAAAAATATTATTTAAGTAACTGCCAAAGCCAAGCGTGGAGATTACGGCAACCCCTCCCTATTATACAAGAGAATAGTTTATTGATAACACCAAAGTTACACGTCAAATTTAATTAAGTATCTATTAAATAAAAATGAAATGAAATCAGTGCTGTAACAAAAAAATCACTTAACAAAATAAAATGATAAAAAAATCACGTTAATAATCTTTTATTTTCTTGGACTCTCTATATAATCAAAGCTTATTTTAAAATAAGCTTCAATGTCATAAAACAAATTCCCTTGTAACCACGCTCTCGGCTTGGTTTTGAAGCACGCGACGGCCTATTAAGGAGTCTAGCAGTGGACATCTTCTGGTTGATGATGATGATGACTCCTTTTATTAATAAAATTGGCGTAGTTTTGACACATTTTGTTTAATTTATACGGGATTTATTTATTTATTATTTATGTTAACGGGAATACTCACGTTAAATAAAACAAAAAGATGACTCCTTTGTCCAAGGCCTCTACACCTCTAAATCCGGCCCTGCACTCCCCCTTACATGCATATATCAGCTTTTAGACAGTTCATTCATTCTTTTTTAAGACGCCCCTTCTGGTTTTACCACTTACCATCATTTCTAAGGCACTATTATGGCCCTCCTCTCTCCTCATCATGTTTCAGTCACTGGTGTTACTTTTAGACTTCCATTTTCTAATATTGTCCATCTTTGTCACTCCACACAACCATCTTAACATTCACATCTCCGCTGCGTGCAATTTCCTTTCGTTCTCATCTTTGGTGGCCCAACACTCCAACCCTCACGCCAAAAATAAGCTTAGTGTAGCTTATGCGCGAAGAACTCCGCGAAAACGGTAACAGCTCGTTTTTGTAATCGAAATTAAACCTTGGCCATCAAGAGTTGAAGCTGAAATTAAATCACTCGAACTCATCAAAGACGTCGTATCAGAGCGTGAATGAACGGTTTTTGAATAACAAACTACTTAGAGCTAGATAATCCAGACTACGAATGTATTTTCCTATATTATGAAAAAAATATGAGACGATCTACCAAGGCGATTTCCTTCAAAAGTGATCTGCCACCAAAAAATACCTCTTTAAGTTACGATGATGATTACTGATTTTGTGAATTTGGCTGGATGACGTGTCAATATATTGTTTTATCTTTGCATCCGACCTACTCACTTTATCTACTCGGGGCTCACTTTTAAGTAACCCTAATTACTTATTAGCCAGAAGATGTCCTCTGCTGGATGAAGCACCCTCTTAATAGAGGAGGGTTTAATATACTCCCCACACTTGGCAGACGGCTTGGGGATCGCATAACGCTTACCACCGTTAACCAAGAGGACGCTGCTGCCCGGCCTCCGGTGGTTCAAGATGCAGTTTTAGGACATACCCAGGTACGTGCAACATTAAACTAGACTTAAAACAGTATTTTGTTTTGTCTGCAGAGAGTGGGGTGCGACCTGCGCGTGGGGTCCACTCGGCGTGTGGACGAGTGCGGTGTATGCGGCGGGGACGGCTCCTCGTGCTCCCGGCCGCGGTACCACTGGCTCGCCACTCCCGGCTCGCTCTGCTCCGCTACTTGCGGTGGAGGTACACTGTGTGTTGCCAGAGAAAAAGAAATGACTAAGAAAAAAGGGTGTGGGGGGACTGTGTGTGGGGGGGTGCGTTCCTACTAATGGAGACGCCAAAACGTTGAAACGAACGAACAGAACAGAACGTTGGGAACACACCGCTTGTTCAGTTTTAAATATGTATGTAGTTGAGTGTCCAGCCTTAATAAGAGACACTGTTTTAAACTATCACGGTTGTTTACTAAAGTTCTATTAATATTAACGGGATATTTACCGTGATTATGTTGTGAAATGAGCTCCGATATTTCGGCGCAGTTGCATGCACCATGTTCACGAGTAGACTGAAGAATGCGGGTGGTTGTCAAAAGAGTTCGAAAAAACATTAAGGGCATTCATAACGAACTACCCTCTTTCTAAGTCTTTTACTACGATTACTGGAACTCGAACCCAAGTCTCGACAAAACACACTCACAATATCACTGCATATTTTGTTTTAAACACAATAAGAGAGTTGATAATGCAGCCCGAAGGCTTATAGCTTTGCAAAATAATTTAACACATGTCAGCACACATTCATTTTGAAGTCGATTAGGTTGACTTAAAAATTTGGTGTCACAGACGTACTACTATTCAAATTTAAATCTCTTTTCCGATTCACAAAAGCCCATACAACTCCATCGCCGACCTCTGTCACTACCGCGCCAATACATTACAGTAACATTGTTAATTGCGCGTCGGTGGTAATTTATATCGCGAGTCCGCCATTACTCCGAGCCGACGATAAATCAGAGTTCCTTTTGTTGAGCAACAGTTTCTTGAAGACGGATGTAGTAGACGGGCGAGGTAATGTGGCTGGGATGTTGGACGATTACTAAAAATAATTGTAGGTGTTTAGGTTGTTACTGACTGTCAGAAAGTACAGCGCTTATAATATTTATTACATTTTCTAGCGACAATTATCTTGCGCAAGTTGAAGTGGCAATGGGCAGGATACGTCGCTCTAAAAACTGATAACCGATGGGGAAGAAAGGTTCTTGAGTGGCAACCGCAAACCGAAAGGCGCAGCGTAGGCGCGGCTGCCCACTAGGTGGACCGACGACATTGTAAAAGTTGCGGGCAACCGGTGGATGCAAATGGCAGGTTGTGGTAAAGTGTGGCGGTCTAAGGGGGAGGCCTTCGTTCAGCAGTGAACGTCTCCGGGCTGATGATGATGATAATGAATTATCTTCTTAACACTGACTGAAAATCAAACTAAAACCTTACCGAAAAAACTCTAGAATAAATTTGTACCAAAATTTCTTATCGTACCATAGGCACCAATTTTGAATTTTAAATTTAATTTTAAAAGAAGGTACATTTTCTGGCAACCCTAGGCCGAAGCTCAGTCCTGAACTCTGTACCTCCAAAGCCAGCTGAAAGTTATTGCTAGTGTCGTCTTCAAAATCTACATCATAGATACTAGTTACTACTTATTTTTTTTAGTAAATATTTAAAACGCATAAATCAAAATGGAATTTAGTAAATAATCGATGTATACTTTACCCCATTTTTAATTTTATTTTACTATTAAAAATACACATAGGTAGTTTTGACACATTTTTGTTGTGTGTTTGGAGCATCCGACTGAAATACAATAAAAAAATACTTAGCACATTTTATTTCTGTTCTATAGTGACTACAAAAATATTTATTTTAACCGAGTGATATTATTTTATCGCTAATAAAATTCACAGAAAATTGCCCGTCCACCACTCCTCTATCCAACCAAAATTTAGCGTAGGCCGATTCTAATTAAGAACCCCTGAAAGATGAATATCAAGATAAGAGTAAGCACTCGGCCCTGGTGTTGCGCAATTTGTTGTATAGCTGACGGTGGCGGGTCAGAATAAATATTTGGGTTAAGTTTGTTCAAATATTTGATTGGAATGTCTCGGGATTGGATGGAGTTGTCTTGGAATTTAGTTTACAGCTTGATAAACATTGCGCGGGACTGAGTTAAGGATCAGATGGGGCCTGACATACAAATGTGAACTCTATATCACATGTGCTACGAGTTTAGGTTACGAGTTTTTTAACGAGCTAAAATAAATAGTAAAGATACAGAGGTCGCGCGGTCTCAGTTAGGGGCTGTAAACTAGTTTGGTTTAAGCGCTTGTTTTCCGCACCCCGGATATGTTAGGTTACGCTAGGGATAGTAATACCCGCCGCGGGTTAACCGACTCGTTACGACGCAACCGAACCGCCCACTAACGGCCGCTAACCGCTCTAACGCATGGCTTCGTTACGGGCCATGGGCGGGCGACCGCGGTCAACCAGTGCGTCTTTTGGTAAATAATACGGATTCCTTGTAATCTTCCGATTAATTTGTTTCAGTATATTTCTCGTACAAAAAAAAAAAATATTGTAATAAATTCGATAAAATGACTAAAATCTATATTATAACGTTACTTAATTTTTTAATATTAACACATAACAACACACAATAAAAAAAATATAAAAAAAGCTTTTCCTGTTTTTTTTCTATTAGACATATTTATTTTGAATCTATTGAATGGATTATTTTGGACCTGGGTAAGTTCTAAAACTGCATCCAAAACCACCGGAGGACGGGCAGCAGCGTCCTCTTGGTTGACGGTGGAGAGCATTCTGCGATCCCCATGCCGCCTGCCAAGCGTGGGGATTATCGCAACCCCTTAAGGGGCTTTCATCCAGCTGTGGACGTCTTCTAACTGATGTGTTTGTGTGTGTGTGTGTGTGTGTGTTTGAATGAATTATTTTACTTTAGTATACCGTTATATTTTATCATTTTGAATCCTCTAAGAAGTCCAGTAATAAAATAGTCTAATGTAAAACTCCAGAGCTCATTATAGACATTTCGTAAACCCTTTAAGGACTTAATACCATTTTCAACCGACTTAAAGAAGGTTCTTAATTCGAATATTTATTTTTGTTTGTTTGTTACTTATGAACTGATTTTGATAGGTAATACTTGAGAGGTGGTCCCGTATATATTTTATTTAAATCGGTTCAGTAGTTTGATTTTTAAATCTAAATGACTGGAAAATATGAAATCTCATGTCATACAGGTATTCGAAGTTGAAGTCGGATGTATTTAAAAAAAAAATAGAGTCCCGGTGCACAAATCAGGCGCGATACTCAAAAAATCACAGTTCTTTTTTTCAATCCCCGCTAAGTAAATAGCGGAACTCCCTCGTATTTGTACACCAGCATTAAGCGGCTCAAATCTGATATTCCCCAAATCCCAGTTCAAAATGAGCTCAGTATTTACATATTTATGTATTCAAAAGAACTTCGTCGTCTACGGGCTCGTTAATCGCTCATTACCATGTTCTTGTGACACTGGAGTTAAAGAACTAGAGGAGCTATCTTGAGTCAATATCATCATCAGCCCGGAGACGTCCGCTGCTGAACAAAGGCATCCACCTAAAGCTGCGCGTACTGCGCCGGCATGGGAGCGGATGGAGCGGACGGATTTGTTGCTTTGTATTAATTTCTATGGGACTGTCAGAGGCCTTCGGGTGGCATATTAACTCTGACACGAACTTACTTACTTAATTGTGGGACTATGTACACTGGATTGGCAAATCCGTGCCAGATACCGGCATTTCTGCCGATCGCGGCATCCGCAGTGAAAGTGCCTTTCGGAAGATACCGGTAGTTCTCCAGATGACGCCATCCGCAGCGAACGCGCCATTCCGATGTCGATAAGCAAATGCGAAATCCAAATGCAGTGGACGCAACCTATCGGCATTTTATAAATGCGACGCTCCGTACAGGCCGATTCCGAGGCAGTGGATGCGCAGCTTTAGACAGCCACAGTGTACAACAATCTGACATTTGCATTCACCTGTTGTCGACGATTTTCACAATGCTGTTAGTCCTAGGGGAGACCTGCCAAAGCTGTACCTTTCAGTTTGTGATATCCAGTAGCCACACAACCTTTTTCATTTGTTACCTTGTTCAATGCTTCAATTCAATTCTTAATGTTTCTCAAGTTATAAAGGCTTCCGATCAAAATAGAGCCAGAGCTCTAGCACGCGGCGAGGACTAATTGGTCTTTCCCGCGCGTGAACGATACGAACGATAAAGCTAGAATATGAATACATCAGTCTCGATTTTCTGGAAAAATAGTTGATAAACGTTTATCACGGCTCGCGTGCTACGACAGCGTTGCTACTCCTAGTTTGGTGGCTATGGCCGTACACAAAATGTCGAGATATCATGCTATAACAAGTTTTTTTTGGAGTGATGCATAATACAGATTTAAAATACTTATGTATAAAAAATTTACAAACAAATTATAGCTAAGGATAAGTTGTCATCCAAAGTTAGCTTTGATTATGTCAAAACTACTGCCATTATCATAAGCCTATATAAGATCTAGTTCTCTTTTGGTCAAACTATGAAGTACAAATATAAAGACGCATAGATTGAAACAAGTATTGGTGTTGCCATGTTAATTAAACTGAAAACAAATGAATAAATAATATGAGTTTGATAATATATGGTTTCTATGTCTCATCTAGAAACTCTAAATCCATTCGCTAATTTGGTTTCCGAGTTTCGCCCTAATGGATATTTGAACACTGCAACTTTTACGGTTTATTTTTACCGAAGCCAATTTCAACAATTTTATCTTTTCAAATGAACATTCGGAGGTCTTTTAATGCGAAAATAATTGGAAATGTGGTTTATGTAATTGCGAAAGCTCTTCGTATAATTGCAGAAGTGGTTTAAATAATATAGCTGTACACTTTGTAGGCTAGGTTTTGGCTCTAATATTCCTGTGGATGCCAGAAAAGTCAAAGGGTATGTGGAAGATTAAAAATAACTAGGTAAGGCTTGGAGCATTTTGAAATGCTGACTGAATTATTTCATTTGCAAGTCTTTTAGTAGAGGCAGACTCGTTGGCGTCAAAGAACATAGGTTATAGGTGTAATTGAAGTTTTGATCATGCATTTTAATACTTTGCTTTACTAGTAAACTTATAAAATACAGACACTAATAATTACATTAGGGAATGTGTGACCCGTTCAGGGAGGGGAGGGGGATCTACAAAATACCGTGTTTATTTACGGGGGTTTTCGTCACGTAGTCAATATACGTAAATAAACAAATGAATATTCTCTAGTGAAAAAATTTCGCGCTTTTTCGAGCTATTTTCAAATATGAAGGTATATCAAGTTTTTTTTTACTTATAATAAATATTACTTTACTTGTAATAAGCACGCACTCTTAGCGTCATGCGGCAAGCGCCTTATTAATAAACGCAAATATAATAAATATCGGTGGACATTTTTCACACAGCGCCATCTAGCCCCAAACTAAGCAAAGCTTGTAATATGAAAACTAGATAGCTGATAGAATACTTATATACATCTTCTTTTTTTGTAAATACATACTTATAATACATACTACACCCAGACACTGAACAAACATCTATGTTCGTCACATAAATGTTTGCCCTGGGTGGGGATCGAACCCACGCCCTACAGCTCTGAAGGCGGACATGCTACCAACTGAGCTATAAGGAAGAAAATATGAGGAAAATTTGTTGTTTACTTTCTGTTTGCAGCATTGATAATAAAACCATCTACGTATCTACGTGAAAATTAGAGAAAGGGGATAAAACATTGTAAAAATGGGTCTCGTAGTATAGATACGTTCCCTTACACATTAGGGTTGGACACTAAGCTTACACGAACATAAAACTTAAGTTGTCCAAAAAGTCTTCATATACTGATAATACAGCTGCGCGACTACCATTTTTAACAATAATCGTTAAATTTAACATATAAATTAAAATCGGTATTTTCTCAATTTTTTTTCAAATAAATTAGCTATACCGAAGGTAATGGAAGATGGGACCGGCCTTTGGTTTGGGACACTACATGTGTCGACACAATAGCGCCGTCCCATCTTCCTAGGACAAATGATCACGCTGGCGCTGCCGCCTCTAATACTGAAAACCTCAAACGGCACAAATATGGGTATTTAGACAGATTGTAACATGTTTGTGCTATTTGAGGTAGAGACTTTAGGACCTTGGGGGCCGGCCGCACATGTCTTATATAGGGACCTGGCGAAACGTTTAGTCGAGGTGTTAGGTGACCGGAATGCTGGCGTATATTTTGGTCAAAAACTTAGTATTGCCATCCTACGTGGCAATGCCACCAGCATTCTGGCCACCTTTCCATCGTCTACGGGGCTTTTACTTTAAATTTTAAGTTTTGTATTTTTTATTATGTAGGGTTTATTATTTGTTAGTTAGTTATAATTTAATTTTAGTATATAATTGTATTTCATTAGTGATAATTTAATTATTAAAATAAATACTAGCTATACCAACACCTTAAATTTAGCGACATACATAACGGTATTCGCGCTGTGGGTCCTTTAAAAGCGTACTTCATCCTAGACCAAAGTTACCAGAGAAGTTAGTGACTTGAAGAGGCTTGACAACTAATACCTATGAGTGACGAGAATGGTGTATTGCGGCGCAGGATTTTGTTAGCAAGTTCACAATTCTAGCACTACCATTATGGGCAGGCGTGGGCGGGGGCTTATCACCAGGCAAAAGTCTCGCCCGTCTCGTCTCTCGCATTAAAAAAATATATTTCTATCGCATCATTGCTTATCATGCAGGGCATGGTAAACGCGGGCCTAGCTCGATTAAAAAGTTGATTCACACAACTACGTTGAGTGATTTAATATTAGTGTTGGTTTCAGGCTACAAGATGTCGCTAGCAGTATGTCGCGACCGCCTCACTGGGTCGGACGCGCCTGAGGAGCTTTGTGACGCTTCCAGCAAACCGCAGGCTTCTGTAGTCCGGTGTAACACGCACCCATGTCCTTTCAAGTGAGTTTTTTGTGCTTTACTTAAAAATTATGTACATAGCGCCACTAAGCAAAAATACAGCGCCAAGTTGTTCGCCGTGTTCAGCTTCTTGAAAGAAGATTTTCGCTTGAAGATACCATTTTCGACTACACTGTCACTCAACGTCCTAAGAGCTGAACATTAGCCTCATCCAATGCACGCTACTCGGACCGAGCTTCGGCTTCGTCTTACTCTATATCGTCACTGACACAGGACACCACAGGCATCCTACGCTACGCCTAGGACTCGGATGACTTTGTTCACCTAGATGATTTCACCCAGGTGAACAAAGTGGAATAAACCTGAAAACCGGGATGAAAATCCTTATGAAAAAGAAATTGTGTTCTCCTTGGAACTACTGCCAAAGTTAACATATTAATACTTGCACCTCTTGTGCTGCTTCGCTGAATTTTTTTGAAGGTAAATATACTGATGTATGCCTTAAACTGTTTTTATGTGTAGATGGTACGTGGGCGAGTGGTCAGAGTGCAGCGCAACGTGCGACGGTGGCGTGCGGACGCGCCGCGTGCTCTGCGCTCGATCCGCCAACGTCACCCGAGCGGACACATACGATCCTGGTAACTATCGCCCCAATAATCTATCTCGTAATTATTATAGATGATACTTTCTACGGTGTCACTCTAAAGACGAAAACGTAGCTACATAGATTGCTACCACTTATATGATTATTTACGGGACATTTACCATGATTATCTCGTAATTGGACCTCCTGATATCTTGGCGTTCATTCGCCACGTACAGCATGCATGTCCCTGCATGCAGCACTCTGCACTGAGTCCACCTGGGGAAGTACCACGCCTTTGTAGGTAATTCTTGAACTGCTTGGCACGCAGATTCTGGCACTGCTACTGTGGATAGGCGTGATGCACCACCAGGCGAACGTCTTGCTTGTCTTGTCACTCAATTGCATTCATAAAAAGACAGGGGTCCCTAATAATTCCCATAAAAAATTTCATCCTAATTATGTATTGCATACCGTTTTAAGTCCTAATAATCAGTCATCCTAATGGCAAATCTACATAACATTACTACACATACCATCACTGCTCCTAATATTCATTGGATATAATATTTAAAAGCTATAAAATTTCAAATCCTAACAATATCTAATCCTACAGTAAATGAACATGATGAGGATGAGTAGCTGTTACTCATCCTAATATAAAATCATCCATAATATTTAAAGTCGCATCATTTCTACTCCTCATTTAACGTAAATGAATTGGTTTTGTCAGCGAGCTTTAATATACATAGTGTAGCATGAGTAGGAGGATTTCTGGGTTGAAATAACAAAGGCGGGAAAAGGGCTTTCCAGTATTTGTAAAAATACAGAGAGAGATAGTGAGAAAGAAAAAGAGAGAGAGAGACGGAAACCTCTCCATGAAAGAGGGGGAGTGCGGAAACCTATAGTTTTCGAGAAAACAATATAAATGAATTTTTATGTTAAGTATAATGTTTTATTGGGAATGCACTTTATTGACTGACTTCTTGATCTAACTTTGATATAACTCGAGGCAACGATGCTACGAGGTGGGTCTGTCACTTATTTCGAACCTAACCAACTCAAAGTCGACTCCGGGTGGGCTCCTCTCTCTAATTAACAATTAAAAACTAAACCAAAAAAGCTACTAGAACTAATCATTCTTAAGAACTCTATGAAAAAATAAATTAGTAGTAGTAGTAATACATAATGTATAACCATTATGTTCACCACTAAGGATTGACAAACACAAGGACAAAAAATCATTATGCCGGTAAAAATATATGTGCATGTATCATTACGACTACAGTAGTGTATGACTAAATGCGTATGACTAATGACAATAGGACAAAAATCAGTATGTCAATTCTTAGGACCCCAAAAAGACAGCGCATGCTCTGCAATATAGTCCTACCACAAAAAAAAAATGATTGGCTGTAAAATGATTGTGATAAACTTTTGTTGTAGGAACAAATTTGGAGCCCGGGTGCGTGTCTCAAGCCCCCAGAGCGTCGCAGCCCTGCAACCAGCACGAGTGTCCAGCGTGGGTGGCGGGGTCCTGGTCCGGGGTGAGTACACTAACGTAACCAACTGGATCAATACATTGCAGGTATATCTGGCGCTACTGAGCTTCTACAGGCAAAACTTTTCGCAAACGGCGCCAGCGGCGGTCCAACACTAGGCCTAGCCACTCGGCGTAGTGGGCTATAATACCATGTGGCGTGCTAAGGTCGGCAACTTAAATGGTGCCCCTGATATTGCGTATGTGCTAAGGCGCCGGTTATTTTTAACTATCAAGCAACACATCCGCTTGTTTGCTACCTATGATATGAAAAAAATAGGCTGATTATGATGATGATGGTGATGAAATTACAATTTTGTCTTTGTAGATACCAATTTTTATAAACGTAAACCTAACGTACCTGGACCTGGGTATGTCCTTAAACTGCAACCAGACCCACCTGAAGACGGGCAGCAGCGTGCTCTTGGTTACCGGTGGTGACAGGATCCCCAAGCCGCCTGCTTTATTATGGCAACACTCCTCTATTGGGTGGCCTTCGTCCAGCAGTGGACGCCTTATGGCTGACGACGAAACCTAACGTACCTTACCTAACCGTGTAAACTTTAATTGTAACTTACGTTCTTCAAAACACTATTATTTTTATTCATAAACTTATTTACTACTTTAGTAAGCCACAAGTAACAAAAGGTCAGTTCTAGTTACCATCGATGTGCTGACAAAGTCTTAACACTCTTTTTAACTTGGGAATTGTAAGGAAATCCAAAACATCGATTTACATTCCACGTCCAAGTCGTTTGATGTTAAATGTACTGCAAAAACAGTACCAGAGCTTTGAAGATCTCCAAGTAAAATGTTTTTGGTTTGATGTTAGTCTAATAATTGGAAAAATTGAGCCATCTATCAAAATCTCCGCAAACCATACCTATCTAACAACAGCTGTAAATTTTAGGTGTTTTAAATTATTTCCCATAGTATAAATATAATTTTTTTTCGGTCACAACATGGAGCACCAAAATATGTCTTAGATCAAATAATATCAACCCATCGTCAAATCAAATACCCGGTTAATATATTATTATTTAAAAGAAACAGCAATGTTTGAAGATAAAAAGATTTCATTGAATTTATTATACTGATCCGAATACCATTTAGTAGGTTTGTTTTTACCACACCCTACCAGATGTTAAGCAACGGTAAAGTCTAGGAAGAAGCATTTTTACCAGATGGAACCTAATTACTCTAGATTTGAAAACATACAAACATATTGTACGTTACGGGGAACACAGACTTTGCACAACCTCGCATTATGAATAAAAAATTGTAATCGAAATGCTTAGTGCGTATGTGCTATATTCGCGTTTATATGGCCGTCCGGTAATAGAAAAGGGCAGGAAGTTGTGCAGTTCCTTATCTTAAACTATAATAATCATAATTATCATACAAGAGTATTTTTACGCAATCTTCGTCACTGACTCTGCCTCCAAGAATCTCTAGCGTCACTTACATAACTACTGAAACTATATAGTCGTATAAAACTTTATAGTTCAACTAAAAGTATTGAAAAGTCGCAACTATGTTACAGTTGCAATTTTACTGAAGCTTTTCGCACATTGTTCGATGCAGGTAACCTGCCTGGAAGCAGGAACTTATTTAGGGATTGAAATTCTGGATACGTGATTCTGTTTCCAATTTGTATTTGTATCTGGTCTCTTCTATTTAGTTTTTGGAACAAACTTGTCTTATTGGTTTTTACCTAACTGTCAAAGGGAGTGCAATGTTTTTTGGATGTATTTGCACGCAGTATAAATAATAGTACTTAGTATTTGTTTATATTATGCTGTTTCTTGCAAAGGTTTCTTATATTAATTAATGTAGCTTAAAAAATATTAGATGTCGACAACCTGCCATTTGCATCCACCATGCATGTCATACGCGTACGTCGAAACCATTATAAGAACTGCCAAAAGGAAAATTTGTGATGGTAGCGACTCAGTGGTGAGAATTACTGCATTCCTCTTCAGTTGGACCAGTTAAATAAATAAATATTGAGGGACATTTTACACACAGCGCCATCTAGCCCCATAGCTGATAGAATACTTATATACAATTTTTTTTCCGTAAATTTATACTTATTATACATACTACACCCAGACACAGAACAAACATCGATGTTCGTCACATACATTTTGTCCTGGGTGGGGATCGAACCCACGCCCTACAGCTCTACAGTTGCACGCCAACTGCTTTGATAAGTGGTCGTCGTGGGTCAGAGCTTAGGGACCTTTCTGATAATTTTCTGACAGTCAATTTAAAAAATATATACTTGGTTCATTAATTTCCAAGCGATGAAGAGACATGGCCTTGAACAGTTTCACTATCTTGTCTGTGGTTCTGAAGATTTTGAATGAATGAAGAAGCTAAGTAAAAAGGTCAATAAATTGTATTATTAATTCGCCTTACCAATTAATTACTGAATTACTATCAATAAAAATAGCAATAACTAGATATCAACAAAAAATAATAACAATAACGTAACGTAGCAATAACAATTTATCAAAATTTCAACAAAATGATACAAGATAACTTGGAAAGGCACTTCACCAACGAACGCAAACTGAGAAGTGAAGCAGGGAAGGTGAGTGAACTGCTTTTTCACAAGAAAAATGCGAAAAAAATTGGGCCATATCTTGCCAGCGCCGTCTATCTTTTGACTGTAGAACTACGTTCTGACAGCTGTCAGAAAACTTCCCATTTTTTTATTTTTTTTTCATAGTTATTGGCATCGCACGTTGTGCATTCTGCCAGTGTCACGTTAATGAATTTTCAAGTTTTTTACTAAAATCAAGTCAAATATGTCATGAAATCACAGTCAGTCACACGAAGTTAGTCATAGTCGAGTCCAAGTCATGCCCTAGTAAAGTTGTGGCGACTTTACTATGAGCTTCTACGGAGATTTGGAAACAACACGAAAAGACATGCTCCACCACATTATATCACTTGCCCACAATCGTTCATGTAATTCAACACTCAATGAATAAAACACCACCATTTTAAATCATTAATTCGCGAAAAAACACAAGTTTAAGAAAATAATAAAATGCAACGCCATGATTTTTCCGTGTTCCCGCCAAAACTCCAAAACTTACCATTGCGAACATCCTTTTATGAAGTTTGAAGAAAATCAACACCATCTCCCAACTTAAATCAAAACTCTATTTAACCGGTAATTAGCTCGATGGACGCCGGACCACCAATTAGCCGCGTCTAGTCTTTTTAACAAGTTACAGTTTAGTTTGTCATCAAGTCGGACCGACAGTTAGGTCCGAGTTAGTGCTTGTTAGCTAACTTGAAGTTGGGACCTAGCGGTTACGCGGACGTGCTAGGTTAAGTTTGCTTTAACACTCATTTGAGGTTCGATACAGGTTCGGATCATTTTAAGGCGAAATTAGACTTGACAGTTTATATCACCTATAAAATATTTTTAAAAAACAGAAAAAAAATATTCATCATTTGCGTGTAAAGTTTGAATTAATCACCCATAATTAACATTTCGTTATAATAATATATGTATCGTCGTCAGTCATAAAACGTCCACTGCTGGACGAAGGCCTCCTCCTTTATAGAGGGGTGTTGCCATAATCCCCACGCTTGGCAGGCGCCTTGGGGATCGCAGAATGGTCACCACCGTTAACCAAGAGGACGCTGCTGCCCGTCTTGTCTTGGTCTTGTTGCAGTTTAAGGACATACTCAGGTCCAATAATAATAATATTTATACAATAATAATATATGTATAAATATAATAAAATAAAATATTAATATTAAATAAATAAAAAAGGATATAATTTTAATTTTAATAATTGTAATGAATATTTGCCATCCTTTGAATTAATTTGTTTATTTAAAAATAAATAAAAAATGAAATTATAAATTAATATAGCTACTAATTTTATCATATTAATCTATGTTGTCACCTACTTCTATTTCTTAGTTTTCACAAAGAAACAGTTGAATAATTATTGTTCCTGACGAAGTTCAACGTAAAACTCTAATTCCTTTTATCCTAATCTTTTCAATGTGAGCACAAAAAGCGACATAGTTTCATGATTTTTCATCACATTTGTTGATAAAGTGGCTCATAATCCAAGCTATTACGCACGCGTGCTTTTTACTTTACATTACGGCACATGGTGCTATAATAGGTATAACCCGGTAAAGTCAAGTTTGTACGTGACTGCAATTAGACGTACGTATACGAAGGACTCTTAATATAGCCGGGTAATACTTACAGTTTTTTTGTTACCAACAAAGAGTTCTTATGCCGCTGAAGTAAATGTCAACCTGCGCGCACATTACTGATTTGGGCGCCATTTTCTGCAAATGTTTGTTGACGTTTTCGCTGTGTGGTTGATTATTATTTAAAAAAAAATGATTTTTCCTCGCAAGTGTGACGAAAACAGTCGTATGGAACTCTTGTGCTATGTTTCAATACACTCTCGGCTTCCTCATAGCGCTCGCCTGCGACATAGAAATTGCGAAAAATACATTTGCTGTTCCATATAAAAAGTTCATTGGCCTTGGGCAAAATATATGGAACAGCTGTTTTTTTTGCGATTTCAATGTTGGCCCCATAGTAAAAGTTGTTATTTTTGCTTTGATGTACAGAATATGCCCTTAAAAGGATGCTAACTGATTAGAACTAACCCTGTATACATAGCGGACATAGAAAAGGAATCGGTGTACTTACATAATTAAAAAATTATGTAGAATTGGAGACCCTTCTCTTTTCTAAAATCGGTAAAACTTAAAATAAATTGACCGTATTTTTGTCCTCCTCCAGTGCTCAGTGTCGTGCGGATCGGGCGTGCAAGTCCGCGGGGTGGAGTGCTCTCCGGCAGGCGGGGGGTGTGACCCTGCCTCCCGCCCCGAGATCTCGCGGCCCTGCTCTACCGGCATCAGTTGCGTGGCTTACAGGGAGGCGGACGAACCTGAAGTAAGCAATTTTTGTCACGTCATCACCACCACTCCACATTCATCATCGGCCATAAAACGCCCACTGCTGGACGAAGGCATCCCCCTTTATAGAGGGGTGTTGCCGTAATCCCCACGCTTGGCAGGCGGCTTGGGGATCGCAGAATGCTCACCACCGTTAACCAAGAGGACGTTGCTGCCCGTTCTCCGGTAGTTCTGGTTGCAGTTTAAGGACATATCCAGGTCCACACACACTTCCACTCCACATTATCAACCTCAAATCGTTAGGCAAAAGGCATCCACGGCTGGACAGAGACCTCACCCATAACATGGTTGCCGTAATCTTCACGCTTGGCAGGCGGCTCGGGGATCCCAGATGCTCACCTCTGTCAACCGAGACGACGCTATTTCCCGTCTTCCGGTGGTTCTGGATGCAATTATAGGGCATAACCAGGATCACCAATTCCTACTGATGCGTAAAGACTTCCCCAATTTCTTGCATTTGCCTCGCTTAATTTCAAGCTGGGACTAATCATGCAGAATCTTGTAGTGCTAGAACTCTACTGCAGAGTCCGCCTGGGGAAGTAATACACCTTTGCCAGTTATTCAACCGCCAAGAAGTAGTGTGCAAGCATTACTGTGTTCCGGTTCGAAGGCCAATGTTACTAGAGAAATTACTGGGTATGAAAAGATTTAACTCAAGGAGCACTGCGCGGTGCGGTGCAGGATTATGTTCGTAATTTCACAATTCTGGCACGGTTATGGGCAGGTGCGACACTTACCACCAGGCGTACGTCCCGCTAGTCAATTGAAAGTATTCAAAAAAATATCTTTTAAATCGTCGGATCCTAAAAGAAGTACGTTAGGTACTAATCGGGTATCAGTATTAAGCCCGAAAGCCCGGTAACTACCTGTAGAGACTTTTGGTAAACCAAAAAACTTAAAAGAAACAGCCCCAAGAGCACAGCTCAACAAGATAGACCGAATTATAATCAAAAAACTGAGTACAAATATATCTGACGTATACACCAGGACACCAGGTCGCGTATACCTGGGTATGTCCTAAAACTGCATCCAAAACCACCGGAAGGTGGGCAGAAGAGCCCTCTCAGTTGACGGTGGTTAACATTCTGCGATCCCCAAGCCGCCTGTAAAGCGTATGATGGTGATTATGGCAACCCTTCTCTTTTAAAGGGGAGGCTTTCGTCCAGCAATGGAAGTCTTCTGGCTGATGTTGATACACTAGGTTGGAGACATTATCCCGCTGCTTTACTCAGGACGTACCTCTATCTGGCCGAAAAGCATCCTGCACTAAGTTTGCCTTCGCTGCAAATGCTAAGGCTTAGCCCACGGCAAACAAAACTTTTCTAAAACTCATCTAACCCAGCGGTTATCAGTTCTTCAGGAAATGAGGCCCACTGCTTCTTACTCGTATCTAAAGGTTTGTTAATATTCTGTTCGTCTTTTATCCAGGATGACATAGAAGATCTTCTCCCCGGAGTAGTGTATCATACCCAGCCGCTGATCCAGCCATACCCTCCTCCCCAGCCGAAAACGGAGCGGCTGATTGGAGAGCCTGACGTGCCGGTAGAGGCCACGTAAGTAACGTGTTGTAGCTTACTAGTTTTATGGTGTGCAGGCTAGGGAATGCTTGAAAACGCTTCGGAAAAAATAATACTTAGTGATGTGTCTTCTTGTCGCGGGCAACCGGTGAATGCAAATGGCATAAAGCTTGGCGTATTGTCGAAAGTGTGGAGATCTAAGGGCGAGGCCTTGGTTCAACGGTGGACGTCTCGACGGGCTGATAATGTGATGATGTCTTCTTTGCCGTCCTTTGTCGCCACCTTTACCACCGTAATAAGTACGTTACTTTATACTTAGTGGCATGTTTTCTTTGACGGACTCTTTTTACTTGGTGGAATGACTCTTTGCCGCCGCCTATAAGTCTAGAAATAACCGATTCACACAAGTAAATTTTTTTTTGTCACAAATGCTTACATTTAATCTGGGGGTTATTTTCTTAGAGCGCGTGAATACGTAACATTCACGTATACAGCAACTGGGTCAAACCTCAGATTTTACGCATGTGTGAATGTTACGTTTTCATGTGTCTATAGGGAATAATTTTGCTAGGATTTATAACTTTAGAAAGTTTTGTGTTGAAAGGAATATTAAAAAAAAAAAAATACTGTCAAGTGACGAGACGAGCAAGACTTTCGAGTGGTGGTAAGCGTGACGCCTGCCACTAACAGTAGCAGTGTCAGAATTGTAAACTTGCGAATACAATCCTGCGCCGCACTGCACTGCGCTCGTCACCCTGAGATATTAGATGTTAAATCTCTTCATACCCAGTAATTTCACTGATAACATTGCCCTTCAAACCGGAACACAGTAATGCTTGCACACTACTGCTTGGCGGTTGAATAACTGGCAAAGGTGTGGTACTTCCCCAGGCAGACTCTGCAGTACCTAGAGTCCTACCACTATAAAACAAAAAGTTAACAGTGATAGATACCCCGATAGATCGGGCTGAGTGTCGTGCCTTGGGAGAGGTCTATGTCAAGCAGTGGACTATGCTGGGCTGATTAAGAGATGATGATGATGATGATGGTGAATAGTAGATAATCCAATCGTGTAATATTTTTTCTAAGAAATATGTCATAATGGAGTTCCGAGTATTCACTAGCCTACACGCCAATCTTAAGTATAATTAGTATAGTATTTTCTGTAAATTTTTGAGTACGTTGTCTCAGTGAATTTACGTATCAACTTCAGACACTATAATAATGTAATACACATTTTTATTTTTCCTGAGGCAGGGTTCAATAACTCTATTAATAAGAATACGAGTCCCATGTGTGAAGTACTGCATGTAAATATCACCTCAATGTGAGCTTCTTGTTTGTCTATCAACGAAATTTATTTCGATGGCAACTTAAAATAAATTTAAATGTATGTTATTTCAAAAAACGTTTGAATTAATTCAGATGCTAATAATTTAGGAATTAATCATAAAAACTGATGTTTTATTTTAGATTGATAAGATATGATAACAATAAGTTTATTGCCAAAAAATTAACACAAAAAAAATAAAAAATAGTATAATTAACATTTTTTTTATCATGTTGTTATTATTATGTCAATAATAGTAAAAAATGTAAGCTCTGAATCAATTCAAACCAAATATCTGCCTCTATTCACAAATGTCGAAAAGCGTCGTTAATCATCAAAAATCTCTCGGGTTCCACCTTTGCAGAATTTATACAATTATGTTCTATATTTTATTCTGATTGAATGATTCTAAGTGAGTAAGAGTGTGAGTGAGTAGTTTTTCTATTATAATCACTATTTTCAAACTAACGCAAATTTTAATTAAAATTTTGTGATCGTGTATCCGTCAGTTTTTATTTGTTTCAAAGTTCCTACAGTTCAATAATAAATCGTTGAAACGTCTGCGGTCGAGAAGCCAAATTCCGAATTCAAATGCATCCAAGAATGTTTAAAAGTTACGTAGCACGTGGTTGTTCTATCTTACATAGATAATTATTATGTGTTTATTTCTAAAAGTAAAATAAAGTTTTTTTAATGTTCACAATGTATTCTTAAAAGTGTCAGCCTCCGTGACATCAAGAATGTTAAAAAATTACAAGGCTCATTTGCCAGTAATTCAAGCAGTAGTGTGCAACTAGTACTGTGTTTCAGTTTGAAGGGCAATGTTACCAGTGAAATTACTGGGCATGAAGAGATTTTACATCTAATATCTCAGGGTGACGAGCGCAGTGCAGTGCGGCGCAGGATTTTGTTCGCAAGCTCACAATTCTGTCACTGCTATTGTGACGCTTACCACCAGCTGAACGTCTTACTCGTCTCATCACTTGATTGTTTAAAAAAAAAAGTAGTTTATTAATTGGTGTGTCGGTATTAAGTCCGAAAGCCCTTTGTCTACCTCATAGTGGACCAAAAAAATCAAAGGAAACAGACCTAAGAGCAGTGCTCTTAAGTCTGCTTCCTTGGCACTGCTACTATTTACGGCAGGCGTGACACTTACCACCAGGCAAACGTGTCGCTAGTCTCATCACACCATTCCAAAACAGATGAACAACAGAGTAATTCTATAAGAGTTCCTTTTTTCCTTTTGAAGTACGGAACCCTAAAAAGATCGGTGTATTCCCGTTGTCCCCATTGACGCTGTCTCTACATGGTTATTAAACCTTTCAATAATAATTATGTTTTAGTTTCGGGTTGAATACATTTTGATGTCTAAGCTATTTATCGTATCTGCTTTTTCGGAATCGATGGTTTCCGACATTGTGAATAGACGTTCTAAAGTGTCAATGTTCGTGTTTAGCTCAGAGTATTTTGTTGTTGTCTTCTTTCAGCAATTACAAAATATTCTTTGCGTGTGGCTGGTTGTATGTAAGGTATTGTACCGAGAAAGGATTTTTAACGTTCACCATTATAGTCTTGTCAATTTCGTTGGCTTTGCTATGGCTACAGTAGCCTCCAAATAAGTTCTCAAATTGTAGGCATGGAACAGGCGAGCCTGCGCAGGTAAGTCGTGTACACCACTGTAGAGAGAAGAGGTAGGGCCTTCGCTTTTCTGTGGTGTACACTTCCGTGCAGTATATTTGGCAAGTTTAATGACAAGTTATTATTTTTTTTTTGTGCGCATCCCCACTTTTTGACAACTTGCGTGGCGATTACTATACCAGATTGAAATATGGCTTGGAAAGAATAAGAAGTTTTTAACTAATAGGGACCAAAGTGTCTGTAAAAATGTCTACCATGACACTAAGTAACTATAAAATATAAAAATACTTATTTAAATGAGAAAGGCTTAATAAAAACTACAAAAAAAATAGATAACAAAATTGCTTTGCCAAACAACGAAAAAAATACTCTGCAAAATAATTACAATAACATAAATATAACTTAATATTAAATTTCAGTATCGCCTGTAACCGCTTATGGTATTAAATGCTTAAGCTATACGAAATAGTATCAAAGCAATTCTCAAAATGAGAATCGCTAAGTAAAATGTATTGTCTTGGGATTATTCAAATACAGAACTTGTATTGGGTCCTGTACAAAGAAAAAATGTTCTTTTGTAAAAATTTGATTATAGGTACAATTGCGTTTAACAATATCTCTATGAATTATTTATTAATAAACTATATATTTTAAATGTAAAGTAACCTATCTACACTAACTAATAAAATTAAATGAATTATGTTAAGTGTTTAACGATTTAAAAATAATGGCATTAGCAGTGATTCTGGCATGCACAATTTTTAGTCAGTTCACACTAAATTTCTTCAAAATGTAATTTAAACCTTGTCTACTTCTTAACAAGGTATTTTTGCCCCTGGTATCTATTCTTTAGCGCCATTGACTTAATTTGACAAGTCGCTACCTGTCAGCGAAAAATTTACTTTGCTGCTACTCGTTGAAAGTCCCCATTTATCAAACTGCCATCTCAATACGTGTTTGAAAGCAACTAGGATGACAACTTTTTAATCTACACCTAAAAGGGGGCGCTTAAAGACACAGAATAAAAAACAGTTAGTACAAGTACAAATAGTTTAACTTGGAATGTAATTTAAACGAATGGAGACTCTCATTCTGTGGCAATAAAGTTCATTTTAGCTTTGTTAGGCTAACGACTATATATGAATCGCGTATTTCTAAAACAACAAATGTTACATTCTTTTTTAATTCGAAAAAGACCTTGCGTCAAAGAATACAAGGTTAAAATTACGTTTGAAGAAAATTTAGTTTAGTCGAACTTAATTTAGAGTGATGTTAGAATTGCTACCATTACCAACACAAGTAAAGGACTGATCCGATACTATTTATTTTATCATTATGCGATAAATGTTTAAGAATGCTGTTAATTGAATACGTTTTAAGTATACCTATAGACCTATAGAATTTTTAAAGTACAAGTATAATTCAAAAAATCAAGTACTTTGGTGTTTTAATGTATTCAAAGATTACAAAAAATGCGCCATCGCGTAATAAAACAACGTTTGAAAGTGACTCCCGTGCCGTCATGTTTACGAGTTGCGCTGGAGTGCGAAAGAAAATAGCAACTCTACGAGAGTAAAAGGGATAGCGCGCGTTTCGCTTAGTGAGCGCAGACAGGCGAGACAGTCCCTGGGGCCGTTTTCACGGGGCCATTTGAAGGCGCGATATGATTATCTCCCTCCTTATATACATTATAATCATTCATTGTATTAGACTTTTTTTTTTTATCGGATTTTGTTGTCTGATAAAATACCAAAACGCCAGCTAATGCAGTAACATCGCCAACGAAATTGACAGATTATGACAGACATCACACATTAGGAATGACTTTACCCTCCATCAGACACTCATTACAAACCGTTACTGACCCTAAATGGCTGGTAGAGTTTTATTTATTAGCTTTTTAGAAGATTTTTGAATACTGGCACAAACAGCATAAACTCCAATAAGGTTTCAACATCAATATCTAAAACGTATCCATAAAATTTACAAAATGGATATTTGAGAATAAAATTTATTTGATAGTAAACTCAAAGAAAATAGCTCCGTTGCAGTCTCAATGATATCTATTTGCACTAAAAAGAAATTGAGCGACGAAGAAAACAAAAGCTTATTTTCATGCCAAGTTTAATGTGTCCGTGTTATTTTAAAAACGTTGACTTTGTGTTATAGATAGTTATGTGAAATTCTAACCGAGTAGAGCCCCTGTGTAAAATAAACACCCTCTATAAACTAATAAATTCATGTACAGTCAAATGCACTTCCCTGATATCACACACCATCGCTTTCACATACACTCGTATTTTCTACTCTATGCACTTCACAATAAAACTTTAAACTCCTTGCACTTACACTTTATTTTCTTTGCTACACTTTTCCTATCTTAACATTCTAGCACTGGACACTGACACCGCTACAGTTTTATCAAAATTTATACATGAAAATATAGGTCCTAAATCTTTAATGATAGATTTCAAATTTGCAGGTACACGATTGGCGTTTAGATACATACACTGGTGCATACTTCTACATATACCAGCCATGTTATGTTTAAATATCTTAACCCTGAGCACGCATGTACTTTATCTTGTGTGATTCTTTAATAGAATAGATATCATCAACATTCTTCTTTGAACCTGTTTTATATTCTTCTTTAAAATTAATCTAATCTTTACTTTTGTTATTATCAGTTACATCAAAGATGATGAATGGGGTCCCTGCAGTGCAACTTGCGGAGAAGGATGGAGGAAAAAAGAAGTGCATTGCAAGATTTTTCTAGAATTTTCGAGAACGATCGCGAAACTTCCAGATAGTAAATGTATGGGGCCTAAACCAGCTGAGGAGACCGAGAGATGCGTAATGGAACCCTGTTCGATGGCTTATGGAACTTCTTTTGGAGATTCTAGTATGCCGGCTTATACCGGAGGAGATAGGTAAGATATTTATAGCTAAGCAATAATATTGATGAGAAACGAATGTAATGGATGTGTTGAATTCTGTTAATAAAGATGTGAAAGATGTGAAGGTTTTGAGTAAAGCTTGTTAGAGAAATCTTTCCTCATATTTTTACAGTTTGTGTGAATCTTTTCATTTATACGGTCATTTTAGCATTTAACATCTGTATCTAATTATAATGTTTTTTTACTTCGTTTAATTTTTTATCGACTGTTATACAGAGTTAGTTCTAATCAATTAGCATCCTTTTAGGGCATATTCTGTACATCAAAACTAACAACTTTTAATTTGACAACATTGAAATTGCAAAAAACAGGTGTTCCATAAATTTTCCCAAAGTCGATGAAATTTTTGTATGGAACAGCTGATATTTTTTTCGCGATTTCAATTTTGGGCACATTGTAAAAGTTGCTTGTTTTGATGTACAGAATATGCGTTTAAAAGGATGCTAACTGATAACTAATTAGAACTAACCCTGTATATCAATCATATTTAAAGAAAATAACACTGTTTAGGGTTCAATTAGCAAACAAAAGAATATTTTTAGTTCCACCGCTCCCATTTTTCTGCCAATAACATTTATTCCACGGCTACAGAGACTATTTCAAATAATTGGAACAGCTATGCAGTGTAGATCTGTTAGCCCAATAGCCCGCCACCAAGGATCTTAAATAAACAGCTTTCATATTTTTAAAGAATACGGGCCAAATGAAAAGCAAACTTCTTCACAAGTTAATAAAGGCTTATGAATTTTTTTCCCATACGCACTCGCGAAAGGGAAAAAAATCCATACGCGGGTTTCAATTCCCCCCTAGAGGTACAAATTTCCAATACTGCCTTGTATGAACTAGGCCAAAATGTCACAAGCCTTGTATACATTATACTACTCATATACATTTTGAAGAAAAGAGGTTGTAACAACGTTATACTGGAAGGATATGGCTAAGCTATAAAATAAAAATGATGAGCGCATATTCGGTAGTGAATAACTATCCATTTGTATTTAGGAATATTAATTCCAACTTAATCTCATCTTTAAACAAGGTTTTGACTCAATCTCAAGAATTTATTTTATCCATAATCTTATTCAAAACTCCATTATTAACAGATTCGGTTACTACATCATTTATTCTTATCTTATAATAATCGTCTTTTTGTACATTTAACACTAATGTAGATTCTTTCAAGGTGGTTTCATCTTCAGATGACGTTGTAACCAGTTTCATTTCTATTAGCGCCATTATTAGACCATAACCTCTCGTTTCTTCTATATCACTGTTAAAGTCTTCTCTCGTGTAAACTGAATCGACTTCTATGTTATATAAATTTAAGAATGATGTTAGATTGGCATAGTAGTCGTCGAGAAGATCTTCGAAATATGCAGATCTAAATGCCGAATCGGTGCATAGGTATACAAAGTGAAGAATATCTGTCGCAGGGTTAGCGTAGCGCATGGCTTGGAAGTCTATAAAGCAGACTTTTGTAACTTCAGTATCCTGTGGACAAAAAATTGATTTATATAGACAGGGAGGCCTTCGACTAGTACGGACATCTTATGGCTGACGATAGACAGGTAAAATTTTCATTTAAATAATTATTATCTTTAGATTATTTTAAGGATTTATTAGATTCGTTTATCATAATAATATGTTTGATGGATATGTAAACATTCTTAGTGGGACTCTACTGTTCGACTGAGGAATTACTACACTGCTATCGCCAAGCCAAGTAGTATGCAAACAATTCTGTATTTTTGTCTTTAGGAATATCATTAGGCATTACTGGCTGTTCAACAATACCTATGAAGCCCAATTTGCTTCCATCTCTGACGGTTTCTAGCCTAATGTATCCAAATTATATTGGGTAAATCCTTGGAATAAGTACAAGTACGTAAGATAGTAACAAAACATTATCAACTATAATTGAATTTTGTTAAGTGATTTTGCGATCCTTATTTTTTTTAATAACACCAACATTTTAAACAAATTACTACTCAGTCAGACATTGATATCGTTGAGATATTATTTTTGGAGTAGATAAAGCGGTGTATTTTCACTGATGTGACTACTGAGTTTATCAACAGTATACAGAATTTATTCGATAACATTGAATTTGTTTTGTAGATAACGATTTATGAGGCAAAGTAACTTCGCCGCACAAAAATAACATAGCTGCACATGTTTAACAACTTTACGAGATAGTAAATTTACTTCATCACTTACTTCACTTTGAAACATCACATTGTTGATCCAACAGTCACCATGGCACAAAACGTTTCTTTCTCCAGCTTTTGTGTATTGTCGCAAAACTTCTAATAGCTTGGGTACAAAGCGCTCTAATTTCTTCTTAACCTCCAAATCATCAACTAAGTTTACAGAGGTCTCAAATGAATCGTTAAAATATTCCCTCAGCTTACTTTTATTCAAAAAGCTGTTAGAGAATATTATATCTCCAAATTTGGATTTAACTTTCTTAAAAGTTTCATGGTAATGTTTATCGTAAATAAATGATAAGGCATGAAACTTGGCAAGGTTTTTTATAACTGCGCTCACTTGGGAGTATTCCAAACGTTCATAACTGGCCAGTCTACTGTCAATTTCAAATCCCTTTTCCTTCAAATCTTCTAGTATAATCACTTCGTTTGCTTTTTCTATCCTTGTGTACAAACATTCTGGCAAAATTACTCGCTCTCTTTCATCTATCAATTCTTGTAAATCTTTGAATTTCTTTATAACTTCTTCATAAACGATCACTTCTCTTTTGTGTAGCTCATGAAATAATTCTTGTCTCGTTGTATTAATCAGAGTTTTTACTATTACACTGAAATTTTTATCTTCATCTTTGCTTTCTCTGATCGTAACTCGAAATATGTTTGCTATATAATTTTCACCCTTTCCACAAACATAGTCGACGTGATATGAAAAATCTTCAACGTTTTTTAGCTTCACTATTTCTTTAATACTGCTGTGTAGTTCATTACAGTTAAACTCGTCTGGTTCACTTATGTTTACGTCAAGCGACATTTTCAAAGGTTTGATAAACACTGTTTGGTGCGTATCGCAATTCTGATAAGGCGTTTGAAGGAATGTTCATCGCGAATTAATCATCGAAGATAATGATAAAATAAGATTAACGGTTATCATGGTACAGATACTGTAATGTGAGTTCCAAGTGTAGCAGAAAAATGTTACGTAATTGATAAGAATTATTCGGAAGTAATCTTGTTTCACCGAAACATTTATCTGATAAAAGACAAAAACACACCATACTCGTATTATAATGGTTACTGCTACAATAAGGCTGTTTGTTTCAACTTAGTTTTTTTTAAAATATAATATAGGCTAGCGTTTGATTACCATTTATGCAGTCTAAGATCAAGGACCCTAGCCAAGAAAAAACCGATTCTCTCGCAACTCATCATGCCTCAAACCTATTCCATATTACTGATATTTAGGTAACTACTGCACATCAAACATTACGCAACATATTCTAAGATAGATTAGTCATTTAATAATAAAGTAAGGCAGGACAACCTAATCGTAAATCAAGCGTTATTCACACATATCAGTGAAATCACAATTCCGACACAGTACCGGCACAGTGTGAAATATTATTTCATACATTCTCTATGAACGCATACTTTATCGTGAATTCATCGAGCTAACGGACGTCTAAAGGCCGGTTCACACATATTAGTGAAGTCACAGTTCTGACACAGTACCGGCACAATGCGAAATATTATTTCATACATTCTCTATAAACGCATCCCCACTGACACTGAGAGAACTGTGTCGTCATTGACACTGACGAGTGCGTACATAGAGAATGTATGAAAGAATATTTCGCATTGTGCCGGTACTGTGTGGAACTGTGACTTCACTGACATGTGTGAACCGGCCTTTAGACGTCTGTTAGCTCGATGAATTCACGATACAGTAAAAATCGCTAGTCAGGCCTAGGTTTAGGATTAGCATAGGGTCTGAATGAGTGGCTGTAAGAAGAAAAACCTGAAGAATGATGATGTTGATGATCAAACTATCAAAACACAAACAAGAACGATTTAACAATATTTTAGTTGCTTTTAAATTTATTTCAGGTTCAGAATAAATAATGCTTGCAGTGTTATATCGAATTATTTTATATGAAGTCATTTCAAATGTTTCCTCTGTTTTTGTCTGTTGATTAATAAAGTCAATGGTATACAGCAGGTCTTTGACATTCGGCACATCCAGCAACATTCGAGTAGCGCCTGGCTCGCCGGGCAAGTCTTACTCTTGGAAAGAGAAGGGTTATACCAGCTGCAGCGCATCTTGTCTTAGCGGTGTTCAGGTAAACTATACTCCGGCCGACAAGAGAATAAGTTTAACAGCTACATTTTTTTTTAAACTGAATGGAAACGTAAAAATATTTAAGTAATTATAGTTAGTGGTAAGTAAGTAAGTAAGTTCGTATAGGCTGAGTGGCCAGCCCTAGTGTCAGAGTTAATGTGCCGCCCGAAGGCCTCTGACGTGGCTGACGGTTGTTGTTATAGAAACTAGAACAAACAACCGGGACCAACAATTTAACGTGTCATCCGATCCACGGTAGCGCTCAGAAATAAATGCCACTCACGGTCACCCATCCGAAGACTGACCGGACCGTCCGTTGCTTAACATCGGTGAGTGGTTAGTATAATCGACTAGTACTCATAAAATGTAAAGGTATTATTATCGCAACAATAGCAACTAGCAAAATATTGCAATTCCATTCCTATACTAGTATATGGAGCAAATTTAGAAAAAATAAATTGCGCTGGATTTTATTTTGTGGCTCTTTATCAACTTTTTTTTTTATCTCAGGAACTCATAATCCAGTGTGTACGAGACGAAGACGGCAAAAACGCATCTCCATACATGTGTGATCCGCTTACCAAACCGGAGAACCGAGTCAGGACCTGCAACGACCACCCATGTCCTCCAAGGTAAATTATTAGCGCATTTTAAAATGTAATTTTTCATTTATAATGTAGTAACAGGTACATAAGCAAATTCACCGACACAACTTGTTAGAAAGCTTATTAGAAAGCTGAAATGACAATAGGCCGGTAATTTCAGTTGCAAAACCAACATTTGTTGGGGTAGGCACCAACATTTATTCTAAAGGAGACCACGAACTCGCAAACGTAGTGCAAAACGCCCGTAGGCTTGGTATAGTGGCGATATACATATGTAAGACAGTGTGCAGTGATTGGAAGCAAAGATCGGGCTAAGTTACGAGAGGTCTACGTCCAGCATTGGACTAAAAGGTGGGCTGACGATGTTCTCATTGTTGGTCACGACTTTGTACCGCGTAAAATATATTCTGTATCTCTGTTATTCCCCTCCATCCTCTAGGATCCACAGTCTTGCTCTACATTCGGATCTGGGGATACTTTTGTTCCCTCTCGAGTCCTCCGGTGGATTTTAGTTCATTAAATTGTTCTTGCTATACGGTCCACTATGATCGATAGATCCGAAGTCCTTATTACACTTTAATTTTCTAAATAATCTAGTAATCAATCTTTTTCGCCTTCAACAAGTTTTTTTAGTGCCACTTGGGAAGTAGGCGTTTTTTCCCCTGTAGCAGTTATTTCATGTGTTTTGTACTGATTGTTTCAGACATTTATTGGACACTGCTACCTCTGCAATTTGTTCGATGCTCAATCAATAAAGGCTTCAAAGAGCAAGTGCTATCGACGTTGGCACCTTTTCTAGCGCTAGGAGTATTTTCATGTTTATTTTGTAGTGGCTACAGGCTATCTTTATTAAAGCTGTTGATGCTTGTTACAGGTGGAATTTCACAGACTTTTCACAGTGCACGAAATCCTGTGGCATCGGTATACAGACGAGAGAAGTCACTTGTATTCACGAGGTAACTATTGGAAAGGCTCTGCAATATCAGTTAATAACAGTTCTGATAGATCAAGTGTCCATTTGGTTTTACTAATAAACTATACGATTATTTAAACTTTGATACTCTATGTTTAACCGACTTCAAAAAATTAGCAGATTCTATGTTCGACTGTATATATGTTTTTTACCGATTTATCCGTCAATTATTGACAGATAAAAAAAAAAGTTGAAACGGTATATACTCTCGAGGTACTCTCCATAGTAGTATGATTTGGTTGAATTATTCTTTAACAGTTAATAGGCATGATGACTGCAATTTTTTTATTACCTCATAAAAAAGCTGATCATCATTATCAACGAAAACAAACTTAAAAATAATTCAAAAATAAATAAGTTCTAAGTATTTTAATTTCAAGCTAGACAGAGAGCGCGCTATACTGAGCTATGACGTCAAGCTTCTGGCGCGGCATACAAATGCTATACTAACACGTGCTTTGCGAGAAAGGGATAGAGCATCCCCTCTCTATCCCCACCTAAAACTTTAAACGCTCATATCTCAGAGATTTATCAGCCAATACAAGTTATTTTTTCAGTGTATGTAATGTATTTAGTTATATTCATCACTAAGCCTGTTATTTGTCATAAATTAAACATTAGGCCACACGCCTATTGTCTGCTCATTATGGTATTGATCATTTTATATGCTACTATATCGTTTTCTTCCCTGAACTCACATAATAAGAAGATCTTATACCGAATTTTATTCTAAATAAATATAATTAACTGCATGAACCTGGGTATGTCCTAAAACTGCATCCAGAACCGCCGGAGGACTGGCAGCAGCGTCCTCTCAGTTAACGGTGGTAACCATTCTACGATCCCCAAGCCGCCTGCCAAGCGTGGGGATTATGGCAACACCTCCCTTTAAGGGAGAGGCCTTCGTCCAGCAGTGGACGTCTTCCGGCTGTTGATGTGATGTGATGTGAAATATAATTATATTAGTGGATATTTCATACACCGCTATATAGCATCAAACTTAGCAAAGTTTGTACTATGAGATCCAGATAGCTTACTTACATAAAATATTATATACAAAATACGAACAATACCCAGACATAGAAAATGATGTCCGTCACATTAATTTTTGTGTCTTGTAGAGCCCACGCCCTACGCCAGCTCTCAAGGCGGACATCCAACAAATAATCAATTAACAACAATTTCAATGGTGGTCCCATAGTAAAAGTTGTTTGTTTTGATGTACAGAATATGTCCTTAAAAGGATGCTAACTGATTAGAACTAACCCTGCATAACTAATAAGATACCGTTCCTCCAGGTGACGCGAGGCGGTACCAACACGGTGGTGGTGCCGAACAGCATGTGCCCGCAGCCGCCGCCATCCGACCGGCAGTACTGCAACGTGCTCGACTGCCCCGTGCGCTGGCACACCGGCGACTGGACCAAGTGCTCCAAGACCTGCGGCGGCGGCCTCAAGCAGAGAGAGGTAGTTTTACAACTTTTATAGAATCCATGCTAGTCGCAACATAACAGTGCAACGGCTGCTTGAGTGGTGTCATTCTGGCCACTGGACCAAGTTCTTCAAGACTTATCTTCGTCAGCCAGAAGACGTCCACTGCTGAACAAAGGCCTCCCCCTTAATGGGGCAGGGGGTTTTCCTAAATCCCCATGCTGGGCAAGTGACTTGGGGATCGTAGAATGCTTACCACCGTTAACCGAGATGATTGACATGCCCAGGTCCATAGGCATTCATTACTGGCCTTCATTACTTTGAATTGTATACGAGTCTCATTAGATCTGTGATGACGCGTCACTATCTATTAACCTTTCAAACCGAAACTCTACAATACGCTACGGGTGTTATAATGTCTGCTATAGTGGGGATACCTACCTAGACGACCTTCGGTAATAGAAACTAGGGCGAAGTAAACGCCCCGTATAAACCCCTGTGCTTGTGCCCTGTACAAAGCTACCATCGTATTTGTTCAGTCTGTCAAATAGAAGAACTACAAAAATTCAACAGGCAACTGTGTCAAAAATAAATATTACGAAGATGGCCCTCGCGCATCTGCACAGATAAGTTGGGCGGACTATACCGTACAAGTTTGTATGCCCAGGTGGAATGCAAGCAGATAATGGCCCAGTCGCACGTGGTGGAGCGGCCGGCGTCGCTCTGCAGCTCGCCGCGGCCCGCTGGCACCAAGCCGTGCAACTCGCGGCCGTGCCTCCTCGACACCGCATCGCCGGAGATATCGCTCGCCAACTCATCCTACATACAGCACGACCCTAAGAAAAAGAAGGTAATATTTCTAAACCAAAGGTTAAATAAATTAATATATTTTTTGTTTCTTTCCTAGCCACGAACTAAGCAAAGCTACTTTGGGGACCAGATAACTGTTAGAATATGTACTTATACAAAACATAAATAGGTTTTACTCGTCATTTTGAAAATAAATGACTAAAGCATCAACGCCGAAAAAAAAAACTTCAAGCTATTTCCAAGCATTGATTCATAATTTCATACCTCATCAATAGCCAGAAGGCTACTGCTGGATGAATACCTCCCCCTTAACAGGACGGGACGGGTTGTCATAATCCCCACGCTTGACAAATGGCTTGGGGATCACAAGATGCTCACCACCGTTAATAGAGAGGACGCTGCTGCCCGTCCAAGCTATTTCCAAGCATTGATTCATAATTTCATACCTCATCAATAGCCAGAAGGCTACTGCTGGATGAATACCTCCCCCTTAACAGGACGGGACGGGTTGTCATAATCCCCACGCTTGACAAATGGCTTGGGGATCACAAGATGCTCACCACCGTTAATAGAGAGGACGCTGCTGCCCGTCCTCCGATGGTTCTGGATACAGTTTTATGACGTACCAAAGACCGAGTATTCATTCATACCTACTCTCACCTATTCCTTAATTTGCTTGATAACAATGTGTATCTTTTCACAGGTGACAGTCAAAGTCGGTGGGTCAGCTACTATTTTTTACGGAACCCAGGTGAAAATCAAATGCCCCGTCAAAGGATACAACAGAACCAAGATACAGTGGGCGAAGGATCACCAAATCATCTCCAAGTCGAAGAAATACAAGATTTCTAAAAAGGTATGGTTCTTCCATTCGACTTTACCAAAATCACTGACAAAAGCCTACCCCTACATTTTGCAAATCGGGAAATCTGACACCGTACAGTTTGGCGCTTTTCTAAACGCCCAGCATCAGCCTATCGTGAAGCATTTATTGGCACTTCGCATGGAGTATGTTAGTCGAATAAAAAGGGCGCAGCTATGCAGCCCTTATAGTTTTAGGTGCCTCGCATTTTATTTGGCTAATATGGCCAAGTGAAGTACAGCCGGTGGTAGCCTAGTTGGGAGACCACTCGGCTCGATAGCGACCAATGAGCGCTTTGGAGTTTATGCACGGATTCACTGGCTTTTCAGTGAAGGATAACATCGTGAGGAAACATACTTAGGTATGGAGAAAGAATTCAGTGGCGTATGTGAATTCAGCAACCCGCACTTGGGTCAGCGTGGAGGATATAGTACAATCGCCCTTCTAGGGTATACAGGGTGTTATTGAATTCATGGGCAATAGGTATCGTAGATGGTCATTAAACTCATCATAATGGACCACTTGTACTATGTCAAAAGGAGAAAAAAAAACAGCTGCCCAACACAAAAAAATCAATAACACACTAAGAAATGTATGGAGCAGTTGATTTTTTCTTCATAATTTCCGCTTTGATTTCAAAGTTGCTCATTATGATGAGTTCAATAAACCCCTACAATATTGCTCATGAATTCAATAACACCTTGTATAGGCACCCAGCAGAGGACAAATAAAATTAACGAGGTGACAAACCAATATTCTTCTCTGTCCTAACCAGGGAGCTCTCCGCATCACGTCCCTCTCGCTCCGGGACCACGGTGTGTATACTTGCGTGGCTGGCAGGTCCAGCGCCAACCTCACCTTGCTGGTGAAGCCTCGTCCTGGGGAGTTCCCTTCCTCCGAGGAGATCGAACGGCACAAGCCGCTGGACGAGCCGTCCTCGCCTCTCTCTGACAGGTCTGGTGAAAACTTAATTTTTTCTTGTGTCCTTAAAGGATTTAGGTGTTGTTGTTCATTTTGGTAATAACACTTGCAGCAAGGTTCGCGGTTTCATCCATGATGAAAAAGTGTGATGAAAAATGGTGTTGATGGTGACCACAAAGTATCCTATTTTTTTCCAGAGTGTCATCTATTTCTTTTACAAATTTTTAATTATATCATGTTTGCAATATATATTTCTTTCTCATTTTTCTTTTCTATCTTTTCTTTCTTTTTTTTAACAAGCAGACAGATAATATAGTAATTAAAAATATTAGTATGAAGCACAGATAATATAATACATTAATAGGTATAAAGTAATAAACTGAACAAGACGCCCTCATGATGGTAAGAGATAACGCCTGTCCATGACCCGTCCTGGGTACTGTTTTGGCACTCGTTCATTACTTTGAGATGTTTGATGACTTTGAGGTGAACTTTATTGGCTCCGTAATGTCGCTAGCTGTCCCTTGAACCGGAACACAGTAATATTTACATACTCGAACTGGGGGGAAGAATATCTTATACTGTTACGTTCCTACTTAGGCGACCTTCCTGCAAGGGTGACTTACCATCTAGTAGGACTCTTTGTAATAATATTGTATGGTGAACAGCAGAGCCGACGGGCGGTATCGAGCGATGGTCGGCGGCGCGTCCGACGACCAGTCGCACGAACAGCGGCCGCACGACCAGCGCCGAAACTACAACAAGAACCGGCAGAAAGGTAAAAGTACAAATGCAATATTTTCCATAGGAAAATAAATTGTATATGGTTACAGGAACGATTGCGTCATCGTCTTCATCGTTGTTATCTTTTATCCCATTGCCAATGATCTTTCTTGTTACGTCATCTGCTACGGTCCTGTTCTAATCAGCACCCTTATCATGGACATTCGCGATTCTGATTGCGATAGCATGCTATCCCGCTCGTACCAACTTACTCGCGCCATGCGTCCTCCCGCTCTCACACGGTCGCAACCAAAATCGCGTACGTCCATGATAAAGGTGCTTGTCCAGGTTAGACCCGCGTTGGTGACGATATTATTGTCGACTCATCTTGCAACTAGACGACCAACACTTCGCTTGCCTAGCCTGGGCCACCAATACTCTGTGACAGTCTTACTCCACCAGTCATTACTGTACCTAGAGCCTTGTCTGTGTCTTGCCCAGCGCCTTTTCAATTTACTGCCCGATTCCAGTGTGTCAGTAGGCAACCTGAATTTTTTCTGATCATGTCCATCTATAGGCTATACCTATACAGGGTGACATTGAATTCATTATCATCTTAGAGGGTCATTCAACTCATCATAACCACACCATACCCATCATAACCTCTAATCATATCTGTATATCTAATAATATTATATTTTTAACAGCAAGAAAATTTAAACAAATTTAATCATCTAAATGTTCTGTCAATACTGAAAAAACCAGTAAAAATTATTTCATTTTATACCTACATACTTACCGTAACTAGTGTGCTTGCTTTATTTTAAACTAAAAACTGTCCCACTAAACAACACTCAGAAACCGTTTTAAAATTTAAACTGCATCAGAATTAAGTTTAAAAATGTAATATCATCGTCCTTGTTCACGGCTAAATGGCTTTTTAAAATTCATGGAGGAATCTCTGAAAGAGACTCGGTGATGCCACGTTCACATGCTGCGATTTTTGTGGCGCGATAATTGTTTGCCATTAAAATTGTATAAACTATAAAATAGTTTCTGATATTATATTATTAAGAGTTCTTTGACTGAATTACTGCAAAAGGAAGCTCTCTTAGTGGATGACAAAAAAGGTGATTGATCATTTCAGCCGAATATGCACGAAATGAATCTCATGCAGCATTTTAGTACTTACTTAAATTAATTTAAGCTCTCGAGTCATCCCCAAGCCGCCTGCCAAGCGTGGGGATTATGGCAACACCCCTCTATTAAGGGGGAGGCCTTCGTCCAGTAGTGGACGTTTTATGGCTGATGACGAAGCTCTCGAGTCGAGCCTAGTCATTTGAGTGAATTGATAAGAGCCGTAGCCATTGCCAAGGCAGCCACCATATTCAATGCCCACAGTGGGTAACACATCGAATATGGTAATAATTGTGTATCGAATATGGTGGGCTGCCCATCTTTTATTTATTATTTTTATTAATTTATTATTTTTATTTTTTATTTTTTATATTTTTTATTATATGTTTTAGTTATTATTATAAATAGTTGTGAATGGAATATGAATACAATTTACATTTACAATAAAACATTCTAACAATCTATAAAACTAAGTTTCAATAAATGTAATTTCCAATGAATTACATTTGAATTTAAGTAAAGCCTACGTCATGTTAGTCAATCAATAGATTGACAGAGAGCGTACAGAGAGCATCCTAGTGCTTTTTGTCTGGTCTGGCTTGAAATTAAATAATAATAAATAAAATAATTAATTAATGCCTTCGAGATAACCGCCATGTGGGATGTTGACTCGACGATCGTTGTCCCGATAGTCGTTTCGGCGAACGGTCTTATTGCGAAGAGCCTCGACCAATACCTCAAGAGGCTCTCGCTGGGCGGTTGGGTCAAGGGTCAGATACAATAGGCAGCGGTCCTTGACACGGCACGCATTGTCAGGAGGTTCCTCACTCTGCAGCTCTAACCACCGGCAGCTTGAGCCCTGCCCCGCTGCTGGCGGCACTCTAGTTTTTAAGTTTTATATAATTTGTATTATTGTATTCTTATATTTATTATAAAAAACTTAAATAACTAAGAAATGAAATAAATACATGTATAATAAAATAAATAAATATATATAACGGGGACATTCTACACACAGCGCCATCTAGCCCCATACTAATCAAAGCTTGTATTATGGAAACCAGATAGCTGATAGAATACTTATCCTCAAAAGTTACATATCCTTCATTTTTAATTTTTATTTCACTTAATCAATCCTATAAACACTCAAAAAAAAAATCTGCTTGAAAACTAATAAATCACTGTTTTATTGCAAAATTAAAATCTCTTGTGCAAACGAAGTCTAATCAAGTTTTCCCAAGCCAGAAGTGGAGGCGATACAGTGAGACACTTAGCACTGGAAACGGTTCTATTTACCCTGATGAGACGACGCTAGAGCGGGGCGCTGTGATTTTAGCACTTCTATTTAATAGACTTACTCTCGTCGTCAGCCATAAAACGTCCACTGCTGGACGAATGCCTCCCCCTTTATAGAGCGGTGTTGCTATAATCCCCACGCTTGGCAGGCGGCTTGGGGCTCGCAGAATGGTCACCACCGTTAACCAAGAGGACGCTGCTGCCTGTCCTCCGGTGGGTCTGGTTGCAGTTTAAGGACATACCCAGGTCCACTTACTCTACGTATAGTTAAATAGTATTCAAATTAATGGATTGGATTGCAGTCACAAATTATTATTTGTGACGTGGCGTTCATTTTTCGGGACATAAAGTGGTTACTTTATTAAAGGGGTATTTGCAATTAATCCGGGGAAATACCAAAATTGTACGAGTTTTATTTTTGTACGAAGCCGTTGCAAAGTTATGTATGAGTTTGTCCATACCCCATATCACACATACCTACGCACCCCTACACATATACCAATACTCCTTCACACCTTTCTCTCACACACACTCACTCCCTAACTTTCGTATTTAATACTACAAACAACCCAAATAAGTGTCACCTACACATATTTTAGCAAAGCTTCACAAAAATATCATATGATTAATTCACAAAATGGCAAAATCTATACCAAATACATGATCCTCATAATGAAGACTCATAATGTACAACTGATGTAAATAATACTTGAAATAAACATTTGCTTTACTACACTTCAATTCATTTCACTTCATTTCACTTCATTTCACCTTACTTCACTTTACTTTAAATATTGATCTACAGGCAAGATCGACAAAGTCCGCGACGCACTGTACGGGCCCGCGTCCACCAGCACGCGGCCGGCTCCGAGCTTCAACTCCCAGGCTAGGGACATCTACGATGAAAACGAGGTGGGTAGTGTATAAAATACACTGTGGGTAGTGTATACAATGTACTATGTGTGTTTGGGGAGTTGGTGGGTAGGTTGACGTTGGAAAGTTTTTCTTACCAGCAGGCTAACTTGTTTGCTTGTTTGTCTCTTAAACGGGCTTTAGAAAAAGTTCGCGAAAGGCTCATAACAACAATGTATTTTAGCTATTTTAACTATAAGTATACCTTCTTATTTCAAGACATTGTTAAACAGGTTGAACACGTTTCTAAAAGTAGCAATTTCCCCTCTCTTACGTAACAGCTGCCAGCATACCAAACAGCCTAATGATAATCAAACCACGCCTAGAAACATAATCTAAATTCATTCCCCAACGATAACTACCTTATTCTATTCAAACATCCCCTCCACATTCTGCTATAAATGTTTTATTGCACTATAAAATGGTACGTAAATTTTATTACCCCGTTTTACAACCTCCAAGTTGTATGAACCATAGGCATCTGCATTGCACCTTAGAGATTCCCTTTAACTTAGTAACTAGTGGGGTAGTAAAATCAGTCTCTCAGATGGTTACTGTTAAGGGAGATGGTTAAATTTATTTTGATTGCTAGGGTAGTGCGTTTTAATAGAGATACTAGTCGATTTCGTGTAGACGTCTTCACACGAAAACATAGACCGCCGCCGCGCGCGCTGCCTTGCACCGCTCCGGTAACGCGCTGGTAGCTGCGGTGCGAGTATCAGCCCCCTTCATTGCACATGGAGAGCCTATCATAGGCCCATTGTGTAGTTTTTAGTTATTATAATTATGTATAATTAGTAGGTACCTAGTCTGTTTTATTTTATTTGTATAGTACGTATTTTATATGTGGATGAAAATCCGGTCAATAAACAATTTCATTTCATTTTCATTTCATAGACTTCGTTAGATTTATATCTGCCTAACGAGAAAACAAAAAGGGAAAAGTATGTCCCTCTCGCACATTTACAATACAAACTATACAGTACAGTTTTTTATTCTTATAACGTGCGAGAGCTATTAGAATTACATGGGCGTTTTTCAAAAAAGTTGTACATTTGCTTATTGGGGGCGTCCAGGACATTAGCAATTTTTTTATTTTTTGTATGAGATGTACTTAAATAAACTGCGTATTTATTTAATTAATACATATTTAAGTTATCAAATTTACTGTTATAGACAACCCAACAGTCATTAATATTAAAATATCATAAAAATAAACTGCAAAAATTTGTAAAATCTGCATGTCCCAACTACTTTTTTGAAAGTTTCATGTTTCAGAAAAGTTTAGATAAATTAAATAGCACCACTGTTGTAGACTTTGTAGACGTATGTTGAACTGATAAATACGATTTAGAGCTCTATATCGTCTTAATTAGGCTTAAAATACCTCGAAATGCTGTTTAATTGTTGTCCCAGGAATATGGTAGAACCGGAATTCCGGCAATAGTCACGATGCTTTTTCTCATACTTCAACGAAATATTACCCTAAAATATGGCTATTTTTAATTAGCAATCTAGCAATATTAATCTTGTCTGTAGTATATACGGCTTGAACCAAATAAATATATCAGATCAATGATCAAAGTAAATTCTTTGATAAACGATTGATGACCAGAAATCCGAACTGAAAACTCTCTTGTGCTTAGGAAAAAATCTACAAAGCCTATCAATCATTGATTTCCTATTATCGAAGATTGCCTATGGATATGCCCCTAACTATTCATGCATTGCATGCAACAGTAAAGGTCGTCACCACTGAAGAGAGAAGTAAATAGAACGGAAATGTGACGGACCGCGCTAGCCGGCATTAGGTGCAAATGCGCTTAATGTCAATTCTGCCAATATACATGTTGTAGACTGAGAATACTCAAAAAGACAATTTAAATAGACGCGTAGGAAACCAAACCACATTGCATCGTAATTAGATCAATTTTAATCTGTTGCAAAATAGCATTTCGAGCGTTTAACTTCAAATGCACGACCAATTATTGTCATTTTTTCGTCGTAGTTTCTATTCAAATAAGTGTAAAACTGGCGACAGCTGGTTTCCATACAATTGCTTTAGAACATTGTTTTGACAGCCGTTCTAACCTAAGAAGTAGGGCGTTCGCGTTTCTGTGGTCGTCACAGACGATGAAGATGCTATAATATAAAATAATAATATAATATAATAATAATATACTAAATATTATAATATATATATATATATATATATATATATATATATATATATATACATATACATAAATAAATATTGATGTATGTATTATTTAGTTTATATGTGATTGTGCTTTTGTGTTTCTTCTTAGCATATTAATTGCATTTATTTCTACTACATTTACCTACTTTATTTTCCTTTTGTGTGTGTGTGTCGCATGTTAGCGTAAGCATCACTGTCTATTAGTGATAACCTTTATTGGCCTATATGTGCTCATTATAATGTTTTTTCTTTCCCCGTAAGAAGGCTGTTGGTTGTCCAAATAAAATAAAATAAAATAAAAATAAAAATAATATTTCATGTTAAGATCGCTCGCCTGCAATTTCGAAATATATATTATCTTCGTCACTTGTTCGTAATTTGTTTTGTATGAGTAGCGATATTGAAATATGTTCCAAGATAACATGAAATATTATAGCATCTTCGTCGTCTGTGACGGCATTAACTCTTAATTTTAGTGACATGTTAGTGGTCATTGGACCTCGCGAAGTTTTTTTTTATTCTGCCGGTGTCACTTTGGAAGATAGGCTGTCAAACGAAAGAGGTTGGCTAAGGGCCGGTTTTTAGATCCGTAGTTAAGCCAACTAATAGTTAAAAAACGGTAACAAATTGTTAAAATCCCAATAATTCGGTTTTTGATTCATAGTTAGCATGACTAGTGGTCACAAATGTAACTAATGGTTAGCTAGTTAACTATAGTTAAACAAATGGTTATGTCGATTTTGACCACGGATCAATAAACCGGCCCTTAGGTAAGTCACATTTTTTTCAAGCGAAAAATCGATAAGTCAACACTTTCGAAAGAGGAGAATTGAGAGAATTGAATTGAGGAGAAAAGAGGAGAACTGTTTAAAAATGCCTTACTTCAACAAACCTTGTTCCTGATAAGTTTCTGATACACAACTATAGAGATTAGTGAGGTCTATTACGTACGACACGTAGACGTAACGTACGTACGTAGACGTGATACGTAGTATATTTTCCAAAAAGCAAGATGTAACATATTTACTAGGCCACAAACTAACTTAAAACAATACTTTATTTCTAAAACAAGGTCCCAAAAACTTATGAAATTGCACAGATAAAACTAAACCTGATAGCGAAGAAACTGGGCTAGTTCAAAAACTTATTTTATTATGAACTGGCGAGTCGCCAGAGCTTGCCGCATTCAGCGTACTTGAACTGGGCCCGCAAAAGTCTGAAACAGCAAATAACTAAATATTTTGCCAAGTTCTTCAACTTTTTTTGCGGCATTTCGGCGCTGTTTCAACTTTCGCTTAGGAATGAGTATGAAGTTAGATTAAATCTCTGGGCACTCTAAATGTCCTGAAAAACGAGTAATAGAAGTTAATAGCTTTTTAAATTATTGGCCTTGCCAGAAATTATGCTATTACAACGAAAATAAATCTAATGAAGTCAGAAATGGTGACGATGAAACATCTTTTCTAAGCAAAGTTCTATTATTACTAACGGGATATTTACCGTGATTATGTTGTTGCTTTTCTAAGCAATTTGGTACTTTATCTTAAATAAGTTTTCTATCTATGCGGTATAATAGTCGAAGAAGTTACGTAATGTTAATAAAAAGGCATCACTTCGCTCATCGAGCACATCGCTCGAAGAACTGACAACCGATGGGGAAGAAAGGTTCTTGAGTGGCGACCGCGAACCGGAAGACGCAGCGTAGGGAGGCCTCCCACTAGGTGGACCGACGATATTGTAAAAGTCGCGGGCAACCGGTGGATGCAAATGGCAGGTTGTCGTACAGTGTGGCGGTATAAGGGGGAAGCCTTCGTTCAGCAGTGGACGTCTCCGGGCTGATGATGATGATGATGATGAATAAAAAGTTTTTTTTTTTTAATAGAACGCCACCATATATTGCCAGGTAGAGTGCCTGTCGCTAATTTAAAAATGTCCATGCCATCAAAATTGTATTAAAACTTAAGTTTAAAAGTACTATTTTTGAAAAATAGCACCTAAAAGAGTTCATTTATAAGTGTGAAGTAAGATGTAAAATACGGAATCCACTTCTGATAATGTCCACTATTTAAATTAAACCATACAATTCTTAAGATGATATTTCTTTCCAACGACAACCCAATCGCTAGACTCCCAATACCAATAGGAATAGCTTAACAATTGTCTTAACTTTGTAACTCGCACGCCGCTTGGGATCTCAGGAAACCGCCGTTTCCTCACAGATGCTCCCTCCAATCGGGAACAGTGCCTCACGACTCCTGCCGTGCCTACACTATATTATCATGCAGTTCCAGGTGAGGAGTTACTAGAATAGACTGTTTTGGTATGGCATAAGGTCGAATCTCGATTGGGTTGATTGCGGCGCATGTTACTTTCATTTTTGGTTTGGATGCTCGTTTTGTTTCAGTTCTAAGTGATACTAAAGACTGCAGCAATTGGAATAAGGTCACATTTTCATTGAGTGCTACGCATGAGAGTCTTTGGTTTTCTTTCGTTTTTGGTTTTCATACTATGACACATCCTGATACATTTTTACAGATTAACTCCTTTGGGAAAATTAGTATTATCTGGTGTAAGCAGCATGATTTATTAGTCAAGCCAAACTGACTATTTTAATTAAATTCTATCATCTATTAGCACACATCCCTAATTGTAGTAGATTACTCACCTAGGGATCAAAAGTAAAGAATGCCTCAGATCTCATGTATGATCTCATAAGATCTGAGGCTTCTTTACTTGCTCCCGTGGTTTGTATACGATTTTACCGTTGCGTGAAGGAATTGGTTCCTTTCACTCCGCGTAGCGAGGCTAAAGTAACCAATTTAGCCCCGCAGGCACGTAAAAGTTGTTTTTACTTATTACGTATTAGTATTTTCTGTACATATGAAGTCTATTCCATGATTATGTCATCCATTCATCTTGACTTAGATCTTTTACATTAGCTTTTTAACAAGTTCATTGCTGATCATAGGCCTACCCTCAAATGGCGAATAGTTCGTTTACCATCAAGCTGGCCCAATACAGTATCGGATTTATATAAACCATTGATTCTTCTTCTTTGATTTACTCCGGACTCAACTATTATAATTTTGTTTTCCGATATTATAGAGCCAGTTAAAACTAAGTGTTTGTTAATTAACAAGCTCGTCGGTATAATCAGGCCTGTTGTGGACACTGAAGGAGTGTCCACAAAACCACTTAGCTCGAGCTACACATCTCAAAGTAAGCAATGTTTTGTATGTATAAAATGTAGGTAATACTAGTTTACACCAACAAAAAACTTAACGCCTTGCTTGCTTTGTGACGTCATCGAGCTAAGCGGTTCTGTGTAATATCGCCCATGCTCTGGTGCATATGGAGCACAATAAGGCTTGCATTGAACATTATTTATGATTGTAGTTATATTTCAGTAGGTATTTATAAGTTTTTTACGGAAGTGAGTCTTCTGTACGTAGTACTAATATTTTTGGACTGTGGTAGTAGTCCTAAACTATTACTATCTATAACTGATATGTTCAGATGTTTTGGAATTTGCAGACCATCGGCAACTCGAGAGGCCAAAGAACAGTTGACTCCATAATAATGTACCAAAACTATGGCGTGCCAACCAAAACGCACATCATAAGCCTGGACGATAAGCAGATAGTTTTCCCTGAAGATGACGACTCGGATATTATCATTGTGAACGAAGATTACAATAAGCACATGCAAGACGTTAGAGTCGAAAATTTGGTGGAACACGTGGAAACGACGAAGGAAACCAGGTGAGTTTAAGGATAAACCAAGATATAGGTTGAAAAACAAAAGCCAGGCTTCTTATGTCGTACTCCACGCCAATTTACAGCCCAAATTTATTGTGATGGCATACATGCTGACAGCCAGATTGACACCTCATTTTATTAAATATGTTACTTCTAAAGCTTAGAAGAGAGAATAAATGAACATATACAGGGTTAGTTCTTATCAGTTAGCATCATTTGAAAAGCATATTCTGTATGTAAAAACAAACAACTTTTACTATAGGGCCAACATTAAAATCGCGAAAAAATTATCAGCTGTTCCATACAAAAAGTTCATCGACCTTGGGCAAAATGTATGGAACAGCTGATATTTTTTTCGCGAGTTCAATGTTGGCCCCATAGTAAAAGTTATTTGTTTAGATGTACAGAATATGCCCTTAAAAGGATGTTAACTGATTAGGACTAACCCTGTATAATAATTATGTCCTACACAGACTGATAACCGATGGGGAAGAAAGGTTTTTGAGTGGCAACCGCGAACCGGAAGACGCAGCGTAGGAAGGCCTCCCACTAGGTGGACCGACGACATTGTAAAAGTCGCGGGCAACCGGTGGATGCAAATGGCAGGTTGTCGTACAGTGTGGCGGTCTAAGGGGGAGGCCTTCGTTCAGCAGTGGACGACTCCGGGCTGATGGTGATGATGACACAGATTGATATAATTATTACTTTGCGTAGTTGAGTATAGCTCACACTATAGTTTCCAACTTTGATTGATCAAAATCCGTACGTAAGTTCCAAAGAACACTTTGTTACTACCCTGGGGTCTAATCCTCATGATTTTAAGCAGTATTACAATTATCTTTGCTTTAAGGTAGATCATCCCTCACTAGGCGATACTTTTCAATATTATGTAAGGAATACAAGGTATCACTTAGTAGCCAGCATAATTATTTCCAGACCGAAAGCCCCGGATGAGAAGGAGTATGTGTGGATGACCACCGACTGGTCGCCGTGCACCGCGCTCTGCGGACAGTTAGGGCATCAGATCAGAGGAGCCGTTTGTCAGGTGAGAAGGATAACTTGTTCCATGCTGATTGTATTAAGCCATTTATACGGGTATACTCACGTTTAATTAAATCGGATACTCCGACTATAGTTGCGATCACATCCGGTGACCTTTTTCAAAGAGAGAAAACAGAGCCCGATGCGCGGGAAGTTGCGCGTCGCGCGCGCGATGATAGCGGTTGGCTATTTTCACTCTTTGTAAAAGGTCACCGGATGTGATCGAAACTATAGTCGGAGTATCCGATTTAATTAAACGTGAATATTCTTGTATAAATAAAACAATTTGAAATTGTTTACCTTCTTTAAACAGCACAAAGTGAGCAACTCCACGACGACAGTGGAGACGGACGAGTGCCTCTCGCGGCACGTGGCGCCGCCGCGCGTGCTGCGCGAGTGTCGCGGCAACAGCTGCGCGGCGTGGCGCGCGGCTCCTTGGTCGCAGGCACGCTGTCTGGCCGGGGGTGCTGGTAAGTAGAATAAAATAATCAGAAGATATTAAACTGGAGTATAAAGGATGATGTTCTATGTTCGACTGTAATTATTTTTTCATGTATGTCCACCAATCATTTAGAAAATTTTTTTTTTGTTAGAAAGTGGTCTTGGTGGTGCCATCGTTGTCAGCCATATAACGTCCACTGCTGGACGAAGGCCTCCTCCTTTATAGAGGGGTGTTGCCATAATCCCCACGCTTGGCAGGCGGATTGGGGATCGCAGAATGGTCACCACCGTTAACCAAGAGAACGCTGCTGCCCGTCCTCCGGTGGGTCTGGTTGCAGTTTAAGGACATACCCAGGTCTAATGAAGATTTCAAACTAATATGGGTATATTAGTTTGACATCTTTTTTTATGTTTGTCTTTCACCAGCTTCGTTTGCTGTGATTTGAACCCACGCCCTTCGACATTCCATCCGAATGGCATTATCTTTTATCTATCATATCTAAAAACATCTTATCAAGGTATCTTCTTTTATAAATGACTATTGCTGTTGGCCTCGGCAGATATGTTTTTTATTTATGTGTGTTGTGTTGTCCCACTGCTAGGCAAAGGTAGGCACTGCTAATGGTGGTGTTTTATTCATTTAATTTATTTTTATTTAGTAGGGATAAGTAGACTAAAGAGTTCAAGTTTCCACTTATCGCTACGGCAGATCTAAATGTTTTTTTTTTTCCATATATCCCTACCGGTAGGGATAGTTTGGTAGGGATCCAGGCCGATCTATACAGCGTCACCGGATATTAGATACGTCACTGAAAGTTGAAGTAGATATCAATGGCACTGGTTTCTTTGTACCCATTAGCTGTGGTTCGTCGCCGAGTGGAATGCGTCAGCGCCAACGGGACTGGGCTGCCCGACTCTTCGTGTGACTACAGCATACAGCCGGAGAAGGCCAGGCGGGAGCCCAGGCCCTGCAAGCCGGCTTGGGCCGTTGGACCCTGGACCAAGGTACATTGTAATATTTTTGGATTTGCAGGATTACACGGAATGACCCTGGGACAGCCTGACCTGTTCCTGATTTTGACTATATCCTAGAACTAGGACAGGTCTGGTCAGGTGAAGGAAATTCGACTTTCATCGAATGTGGAACCAATGTTATCAGGACGAACTTGGCATAAATCGAAACATTTTGCTCTAAGCAAACAAAATATAAACAAATGAAACTGAAAACATAGGTTTTAACAGCGACGGTGAAAATGGAATGGACCGGCCCAGCGCTTGCAAACCGATTAAAATTAACAAGACAACACAATCAAGCATACCTAGCTAAAAGTATGCATATTACATTAGCCGGAAAATAGAGATAGCGAATCTAATTACTGCATGACAAAAAGAGAACACAAGTACATGTATTAGAAGTTTGTATTGTCGTACCGTACGGCTCGCATATCGTAAAGGCTGACTGAAGCGAGTGGAGAGCCGGCGCTCAGCATATAGTCTTCAAATCCGTGCGCTTGTTTCCCGTCCATTCATCTTATCATTGTCGCTGGATTTTTAACAATTTTGTTTGATATTAACACAGTGTGTGGGTGGATGCGGCGAGCTAGGCCGCCAGCATCGCCTCCTGCGGTGCGTGTGGCGCGGAGGCGCGCGGCGCGGGCGGCGCGAGCGCAGCGCGGGCTCCGCCTGCGAGGCCCTACCGCGGCCCACTGTCACTAGAACTTGTCATCTGCCATTGTGTAAAGGTAACCTCTCCGACTCAGATCAATTTCTATGAATTAAAGTCAGTGATCTTGCTGGCTTCCAAGTAATATGGGTCCCGCCGGGTGATAGGTGTTTTCAAATCTTTGGCTATCAGGTTATAAATTTGTACTATAAGTTGTGTTTTTTTACAGTTATATTATATTTACGCGATATTTACCGTCATTATGTCGTGAAAGCTCCCGTTGTGTTTTTTGTTTTCTAAATAAACTTACTCATTCGAATAAAATCTTCAGGTATAGATTTAAAGCATTAGGTTTATTTGTACGTCTATATAAACGTTTCAACATTTTAATAGTTATTTAAACACGTCATTTAATTAATTGACATAGAGTATAGCTGAATCATTTTGTCCATAGATGGTGTATGCCGTGACTCGTCTCGTTTCTGCGAAAACGTCCGCTCTATGAACCTGTGCGCCCTCAAGAGATACAAGGAACATTGCTGCAAAACTTGCTCTGATTAGAACTGTTGTATCATCTATCTAAAACCTCTATAGTCTACACCATTATTATACAGGCTGACTGGTAAGATCTTATATAGAACAATCTGATGCCCGCGTATTTGAAGATCATGCGTTATTGTTTCTGTCCATACAAGTGTCTCAAGTAGTTCAAACTGATAAATCAACATTATATTAGTTCTTTTTTGTGTAGGTAAATGGCAGGTTTTCGTACAGTGTGGCTGTCTAAGGGGGAGGCCTTCGTTCAGCAGTGGACGACTCCGGGCTGATGGTGATGATGACACAGATTGATATAATTATTACTTTGCGTAGTTGAGTATAGCTCACACTATAGTTTCCAACTTTGATTGATCAAAATCCGTACGTAAGTTCCAAAGAACACTTTGTTACTACCCTGGGGTCTAATCCTCATGATTTTAAGCAGTATTACAATTATCTTTGCTTTAAGGTAGATCATCCCTCACTAGGCACACCAGCAGTGGACGTCTACGGGCTGATGATGTTGAAACAAAAAATGCGGACATGGAATGCCAACCCTATGTAAATAAGACCTGTTCTAGGAGGAAGAAGATCTTTATAAAAGATCACGTAACATACGTGGCCACGTGTAAGCACGAGAGCAGGTATACGTATTGTCCTTATAATCATATCAGTCCTAGCATGCGGAAACGTTCTCTTCGTCACTCTTAAGTCAACTGAAGAAGTGTACTGTGACAGAAATAATATCGCAAGTTCTGGAATCTCTCCGATCTGTTATCGCGTGACAGAGCTACATACAAATTTAAATTCAATGTCAAAAGTCAAATTCAAAAGCCTTTTTTTATTTTTTTTATTTTTTAATAATACTTTTTGTATCGCAGCCGATAATTCACAGTAAAATGTTGTTGTTACTCAGTTCAAATGAGCTACAATTGAGCCCGTTGTACAAATGTATGTGAATGAATCGATAAAATATTAAATGCATTACACTCTTAGTTGTTCATTTCAAATAAATATTCTATGTTCTCTTACAAGTTAATTATCAGAAATCTGAGTATATCAGTAGCAATATGAATCTAGAAAAAGCTTATTATTATTATTATATTTTTTTTTTTTATTAATATGACATTCTATCTTACAAGCTGCAATATTTAGTAGACTTTTATTTAAAAAAGTAAGTAAGAAAAACCATAATTATACAAAATTGTTCAACGCTTTTATGTGGCAAAACATTTATGTTAAGCTGTTACGTGTGATTTAGTATTACCACAGAATAAATAATAGTACTACGTACAGAAAGTTCACTCCGCAAAGGAATTGAAATAAATAAGGACTCTATCTACTAGGCAATAAAGTAGCAATTCAACTCGCACAGCGCTGGATACCGCTCGCTATATTCACCTAGATATACCGCTCTCTTTCTATCACGTATGCTTAGTTACGTGCGACGAGGCTAGTGTGCGGGCGGCGACTGACTTCTGCCTTGCATTGTCCGCCCGGACGGAGCGCCGGCCGAACATACCTAAACTGCGGAGTGACACCCCCCTGGTATTACAAAGAAAAGCAAAGGAGAAAAAACGATACGTATGAGAGCACTTTGATATATCTAGTCGTGAATGCACTTACGATGGACTGGAAATATTTATAATACAGGCTGACTAGTAAAATAACAAAAAAAAAAATATTTGAACAATTACTCAATTGATCATAATTTAACAAACACAATATTTCTTCTTGATTCTTGTTCTAAGTTTGTAAAAAGCAGTTCTTTTTTGATAAAATAACAGGTATAAGTACCTAAATATTATTGCCAATAAAACAGTGTTGGATAAAACTAACTACGGATAGAAACAGAGTTTAAGAATTGCGTAAGGGTCGTGATTATCGGTACTAAGGTTCGTCGTCAGCCATAAGACGTCCACTGCTGGACGAAGGCCTCCCAATAGAGGGGTATTGCCATAATCCCCACGCTTGGCAGGCGGCTTGGGGATCGCAGAATGGTCACCACCGTTAACCAAGAGGACGCTGCTGCCCGTCCTCCGGTGGGTCTGGTTGTAGTTTAAGGACATACCCAGTTCCTAAGGTACTAAGGTTATCTCATGTTAATGCGGTGCAATTAATTGCGCATTGTCATTGAGGTATAATAGTATAATACCTCAATGCACTTTATTCTCACTTTCCTAATACACTCCTTTTAAGGGTTTTTTGTAGCTGTTCACATTTATTTGTGTTCATTTTATGTGACCATGAATTATCACGCTGAACATTTTACCAGTCAGCCTGTATACGCTAACGAAATTATAATGTTGTATATTGTTTCAAAATAGTCATTTAATTATAAGTAGGAATCAAAATATTTAGTAAAAATGTTTTGTACTATACAACTAATTATACTTTTAAGTAACAATTGTAAATAAACCATAATACATCATATAATTATAACTAACAGAATGCTACGCTTAGCTCTCATAATATAGTATTGTAATTTCACTCACTTAAATAATTAAATTAAATTATTATTTTAAAAACTAGTGAGTAGTGAGATCGCCAAAAATTTCAATGTGGATTATATTTTTAAACATAATAATTATAACATAATATTTCAAATTATAATACCATGTCATAAACAAATCCAATTCAATTAAAAATAATACAATGATTATATTTTAATCATAAAAATCTACAAAATATGTTGTATTTTTACGAATAGTTATGAATATTATTACTTATATATCTATAGATAGGATGTTTGATTTAGCATCATGTACATTAAAATTATGATAATATAGCAGATAAATTATGATAATTCCTGAAAAAACTATTGAAAGCAATACGATTCGCTTATTTAAATTGTAAATACTTATGCATTTGCATAAAAAAAACATGATTAACGTTAACCTATTCAAGGAATGGTTATTGGATAAAATATATATAATTGACAAACTTATCTAGAATTATTATATAATTATATCAGTATACATTTTGTAAACATAACGGATTTGAATTGTACTTGAGTAGCCATCCAAAAAAAATGCACAGTAGTTAAATGATTATGTACCTATGTATAATTAATATAGTGAATTATGGAATTCAATTAATAATTAGTAATTATATATTATTATTTTGTAAAAAAATCTTTTTCAATTTGCATTATATTTATTGCATTGTCTTTTCTTAATTTTGAACATCATTATCATTATGTGAATAAATGATTGTTTAGACTAATATATATATTAGTATAATATAATACGATAAAAATGTATGTATTTATATAACTAGACAAATGTTGTCAATTGTTAGATGCGTTATTATTAATCAAGATGTATATAATTAAAATCACTAGCTATAAGCAATTATTTGCGAGTTTCATGAGGCATTATTAAATTTTTCTTTATTAGGACCACGAGCAAAAGGTAAATATGATAAATATGAGAGGTGCCGTCTTATATGCACAAAGATACCGTCATATGCATAAAACGTATTTCAAACCAATTTTAGTAAAAAAATGTTTTGTCAAATTCCTTTCAAATTACGGATCGAGATTGAAAAACGAAGACAAAACACTTTGTAACAAAAATAGGTTTGAAATACTTTTTAAGTGCTTTATGCATAAGACGGTTAGGATTTAAAACCTATTTTAGTTAAAAGGTGTTTTGTCTCCTTTTTAAACTCGATCGATTCTAAAGAAATTGACAAAACAACTATTCACTAAAATAGGTAAAAAATAGGTTTTAATGTTTTATGCATAAGACGGTTAGTGTTTAACCACCCATATCTAATTATTAGTTAAAAAAAATGTATTATATTTTGTGTTAAGTAAATATACCATTTTTTTTATTATAATTATATCATTAGCAATATCTTAGGGGTCTCTGAGCATTCAAAAGTTTCAATGTTTCGTCACATAACATATTAAAGTATACGCTAGTGTGCTACGATAAAGTTTGTTTTTTAATTCCATCTTGAGCGAGGTGGGACCACGGGGGAAAAAATCTCCGTAGTCCCACCAGTCAGTCATAGCAGTGGGTCCACGGGGTAACAGCCCATTTTACTACTGATATTCATATATTTTTTCAACGTTACGTTTCAAGTTAACATGAGTGCTACCGTGGGTCGGAAGACACGTTAAATTGTTGGTCCCGGTTGTTTGTTCTAGTTTCCATAACAACAACCGTCAGCCATGTCAGAGGCCTTCGGGCGGCACATTAACTCTGACACTAGGGCTGGCCACTCAGCCTATACGAACTTACTTACTTTTTATGAACAAATACATTTTTTGCAATAACAGTTATACTGAGTGAACTTTTTAACCTTCAGGAAAAAAGGGGTGTAGTGTACTCCTCGTTATGAACTACTTTTAAAGGGGCCAACCTTGAAATCGTGATAAAAAATCTGCTTTTCCATCATAGCAAAAGTTTACTGACCTTGGACAAAATTTATGGAATACCTTTTTTTTCGAGAATTCAAAGTTGGCACCGTACTAAAAGTTGTCCATGGGTAATTCTACTCGCCACGATTCTCATGTGGCAAATGTTATTCTTTGCTTATCTGAACTATTTGTTTAGAAAACCTTATAGCGGTTGATAAGACGAGTAAATTCATGTGTAAATTAATCAAATCGTGCGTTTCGTTTGGAAGAAGAATGGTTTTGAAGTCGGTGGTTGAGTTGTTGCCACGAAAGTGACGCGATGGTCCACGAAAGTGACTCGGTAACTTCACATAATTATGAGTACACTACACCCAAGCTTTTCCCTGAAGGTTAAAAGTACACCCAGCATTATAACTTGAGGAATCGATAGGAATGCTTCCATAGATCTCCACGTCCACTGTGAACGCGCTAGGACGTGAATTAGTATTTCACCGTCTGTCGCGGACGTCCGCTTTGGTCATCCACGTCACATTGTAAGAGCCCATTATAATTACCACTAACACCCGGAATAAATGCATAACTGGTAAAATTTAAAACGTGCAATTTCTTAATAAAATATATTTATAGTTTGATTTTTTCGTACCAATGAGCTCAGTATTGTTAAATAATTTTTCGTTCATAAGTCTACTAGGATAAGTCCGACATTGTAAGTACATTGTACCAAGAATTTCAAATTAAAAATATATTATATGAGTAAGTTACTGACTTCGTTGTTTTATTACACTAATCAAGTGTTCTGGCAATTTATTCATACTTTTCTCACACCTCAACGTAGATGGAAACTGCAAACCTAGACTTGTCTAATTCAATATATACCTTATTCTCATTTGCGTAAAGACTGATTTCAATTACAGCGAGATACCTAATTTAGTTAGGTATTCACACTTGAGTCCTAGAGTAAAATGCTCTTCGATGCTCTGCGAGAGGTTAATGTACTAGAATCCTTCAGTGTAAAATTATAGAGATTCAAAGTTTCTAGAACTTTCTTAAAAACCGTAGTGATGGATATTGTTAAGTTCATATCGTTCAAAATAATTATTGAATAATTATTAAGTGCCGTTAAACATTTAAAAGATCTGGGTATGTCCCCAGACCCACCGGAGGACGGGCAGCAGCGTCCTTTTGGTTAACGTTGGTGAGCATTCTGCGATCGTCAAGCCGCCTGCCAAGCGTGGGGATTATGGCAACACCCTTCTATTGGGAGGCCTTCGTCCAGCAGTGGACGTCTTATGGCTGACGACGAAACATTTAAAGTGCTGATATGGAAGGTCAACCCTATGTAAATAAGACCTGTTCTAGGAGGAAGAAGATCTTTATAAAAGATCACGTAAGATACGTGGCCACGTGTACGCACGAGAGCAGATATACGTATTGTCCTTATAATCATATCAGTCCCAGCATGCGGAAACGTGGAAGTGTAGGTAGAAAAAAGAAAACATACTGTGTTAAAAAGTTGTTCTGTAAATTGCTACACGGAAATGTAACATTATATTCGTGATTTTATAACCTTAGAAAGATTGAAATCGTACAAAAGTTAAGAAGTTCACCTTTTTACAAAGACTCATATAAATATATCGAAGTTCATAAGTATGAAATTATTAAGTTTGTTAACACAACTTCATAAAATAATTAAGTTTCTTAACATAATGATGTTAACAAACTTAATATTTTTATCCCAGCACTATTTAAATTTTGCCAAAAAGTAGCAACACTCTAAATGTCAGTTTAGTCCGTTTAATTAAGAATCCGAGTTTAGTAACGTGTCAAAAGACACTGTCTCCGGATTTTATCTACAAGGGACCAGAAGCACTAGTGCAGCATTGTGATCTACCAATCCTTTGACAAACGCGACGTATGTACAAATATTATGCCGGCGACAGGTGTGGTGTAAGTTATAAGAACTAGGCGTTCCTCTACCCGCTTTTAACCAAGCTCTATCATTTTAGGAAAAAAGTTTTGCCACATAGTAACGATTTTCTTCCTCAAGGATTTCCTTGCCGAGTTTCATTAATTTGACAAATTCCACTGTATAGCCATTAATAGTGACAATTTTGACATGCAGAGCTATTTTCCTACCGAAAACTAGATATAAGGTATATCTTGCATGATAGCGTGGTCGATTCTGACGGTTTTAGTTGACAGTTCTAAACTAATTAAAATATTGGTGTCACTTTTTTACTAGGCATGTTAGCTAAGGACAGCAATACTTTAGTTAGTTTAGTTCTGTCAACTTAATACTCTTTTAATAAGTATTTTAAAAAAACTTATATACAGGGTTAGTTCTAATCAGTTAGCATATTTTTAAGGGCATAATCTGTACATCAAAACAAACAACTTTTACTATGGGGCCAACATTGGAATCGCAACAAATAAAAAACAGCTGTTCCATACATTTTGCCCAAGTTAGATGAACTTTTTGTATGGAACAGCTGATAATTCTTTTCGCGATTTCAATGTTGGCCCCAAAGGAAAAGTTGTTTGTTTTGATGTACAGAATATGCCCTTAAAAGGATGCTAACTGATTAGAACTAACCCTGTATATAAAAATAATTTAATAAAAACTACCCCAACTATAGGCTGATTCAAACTTAATGGCGGCTGTGAACTTAGGCGAGAGACGCTACGCATTAGCACAAACGTGCGTTGTGCGTACAATCGCAAAGTCTCGCTTGCAGCGCACCTCACAGCCGTTAAGTTTCAATCAGTCTGTACAAATTTTCCAGGTTTATTTTTTAAAGTTACTCAATGATATTTGAATCGTTTAAAGCAATGTAAAACTTTAATACAACCCGATTCAAAAGGCTGAGCAGTGAGCCTGAGCATCTCTATTTACAAAGAATTCTTTTGGATATCCAAGGATGGGTTTGATGCATTTCGGATCCGATAGGAGGCGCTGTTATCGTGTTTTAGGAACTTTCTAATTTAAGGGCAAGATGACGTCTGCTAGGTGCCTTAATTATTGTTGCTAGCGTGTGGAGCCCCACTGCTGGGCGAAGGCCTCTGCTAACGTAATAAAAATCATGTTTTAAGTTCGCTGATTGTCTTTTAAAAATCATGTACTATAGATATGACTTATGTTATAGTAATTTTGCTTAAAATTAAGACATTTTCAACTCCTTACTTGCACCAAAGTGCATACGTACTGTCAGTGACCACTGCGCACAAAGGCGTTCCAGACCAGACGTTAACAGAAATACGTACTGTGATGCTGGTAGACAAATAATATTAACCTATACGAAAAAACTTGGTCCGAATGTGGAGTTGAAAAGTGGGACGAAAGGAGATTTTTTAAATCAAAATTTAAGTTGGGCCGATCACGCCATACAAAGTGGGATTAAAGCAGAGTTTTTAATGTGGGACGAACTTTCTCGGGACGAAAATGGCATGAATCCAATAGATAGGTGCATGTATTTCTATCAAACTTCAAATATGAGTACCGTTTGTTTTGGTGTTATGTATTCTGCATTATCGTTTTACAATCTGGGAATCTTCTAATCTCGAATGTGGCGAGCGTGCTCCATCGGGATGGCACCACAGCATCCGGCGAGATGGCGATACATAAATAGCTCATGGGGAAATCGGTTGTTTCTTTTTGAGTTTTATGATTCAAATAGTCGTTGTAGAGTCGTCGTCGTAGCTGCTACGGCGTAGATCATCTACGGTGCTACAATAGTGCTACAGTGCTACGGCAATGTTGATACCAACAAAATTTGAAGTGTGCATTTCTTAGAAAATCGTTCTCTTAATTACAGGCCATTTGCAGTGGCGTGGCACACAGAGCAATGCATTAACATATTATTAAGATGGTATTTTTTATGCAAGTAGCACCTGTTCACGAGTGGATGCATGTGCCAGTCATCGCTCTCATTTGAGGGAAGAGGGCGACCCGACACACAACGCCGCCGCATGAAGAAGTAGTTACTTATAGCGTTAATCATTGTAAATGTACGTATGGTAATAGTATGACGTCATACGTGGATTATGTGCAAACACAGTAAACAGAAGGTACAGAAGATTTACTCCCATAAAAAACGCGTTTAAACGCACGTAGTTGAACCAACTTATACCTATAAAGAGCGACATGGTAAACTAAGTGGACGACCCAGCGTTTGCACATCGAACAAAATTAACAAGTCAACACAATCAATCACACCTAGTTTTAATTATGCATTATACATTTGCCTGAAATTAGAGTTAACAAGTTGAATTACTGGATGACAAAAAGAGCACACCTCTATTTGTCTATTACTCACGAACATTGACAAGTATTGACGAAGGATTTTCGAACTTTCTCTGTCTCGTAACATAACGATCACCTCAAAATGGCGATTACCTTAGCATACTCGTAATTATTGAAATTAATTGCAGTAGTGACAAATTGCAGTGATTTATGTGTACTTACTTGTAATTTGATCCCCAAATTGTGAGTTTTAGTAGTGTTTTTACAATTGGGGAATGCAAACGAAAGCATAATTTGAATTTATTTGCAAAACTCTACTAAATTATGACCTAATTTATTTATGACAATGCAATTAAAAATATTTATAAATACCCAAAGTATGGAAATACTTCATAAAAAAATATTCATTCTATTTGTATTGTTGTATTGTACGGCTCACATGTCGCAAAGACAGAGTATGACTGACGCACGTTGAGAGCTGGCGCTCAATAAAAAGTCTTCAGGCGGGGGCGGGCCCATCATTTTACCAGTAATTCAGTGCTAGTTAATTTTCATCGAAGACGCATGCATGACCTCCAGTTCCTATTCAAACTTGCTAATGGGTTGCTCGGTACCGCTGACTTGTTAAACCTTTTGAACTTCTCTGCGCTTTCCAGAACGATCAGAGCTTCTTGCTTTAAATAACTAAACTATTCCAATTGGAAGATGAACCTTGATAAAAATGCCCCCAACAGACTTAAAGTAAGGAATTCAATTCTTTCGTTAAGGACGGTGGTGGTGGGGACAAGTCGTCAATCCGTCCAAAACCGTCAAATATAAAATATATATATATATTTAAATGACGGAGTCTCTAACATCTTGGAGGGAGGGTCCCAAAGTCTTCTCTTTTTGCAGTACCACCGTCCCTATTTCACATTTTAACTTTTTCTTTTCATCCGAGGATTGTCTGGGAGAGATCGCTTTTAGCGATAAGACCGCCTTTTGTGCCTATCTGTAGTGTATTATGTTTGTAAATGTCCTTTCTATGGTGTCAATAAAGTGTTATTGTATTGTATTGAGTTTTTTTTAAATACAATTAAGTGACGAGGCGAGCAAGACGTTCGCCTGGTGGTAAGCGTTACACCTGCCACTAACAGTAGCAATGCCAGAATTGTGAACTTGCGAATACAATCCTGCGCCGCACCGCACTGCGCTCGCCACCCTGAGATATTAGATGTTAAATCTCTTCATACCCAGTAATATCTCTGGAACATTGTCCTTTAAACTTCGGACCTGGGTATGTCCTAAAACTGCAACCAGACCCACCGGAGGACGGGCAGCAGCGTGCTCTCCGTTAACGGTGGTGAACATTCTGCGATCCCCAAGCCGCCTGCCAAGCGTGGAGATTATGGCAACACCTCCCTATTAAGGGGGAGGCCTTCGTCCAGCAGTGGACGTTTTCTGACTGAAGGGATTGTCCTTCAAACCGGAACACAGTAATGCTTGCACACTACTGCTTGGCCGTTGAATAACTGGCAAAGGTGTGGTACTTCCCCAGGCGGACTATGCAGTAGAGTTCTACCACTGCAAGACTGTGTGACTATCTGACATTTAGCCTAGTAATTGCCCTTTCTCCGTTTGTGTTGCAATGACGTACATCATGTTATACCACAATGTCTATATCCCATATAGTAGAGACGCAGGCGCAGTCGACGCAACGAGCTAAGCGCTACAGTGAAATATCGACACACCGTCATAAACAAAAATAGTACAATTTAACTTGTACTGAATACGAAATCATTCTAGACTACTTATATATAGCTGGGTTTATCCTCGTTTTCTATGTGAGTGAGTCTTCTGTACATAGTACTTTCGTGTTATCTAAGGTACAAGCCTTAGAGCGTACCTAGAGATAAGCCGGCCATCTATGACGCTAACACTGATTGTATTAATTAACAATTAGTTTATACGGCACGCTTGTGTGAGCAGATAGGATGAAATCTGATCACTGCCACTCTACATATTGTATTTAACGTATTGTAATCGGTTTCTAATAAACGTTATTAATACAGACTGTTAGTTTGAACACCGTTATCCTTCTAGGATTTCATTGTACTCATCATTATGAACAACTTTTACTATGGGCCAACCCTGAAATCACGAAAAAAATATCTGCTGTTCCATACATTTTGTCCAAGATCGATGAACCTTTTTGTATCGAACAGCTGTTTTTTTTTTGTGATTTCAGGGTTGGCCTCATAGTAAAAGTTGTTCATAATTATGAGTACAATGATATCCTAGAAGGATAACGGTGTTCAAACTAACACCCTGTATTATGTTGCAACTTCTATTATGAAATAAACAAGAGTTACGATTTTAAATTAAGGAGATTAATTGGAGCTTGTCTTTTTTTGTATTATGTACCAACTTTGCATGCCAAAAGGTTGAATATGGCGTTCTATTATTACTGTAAACTTTACATCAATACTGTGTACCCATATGCTTCATCAGCCCGGAGATGTCCACTGCTGAACGAAGGCCTCCCCCTTAGACCGCCACACTGTACGACAACCTGCCATTTGCATCCACCGGTTGCCCGCGACTTTTACAATGTCGTCGGTCCACCTAGTGGGAGGGCTTCTTACGCTGCGTCTTCCGGTTCGCGGTCGCCACTCAAGAACCTTTCTTCCCTATCGGCTGTCAGTTTTTCGAGCGATGTGGCCTGCCCATTGCCACTTCAACTTGCAAACCTTGCGAGCTATACCCATATGCACAATAAACAAAATATTATTATAACTTGTCCATTGAAATGATCAGTCAGAAGACATCCACTACTGGACGAACACCTCCCCAATTATAGGGGGAGGGGGGGTTGCCATAATCCTAATCCTTACACTTTTGGGTTGGTGATTCACTTGCGTTCAAAAATTACGAAAGATGCGCTATCGCGTAATAAAATGTTCGAAAATGATTCCCGCGTCGTCATGTTTATGAGTTGCGCCGGAGTGCGAAAGAAGCTAGCACTTTTATGAGAGCAAAAGGGATATAATAGCGCGCGTCTCGCTTAGTGAGCGAAGACAGACGAGACAGTCCATGGGACCGTTTTCACGGGGCCATTTGAGGGTGCGATATGACATATCTCCCTCCTTATATGTATAATATCATTTATATAATATATAATATCATTGCTTGCACCATTTTTCTTCTCCAGACGTACGCAGATTTCCTCTCGATGTATTTCTTCATTAAAAAGCCATCAGTAAAAAATCTGTACATAAACTTGAAATAACTTAATAATAGGTAATACGGGCCCAGGATTTGAACCCCAGACCTCACGATTTGTAATCGAGCAGTCCCCACTAGACTACCACGGTTTCCTATATACATTTTAAAAAAAAACATAAAAAATATAGATGACTCCCACAACACATCGTTCATTTATACAAACTAAATAAACACTAGTAATAGTAAAGATTCAAAGTTTCTCGTGAATTGTCCCGACTAAGCACGTCCCGATAGAATTTACTGAGGATTATCATTTGGCTCGAGTCCAAGTGTTTCAATCTGTATGTTAAACAAGCTTGTAGAGCAGTGGTTCTTAACCCTGATGATGGACCATTAGATATATGTTTTTGCCATGCCTCCTGCTTGGAAGAATTGTAATCGCCACGCAAGCTGTCAAAAAGTGGGGATGCGTAGAAATAAAAAAATAATTACATGTCATTAAACTTGCCAAATATATTGCACGGAAGTGTACACCAGAGAAAAGCGAAGGCCCTACACCTATTCTCTCTTCAGTGTACACGACGTACCTGCGTAGACTCACCTTTTCATTGCCGACAATCTGAAAACTTGTTTGGCGGCTACTGTAACTACAGTAATAATTGTTGTAATAAAGTATCGCTAAAATTATAAATAAAACAGCAAACTGTTTATAGCGGCGAAGGTTTCTACTTCACACGTTACGAGATGCCTCGCACCATGCGTCATTGTTACTTATTTAAAAAAAGTACCAGTGGCTTCGCGGACCACATCGGGTGCATCCAGGGAAGGGAGAATCCAGGAGTGGGGCACGGGGGCACGTGCCCTCCCGCAAGTGGTTTAAATATAACAAAGAACTGGGAGATTTATAATATAACGCTTTCATAACATTTGTTTCTTATTGCATAACATAGACATACAAAAAAACATACAGTCGAAATGAGAACTTTCTTTTTTGAAGTCGGTTGAAAAGCGCCATCTTTTTATTTTATGCCAAGTATCGATTCCAGCTTCCCTCAGGTATTTTGCCACCACATCTTTATCTTAATATCTTAATCAGTAAGTTAATATAAAAACTAAATCAGCAGTTCTTCTCTATAGTATAATCAGCCTTTACAACCGACTTCAAAAAAGAAGGTTCTCAATTCGACTGTATTTTTTTTGTTTGCATCGTCGTCAGCCATAAAACGTCCACTGCTGGACGAAGGCCTCCCCCTTTATAGAGGGGTGTTGCCATAACCCCCACGCTTGGCAGGCGGCCTGGGGATCGCAGAATGGTCACCACCGTTAACCAAGAGGACGTTGCTGCCCGTCCTCCGATGGGTCTGGTTGCAGTTTAAGGACATACACAGGACCAGGTCAGGTAATAAACATGCTGTAATTTCTCATTATTTAATCTTTATTAAAAGTATTTTTATAGTTATTCTATAGAATAATACTATAGGGTAACTTGGCTTATGGCCCATGTATGTCCCAGAAACAAAACCTGGATCCGCTTGCAGGGACCACCAGTGGTCCGCAGACCACCGGTTAAGAACCACTGTTTTAGAGCAAGAGATTAGAATAACCGTTCAGTGAAGTAGGTTAATTAGTACGGTAGCTTAGCACTACTATAACTAGTTGTTCACAACGAACTGAGATCTTGCGATCTCCATATCTTGCAAGGTCCTTGACCAATTTGGCTTATATTCGAACTTAAGAACTGAATTTTCACGAACTAATTCAAGAAAAAAAAAGGTATATAAGATCGACGGTTTGCAAATTATCATCAATACAATACAATACAAAAAAATATAGTTTATTGATAACACCAAAGTTATACACGTCAAATTTCATTAAATATGACACAAAAAATATATGAAATTATTATAAAAATACGTTAATAATCTCTTATTTATCATAAAACAAATCGGACATTTAACGGATATACATTCAAACTTACAACGATACGCCGATTTGCCCCTTAATCTGGGAGTTCTCGCTCCGCTTGGTCAAATATGGAATTTTCTCCGAAGCCAGTTAATCTATAATAGGATCAGCGCTGCACCGGCATCAGATGCGAGCGTATGCAAGCTCGCATCTCCAAGATTTCTGCTGAATAAGGTTTATCGTGTTCGTTTTTGCTGAGGCTTGCGGTTTCATCTATAATAGTATTAAAAAACGTACAGATTTGGTTCAGCTCTAAAAGATTTACCAGTAAAAAATAAATTACAAAATTTCAAGAAAATATATTTTTTATTGCAGGAAAGTTATATTAGATACTAGAGGTCGCCCGCGACTTCGTCCGCGTACGGAAGAAATTCGGCCCGCTCTCAAAATTCACCACTTTAAATCATCCCTAGCAATTTTTTTAGCCCCCCCAACTCTACCGACTCCACCGACTCTACCGACCCTTAAATCGTACCTGTCAAAAAAAACTGTGAAAACAGTATTTTTTATTTTAAATGCACTATTCAAATACAAATTTTCGTAACTACAAGTCCAAAAACAAAGGACTTTCATACAAACGTTTCCCCCCCCCCCCCTTAGGGGTCGAATTTCAAAAAATCTTTCTTAATACACCCCTCCGCATCGAGACGAATACACCCTCCAAGTTTCAAGTCTGTGTACGACCAGCGGTTTAGGCTGTGCGTTGTCTGTCAGTCATTATGTCAGGACAGAGATTATTAGATTATATACAAGGAGAACTGTCATAAGTCATAAGTCATTTATTGATAAATTGACAATTTACATGTCAATTATTTAAACCTATTTGAATAGGGTTTACCCTCATACGGGAATATAATAAAATAATTATTCATACAATAATGAATAAAAAATATAGAATAATCATAAATTAAATTAAAATAAATAATAATACTAATTATTAAATTCATATGTTCAATTTATAAAATTCGTCAAACTTGTAGTAATACTGTGTAGGTAATACAATAGGCATCTAAAGACTTAAAACACGGAACGGTAATATTAGAACGGGGTAGTAGAGCGGGGAGATATTAGAATAGAACGGTAAAATTTATTAATTTTAGCTTTGCTTTTATTATTTTACTATTTCATATTACTATGGGTTATGTGCCTGCAATAAACGTCTTTATTATTGAGCCAAAATGAGGTCATGAAGCTCGTAATTTTGACCTATTTTCACTTCGACCGACGCCAAGACTGAAGTCGTGCTGAAAAATTGTGCTGTTCCCTACAAAATTGTTAATGCGGTTCGCTTTGTCGTTCAAAACGACAGGGTTGCCTCGAAGACACAACGAAGTCAACTACTTAGGGTTGGCACTGATAACTTACTAGAATACTAGTTTAGCGAACAGTAGACCTCGCGAAACTCAATAAGGTTCCACAAACCTTTTCGCAGATGGCGCCAGCGGCGGTCCGGATGTGGCAAAATCAAGTTTTCTTGTTAATCGTTGCTTATATCTATCTGCTCTTGATGAAGGCGTTGTCGATAATCTAGACCAAGAAAAAATATTGGGTACTGTGCCTTGGTTAAAGAATCTATGCAGCTGTTGACGACCTGAAAATAGATTTTTAGGTTAGTAGGTGGTTAAAAGATAAAAAAATATATAATATAATTTCATTATAATTTATTTTATAAAAAACTTAAGCACTAAATAGAAACACCTTAACAGTAACAGATATATATGGAAAAACAATAGATGATCTGTCGGTGTGCACTGGATCCCACACTAGGGTGACCTGTGCCGTGAGCTCCAGGCTCTTCCTTTTTGAAGTTAGAAGGAAATTAGGCAAGTAAGTAATATAATGACAAAAAAGCACAAGTAAATTTAAGTATAACAAAACAATAGATAAACATGCAAAACTATATAGCTGCAGTTGTTTACAATTTTATGTTGGACAGACTTTAATTAGCAAGGTTTGAGAGAATTTTGAGAAGATTGCTGTACAAACCAGTAGGCATACGCACTCAGATTCTCCATGGCAATCCAAGTTTTTAAAATTAATTCTGCAAAAACTAGACAAAAAATAAAAAATATATGAGATTGACAGTTATGGCCGCATCGACGATGCGCCACCTAGCGGAAAAAACACAGTGTATATCCCTGTTAGCCTACTGATAGACGTAGGCCTATCCTCGGAGGACGAATCTTGTTTAGATCTTAGTGCAATTCAAGGCTAAGCACGATTACTATCATCAACCTCGTCATTAACTCGACACGAGCTGTGGTCAAACACAACTCGTGTCGAGTTTAGCCTGTCATTCATAAAAATCTATCCTATGTGTAGTGAATTCTCCAAACTAAATTTAAAACCTAGCAAAGATCTTATTTCTTCGGTATTTTCCCACAATTTAAAAACATTTTCATGCACCTCACCTCCATTTGTCCCAAATACACCGAATACAGAACACATAATGTAATAGATAGGTACGTACTCAGGGCGAGGTTGGAACGAAAGCTAGAAAAAACTTACAATTTTTTTGATATTATAAAAACAAAAAAACTCATTCTCAAATTAAGGATCTCCGGGAAAAAGTGTCATTCTGTTATAAATAGATGATGGTTCAAGATAGAGAAGGAAAAGAAAGCCAGGGAAATTACTAGTCATGAAGAGATTTGACATATGATATTCTAGGGTAACGAGCGGTGCGCCGCAGAATTTTGTTTGCAAGTTCACGAGGCTAGATGACTGGTTTTTTTTATTGTCCTATTCAAATGTGGCCCATAAATATAGATGATTAATGAAAAGAAAATTAAAATCTGATCAAAAATAAGCAACTTATACGCATTTTAATATCATGCTAGACAGAGAGGCGAAACCGCAAATCGTGACGTCACTTGTCAGGACGCCATATAAATTCTATTCTGACAAGTAAGGCGTGACGTAATTTTTTGTTTTGTGGGAAAGGGACAGAGTTGTCTCTAACAAAAACTTTAAACGCTCATATATCAGAACATTATTAACCGATTTAAATAATGTTTTCAATTACCATACTATATTTACTTAAATTCTTCATCAAAGCTATTGGTTTCAACGATTTAAACATCAGTCATCTAGCCTGGTGTGACGCTTACCACCAGGCAATTTCTCGCTCGTCTCGTTACTTTGTTGCATAAAAAAGTGCCTTTAGTATTACCAACAGCATAATACTCATTTAGTTTGCTGGGCCAACAAAGTTAGTTTTTAAAATAATTTTTATTTCATTACTATTTGACTTACTATACAAAAGCTACTGACGTGCTAAGAGATGGTTGATAGTCTAGAAATAAGAAATGTTATATGTGAATACCTAGATTTACTATTTTTCCAAAAGCATTATGAACTTGGCGTTATGATTATGAGCATTACTTACTTACCCCTCTTGCCCGACCACGCCTCGCCCTGGCTCCGGCTCTGATAATAGTTATATGGAGCGCTTTGAGGACCCAGGTTGTAAATCTAATGGTTCAGAGCAGCGAGTGCAGACTTCGCGATGCCTGTTTGGATCGCATTAGAGCTGTTTACAATATTCAATGAAGTAATAGCTGTGTGAAATAGGTATGTATTGAAATACCATGATGCACACACACATAACATGTTTATGTGTGTGTGCATTGCATTTAATCTTATGTGGCTTGCATTTAATCTTAGAACAGAATGATACGCGCTCACGGCCATGTTTTATCATACTTCTAGAGAAACAGCAAACTAAGTACTTAAGAGTAGACAAGTTGGTCACTTCTCCATAGAAACGCGGTAGTATTACTACTCCACTATGTAATTTTATAGGTCCAAGACTAAGTATTAAATGGATTAATCTCTTCATTATCTAGGATTGTAAATTATTACGAAAGTAAAAAGTTAATAAACATGAAAGTTATGAGCCAGGAAACATCTTGTATTTTAGCTCAATTTTAACGCCACATTGGACGTAAATAAATAACATGAGGAATATGAAAACTCTAAAATAATGTTTCAAACGGCATAGTTTAGTCCATAAACATTTCAAATAACTTAAGTTGGAATAAATTAACTCAGAGTTTATTCAACCACTTTACTGCAGCCAAAGGTCGACAAAAAAAAATTGCGTGCTGATTTATCTTTCTTTCTCCCTTTCCCACAGTTTGTTTGATGAAGAGAGCATGCTTTTTAGCCGCGCCCACCAATGAGTTCGAGCCGTCAACTTGTCGATTCTTAACTTACATCTGCTAGTTAGTGACAAGCTATATTTAGCAGCAAATCGGTGGCCATTCCTAGCAATTGGTTTCTTAGAAGTATTGTATGCTGATATTTAAGTTATAAATAATATATTCAGATATAGGAGTCTTGATATAAAATAATAGCTCTCCTATTTATGTACATTTGTTTCTTTTTATAATTATTAATTTTGTCGCAGGTAAAATTATGGATCAGAAGACGCAGCGTAGGTAGGCCTCCCACAACATGAACCGACGACTGTGAAAGGAGTGGGCAAGCGGTGGATGTAAATTGCGTGTTGTCGTACAGTGTGGTTGTCGTACTAGGCCTTCGTTCAGCAGTGGTTGTTTTCTGGCTGATAGCAAATAAAATCGTGTTTTTTTATTCATTTTCTTTTATAATCTAATACTTGAATCTTTGTTTGACTGACTGACTGATTTAATGACTGACAGACAACGCACCACCTCAACCACCGGTCGTACACACTTGAAATTTGGAGGGTGTACTCGTCTTGATGCGTAGGGGTGTACTAAGAAAGAGTTTTTCGAAATTCAACCCCCTAAAAACGGAATTTATTTTTGGGGGGTAAAAAAATTGCTCGTGATAATTTAAAGTGGTGAATTTTGGGAGCGGGCCGAATTTCTTCCGTACGCGGACGAAGTCGCCGGGGTCCTCTAGTTTAAAATAGCTTTTTTTCTTCAAAAATACTTTTTTGGTTTTACCAGCTCTATAAAAGTTTTACCAAAAATTCTATTTGGCTGGTGCAACGAAGAATATGTCTAGGATTCACATCTCGCTACCTCCTACATTATGAATATAGACGGAGAGTTGTCGGTGTCACACGTTACTGTTACATTTACACAATTTAGGTTACACAGTAAAAGCTCTCCAAAAAAAAGAGTCGTAGTAGAGAAAAAAATAAGCACATCATATGAATTACACCCTTATCTTCATTTATATATGAAAGCATATTACATTTGTTAACTTGTTCGTTCCTATTACGTACAGGAACCGATTAACGTAACGCCGTTAATAAGCTACAATTCCTTCAAATGTTAGTTTGGTACACAACTAGAGCTTAAGTATAAGATGAACATTGTTTATTTGTTTGGTTTGATCGTTTTTATTAATAAATAAAAAATAAATAAAATTGGTGGTAATTCTTTCACACAGCGCCATCTAGCCCCATACTAAGCAAAGCTTGTATTATAGAAACCAGATAGTTGATAGAATACTTATATGCATTTTTTTGTTGTAAATACAAACTTATAAACATATTACACCCAGAAACAAAATAAACATCTGTGTTCATCACATACATTTTTGTACTGGGTGGGGTTCGAACCCACGCTTTACTGCTTGCTACCAACTGAGCTGTTAAGTAGTCAATTGTTCGTAGAAGGTACATTTATGTGTTTAAAGTTCTTCTGCTGACGTACCGTTTTTATTGCTGAATTTCTATTTGTTGTCAGTTGCATTAATCATGATACCTACTCATAATCTCCGAATGTTATCTAAACTATGGTCGGAGTATCCGATTTAATTAAACGTGAGTGTAATCCCGTTTAAAAAAATTAAAACAAAAAAATTAAATCAAAAAAATGTGTTATTACTTATGACTTGTATTATAGCTCCGTTGGAGCATGTCTGCCTTCTGCCTAAAGGCGTGGGTTTGATCCCCACCCAGGGCAAATATTTATGTGACGACCATTATACATACATTATAAGTACGTATTTACAAAAAAAAACTATATAAGTATTCTATCAACTATCTGGTTTCCATATTATAAGCTTTGCTTAGTTTGGGGCTAGATGGCGCTGTGTGAAAAATAGCCACCGATTTTTTATTTTTTTTTCTGATTACCTATGAAAACAACAGTCACTTTCACATTTATACCTAATAAGAATAAGAAACCCTGAACGTAGATTGTGGAATTCGATTAGTAGAATATCCCTCACCGGTTTCCTCACGTGACCAAACGTGCCAGCACCACTTATCCTAAATATAAATTACTATCAATTTCACGGATGCCGAATTAATTTTGGGCATATTCCCCGATCGGTATTTTAAGTTACCGACTTTAATAAATGTTCACAGTTTCGATACATCGGCGCGTACGGGATGCCTGGAACGTGTATGCGGCTTGCATATGCGATGTATGCGGGCAGCATGAACAACGTATGCGTGCCGCATATACGGTATAATTTATATAAGCCGCATGTAGAATGTAGCATGTGTATAATATTTTTTGTTGCTCGAGTGCATGCGTGGCATATTTCCCCCCTTAATTATGTTCGCATTGCATAATAATTTTTAATTGAATTATGTCGTTTAAATTCAGTATCATGTGTCCTGAAATTTAGTATAGGAATTTACTTTAAAGTTAAGGTTTGATCACACGATGCGATGAGGTGCGGCTTTGGACCGTAGGAGATGCTGGTTTAAAAGACATTGTTATGCAAACTGGAATGATCTGCGGTGGTGATCACTCTTGATGGACGGTGATTGCATTACAAATTATAATCGGTATTTTAATAGTCTACTGCTAGACTTAGGACCACTTTCTAAGGGCAATTAGGCCATACCCACCACGTTGGCCCTGCAACTGGTTAATAGATTCACATACGCTATTGAATTTTTTCTCTAGACGTATACAGTTTCCAAGCCAGAGTGGTATGAAAATTCGTACATAAACTCAAAGGAGCTAATTTGGACGGGCCTGGAATTTGAAAACGTGAGGTCGCTCACGCTTTCGAACCGAGTGGTCTCCCAATCAGGTTATCACGCCTTCACAGGGCATCATGTAACTGAGCCCTTATAAACACATTACTCACGTCATGATGTTCCAGCTCTGACGTCACAAGTAACTCAACACAACATACCACTCAGGGTTCGATCTCGGACGGCGGTGATTAATAGGGCAAGTTGGGGCAAGTTGGGCTAGACGGGGCAACTTGGGGCAACTTGACAACTTATAACAGACTCATGCACGTCTGTGGCGGTTTGACGAGTAAGTTGAATAGACTAAAGGGAATGGTTCTGGCAATTTAATGTTTTTAATCCGATTACGCAAAAAGAAGGGCTGTTTTTCGGAGTCTATGTATGTAAAATGTTTCTTCTCTTTCTTCATTTCTATACTTATTGTTTATTTAATTAAATATTAATTATCGACGCGACTGCGTTTCCTGTGTCATAGAGTAATTGATGTCCATGGTAAATCTGTCATCATTGTTATCACAAACTTTATTTTAATATCATCATCATTGGCCCTGTTCTTCTACAAGAGATTATTTATGTAGCGTCCAAAGTACGTCTGCGCTCGTGGCTAAATATTGCCTCTTCAAGAGGCACAGGTGCGGTCACATGTTTTTGCAGATGTATTGCACAGAGAGTAGCAGTTAGTTGTCACCACGAAGGTGTCCTAGTTGTATAATGATTTACGCATAGTTCATCTATTGGGGGAACCAAAGGCACTTACAATTTTTATATTTATTTACCCGTAATTCGATATCCTTACTGGGTGAATTTGAATTTACCCGTGGTTTACCTATTGGTTAGACTACGGGCACAAAAAGACATCCGCGGAGCAGGTAGGTGAACCATTTAAGTGGACGACGGGTAAGAAACCGTCTTTCCACAAGTTTGTGAACATATTCCATTACTGCACGTTAGCAAGGCAGCGGCAAGGTTTTGGGTGTTCTCAAGGCAGTCCACATTAAATCTTTGCATCTTTCCACCAGAAACGAGCTGGAGCGGGAGACGCCTCTGTCCCAAATGCTGCGCCTGATTTCTCTGACCAAACTCTTGACCAAACACCTTAATCACAGAATAAATAATAATACTACGTACAGGAAGTTCACTCCGCAAAGGAATTGAAATAAATAAGGACTCTATCTACGAGGCAACAAAATAGCAATTCAACTCGCACAGCGCTGGATACTGCTTGCTATATTCACCTAGATATACCGCTCTCTTTCTATCACGTAGCTCTATCTCTCCAGACGCGGCACGTGTAACGTTAGGGCTGTCTTCTTGATATTTACACATAATCATCATCAGCCTGAAGACGTCCACTGCTGAACGAAGGCCGCCCCCTTATTAGGGAGGGGTTGCCATGATCCCCACGCTTGGCAGGCGGCTTGGCTAAGTAGGTACCTACTTACTTATTGGAACTCCTTGTTGTTATTGTTATATATTTTATAGAAATTAAATAAATACCGAAAAGGATACGCACGGCGCTATACAACTAGGCGTGCGGTAAAATAGGTTTACCGCATGCCTAGCTATTTTACCGCACGCCCAGTTGTATGGTGCGTAATGTTCAACTTTCGAACGATGTATACAGGCTTCTTTAATGCATTTTTCGAGCAAATGTGTTGTAAATACTATTACTGGTTTAAACCCATGCATAAGTGAGTCAACCTAATATCACTTACATCAGACTTTCCGCAGCCAATGAAGTCAATCTATAGCCGAAATCCCCCAAACCGTCCGCAGCAATATATCAAAACTAGCAAGTATAATAAATCTTCCCGTCGACGTCTCGGCCAGCGGGAAACAATCACGCGGCTGCAAACATTCCACGCACGTTTCTAGGACGAACCTTCTACTGAGAAGGCACTAGACCCATTTTGTAGAAAGAAGCATGTCTATTGGATTTTCGTTTAGGCGACGAAAAGTATCTTCGCCGAGGAAATACCATTCGAGACGCCAATGGCGATATGATCTGCCTATATCATTATCTGACACTTTTTGAGAGACTAGATGGACACGCATGTCACACTTTCAAGTAAACTATAATAAACAATTCTGTTCGTATGCAGGCACACTAAAACAAAGGACAATCAAACTAGAATCTGGGCGTCTTCAAAGCTAGATGGATGCACATGGCACACATTCCACTAAACTATAATTAAACAAATTATGTTCGTATGTACGCACACTAAAACAAAAGACAATCAAACTACAATCTGGGCGTTTTCAAGACTAGATGGACACACGTGGCACACATTCCACTAAACTATAATTAAACAAATTCTGTTCGTATGATTGCACACAAAAACAAAGGACAATCAAACTACAATCTGGGCGTCTTCAAGACTAGATGGACACACAGGGCACACATTCCACTAAACTATAATAAAACTAATTCTGTTCGTATGAACGCACACTAAAACAAAGGACAATTAAACTACAATCTGGGCGTCTTCAAGGATAGATGGACACACAGGGCACACATTCCACTAAACTATAATAAAACTAATTCTGTTCGTATGAACGCACACTAAAACAAAGGACAATTAAACTACAATCTGGGCGTCTTCAAGGATAGATGGACACACAGGGCACACATTCCACTAAACTATAATAAAACTAATTCTGTTCGTACGAACGCACACTGCTGGACCTGGGTATGTCCTTAAACTGCAACCAGACCCACCGGAGGACGGGCAGCAGCGTCCTCTCGTCCATTCTGCGATCCCCAAGGCGCCTGCCAAGCGTGGGGATTATGGCAACACCCCTCTATAAAGGGGGAGGCCTTCGTCCAGCAGTGGACATTTTATGACTGACGACGATGCAAACAAAAAAAAACAGTCGAATTGAGAACCTCCTTTTTTGAAGAGTTCGTAAAATTATACATATTATGAAGAAGCTGAGGTCTGCTGCTAGTGTTGAAGTGATCAATTTAGTGTACACTACACTATGCCAATCCCTGCTACAATATTGTATTAGTGTTTGGGGAGGCGCCGCTAAGTCTCACATGATTGCTTTAGAGAGGGCTCAACGAGCGGTCATAAAAGTCATGCTAGGAAAACCCCGGTTATACCCCACTGAGCAACTGTACCAGGAGGCAAGATTACTTACTGTCCGCCAGCTTTTTATAATACGTGCAATCACTAAAGCACACACAGTAGATAAGCCATCTACTAGGAGAAGCACTCGCATCAATCCGGTTTCTCTTCCGAGAGTGAGGACTGTATTTGCATCCCGCCTACCTCCATTCATACACAGATTTACGTACAATTCTGTACTCAACCACCAAGACCTTAAAGGAATAACTCACAGGAAAGCCAGGGCCAAGGTAAAAACATGGCTACTCAACCTCAATTACGAAGAAACGGAAAAACTAGTGAAGGTACATAACCTTGGTGATTGACCAAACCCCCCAACACCACACACACACACGCACCCACGCACATACATTCAAACCCATATACCTAATACCACCTCCAAAGATCCACACCTAATCTCAAACACTCCTACGGTCATTATTTATTATATTCTAGTCTATTGTTATTCTATTGTTATTTAAACCGCAAATGTTTGTGTAATTTACAATGATTTCTATGTCTAGATACGCCTGAGTTAAGAAATCGTAAGTCTAATTTCTCATTGACAAAAGGACAACGCCATCTCTCGGTTTTCGCGGTCACTACGTGCGGCGCCAGTAAGGCGTGGTAGAAGAAGCGCAAACTGTACGAAACTAGAAATGACTTACCTATTACGTAAAAATAAAAGTATTTGTGTAAAAGCAAGTTTAGTTTAACTTTAAATGTTGACTTTACTGGTCATAAGAAATGCCACATTTTGTTTACTGCGCTTTGAAATGTAATTCGTACAGCCCTTCACCACACTTTCTGGCATTGTGCTCTCAAGTAATTACGTCGGACGTGCGTCGCAGATTGTGCCGGCATTGGTGTCAATGCGTTTCTTTGACACCGACGTGAGGGCGACATTTCAAAATGGCGTCCAACCCGTCCCTACTATGTCTGTCTATGGTAATTTATTTATTTGTAAGCACTTATCAGCCCAATTTTTGATTTATAATTTTGTATTAAAATTCACATATTATGAGGTATTTACTTCTCGATTACAATATCGATTGAATTTAATAATTAATTGTGTAAATCATTTAATAATGTAGTTTGTAATTTACTAATGTACTATTGTCTCAATGTATATATGGCTATAAATTGTTTCTACCTAACAAAACTAGTTAATGCGCGCACTAACCCTAGTTGATAATTCACTATTAGGACCCCAAGATACCGGCTGTGCCGAGTTTGGGGCCCATTGCTATTTCCTTACTTTAAATAACATATAGACAATAAATAATTTTGAATTTTGAATTTTTTTTTTTTGAAGTCGGTTGTAAAGGCTGATTATACTATAGAGAAGAACTGCTGATTTAGTTTTTATATTAACTTACTGATGAAGATATTAAGATAAAGATGTGGTGGCCAAAGACCTGAGGGAAGCTGGAATCGATACTTGGCATAAAATAAAAAGATGGCGCTTTTCAACCGACTTCAAAAAAGAAGGTTCTCATTTCGACTGTATGTTTTTTGTATGTCTATGTTACGCGATTATTCCGCCAATTATGAACTGATTATTTTTTTGTTTGGTAGGTAATATTTCAGAGGTGGCCCCATATACATTTTATTGAAATCGGCTCAGTAGTTTCGTTTTAAAATAAAAATTACTAAAAAATAAGAAGATGTCATCCATACAGGTATTCGAAGTTGAAGACGGTTCTATTTTTTTTAAAGCGTATTATGTTTAATATCGAAAACCAAGGCATACTTTGGATCACTGCGACAGTAAAATAAGTAAGTACCTCCGTACTTATTTTGTAAAAAAGCACAACACACATACACACTTAGGTTTACAGGGCGTCTGTAACTTTGCTCACACGAAACGGGTAACCAATTCGATAACGCAGCGTCTAACGTACTGCAGCCAATAAATAATATAGCAGGAAATGTTTCAGCTTACTTCTTGGACGAACATTCGGCCAATGTTTGAACCAAGGGTTGAACAATGATGAGTTATTAAGTGAAAACTTCTAAATAATCTCAGGCAGATAGCTATGAGTTCTATACTAAATAATACACTTGTATCCACTTGTATGTTTGGATTTAAAAAATATACCATTGGCGATATAATATTCGACGAAGATCGTGAAGAAGTTTGTACGGTATCAGTAAACAAACTACAATGTCGTATGTGAGTAAGCCAACTTTCTAACCAGAAACAACCAGCATCGCGGAATATATTAAATTGCTGTTAAATCTAATCTATATATAGGTATATCTAATATTATATAATAAAAGGCTCTGTCCTGACTGACTGACTGACTGACTAACTGACAACGCACAGCCCAAACCGCTGGTCGTACAGACTTGAAATTTGGAGGGTGTATTCGTCTCGATGCGGAGGGGTGTACTAAGAAAGGATTTTTCGAAATTCGTCCCCCAAGGGAGGCAAAGGGGGGGGGGGAAGTTTGTATGAAAGTCCTTTGTTTTTGGACTTTTAGTTACGAAAATTTGGACTTGGATAATTCATTTAAAATAAAACATACTGTTTTCAAATTGTATTTGTTTTCAAGTGGAGAGTTTTGTGAGCGGTCCGTATTTCTTCCGCACGCGGGCGAAGTCGCGGGAGACCTCTAGTTGATAATAAATTAAGTAATGGCAATTAATTTTCTTCTCTATATGCTGGCTTATTTTCGAATTTTTCCTTCACCGAAAATCCAGTGGTATAAAAATCCGTACATACATAAACTCCAAAGAGTTCATTGGTACGGGCCTGGATTTGTACCCACGATCCGATTAGAGCACCACGGCTTCTAGAAATAGAGGCGGAGACAAAGCACCACACTAAAATAAATTGCTTGAAAAGGAACCTAGAAGACTTTTCCTTACGAGTGCTTTTACCAACATCTGCCAAAGTATTGGCCCTACGGAAAACCAACTCGAGGTAAAGCGTCGACTGAATAATTCAGAACAGAGGGCGCTTTGTGTCTCGAGTAAAAATAGTCGGTTATATGAGTGCTTTTGTCGTCACACAATTATTGTTCATGGAACATGACAAGAAATAATGCGGGGAGAAAATGTGGAGAAACTCCGCTTCACTGAGTTGCATGCTTAAACACGTCTGGGGTTCATAGTAACAAGTACTGGGGTGAACGAGACGCTCTTGTGATAAGAGATAACGTCTGTCCATGACCACTGCAACGGTCCTAGAACGGAGAGTAATTAAACAACATCCACATCTAGGGCATCATTGATTTCGAAGGACCCTTTAGGACGTAATAGTCCTATCATTTATCATTATAACAGTTGATCGTAACTTCAAATTCGGAGTTTTGGCGGGAACACGGAAAAATCATGTCGTTGCATTCTATTATTTTCTTAAACTTGTGTATTTTCGCGAATTAATGATTTAAAATGGTGGTGTTTTATTCATTGAGTGTTGAATTACATGCACGAGTGTGGGCAAGTGATATAATGTGGTGAAACATGTCTTTTTGTGTTGTTTTCAAAACTCCGTAGAAGCTCATAGTAAAGTCGCCACAACTTTACTAGGGCATGACTTGGACTCGACTATGACTAATTTCGTGTGACTGACTGTGATATCATGACATATTTGACTTGATTTTCATATAAACTTGAAAAAATCATAAAATTGACACTGGCAGAATGCACAACGTGCGATGCCAAGAACTAAGGAAAAAAAAACTTCAAATTCGTAACTTTCATTATCATAAACAGTAAATAAACGGTTCATTAAAAAATCTAAAATAAAATATATAACAAGGACAAAAAAAAACAAAATTGAAATGAAAAAAAAAACTTTTTTGAATATAAAACACGGATAAACTATCCTAATGCTAGGGCTTCACCTGCGTGTAATGCCATTATTTAGCGCGGTATTTGTTACAGTACGCCATACGGCAGAGTGTTAGCCCCCTAATAGGCTAGTGGCATGATTAACGTCGTTAGACGTTAGGTTATTCAAAGTCAAATGCTAGTGTGGTCGCCCATGTAGCGCATTATTTAATGCATCATTTATTGCACGTTAATTAATTTGATAACTGGACGTAAAGCGTCACGCAGGTGAAGCCATAGCATTAGAATATAAAATATGGTCGAAATGTTCCACTATTTTAGTCAGTACCAACTTATCAAGCTGTAAACAATTATTTTGTAATCCCGTATTATTCTAAGACGGTAGGTTTATACTAACTGTTTTAGTGTTTAAGGATACCTAATACGATAGGTTTATAGTATTCCCGTATAAATAAAACAAAAATGTGTCAAAACCACATCAGTTTTCATAATAAAAGCTTTATACTATTTTACTATTTTTAGCCATTTTATTTTATTTAGATTCCGTATTGTCTAATGGATTGAGCCAAACAGAGTATAAACTCGACGCAAATTCATTGAGAACGAAACCTCGTTCTAGAGCACAAAGAGCTTTCTGCCGCTCACCTGAGTCAAGTGTAGAGTAGCCAACGTACAGAGAGTATAATCAATAATTAATTCTGTTAAATAACATTTTCTAAAAGTATACTCTTTAAATACGCAATTAAACATCAGATAATCTACCGAAAAATTAAAAATTAAATGCCGTCTAGCAGTAGTGTGTAAAGTTACGGTTGTTTGCCTGTAGCTAGCCATTTACCGGCCGAATTTGAAAATATTTGGCGGCAACATTCGGTACTCAATTTTAAACAAAAAGTTAAAATATCAGTAATAATTGGCCTGTAAATGGCACCGCAGAACCCCCCCCCCCTCTTTTTTTGGGGGAAGTATGATTTACGACAAAAGGCACTTCGTGTCCCGAATAAAATTAGTCGGATATATAAGTTCTCTTGTAACCCAATCAAAAATCTCCAACGAAAAAAATATTATGAAATTGTACAATCCTTATACTGCGCTATAGGCTCGCGAGGCCTACTGTTCTGATCTACTAGCATAATTATTATTTTATAGTTTAGTGAAAAAAATATAAACGAAAAAATAGAACAACAGGGGCCATACCGTGGACTGCTTATAGCGGGACCGAATACGCTCAGCTGCCGACGCTGTGCGACTGTGAATTTTATCGCCTCGCATTAAGGTTCGTGATGGCGCAGTGTCGGCAGCTGAACCTATTCGGTCCCGCTATAAGCAGTTCACAGTACGGCCCCAGGACATCAAGTGAAAATGAAGCCTGTCTATTTATCTGAGTTCTCTATTTGTGTCTACTCTGTATACCACTGGGTACAGTCTCGCGGGGTGAGATCAGAGAACGACAGCTCGCTCGCGGCATTCATTATGAAATTGCCTTCAATGTGGGTGTTTTAGTTTCAATTACATTGTTACAACTATTTGATTATCCTCACAGTGCCAAAAACTCACATATCTCGATAAGTAACGAGTTTGATTCTTACCTTTTTAATTATCTCTTTTTTTGATTAATGTTTTGTATATTATTATCTTATCGGCTTATATTAAATACTAGAGGTCGCCCGCGACTTCGTCCGCGTACGGAAGAAATTCGGCCCGCTCCCAAAATTCACCACTTTTAATCATACCGAGCAATTTTTTTAGCCCCCCAAAACTCTACCAACGCCCCTCCAAATGTCCCCCCCCCCCCCTTAGGGGTCGAATTTCGAATAATCCTTTCTTAGTACACCCCTACGTATTGAGACGAATACACCCTCCAAATTTAAAGTCTGTACGACCAGCGGTTTGGGCTGTGCGTTGTCTGTCAGTCAGTCAGTCATTGAATCAGTAAGGACAGAGCCTTTTATTATATTAGATTATCGGTATATTACGAGTCATATCAGAGGCGTATGGGCGGCAAGTTAATTCTAAGACCATGACTGGCCAGTCAGTCTATAGGAACATGTTTTTTTATTAACTAAAACCATTAAAAACACTTGTTTAATTTTAATGTAGTTATTAATAGAATAGCCAACACACAGCAAACTATCTCGCTCGCACATATGCACTTTTTATAAATAAAGTGTGAAATAACTAAAAAAATACATACATAAAGTAAAGAAAGATAAAATAGTCGATTAGTACTGGTAAAGATAGTATTTTTTTCTAAAAAGTATTATTTTAAAGCTAATTCAAAGTTTGTATTTTATCATAATAGAGAAAATAAACGTGACTACTCTTTATTTTATACATTTAAAAAAAATGGCTGGCAATATACACCACAATATTTCTCTGTACTCTGTTCAAATGAAGGATTATTTGGTAATTATTTAAACGTGACCATCGTTTTCGCCTCTGTTTTTAATCTATGCCTGTCGTGGGTTGCACCGCGTCCGGCGTCCGATGACGTCGTAATTCCAAACCGCATCAAGCATAGTCACTCAAACTACCATAGAATAAAAAAATAGAAAGAGCAACTTGCCATATACTAAACTTTGTTTTTTAGTTTACTACGCCGAAATAGACGACTTTTTAACTGTCATTTGTTTACCTTTACGATAAATCAAATTACGAGTAAATCCGAAATAACTGAATTCGAAATTAATGTTTCGGGTGTTATTTATATCCGGTCAAATAAATGATCACACAAAAAATACTAACAAAATATTTCTATAATAACATATATTATAAGTATTTTGTTTTTGCGTTGTTTTGTGAGTATATTATAATAAAATGAAATATATTATTCTCACTATTAATTTTAACTATATTCACACTCATTTTATTATTAAATGCGAAAGATTTTGAGCATGTGAGTGTCTGTTTGTTACTCGTATTATCATGGAGGATAAGGAGTTGCGATGAGCGACTTGCAGCCGCAGATCCTATTTTGCGGACGGAGTGTGTGACGTCATACTTATTTGATCAGTCTGCTAACGTCAGCCACGCGTAACGGTCATTCAAACTTACTTATTAGACGTACGATTTTTAATGTTTTTACCCAGTAACAGTAAAAATGAAATAAGTTGCTCTGTTTCTTTATGTAAAAATGACCGAGGGAAAAATTCAGATGACATGATTGGCATCTAATTTCTTTCGTAAATAATTTTATTTCTAAATTTAGTGAGATCCGTTCTATGAAAGTTAAAAACGCGACATCTAGCGTGATATTAAGAAATTAAGTGTTAATTCAGCTAAGTGTTAGTTCACTAGTTCAATTCTCAAAAACTTTTCCTGAAAACCGCTAGATGGCAGTACAATTTGCCACTCCTCCCGCGACCCTACACCTCCCCGCACAGTCACGCGTCTTTCTAAGGAAAAATCCTTTGATTTCATCTCTGCTTCTATTACTCTGTGCGTATTATGATGTAGGTTATTTTTGTTACTTAATATTCGGAATGGAGATAGCATAACTCTGAATTAATATACGAGTACCTATGTAAACTTTTTATCCCGAGAAATAGCAGTATCAGAAGTTGACCATCTATACTTTCTGTTAGTAGTCTATGCCACGGATATTTTAGGGTTATTGGCTGCAGACTGAATCGTCGTGTATCGCCCGCTATTAGTGTTATGGTTCCGGATTCCAGACATAATGAGCTCCGGACGTATCAGAACTTACGAGTCATTATTATGAACTGTAAGAACTTTTTTACACAAAAGTCTAATATTTCGGCTTTATGGGAAAATGAGCTCTTTTATCCCGCCAATACTATATATATATATGAAAGTGTCGTATTGTTGTGATTTTTTGCTATACATCATGCATCATTAGCCAGAAGACCTAATCCTGTTTGACGAAGACCTCCCCAAGGAGATGGGATTGCCATAGTCCCAACGCTTGGCAGGCGGCTGGGGATCGCAAAATGCTCACCGTTGTTAACCGAAAGGACGCTGCTGCCCGTCCTCCGGTGGTTCTGAATGCAGTTTTAGGATATACCCAGTTCCAAAGTTATGAATTATAGCTCAATAGTAAAAATCTGTACACATGGATATGGCCTAAAACTGAATCACGAATCACTGAATCACTAAGAACTACCAGAGGACGGGCAGCAGCTTCCTCTCGGTTAACGGTGGTTAGTATTCTGCGATCTTTAAGCCGCGTGCCAAGCGTGGGGATTATGGCAATCCCCCTTCAAGGGGAAGGCCTTCGCCCAGCAGTGCACGTCTTCTGGCTGGTGATGATGATGAACATAATTCGGCGACGGCTAAAATGACTGACTAAATCCGTTTTTTATATCTATATTTTTGAATAAGTTGCGTTTATTAAAATTTTATTTTGCCAAAAGAGATGTTTAAAGCGTTTCCCAAAAGTTGGAATGCGGGTTCGACCACAGATTTAATATCTCATGGAAGGCGGTGGCCGGTGGAAGTGGAACCGCGTGAGGAAGCCGCGTTTCCTGCGAACCTCGACGGAACGGCGCCACGACGGCAAAGAATAACTCTCAACAACAGAAAGACCCTTCGTCGTGTCCGCCTAACCTTATTCTTGACGTCGACAGTTGTCTCTTTCGCACATTTTCACATTGTTGAAATCAACCGACAGCCGAATCGGAAGTCGCCCTAACTTAATTTTATGCGATTATATGTGTGTTACAGCTTACCTAAGTTTGGTGTCGTTGAAGATGCTAACACCTAAAGCAGTCTTTCTCAAAGTGGGCGATAATACCCCCTTGTGGGCGCTGGATGCCTAAAGGGGGCGGTAAGGGACCCAGAAAAAGATACTCTTAATATTATAAAGTTGCGTTTTAGAGCGGCTGCACACTGTTCCAGTCCGACGCCTGACAGGCTCCGGACCGACCGTAACACAATGCGCATAATTAACTGGTGCGAGCGAGACGGCCATCACGAGAAAATTCTTACGGTGCATAATTTTTTTACTAGGTCCAACTACTACTAGTTGCACGGAGCGTCTTCGGGCGCGACCGTCCGGTTTTTGTATCGGGTTTTCCTTATAGTATGCGGCCGCTCTTAATTGCTCTCACTGATAAAAAAGTCCCGTTTAGAATGTAAGTTTAAACTCCAGACTAGACTATAATTAAATTAACTAAAGTATTCAATGCCATTGTGGTTTGAAACATGTGGTAAAGTACAAAAATAGGGGGGCGCTGTTTTCTTTTATTGATTTTCAAAATGGGCGGTAGGCGAAATAAGTTTGAGAACCTTTGGTCTAATATAAGGTTGCCGAAAGGCCGGAACACACAGTTAGGTGCAATGCAACAGACCTAACGCAGATTTTCTACTTGAGGATGCTAGCAGGGCAGAAGAAAGTACCCTACTAGCAGCTTGAGCTCATTGTTGGGGTTGATCCCACGCAACATAATGCTCTTTGTCAACCGACTTCAAAAAAGGAGGTTCTCAATTCTGCTATTTTTTTTTTAAATGTTTGTTACGCGGTTACTTCGCCAATAATGAATTGATTTTGATGTTATTTTTAAATGTATGTTCACCGATTTCTCCATCAATTATGAACCCATTTTGAAAATTATTTTTTATTTGAAAAGGTATACTCCCGAGGTGGCCATATTAATTTGAAGTGGGTTGATGTTTTTTTGAAAAAGTTACTTGTTAATTTTATGCTATTAATGTTTTCTGAGTCGCATGAATGAATATGAATATAATGAATATGCCGTCGAACATAGAACCTCCTCCTTTTTTGAAGTCGGTTATAAATATATATAAGTAACTGTTTTAAAAATTCAAGAGCTAAATTTACCGTTGATAGGTACTACGTTTTGGATCGTTGCCTAAGCTAATAAACAGTCACATCTGCACGTACTTACCTATACTATACCATCCTCGCGAAATGCTGGGTTTCGTACTAAATTTATTACCCTATGTAACTGTCTTTTTAAAGGGTTTTCAACCTTATCCTAATATTCAGAAAGTACATTTTGCATTGGGTTTTAGCATGATGTGTGTACGTGATAGACTAAAACTATTTTAGACTTTATTAAGAAGCTTTAGAGTAGGTTTTCTAAGGTTTCAATGTGGAATTGGGCTAGTCGGCCGTACCATCATTTCATGGCAAGTGACTGTTACAAGTAATGCGTTCGTTTACAAGTAGATTTATTATGTATTTACATGCCTGGGTGTTGAAGTGTGGATTAGATATTTGTTTGTGTGGGTGTGGAATCGGTATTTTTCCTGGTAACTTTTTAAGAACTACCTATACCTACATAAGAAAGTGTTACTGTTATTTTTATAGACGTCTGGGTCATCATCATCATCAGCCCGGAGACGTCTACTAGTGATCGAAGGCCTCCCTTTAAGACCGCCACACTGTACGATAACCTGCCATTTGCATCCACCGGTTGCCCGCGACTTTTACAATGTCGTCGGTCCACCTAGTGGGAGCCGCGCCTACGCTGCGTCTTCCGGCTCGCGGTCGCCACTCAAGAACCTTTCTTCCCCATCGGTTATCAGTTCTTCGAGCGATGTGTCGTCGGTGGCCTTAGTTCTTTGGCGAATATCCTCGTTCCGGGTTTTATTACGCAAAGTAACTCCGAGCATAGCTCTCTCCATTGTCCGTTGCGACTCTCGAGTTTCTCCAATAGACCAGCAGTTAAAGACCACGTTTCAGTAACATATGTCATCACTGGCAACACTCACTGATCAGAAACCCAACTGGTTAAAATTTCTGGTTATCACTGAACACAATACATAACTTTAAAGTTATATTGGTAACTTTATGTTTATGTTGTTCGCGTCGAAAGTCAAAGGGATTAGTTATGAAATTATCTGTAACTGGTACAAAAACTTGATTATAATTGATCTCGTCAATCCGGAATCATTCATCCGGAGTCGTCGTGATTCCCGGACGATGAAAAACAGATTCCGGACCGATCGCCTATCAGTCGCCCGTAAAGGACATTTATAGGGATTGGGTAAATATAGAAACGAGTCCAGTTATATGGCCGACAATGTTTGACCATAATTATACTTCTACCTTATTTTAAATTTTAGGATAATCTTTTATATGTGTATATATATATATATTAATATATTATTATTATTTATATATATTAATGACTCATTTATCTATTTGTAGTTTAATAGTATTAAATAATTTAAACTCGACTTCAACAGTTCTATTAGTTTAGGTAGGTACCAACGATATTTATAACATGACCTCATTGGTCTAGCTCACAACGTTTGTTATTATTGTTTTGATATTATATAGTGTCTAAATTATGTAATATTAGCAAACCGAATCCAATATTTTAGCCATGTCGAGCGCTTGCTATTTTGGATCATGGGATCGTTCTGTATTTTTCAACATGTTACTGTATTTTGCAATTTCTATGGTCGGTTGTAAGTGCCTAATAAATAAATAATTAAGTGACGATGCAATCGAAAATTGTAAACACACCTAACCTGGAATGGAAACTCGCTCTCAAGTGAGGCCAACCAAGATAGTCTTGGTCCAAAATAACCTTAACACAACTGCTATTTGGACCCCTGCAGGGCTAGAATGCGCACAGCGAGAAAAAAATTCTCGATTCTTAAAAACAGGACAAAGCTACGACTCTGTATAAGTCTGTCTCGTTCACGAGATGAAGACAAGACAACATTTTCTCGCGGTGCGGATGCTAGCCCTGCATGCCTTACCAATGGGTTCTTTGTTTACAAACGCATTTTAAAAATCTTAATAGGTAAAAGCCTGAATTAAACGATTTTTTCACCCCTACGCGTCAAGACAAATACACCCTCCAAATTTCAAGTCTATATGACCAGCGGTGTAGGCTGTGCGTTGTCTGTCAGTCAGTCAGTCGTTAAGTCGCGACAGTGATTCTTATAGTATTAGAAAGAAGATAGATCATTGGTACGAATGATGAACGAGCCTTTGAAATGCTTTTTGCATACACGAGGCACGTCCACTTCAAAGTGGTGAAGCGATATATATCTTGGAAAAAGACTGTATTCTCTGTATTAGAATGAAAAGCTTACTTCAAGACAATGACAACGATATACGGAACGTATGCAAGTTTCATAAAAAACTTTAGAGAAAACATTTTTTTAGTAGGACGCGGCGACTTACTTGCCGGACTACTTCTTATCGCAATAAGGCGCCCACCGTAATCGCCATATTAGGAAAATCGTGAGTTGTAAGTTGTCTTAGGTAATCCTTCAAAGATTGGCTATTACGCAAGCTCGTGTTCCGTTCACTCATTACGCACATTTTCTAGCAATTACGATGTAATTAGGAGAAAACTGTCACGCCAGTAATTACGCTTGGAGATTGACATGTAACGTTTAATTTATTGGCGTTTTCTTTTTCGTTTTTCCTCTTTTTTGAGACCTATCTACTGTACAGCCAGAGTCTTGGAGGATTTAGCTCCTCTCTCTCTCTAATCACTGGCAAGTACAGCTTAGAAAAAAAGAATAGAACCGCCATTTTGGTAGTAAGAGAAATGACGGGAGTTATGGCGGGAACGCGAAAAAAACATGTCGCTGAATTGTATTATTTTCTAAAAGTTGTGTTCTTTCTAGTGTTAATGCATAAATATTATATAATATGGTTTTATTTATTAATTAGTGATGATTTGCGCGCACGAGTGTGGGTAAGTGATATAATGTAGTGAAGCGTGTCTTTTCGTGTTGTTTCCAAAACTCCGAGGAGGCTTGTAGTTAAGTTGCCACGACTTTACTAGGGCATGACTGGACTTGACTGTGACTAGCTTGACTTGAAATTCATCGAAAACTTGATAAATATTTAGATACCTGACACTGGCAAATGCACAAAGTGCGACGCCATAATCCTCTTAGGAGGAAAGAAAAATAATAAGAGAAATTACTTTTGACACATTTTGTATTTTATGCTTGTACGGGATTAGACACGTTTAATACTCCGACACAGAATAAATAATAGTACTCCGTACAGAAATTTCACTCCGCAAAGGAATTGAAATAAATAAGGACCCTATCTACTAGGCAATAAAGTGGCAATTCAACTCGCACAGCGCTGGATACCGCTCGCTATATTCACCTAGATATACCGCTCTCTTTCTATCACGTATGCTTAGTTACGTGCGACGAGGCTAGCGTGCGGGCGGCCACTGACCTTGCATTGTCCTCTCGGAGCGGAGCGCCGGCCGAACATACCTTAACTGCGGAGTGTCACCCCCCTGACGTGAGTAAACCCATATAAATGAAACAAATATCCTGTAGTGCGTCTAAGGAAAATGATAGGATGCAATTGTACTAACGTATTTTTCAGTAAAGAAAACGTTTTCGTTTATCATACAGGTTTCCTCGTGATGTTTTCCTTCTATAAAACATGAAGCATGGTACCAAATTCGTCTCCAAAGGCCACAACACTCAAGTTCCTGCAATATTATTATGATTGATGAGACATACCTAATTAAACTGTAAACCTACACGTGTATTCGTTTCCGAGATATGATTTAGTTTGACAGGATGATGAATTTATGGGCATATTTTAGGGCTGCCTTTTTTACTCGCAATATTATGTTAGTATTTAGACAAACTATGAAGAAGTCTAAGCTGGTCTAAAGTCTAAGATGGGTGGACGTTGCTCACCTTTGTTGAACCTGTTTATTCTACATTTATTGAAGACATGATTCCATGTCATCAATATTGAACTTTTGGGGAGTACAGACTAGGAAACCGTGTGGAAACTCGTGGAAAATAATAAGGAAAATAATACCCATATGGCATTGTAAAGAGGTTTGTTCGAAAATCGAACTGGCCACCATAAGAATGTGAAACAATAGACGGTGTTTGGTCCTGGGATTTTCAGTGACTTTAAATTTATGGACCCCTGGCTTTTTATTGTCTCGCAGAAGGTGTGAAAAGTATAGTATGCTCCTCTGGAATAAAGCCTGTCTTCGTCTTAGGAAGCTTGAACCCCTCGCTTCACTTAGGACTCTATATAACTTCCTCGCAACGCTCGGGGTTCATTATGCCGCAAGCGACGTAAAACACTGCTTTATTCCCTTAGTGCATAATCGACTATTAAAATTATATTATTACTTACCTAAGCCTCCAGAAAAGGTCAGATGGAATTAACAAATATTTTATATTCATTCATTTGACACTCTGAAATTCATCCGATAAAAAATGCAAGTTTAATAAAACAACAATTTAAAAAAAAAAGTTTGTTAACTACCTCAAATAAACCAAACAATTATGTGTAGGAGCTACTGGAGAGAGAGAAAAATATTTTAACACGAATATGTTTGAGATACCTTTATGAGATCGATGATGATAGTTACTCCTTAGTTACCTTAACAGTTTTACAGACTTAACAGTTATTTATTGTTTGCAATCTACTGTTTATAATAATAACGTTTCAAGTTACTGTTATGAATTATTAGTAGTATAATAAATAAGCAGTTATAAATACACTAGACTAGCTGGGCTCCGCGGATTTGCCCGGCATTACTTTGGCTATGTAATAAACAGCCAATTTTGAAGGCTTTATTGTGAACTAAAGTTACTTTAGTTACGTTTTTAGCAAGTTTAGGTCGTCAGTACTAAACAGGGCTAAAGTGTCTACTTTAGCCACGCTATGCGGAGCGGAAAGAATCACTTCCTCCCCGCAGCGGCTCGTAAAATCGTACTCACACCACGGGAGCAAGTTAAGAAGCCTCTTATCTCATGAATATAATTGAGATCCTCAATGTATATTGTCTCCATTGTAAATTCATAAATGCCTCCATTATAAATTTACATTCTTTAGTTTTCCTCCTTAGGTGAGTAATCTACTATTCTAATAGACTGCAATGAAAAAGACAGCTTCGTTTTAGTATATATATCATTAATAGACTGTATTATAACGTTATTGTAATACATTCTATATTTAATAATATAAAACCGCCTAGTGCCAAATGGCGCTGATAACGCCGGCTAAACCTTGAGATATATCAAGACACTATGACACTACACGTGCAAAACCAGACCCAGTAATAAGCCACTTAAGTAATATCATGAAATGATTTGTTAAATGACAGACAGAACATGGACAACGACAGATGATCTTGGATTTATATTAATAGCAGTGCATGTTTGATAATAAACGTATAGTGTTATAATTATAAAGACATTTATTAGTATGGGGCAGTCGAAAGTGGCCAGATGTGGAAGGTTTTTTTGCTGGTTGTAGCTTTTTGGGGTGAGTCTATAACGGAATTTATAAAACAGTGTTGTAATTTTGTTTATTTTTATATAATGTATTCTCTTAGCTGTATCTGGTTGCCTTACTACAAGCTTTGCTTAGAGTAAGGGGCTAGGCACTATGCGAAATCTACAATATTTTTTTTATAAATTCTTACTGTTTTGTTTTTTCTTGATTTGAATGACGAGACGAACTAGACGTTCGCCTGGTGGTAAGCGTCACGCTTACCAGTTATTCAATCGCCAAGCAGTAGTATCCAAGCATTGGGTACTGTGTTTCGATTTAAAGGGCAATGTTACGAGAGAAATTACTGGGCGTATAGAGATTTCACATCTAATATCTCAGGGTGACGACCGCAATGCAGTGCGGCGCAGGATCTTGTTCGCAAGTTCACAATTCTAGCACAGCTACTGTTATGAGCAGGAGTGATGAAATTGAATTAATTGAAGTGAACATTGAACTCCGTTGCATTAAAAAAGTGTCTAGAGGAAAGCCTGCAGGCAAATTTCGTGAAGGTAGCTACGATGGTCACACCGTGTTCTTAGGAAGTCCCGAGTGGAGTGGCGGACAAGGGCAGTTTCTGCAATGCCATGACGACCCTACCGGCGCACCTGACGAGGGACCGCTGGAACTGGTCCAGTTCACCTGGCTGGGCACTCTGCAGTATATACATAGTGAGTAACGTCCCATCGAATTACTAATGAATATCGTATCCGTAATAGTTCCGAGTTTAGGAAGCTGAAGTGGCTGTGGGCTGGTCATGTCTGTCGCAGAACCGATGACCGCTGAGGTATACGTGTTGTATAGATGAGACCAATCAGCAAATGTAACGTTAGATGCTCCAAGAGTCGATGGAATGACAGAGAGAGAGAGAGCTTATAAATGCTTTATACAGCTGGCAGCGGCTGGGAAACCGAACTGAGTGGCGTGCCATCCATCATCATCATCATCAGTCCGGAGACGTTCACTGCTGAACGAAGGCCTCCCCTGTAGACCGCCACACTGTACGACAACCTGTCATTTGCATCCACCGGTTGCCCGCGACTTTTACAATGTCGTCGGTCCACCTAGTGGGAGGCCTTCCTACGCTGCGTCAACGGTTCGCGGTCGCCACTCAAGAACCTTTCTTCCCCATCGGTTGTCAGTTCTTCGAGCGATGTGTCCTGCCCACAGCCACTTCAACTTGCAAACCCTGCGAGCTATGTCAGTGACTTTGGTTATTTTAATCCTCGTTCCGGATTTAATCGCGCAAAGTAACTCCGAGCATAGCTCTCTCCAGACCTGCCATTGGACATGCCTTTTTGTATAGAAATAGACCTGTACTACTACAGTAGTTGGCTATATTACGGTAGGCTGATTATGATAATGACATTAAGTTTTATGTAGGTACAAGTTTTCAAATTTTTTTCTGAAATTCAACACGTACGTATTACAAGAACAAGTACAATATAAATATTCGTGTTTCGGTAATTTGCCCCGTTGTAGATGATTCCCCGAGTCCCCTCGGGCTAGGGGTGTCGATTTAGCGAAATTGTTCGCTCTCGCTTCCCTCTTTATTGCGCCACTCTGCGCTCAATGTTTATTGTATTTGTGCTTGATGGACAACCCTGGGTAATGAAATGAGACTGGCATTATTTGTGAAATTAAAATTTTATTACCTTATTTACAAAGCGCCTGCGATAAAAGGACAGAGACAGCTTTTAGTTGCTATCGAGTGGCGCGATAAGCACAGGCTGACATTATGGAGCGGTAAGCTAGATTGTGTTTTCAGTTCGTCACATTATGTGACGAACATTGATTTATATTCTATTTCTGAGTGTTTTATGTTTATGTAATTATGTATTTACAACAACAAAATATACGAGTAAATATTCTATCAGTTATTTGGTTCTCATAGTACAAGCTTTGCTTAGTTTAGGGCTAGATGGCGCTGTGGGAAATTTCCACCGGTATTAATTTATTATATTTTATTCCGAAATTTTGAACTAAAAGAACTAAAAGAAAAAAAAAGGGTAAAAAAAAAAGTTTAGTTTAGTTTAGTTTTTTTTGTTTAAAAAGAGTTAAATTCTGTGAATGGGCTATAAAAGAAGTAGCGAAGTTGCTTTTCTATGGCTATTATCCAGTTTTCACATTATTGTTCAGTTGTCATTACTTTTTATTACTTATAATAAGTTATTTCAAAATACTGAGTTATTTATAGCTAGCTAACAACGTTTTAGATCAAGTTCTGTACCTACATCAGATCTCATAAAACAATTTTCGCTCTACGGCTTTTAAGGTGCTCGAGAAAAGCAATCAGCTGTTCCATTTGAAATGTTCATTCAGTTTCGATAAAAGTAATCAGTACAGCATTTTTTTCCCCACGATTTTATAATATCGAGAAATTATTATTTGGCAGGTGCCTTTATTGACTATTATAACTAATCTACTTAGCCTACTACACAAAAACACAAATATTATATCCAGCCACACCTTTGTCTGTAAGTCTAGAGAATTGTCTCAAGACTTCCATACAATGGTCTGGAAGTCTAGGGCATATTCTCCAGCCTACTACCAGACGCACTAGCACTACAAGTCAGCAGCGTACCCAGTATGCTGGCGGCATTGCTACGTTGAATGGCAATGCTCATGCGTTGAGTCCAATAACAGCATGCCAGCATTTTGATCATGCTTCTTGTCGACCAGGCGCATATTATCTTTTGTCCAAGGGAAGCGATGGTCTCTGAGTTTATGGGGAGTAGCCGGCGTTTGAATGGGTATTGTTCGACGTTAACTTGCGAACTCCGTTGCTACAATCTTGTGAATTTTTGTAAGCAAATAGTCCGTGCAATAAATTACAGTTATCAAGTTCGAATATGAGCCAAATTGGTCAAGGGGCTTGAAATATATGGGGTTCTTTCGGTCTCAGTTCACTTCGAACTACTAGTTGTAAATAAAGTTGTTTGTAATGCTGTACTGAAGTAATTAAGTTATTAGCAATTTACCAATAACTTAATAAGTTAATTGTATTTCCAGTAAAGAACGGCACTCCACACTACTTCAGGGCGCCTCGAGTGGTCCTCATCACGCGCCAGTTCGTTCTCTCCACTGCCAAAGACGCTGCTGAGATACCTGATGGATATGCATTGTAAGTACCTACAGGCCCAGGCTACAGTCATAGAAACTTTTGAATGAGGAAAACTACATATGGCGCTACTTATATGTATAGCTACGCTTAAACTAAAATATTTGTAATAGTAGCTAGCCTATCGGTATTTTATTGTACCTTATTTTGCCCTTGCCCATTCTTCTATCGGACGGCCAACGCCTCGAAAAAGCGACACGGTTTCATGGTTGATATACCAAAAACTCGTAGGAAACGGTTTGGTTCCACTTTCTTTGTTCGCACCGCTAAACAGTGGAATGCTTTGCACTTACAACCTGGATGTCTTCAAGTCGCGAGTGAATCGGTTTCTTCTAGGCAAGCGTGCTCCATCGTAGACTGCATCTTCGCTTAACATCAGGCGGGATGGCAGACAAACGCAAGCCACAATAAAGTAAAAACTTACTAAATATGAATGAATAAGCCAGGAAACATCTTGTATTTTATTTCTTTCATGCTCAATTTTAACGCCAATTTGGGCGTAACTAATAACATAAGGAAAACTCTAAAATGATTTATCAAGCGGCATATTTTAGTCCATTTTTTATTTATTTAACATCTAATATCTCAGGGTGACGAGCGCAGTGCGGTGCGGCGCAGGGTTGTGTTCGCAAGTTCACAATTCTAGCACTGCTACTGTTAGTGGCAGGCGTGACGCTTACCATCAGGTGAAAGTCTTGCTCGTCTCTTCACTGTATAAAAAAAATCTAAAATGTACATTTCAAATTAATAGTTGGAATAAATTAATTTAGTAGTTTTTTCAACCAAACCCTGCAGCCAAAGGTCGAAAAATTTGCGCGCTCATTTCTCCTTTCCCCACACTTTATTTGATGAAGATAAAGATTCATTTATTTGCATTGAACACGAGTAGAAACATGCGTTTGATGACATTAAATTATAGGAGCTTCATGTTATGCCTGAAGATGCGCGCAAATGAGAGAGCATGATTTGTAGCCACGCTCACCAATGACTTTGAACCATTGGGCAGTGCATCCTTAAGAGACAGTTCTCATTCTGATGCAGGGGCAACGTAGCCTTCAGCGAATATGAACGCGATGAGACCGAGTGCGAGCTGACGAGCGAGTCCCTTGTGGCAGGCGCGGAGTGCGAGACAGGCGCTATTCTGATGCCGATATCAGACGTTCTGATGCATCCAGAGCACAAGCACTTCGAAGTAGTCGACAGCATTGCACTGATGAAGCTACTTACACCGCTCAATTCTCGTGAGTAACACTTATACCAATTTTATAGTTATTTTATGCCGTGTGAGACTAAACAAATTGTTTTATGTGTGTGTTTTACGCATTGTTGATGCTGATATCAGACATTCTGATGCATCCAGAGACAAACAATTTAGAGTTGTCGACAGCGTTGCCTTAATGAAGCTGCTTACTTAAGTAGCTTACGAAGTAACGTCGATTCTCGTAAGTAACATGTGAAACATAGCATTGTAATTCTATTTAAGCAACTCTTCTTGGGTATAAACATCCTACAAACACTCTGAAGTGCTTATGGTCGGATGCATTAGAACGTCTAATAACGGCATCAGTAAATCTGATATCGGTATGAGAAGTGCCCTTGTCTTGCCCACATGGCAAGATAAATAAAATAAACGTCCCAGTTTGCCCAGTGTGCCGTGTGGGCGACCATAAGCACTTCAGAGTATTTGTAGGATGTTTATACCCAAGAAGAGTTGCTTACATAGAATTACATTTAATTTGGCCGAGGAGATCACAAAAATTTAGCAAACATAGTCTATCTTAGACCTCTTCGTTCTTAAACGTCAACTGATATAGTACCTAGCGATCAAGCGCACGTTTTTTTCTTATGCTAGGGCTTCACCTGCGTGACGCTTTACGTCCAGTTATCGGAATAATCAGCGTGCAATAAATGATTGCATTAAACAATGCGCTACTGGGCGGCCACACAATTTTTTGTATATCGCCTAACTTCAAACGACGCTAATAATGCCACTAGCCTATTAGCGCGCTAACAACCGGCCATATCTGCGTACTGTATCAAATACGCGGTAAATAATGGCATTCCACGCAGGTGAAGCCCTAGCATTAGAGGATAGCTTTACGTAAACTCTGAGTAAATTTTAGATATGATTCCACATTTATTGCACGAACCACAAGTCTCATTGGCTAGATAGTCAATCTGAGTGTCTTCAAGGCAATTGCATCGTATTATCCCTAACATGAGCGGTGAAAAGCAAAGTTTTAAGTTAAGTATTTATCAATCACTCCGGACATGTTCTGATTTTAGGCTACATGGTGCCGGTTTGTTTGCCGTTCAAGAACTATCTCAAAACCAAAACCGGAAATGACGTTAGTGACAAGTTTTATCTCATAGACTTCATTAATGGTAAGAATTCACTACTGTAACATATATACATATACATCTGTTTGATCATCTAAACACTATCTATATATAGGGACCTGGCGAAACGTTTAGTCGAGGTGTCAGGTGACCGGAATGCTGGCGTATATTTTGGTCAAAAACTTAGCATTGCCATCCAACGTGGCAATGCCGCCAGCATTCTGGCCACCTTTCCATCATCTACGGGGCTTTTAGTTTAAATTTTAAGTTTTGTATTTTTATTTTTATTATGTAGGGTTTGTTTTTACTAGGTAGGTTTTATTTAGTTGTTAGTTAGTTATAATTTAATATTAGTGTATAATTGTATTTTATTTGTAAACACTATCTTAACTTAAAAAGAACTGGCCAAGTGCGAGTCGGACTCGTGCACGAAAGGTTCCGTAACTCTACCAAAAATTACAATTTTGTCTTTATAAAAAAAAACTCGCATTGCTTGGAAGCTTGCTCTTATAATAATGAAAACAGTGCTATATTAAAAAAGAATGAACTTTAAAAAATTGTGCGTCAGATGGTCTGATTTATATTATTCTCTAAAATATAAACAATTCTGGATGAAATTACAGATGTGCCAAGAGACATAATGGAAGAAGACAAAGAAATAACTAAGGTTTCTCTGCTGCCAAAAGAACTCTGTTATTTTTACAACGGTACACAAGTAAGTAAACAATGCTGCGCCAAACCGGGTTAGTTCTAATCAGTTAGCATCCTTTTATAAGGGCTTAATCTGTACATCAAAACAAACAACGTTTAGTACGGGGCCAACATTGTAATCGAAAAAAAACAGCTGTTCCATACAAAAAGTCCATCGACCTTGAGCAAAATGTATGGAACAGTTGTTTTTTTGCGATTTCAATGTTGGCCCAATAGTAAAAGTTGTTTGTTCAGAATGTGCCCTTAAAAGGATGCTAACTGATTAGCACTAAACCTGTATAGGCAATTTACCTACCTGACAAGTTATGGAACATTATCATTTTATTTTATTTTACAAATCTTGGAATTATTTAACCCTAGACAAAATAACCCTAAAAACATTGGTAATACAAGACACAATATTGGTAATCCTTTGAAAACATTTCGCTGGATAATTCCAAATGGCGCAGGTCAGGGTGAAGAAAGTACATTACCTATCATTGGCCGGAATAACGTTCCTTCAAGCTCCGATGTCTGTGCAGATAAATTTAGAGAAAGAGGTAAATCCGCCAAGTCTGTGCTTGGTGCAATTTAATTACTGACATTTTACTTGAACAGAGGCATTCGCATGGACTGTGCCAAGCTTATTTCTACCAGGGGTTTAGTTACCATCAGTGAATACCTACATAATACTTACGTGATAAACTCAAAAAATCGTTAATATAAAGAAAAAAAAAATTGATTGGTTGCGAACCAGTGCTTTAAATAGGGCGATGCCAGCAGTGCTCAGGCACAGGGCCTGGAAGGGCGAAGTGCGAAGAAGCGTAGTGCACACCCTAGGGCGCAAAAATGACCAGACCTGAACCAAGTTTTGGGTCATGCACGGGCGCAGTTACATAAATATATATATACTCGCACCAGGCGCATGAAAGGCTAGTTACGAGACTGGCAGTGGCCGCGGAGGTGGGGAATAGAGGGGTCCAAATGCCCCCCCACCCCTAAAATCAAACGGGTAGGGCTGTGCCCCTTCTAGTTTTAATACCTGGTACAGAAGGTTTCTCTGTTTGCCCTCCTCCATAACGGGGGGTACTTCCGCGTCCCCTGGACACTGGTGCGGAGCTTATTTTTGGCGTGGGGTAAAAGGGGTGCTGTGAGGTGCAATGTTACCATTAATATGTAGGTTTTATTGTCATCGGGTAAATAGTGGATGGTAGCAATGATACCTTACAGCGGTGCTCAAGGCTTGGCATTGCTATTAGTTTTGTTGGTTTTGCTATTTTCATTTCTTTTTTTCCCTATTTATTTGTATACAAATTTGGCATTATAAAACATAAATTCTAAATTCTATAGATACAACTTTATTTGTCATTATTTACTTATAGTCTGTAATCATACCCATAGTTTTGTTTTGGCATAACTATCTAATGTATAAATAACTATACAGGAGAAGCCACTGGTTCCCGACACACAGTCTTTGACTAGTTTGGGAGCCTATGGGTCATACATTTGTGCAATGATTTGTGTCAAAATAAATAATTTTGTATTTGTATTGTATTTCCATTATTATTTTTGTTTTAGAACATTACAGTCCCAGATGGTGAAAAAATTATATGCACAACCGGCTGTGGGTTCCACTTCGGAGCGGCAAGCATTGTCCACGAGCGCACTGGACACTGGACCATAGTCGCTTTATCTCTAGGTATGAGTATTGCGAAGAGTGGCGACAACGAACCGGGAGGCCCAGCATAGGAAGGCTTCCCAATAGGTGGACCGACGACATTGTAAATCTCGCGGGCAACCGGTGGATGGAAATAATAATAAAAATAATATTGTTTATTACCAGAAAGAAACAAATACATGCAAGTTAAGTAACCTTAATGGGTAAAAAAATATATCTAAATTAAGTAACCCTATATCTTGTTGTTACGTGATACTTCAGAGGTGGTCCCATTATTTAAGTTTTATCGAAATCACTTCAATAGTTTGGTTTTAAAAATCAAAATTACTGGAATAAATCAAAACAACTGGAAAATATGAAGATACAGGTAGTCAAAATTGAAGTCTGATGTTTTTTTTTTAAACTTGCTCTCCCAGGTGGTTCTCCTTGCCCAGACCCCCTCAGAACTACCAATCCATCGCCCCCAGCGCACCACATCATGATCCACCCGTACGTATCCTGGATCACCTCAGCCATCACTGGGAAGGCTGTTGGACCCTTCGCCATGGACGACCCTTTTGGTAAGCCCCTTTGGAAGTAACATAACATAATAGAAACAGTTTAATTTCCGTTACAATCTTTTGGTATTCTAGTCTTGATTGGATTTCTTCTCTAATTAAGCTTGCTCCATCGTAGACTGTATCTTAGTTCAACGCAAGCTCAAAAACTGCCACATTTATATCAACAACAGATACATCTATCCGATAACTACAAGCATACCATTGGTCTGCGTGACTGTATTCTCTAATGAATTCGGGAAAAAACTCGAGTCCAGTTGGCCAAAACTTCTAAGTAATTTATTTTTAAGATTCACTATGTGGACATGCTCGAAAATTGTAGCGGGTCTGGACACGCTACAATTTTCAATGACTAAATAATTTGTGATACCAATTTTGAGTTTCACCAACACATGGTGTCTAGCCCCTCGAGTCCAGTTGGTGAATAATACCCATTTCCAGCCAATAAAAGCGGTTGGCAGAATATTTTTTGTAAGTTTTACTAGTATCGTAAATTCAAGTAATGTATGTGATTTTGATTTATTTTTGTCTACTCTAGATTACGTTTAATACGTTTTATGTAATGCTCTTTGCGTCTGAAACATAGAATTGTCTAGTTCAGGCCGAGCTATAGTTTCAATCATATTCATCAGTCTGGCTGGATACAATCCTTTTTTTGTGTAGTAGGCTAATGTATCTTTGTAGTTTGATGTAGTTAATAAAGGCCTTTGCCAATAAAAAAAGATATTCGGTGATCATTATCAAGGTGTGAAAATATACATGGTGCGTGCGGCTTTGTCTTGTTCTTTCTGGTACATTGAACATTGCACGTTCCCAACATCGGATTATTGGAAAATATACCATATTGTCAGAGGCTTCTTATTAAACTTGTTTCTGTTCCCAGGGTTCGTACCACGGGCGTCTTTAAAGGATGACCTGTTTGGGCACGACTGGAACGGCCACTGGTGGATGGGGGGCGTGGCGTGCTTCACGCGGGGGGAGGGGGCCGAGCTCATGTTCAAATTCTACCACGAGGTCTTCCGAGTCCAACCACGTATAAGAACACGCTTGACTTACTATCTTGAGGTGGGGTTCTAGATAAAATACTTAATACTACGCTATGTTCCTGAAGTGGTAGGACTCTATTGCAGAGTCCAACTGGAGAAGTACTACACCTTTGCCAGTTATTCAACCGCCAAGAAGTAGTGTGCAGCATTACTGTATTTCGGTTTAAAAGCCAATGTTACCAGAGAAATTACTTGGCATGAAGAGATTTGACATCTAATGTCTCAGGGTGACGAGTGCAGTGCAGTGCGGCGATGCAGGGCGGCACGTTTTTGTTCCCAAGTTCACTAGTCTAGCACTGTTACTGTTTTGGGATGGCGTGATGCTTATCACCAGGTGAATTTCCCATTTGCCCCGTCACTCCATTGCATAAAATAAACAGGAACCGATTCAGGGTGCTAGCCAGGGGGCATTGTAAAAAAACATACTGGCTTTTTGGTGAAGGAAATCATCGTGACCAACTCAACACCGGGGCTTAACAGCCTTTTGAGGTGTGAGAGCCCGTAAATTAGGCTAGATGACTGATTTTTAACACCTAACCTTAGTCAAAAACGTCCTATTTAGTGTAGCTTCAGATTACATCAATTTAATTCATTGTTGTTTAGCTCTTCTCTGCTTACGGTTCACCGATTACTTGCGTCAAGATCGGGTTGCCATATCAGCTTCTGAAGCCAAAAATCTGGGGACTGGACACGTCTCAAGCTAAGGTATGTTCAAGATTTGTAATTTTGAGACGCGAAACAGTAATTGGATAACGTTTTTGGGCTCCACAGCTTAAAAAGAAAAAAGGAACCCTTGTTGTTGTCCGTCTGTCTGTCTATCTGTCAAGACCCATTTTCACAGATACACATTGAGATATCGAGTTGAAATAATATGAAATTTAGGGTCCTTTTCTCGTAAAGCTGTAAAAAACCAAGCTACTAACCCAACGCAATCACTAAATGCAGCCCAAGACTGCCGTTTTTGCACAAATTCTTTATGCTTACATTATCAGCCGGAAGACGTCCACTGCTGGACGAAGGTCTCCCTCTTTTCAGGGAGGGGTTGCCATAATCCTCATGCTTGGCAGGCGGCTTGGGGATCGCAGAATGTTCACTACCGTTAACCGAGAGGACGCTGCTGCCCGTCCTGTGGTTATGGGGCAGTTTTAGGACATACCCAGGTCCAAATACCTTATACTTACTCTATAGTAAATCAAGATTCTTAGAGTATGATCCCATTGACCTAAAATCATAAAACTTGGCAAGAAACAAGATCCCATAGCAAAAGTATCGGGGACAATTACTGAAAATGCGTCAATTAGTTCTTAAATAATTTAAAAATATATATATTTATTCACATCACAACATGAACAGCCGGAAGACGTCCACTGCTTGACGAAGGCCTCTCCCTTCAAGGGACGGGAAGGGAAGGGGGGTTTATATAATTATTGCGGTTATAAGTTTCCATTCGCAGTTACTCAATCAACCGTGAGGTATATCGATCGATGTATGAGCAAAAAAAATTACCAACTACAATGTTAAGTTTGTCATTCAACCTAACATATATCAAAGATAATAATATAATACTATACTAGTATCTATCTCTACAGTTATTTTCGTTAGATTATATTCATCATCATCATCAGCCCGGAGACGTCCACTGCTGAACGAAGGCCTCCCCCTGGATTATATTATCTTAGTATTATTATTATCTTTGGTTACAGCTATTTTCTGCTTACGGTACGGAACCCTCGTTGCGTCTGACTCGCACTTGACGGTTAAATTTGTAAGTCTATAACTATAACTAGTCTGTAACTATACATACTACCCCAACCTTAATAGAAGCTTACTACGTTCTAGATAGTTCTATAATGAATTCATTATACTTAGTTCCAAATGAATCCTAGTTCCAAAATAGACTAAAACGTTCCAGAATAATCTCATTTGCAGCTAAATATTCAACTATTCCTATAAATTCAAAACGGAGCGTACAGCGTATTTATACTTTGACGAGTCATGGAGAACACAAAGAGGAGGTGGTATATGAAAATTTCGTGTGACGTGATCTTCACCTTAAGAGATATATTTACCACTTAATCTATATATCTTCCCATCTCTTTATTTGACGTCCTCTTTGTCTTTTCCCGTTTCTGGACTACCATTCCCTAATGCCTTTCGTATAAATAACAAAGAAAAGATGGGAAGTTGATTTACCAATGAGATGGAGAAGAATGGAATAGGGAAATGTGGAAGGAATTAAGGGAGGCCTATGTCAAAAGACAACCTGACACTGACAAACAAATTGGTTGCTGAAATTAATATCATATAGGTAGGTACTTATTGTTTTTTACTTGTAAAAATAATACATTAGTATAATATAATATTTAAGTTACTTTTGGTCAGATAATAAAGGCTTTATCTATCTATCTATACATATAATCTATATGATCACTTTTTTTATATTTAAAAGCTAATGACTCACTGATTAAACACGAAATCTCAAAAACTACTTGATCTCTGAAGCTGAAATTTGGTAGGCAGGTAGTTTATAGGTAGGAGCTGAGGTCAGCTAAGAACAGATTTTGCGACAGAGCTCAATTAAGGGGTGAAATGGGGGAACAAACTTTGGATGGAAGTCCTTTGTTTTTGATGTTTTAATAAAGAAAATTGGTATTTGGATAGTACATTCAATTATAAAAAAATGTGTATTTTTTTTATATGGACCCTTGTTCTCACGATTTCAAAGTACCTGACTTGTACTTTAGTAATTACTTATTTTATTTGAATTTACATAATAGTATAAACATACAATCTAATAAAACAATACAAATCGTTATCGTTCTGCCATCTCCTCTCCCCCAGCTGGTCCATGGAGCAGAGCGAGTTGTGATTTAACTTGTTTATGGCAATGACAGTGTGGTTACGTTTAGACGAGCATTGGATTGAGCAATAGTTCCGGAAAGTTACATTATTATAGGCTACCACAAGTCATTTCCTAAACCATGTATCTGTACCTGGGTGTCTCCTAAAACTGCATCCAGTACCGCCGGAGGTCAGGTAGCAGCGTCCTGCGATCCCCAAGCTGCCTGCCAAGCGTGGGGATTGGAATGGCAACCCTTCCCTATTAAGGGATTAACCCTTCCCTATTTATTCCCTATTCCTTGCCTTCACACAGCAATGGAAGTATCCTGGGGTGATGATGATGATGTTACCAGGTTATGTAATACTATACTAAACTAACATTAGAAATTTGTTTAATTCTTAATGGTCTTTGAAACTACTCCAGAACACCAAGATCGCAAATCAGTAGTGCACAAGCTTTACTTTCAGTTTGAATGGCAATGTTACCAGAGAATTTACTGGGCATGAAAAGATATCACATCTAATATCTCAGGGTGTCGAGCGCAGTGTGTAGCGCAGGATTTTGTTCGCAAATTTACAATTCTGGACTGCTACTATTATGGACAGCCACCACCAGACGAACGTCTCGCTCGCACTCAGTTGCATATAAAAGAGAAGAAAATTAACAAAACTCAAAAATACAAGAACTGAGTAATAAACTGATTCAATTTGGGTACGATTTTACCGATCGACACATTTTATTGATTCATAAAAAACCTTGCTTTTTGTTCGTAATTTTTGCCTTTGATTGCATCCTGCCTAAACAATTACGTACGATTAGTCTTTGATTGCACTCAAAGACGGATCACTTGCCGCTGCCTTGCAATTAATATTGAAAGGTCCAACTGGTCCTCGTCTATAAATCATAATTATCTTCCTCACCATAGGTATACTTGAATTATTCAAGTATACTACTGCAATTATTCAAGTATCATCATCAGCCCGGGCACGTCCACTGCTTAACAAATGCCTCTTTTTAGACCGCTACACTGTACCACCAGCTATTTGCATCCATCGGTTTCCCGCGACCTTCCCGTGTCATCGGTCCACCTACCGGGAGGCCTACCTACGCTGCGCCTTCCAGTTCGTGGTCAAGAACCTTTCTTCCCCATTGGTTATCAGTTCTTCGAGCGATGTGTCCTGGCTATTGCCAATTCAACTTACAAGCCCTGGCGAATATCCTCTTCCGGATTTTATCGCGCGAAGACACTCCGAGTATAGCTCTCTCCATTGCCCGTTACGTGACTCTGTGAGTTTCAAGTATAAAATAGTTTAACTATAAAATTGAATATTAACCAGAGCGGTAGATCCGGTCCAAGGAATAATTATATCGGGTAAGTGAGTCTACGTGGCTCCACGGACGTGAGAAGAAGACGGGGTGTTTGAGTCGGGAGAGTCACTCTGTAGAGTCACTGGATAGTTCAACTAATGAAAACACTGGAACCAGTCATCTACATAGCAAAGCGTCTCCGCACTCCCGAAATACCAATAACTCCCCACATTTAACACTCACCAAACGCCCTTACATATTTGCACACCGGAGACACATTTGTATCGAACTTTCAGACCGCCGCCTTAGCCAGGGAGAGGAATGCGGCTGGGAACTCGGGCTTTTTATTTGTCAACCGACTTCAAAAAAGAAGGTTCTCAATTCGACTGTATGTATTTTTTTTTATGATATAGGACGCAAATAGTTAAAATAGGTACAGCTCAGAGTAACCCGCAATATTTTAATTTTGGTGTTCCTCAGGGCTCAATCTTGGGGCCACTGCTATTTATATTCTATATTAATTGTATAAATGATCTTGGATTACTTGGGGACTTGACTTTATATGCGGACGATACAAGCCTATTCTATTATGGCAGCTCTATTGAATGTGTTATGGGTCAAGCTCAGAGAGATCTCGATATTCTTTCAAAGTGGTTCGAAGAGAATTTACTCACGATAAATACGTCCAAAACATGCTTCGTGGTATTTGCAGCCAAAAATAAAAAAAATATTAACTGATGTAAATTTAACAATTAACAACGTGGATAGTCACGGTCACCGGTCACAATCACCAATTTATGGCATTTTTTCGTCGTAGTTTATGGTGGTTGTAAGGCACCATAAGAAGAGGAGATGAGGAAAGATAACACAGGTAGGCCAGTAGAAATTACAGGGACTCACCTGCTAGGCGTGGTCGCTGTCCTTCCCTTAATATTCGAGTGCACGTGCCGGCCGGCCTGGCTATGGCGGTCTCGTCGTAGTTATAATGAAGTACGTTACAGATGGATGAGATGGATGCTTGGAGTTGGAGATCAAAAATGCAGTACTAATTTCACAGGTTTACACTTGGACTATTAGAAAATAGAAAATTCCAATGAAGCGTGCGGGAATCGCAATAGTTTTCGGTTAATGGCCGCTCTTCACCCACAGGAAGCGACGCACGCGCCACTTTGACAGTTGCGTTCCACACACCTTACTAGTTATCCCCGTCTCTTTCTAACTGGCAATGAAGAAGGAAAGGGAAACAGGGATAGCGTAATACTGAACGATCTAATGTTAGATTTGCAGCATGAGTGCGCGAACATACTCCCCGGCTTGAAAGTCTGCAGGGGTTTCAATGAGAAAAAATAAATAAAAATTGTTTTTTTTTTTTTTTAAATTAAATGTATACTAATGCGATGAAGTACAAACCATGAATACTTAATTAAAACTAACTAAAATTATGAGCAAATGGTTGCGTTGAGAACTCTACACATCATTAATGGGTAGAGGATACAATTTGGCGATGGCGCGTTTATATAATTTATTCTGCGACCGCACTAACGCAACCCGAACTACTGAGTCTTTTCCTGGAAATACTTTTTCTATAATACCAAGCGGCCATCGGAGGGGTGGCACATCGTCTTGGTGCAGAAGTACGACAGTACCTATTTCAACGTCTTCTCTACGCTTAAGCCATTTCTGTTTTTGTTGCAGCGTGTGTAAGTAATCTAAACGCCACTTTTTCCAATAACTCTGTACTAGACTATCTAACAGCCTCTTCCTTTGAACAATCGATTTGTCAGTGTTAATTTCGTAAGCTGGCAAACATTGTAGTGGGGTTGTCATCAAGAAATGCGCAGGTGTAAGAATTTCCGGTTGCGGCTCGTCTGGCAGTAGGCCTAAAGGGCGTGAGTTTAAAAGACATTCAATTTGAGTTAAGACCGTCAGCAACTCTTCATAGCACAGAATTTGCTGACCTATGACTCTATACAAATGGGTCTTAACACACTTTATGTTGCTCTCCCACAGTCCGCCGAAATGTGGCGCCCGGGGAGGTATCGTTTTAAAAGTTATTCTGTGTTTTGCTAGCTCATTATTAAAAGCATTTTTTGTTTTATCGGATTCTAAGAAATCAAATAGTTCATCTAAATGTCTTTTAGCTCCAATAAAATTAGTAGCATTATCTGATAGTATGGTTGCTACTGGACCACGTCTCGAAATGAAACGTTTTAGAGCGTCAATAAACGTTTCCGAGCTAAGATCTGAGGCTATCTCAAGGTGAATTGCTTTGGTGGCCTGGCATACGAAGAGCACGATATACGCTTTCGTGGTGCGCACTCCACGGTGTCTTGTCATAGTAATATTTATAGGCCCCGCATAGTCTACCCCAGAGTGCGTAAAGGCTTTAGCCTCCAAAACACGAGCGGTGGGAAGATTCGCCATGACAGGAACTTCATTAGTTGGCGCACGCTTAAAGCAAGACACACAAGAACGTATACGTTGACGTATAACGTTGCGTGCGGAAATAATCCAATAGCGTTGGCGTAGCAACGAGATAAGTAAATGTGAGCCAGTGTGACAATTGGTGCGGTGATAATAATCGATTATCATATTAACAATGTGATCGCGACGCGGCAATAAAATCGGATGCTGGAATTCGAACGGAATGTTTGCATTCATCAGACGGCCACCAACTCTTAGTAAACCCGACTGATCAACAAACGGATCAAGTTTACGAATCGCTAAGGAAGCTAGACCCTTTTTGTTAATAATTTTAATATCTGCATGAAAATATTTATTTTGTAAGTTTCGCAGTATAGCTAATTCAGCGACTTCAAGATCAGATGATTTAATCATGGTGTCTCGAGGGAGTTTCCCTAACATACGCAACATGTAAACAACTATGCGTAAAAGTTTCGACCATGAAGAAACTCGCAAAGCAAGGTCATAGATCGCAGAATATTCGACGTCAGCTACCGTCGCGAGAACGACAGAGGTTCTGGTCTCCGGCAGATCTTCCTCAGATGGTTTGAATGGTTTGATAGGCCATTCAGCGATAGGACACTGAGCCCACGGAGGACCGGTCCACCAGAGCGAGTGATTCAATATTTGCGACGGTAGAAGACCTCTAGACGCACAGTCGCTGGGATTTGAAATCCCCTCAATATGAAAGAAGCGGTCCGGTTGAATATTCTCATGAATCTTGCTAACGCGATTCGCAACGAAAACTTGCCAGCGATGTGGCAGCGAGTGGATCCATGATAAAGCTATTGTCGAATCCGAGAACGCATAAATATCGGTTATAGGAGAGCGATCGTTATAAGCGTCATAGACACAGCGAGCGAGCTTTGAAAGCAATACGGCGGCGCACAACTCCAACCGCGCAAGTGAGGCTACCTTTGGAGAAGCTACTTTGGACTTCGAGCAAACTAAATTAAGGGATATGTCACCGTTGGGATTGGTTACGTGCAAATATATCACGCAACCATATGCTTTGAGACTAGCATCGCCGAATGCAACCAGATTAACTATACATCCGTCAGCGACGCCTAAGTGTCGTGGAATTTGCAATTCCGATAAGAGCGGTAGTTCATTTTTGAACTGTATAAAGCGATTTGCAATATCGTCAGTAACTTGATCGTCCCATCCGATTTGAGCTTGCCATAGTTCAGCTATCAATAATTTAGCATACAGAACCACTGGAGCGACTAAGCCAAGAACGTCAAAAAGTCTAGCTACGACAGACAAAATAATGCGTTTTGTACATCCTTCATCCGCGCTACTCGTTGAGAAGGTGAATGTATCACCCGACGGGAGCCATTTCAGCCCTAATATTTTAATATTATCTCCGTCTGAAAATTCTATAGCAGCTCGATGCGATTCAGGAAGATGCATTAATAACTCAGGTGAGTTACTTGCCCATTTGACCAAGTGAAAGCCCCCTAATTTGAATAATTCCAAAAGTTGCCGGGATAATTTCAGACTAGCTTCCACTGACGACACGGAGGTCGTTATGTCATCCATATAAATCTCCTTGGTCGCAACTTCCGCAGCGAGCGGAAAGCTCTCTCTGTGATCAGAAGCCAGCTGCCGAATCGACCGCATTGCTAAGAATGGACTCGATCGTAGTCCAAAGGCAACCGAATTAAATTGAAATAAGCGTATAGGTTCCAATTCATTAAATCTATACAGGATTTTCTGAAATTTACGATCATCTTCCCGTAGAAGAATACGCAAGTACATTTGCTGAACATCTGCTGTGACTGCAATAGGCAAAAGCCGAAATCTTAAAAGAAGCACAAACAAGTCCGCTTGTAAATTCGGACCCGTGTGCAAAATGTCGTTTAGAGACACATTTGTATCGGTGGCTGCACTAGCATCCAGCACGACTCGTGTTTTCGTGGTCGCCTTGTCTGGTCTAACCACGGCATGATGAGGAATCAAATAACCCTCTTGTAAGGAAGCAGCTGAAAGCGTGATTTCAGACAAATATCCCCTTTCAATATAATCGTTAATGACGTCATTGTAAGCGCAGCGTAAGTCGTCATCCCTTTTAAATTTACGTTCAAGCGCCGTCAGCCTACGTTGAGCTACGCGAAACGAATTACCTAAGCAAGCGGGGTCAGATTTAAAAGGCAGCGCCACAATGAATCGTCCAGAATCAGGATCACGCTCTACCGAACCGGAGTATAGTTCTTCACATTCGACATCGTCCGGATTTTCAATGGGTCTCGAACAGACTTCTTCAGATTCCCAGAACCTAGTTAAACTTTTATTTAATTCGTCGTTTGTTATAGGACCGAAGGACCAGGCTACATTATCGCTGTCATGTGCAAAGACCGGTATCTCACCCATGATAATGTATCCAAGCGAAGTTTCAAGAACTGGAAGAGAAGTAGCTGAGCGAAGAGGAGCTGATTCACGAACACCTGTAAAGCAGGTCGAGGAAGCGGAACAACACGTAGCGGAACCGTTAGCAGCCTCAAAACCTGTAGAACAGGTCACGGAAGCGAAACGAGCCGAAGCGGAAGCGTCACAGTGCGGAGCGGAGCTATTATTAGCATTAGAACCCGAAGTACAGGTCGAGGGAGCGGAACGAACCGAAGCGGAAGCGTCACAGTGCAAAGCGGAGCTATTATTAGCATTAGAACCCGAAGAACAGGCCGAGGGCGCGGAACGAACCGAAGCGGAAGCGTCACAGTGCGAAGCGGAGCTATTATTAGCGTAAGAACCCGAAGAACAGGTCGCGGGAGTGGATTGAATCGAAGCAGAAGCGGAGGGAACCGAAGCGGAAGCGTCACAGTGCGAAGCGGAGCTATTATTAGCGTAAGAACCCGAAGAACAGGTCGCGGGAGTGGATTGAATCGAAGCAGAAGCGGAGGGAACCGAAGCGGAAGCGTCACAGTGCAAAGCGGAGCTATTATTAGCGTAAGAACCCGAAGAACAGGTCGCGGGAGTGGATTTAATCGAAGCAGAAGCGGAGCGAACCGGAGCGGAGCTATTATTAGCATTAGAACTCAAAGAACCGGACGCTGGAGCGGATCGAACCGATGTAGAAGCGGAACGAACCGAAGCGGAAGCATTCATAGCGTTAGAACCCGAAGAACCGGTCGCTGGAGCGGATGGAACCGATGCAGAAGCGGAGCGAACCGGAGCGGAAGCGTTCATAGTGTTAGAACCCGAATAACCGTTCGCGGAAGTGGAGCGAACCGGAGCGGAAGTGTTCTTAGCGTTAGAACCCGAAGAACCGGTCGCGGAAGTGGAGCGAACCGGAGCGGAAGCGTTCTTAGCGTTAGAACCCGAAGAACCGGTCGCGGAAGTAGAGCGAACCGGAGCGGAAGCGTTCTTAGCGTTAGAACCCGAAGAACCGGTCGCGGAAGTGGAGCGAACCGGAGCGGAAGCGTTCTTAGCATTAGAACCCGAAGAACCGGTCGCGGGAGCGGATTGGACCGAGGCGGAAGCGGGGCGAACCGGAGCGGTAGTAGTACATAGCGGAGTGGAAGAATCATAACACGGAGCAGAGCTATAACTTGTGATCATGGTGTAACCAGATTGTGCTTGTTCAAGAGTAGAATCGCCCATAACAGGTAAGTCTTTAGCAGAATCGTCCCCAATAACATTGGTACAAAAAACGTTCCCATAAGTAGAAGCAGGGAATCCAGGGATACCCTTAGAAACCTGGACGTTTTGTGAGCACCTTTCGGTTAATAAATAAGGGAATAGCTGCGCTCCTAATATTGCATGAACCTCTCCCGGTACATTCCAGGTATCATCTGCAAGCGGTAAATGTTGCAAATGTGACATTGTTGATGTGTCAACATGACAAGCAGGTAATTTATCAATAATTTGATGCACAACTAATAATTTAATGTCATAAGAAGTAGTGTTATAGCGCGATTGTATAGTCAGAAGAACATACCCAAGTATTTGAGTTGAATTACTGCCTATTGAATTTATGACCGAGTTATGTAATGGTATCACTTTAAGTTTCAGTTGTTTGCAACAAGCCATGCTGATAACATTATGTTGTGATGCATTGTCTAGGAGACACCTTATTACAGATTTATTATTTTTATTTTTGTAAGCCCAAACCTGAGCAGTTGAAAGTATGATAGTTGTCCTTCTGTTATTACTGTGGTTAGTGCTTTTACTACGCAATGAAGTAAGGGTCACCAAAGGCTCAATGCATACTGAAGGGGTGTACATTGAAACATTATCAGTAGGGAGCGGACATAAAGCAGTACTAACTGTCGGTATACATGTAGGCTCAAACAGTGTAGCAGTGAATGAATTATTACTGTTTATTATAGGTACATTGGGCTCAAGCAATGCAGCAGTAAATGACTTCCCATTTTGAGATTTCATTTGGTTAGAGGAGGCGGTGGTGCTAGTTTGAGATTCATTCTTGCTTGGTACTTGTCGATTCTTTAAACATAAAAAACTATGATGATGTAAATTGCATGAACGGCAAGTTTTATTTGATTTACAAAACTTGCTAGTGTGGCTAGGGCTAAGACAGTTTGTACAAAGTTTATTAGTTTTTGCATAGTTGAAACGTGTATTTACATCCATTGCTTTAAACTTAGGACACATGTACACTTGAACATGAGCATTTGTTTTACAACATGGGCACACAGCTTCAGCCGATGGTTTTTCATCAACTAAGGTAAATGTGTGAGAAGTTTCTTTCTGCACAGCCTTGGATATTGGCACCTTTTTATCACTTATCCTGTCTAATACCTTAACACTGTGGCGGAGAAAATCAATGAGATCAGCACTTTTAGGTATATCTTTATCACGCACCGTCAACTCAAAATTTTGTACTAATACACTATCTACCTTTTTCTGTGCAAAATACAGAAATACAAAGTCAGACAAATCTGTAATCTCAAGTTGTTTTAAAGCACTGATAGCAGAAGCAAACTTTTCTATAAAGTCGTTTAATTGTGTTGCATTGTTAGATACATTTTTTAGTTCAAAAATGCTGTTCAAATATGAAGCGGCCAAGACTCGTTTGTCTTGGAATTTAGTTGTCAATGTAAGCCAGATTGCCTGATAATTCTTTTCCGTTGGAAGGATGCCTGCAAAGACTCCTAACGCCTTGCCTTGAAGACAACCCACAAGGTATTGTACTCGCTGGCCATCCCCAAGTTTTGGATTCTCATGAATGTTCGTTCTGAAGCTTTCATAAAACAATGTCCAATTTTCAGGCTTGCCATCGAAGGTAGGTAAGTTCAACTTTGGCAACTTAATTTCTACACTAGCATGACCTTTAGCATTAGAAGACGTTGAAGCCTTTTCATCAACAGATACCAGTGACCTATAATGTTTGACTGCAGTGTATAAATCCTCAAACGACAACCATTGCTTATAATCAATTTCATAATTGGGATTTATATCCAATTGTAACGCATTATGCTCATCACTTAGATAATTAAACTGATCGTACAGCTTATCAATATTCGTAGTTTTAATAGTAAATTCATGTTTGGTACGAGTTTCCGCAAATGACAACTTTTTTGCCATAGTATGAAATGAGGTTAACTGTTCAAAGATAGCATTTCTTTTTGCCTCATTTATCTTAATCTTTTTGTCAGACATGGTGAAAACTAAGTAAACGTAACGTAGAACTTTGTGAAATACGAATTAGGTAATTTATGAAGTTTTAATAAGCAAATTGCAGCAAATTAAAATAGCGGTTACGCCATGCGGGTTCATTATCCGGATCGTAAGGATCAAACTTTATGGTGGTTGTAAGGCACCATAAGAAGAGGAGATGAGGAAAGATAACACAGGTAGGCCAGTAGAAATTACAGGGACTCACCTGCTAGGCGTGGTCGCTGTCCTTCCCTTAATATTCGAGTGCACGTGCCGGCCGGCCTGGCTATGGCGGTCTCGTCGTAGTTATAATGAAGTACGTTACAGATGGATGAGATGGATGCTTGGAGTTGGAGATCAAAAATGCAGTACTAATTTCACAGGTTTACACTTGGACTATTAGAAAATAGAAAATTCCAATGAAGCGTGCGGGAATCGCAATAGTTTTCGGTTAATGGCCGCTCTTCACCCACAGGAAGCGACGCACGCGCCACTTTGACAGTTGCGTTCCACACACCTTACTAGTTATCCCCGTCTCTTTCTAACTGGCAATGAAGAAGGAAAGGGAAACAGGGATAGCGTAATACTGAACGATCTAATGTTAGATTTGCAGCATGAGTGCGCGAACAGTTTATATACAATTATGTGTGAAACTGGCGACATCGGTTTACCGTACAATTGCTTTACAACATTGTTTTGACACCCGTTCTACCTAAGAAGTAGGGCTTCGCTTTTCTGTGTGTATAACAGTGTGTTGTTATTCCACTGTGCCGCTTGGCTCAAGTCTACGTGCTGGCTCTGCCTGTAACTCAACTGTGGCAGGCAGTGGAATATCGACACATTGCTAATTACAAATAGAGTACAAATTAACTTGCACTGAGTAACTGAGTATAAATCTTATGGTTGTATATTGTGCTATTGACACGATTTGACACGTTTTATATGGGAGTGAACGCTTAATGACATATTTTTTTCTGAGACTTCAGTAGAATTATTACCTCCGGCTCTCCTCTAAACTGGCCCATCGACTCTCCCGTCCAAACGCTCCCCAATCTCAGTGATTGCCATCACGTAGCTCTTCTGGATTTTTCCCCTTTCTCCCCAGATATTGATAATTTGCGTGACCTACTTCGGGGACAACTGGCAGCACTGCAGAGGTAATCATCGATGTCGCGGAGAATATAACTTAGACTTGTTCTGATTATACAGTCAGATCATCATCATCATAATCAGCCTGTCATAGTTCACGGCAAGACAATCGATATAGGTTACTTTCAATATAATAACATTCCTAAAAGTTTAAAAATCAAGAATTTATTTAAAAATAAATTCGTGGCATTTTACCGTACGTTACTGTTTTTTCGTACCGATGGGAAGGAAAGGTTCTTGAGTGGCGACCACGTACCGGAAGACGCAGCGTAGTTAGGCCTCCCACTAGGTGGACCGAAGACATTGTGAAAGTCGCAGGCAACCAGTGGATGCAAATGGCAGGTTGTCGTACAGTGTGGCGGTCTAAGACCATCGTTCAGCAGTACACATTGTATACATTATACATACCCTTCAGTATTATTGAATCTTTTTGTTACACATTGTACATTAAATGGATTATAAAATTACTGTATTGTATTCCAGGTCCGTATTCCAGTGCTAAGCTTCACCAGCATGTACAAGTTCCAAGTAGAGGCTTACGCATACAACATCACGGACACAGAGGCGGAGTCTGGCGTGGACGACGCCTCCGAATCCGACGAACCGCCGAAGAAAGTCGGCTGAAACTGTAACGGTGTTTACATTCCATCTTATACAGAGTGTTTCGATGAACAACGGACATATTTTAAGGATATCATAATCTGTACCTGAAATGTTACCACATCTAGAGCGAATAAATGACTTGAACTTGAACTTGAACCAGTCACTACTCTATCCTACTGCAAAAGTTGTTCGGTGTGTGTGGCATGCACCCATGTTTAATACTCCTTCACGCTGAAACGGCTGAATGGATATGGATGAAATTTGGTATAGAGGTAGCATGGAATAAAAAATAGGCTACTTTTTATTCCAACAATCGCGGGTAAAACGGCGGGACGCATCTAGACATATTGTAGAACTTATCTCCATGAACAACTTTTACTATGGGTCCAAATATGAATACAACTTCAACAACCTAGGGAGCCCCTCTCCCCATGTCCTCCGGACAACTGGTTTAGCACTCTGCTTCTCTGCTGGGGAATATGCATGCCAGGTGTGGCATCGCTCCGCTCACGCAAAAGAGGTAGACGTAGCGCTGAACGAAACGTGTCGGATAGTTATACTGGCTGCCTAAAACCCACCCCGCTCAACAAGCTATACCCTCTAGCTGGTATCGCCCCACCACCAGTGCGACAAAATGTTGCCTGCGCCGCTGAAAAACTACGCCAACAAACTGATCACCGCCACTCCATGTACAACACACAGGTATCCTACGAGTATAGCCGCCTCAAAAGCCGTAAAAGCTTCCTGAAACACACGACTGCTTTAGAGGGTCACCCAAGGGACGCTCGAATTGCTTTGTACAAGGAAGCGCACGGCCCGCCTCCCAACTATATTGCCCAAACTGAGGAACTCCCCCCAGGCCATACTGAGTCATGGCCCACCTGGAAAACCCTGAACCGATTGCGGTCCCAGGTAGGCCGAAGTCGGGATAACTTGGCAAAGTGGGGCTATATCAAAGATACCGACACCCAATGCCTCTGTGGTGTGTTCCCGCAGACGATGTCACATCTGCTGGACTGTGCGGCGTGCCCTGCAATCTGCTCCCTTAACGACCTACATAAAGCCACGGATAGTGCCATAGAGGTGGCCGTGTTTTGGTCGAAACTCTTGATATAGCTACGAAAACGAAACATCGACTCGAAAAGAAGAAGCAGAAGAAGAATATGAAATCGCCAAATAAATCACCTGTCCCATACTTTTCGATGAGGGTTGTTTTTTCTTTGTTGTTGGTTGGTTTTTTTTGCGATTTTAATGTTGGTTTCATAGTAAAAATTGTTAATGACGATGAGTACTATGATGTCGTAGAGTATGTCCATCATTCATCGAAACACTCTGTATAATTATGGCACTGGCTGATACAGCATTGCTGTCACACTCACTCACTCATCAGCCAGAAGACGTCCACTACTGGATGAAGGCCTCCCCCTTAATAGGTAGGCATTGCAGCATTGCTGTCGCCCATCTTATATATATATATTTTTGATTATAGTCTCACACCACCACACATTCTGTAGTGGTAGGCTTCTGAATTGCAGAGTCCGCCTGCGAAAGAACTACTTTTGCCAGTTATTCAACTGCCAAGCAGTAGTATATAATAACCTAAGCCTACCCTAATCAAGAATTAAAATGCTAAATACAAGCCCTCACTACATGGCAATTAAATTAATAAATAAGAAATGAAACAAAATCTACTCCAATATTTACCTCAAAATTAAAACAATTTCTAATGAAGAACTGTTTCTACTCACTAGATAGATATTTTAAAGCTTTTATAAAATAAAAATAGGACGATCTGCTCTTTTTAGATTAACGCTCATTTTATCTTTCACCAAAGTTGTTATAATTAGCGCCGTCGCATCTATGTTATACAATGCCCGACAAGGGCAACTAAATCTCAGGAAAAATCATGTCGTTGCATTCTATTATTTTCTTAAACTTGTGTTTTTTCGCGAATTAATGATTTAAAATGGTGGTGTTTTATTAATTGAGTGTTGAATTACATGCACGAGTATGGGCAAGTGATATAATGTGGTGAAACATGTCTTTTCGTGTTGTTTTCTAAACTTCGTATAGAAGCTCATTGTAAAGTCACCACAACTTTACTAGGCATGACTTGGACTCGACTATGACTGGTTTCGTGTGTCTATATGTGTTTTAATGACATATTTGACTTTATTTTAATAAAAGAAACACACACAGACACAGATTCTGACACTGGCAGAATGCACAACGTGCGATGCCAAAGAAGAAAAAAAACGAAATCTCAAAGTGCATAATATATTTAATTTAAGACCTCTGTACACTTAGTTGCAAATAAATAAATATGAATATGAAAAAGTGTGCTTATTACTACAAACTGAGGCAGCTATAAAGCTGACCGATAAAAGTTCGAAACGTTATATAGGGAAGTATAAATACTGAGTGAACTTTTTACCTTCAGGAAAAAATGAGGGTGTAGTGTACTCATCATTATGAACAACTTTTAGTAAGGGGCCAACCACCTTGAAATCGTGAAAAATATATCTGCCTTTCCATAGTAAAGTTTACTGACCTTGGACAAAATGTATGGAACAGCTGATTTTTTTTCACAGTTTCAAAGTTGGCCCCATACTAAAAGTTGTCCATAATAGGGTAGATGACTGATGTTTATATCGTTGAAACCAATAGCTTTGATGAAGAATTTAAGTAAATATAGTATGTTTATTGAAAAATATATTTAAATCGGTTAATAATGTTCTGATATATCGTTTAAAGTTTTTGTTAGAGACAACTCTGTCCCTTTCTCACAAAACAAAAATGACGTCACGCCTTACTTGTCAGAGTAGAATTTATATAGCGTACTGAGAAGTGACGTCACGATTTTCTGTTTCTTCTCTCTCTCTAGCGTGATATTAAAATGCTGATAAGTTGCTTATTTTTGATGAGATTTTCATTTTCTTTTCTATAATCAGCTATGTTTATGGGCCACATTTTAATAGGACAATAAAAAAACCAGTCATCTAGCCTATTATGAATACACTTCACCTATTTTTTTTCCTAATGGTAAAAAAGTTCACCCAGTATAATAAACAGTAGGCACTTGTCTGTTTTATTGAAACTAATAGGCAAGAATAATTTAATATATAAGAATAATTTAATAAAATATACACACAAAAAAACAGTAACTAGTTTTATTCGCTCCGGCTTATAATGTACAACACGCAAAATAATAACCACGCGCAAAATACCAAAATAACTAATGAATAAAAACTACCTTAACAAACGTAAAAATCTATTACTCAAAAACATTACGGTGTCCATGTGGCAGATCCCAAGAACGCTGGCTACATTCCCGCGTTGAATTGCTATAGAAATGCTGCGCGAGAAATGAGCCAGCTCTCTTGTCACCAGTGGCGTCGACTAAACTGGAGATATAACAAGTTTTTTTTGGTTCCTGAACCCCATGGGGCCAAACGTTTCGACGCCAAGCGAAAATGTACAATATAGCAAATGTACATACCGTAGAATGTACAAACTACTAAAATAAACAAACGCTAAATGTACACATAGTGGGGTCCCGTTGGACTGGACACAGTAGGCTAGATGACTGTTTTTTTTATTATCCTATTAAAATGTGGCCCATAAATATAGCTGATTAATGAAAAGAAAATTAAAATCCGATCAAAAATAAGCAACTTATAGGCATTTTAATATCATGCTAGACAGAGAGGCAAAACAGCAAATCGTGACGTCACTTCTCTGTACGCCATATAAATTATATTCTGACAAGTAAGGCGTGACGTAATATATTTAAATAGTAATATTTTTTCAATAAACATACTATGTTTACTTAAATTCTTCATCATAGCTATTGGTTTCAACGATATAAATATCAGTCATCTACCCTATTGCTATTTGTAAGGACACTTTTCAAGTACGGGACCCTAAAAATGCACCTAACTCCCGTACTGCTTTCTAGAACAGTAATAGGTTAAACTACGTCTCTCTGTAACCATACAATTAGAATTTCCCGGACAATTCCAATGAGTTAATGTAGCAATTAAATCGAGCTACTGATTAGATTCTATATCAACGTCACCCTGCTCGAAACTTACTAACAAACTAAAATAGGTCTTAGCTGCGCGACTGTAGAGTTAGATTTTGAGTGTGAACAGTGATTAGTAAAACATTACCTTAAAATCAAGGTTTGAAGTACGATAAATACTGTTAAATATTTATTGTGTGCTCGTGAACAATGAACAACAGTTTGGAGCTTGGCACCTAACACTCAGAGGAGAGTTTTGATTTTAGCATTCTGTGCTTGGATAATTTTGTGATCCAGCTACGGTGTTATTGGAATGGATGGGCCCAGCGCTTGCAAGTCGTTCAAATCGAGCTAAGTAGTATAAAGGCTTAGGACATTTCTTAAAGGCATGTGGCCTAGTGATACAAACTTCCCATGCTTCCTTGTAGGAACTAGGCCTAACTGTCACATGACTTTAAGTAGTCTTTGTAGTTTGTTGTAGTTAATAAAGGCATATACCCGAAAAAAATATTGTAAATAATAATCTTAGTAATTTCACGACTTGCTATGTTTCATAACTATAGTAAAATTATGCAGTGATTTTATATCTTTAAAAATGTTGAAAAGCGCGAACGAGATAGCGGCGCGCAGCATTAGGAGAACGTTAAAATACTCGGTTACGGAAATAAGGCCACAAAACAGTCTAGTGCCGAGGCAGGTCGGGTGACAGCGCTAGTAAATAATAAAGGTGCAAATCCTGGTAGCGAGGGAATTCAGCGAGCGACACTGGACGCGCTGTGTGTTTGGACTTGGTAAAATTACTGAAACATTAACATAAATAGGTAAATACCGTAACCCGTATACCAGCTTCCATTCGGGATGCTCCTTCCACTGGGTGCTTCAAAACCAAGCTCAGGGCGTGGTTACAAGAGAATTTGTTTTTGACATTGAAGCTTATTTTAAAATAAAAGAGATTATTGACGTATTTTTATAATTATAGTTAGTTTTATTAAGAGTAGACAAGTTGGTCACTTCTCCATAGAAACGCGGTAGTATTACTACTCCACTATGTAATTTTGTAGGTCCAAGACTAAGTATTATATCGATTAATCTCTTCATTATCTAGGATTGTAAATTATTACGAAAGTAAAAAGTTAATAAACATGAAAGTTATGAGCCAGGCAACATCTTGTATTTTAGCTCACTTTTAACGCCACATTGGACGTAAATAAATAACATAAGAAATACGAAAACTCTAAAATAATTTGACAAGCAGCATAGTTTAGTCCATAAACATTTCAAATAACTTAAGTTGGAATAAATTAACTCAGCGTTTATTCAACCACATTACTGCAGCCAAAGGTCGACAAAAAAAATTTGCGCGCTCATTTATCTTTCTCTCTCCCTTTCCCACAGTTTGTTTGATGTAAGAGAGCATGCTTTTTAGCCGCACCCACCGATGAGTTTGAGCCGTCAACTTGTCGATCCTTAAGTGATTTTTTTTTTGTGACATACTTAATGAAATTTGACTTGTAACTTTGGTGTTATCAATAAACTATTTGTATTTGGTGACCAATGTGGTACGTGGCAATGCCGCCGGCATGCTGGGTACGCTACTATACACCTTGTAACAAAAGGTTCAACAATACTTTAAGGGTATGTATGTACTCATCATTATGATAAATTTTTACTATGGGGCCAACCCTGAAATCGAGAAAAAAATATCAGCTGTTCGATACATTTTGTCCAAGGTCAAAGATCTTTTTGTATGGAACAGCTGTTTTTTTTTTTCGAGATGTCAAGGTTGGCTCTTCGCCAACCGCACCACAGGTTGGTTTGGTTCGCCCTTCAGTATTGTTGAACCTTTTTGTTACACATTGTATACCCGTTGCACTTTGATTAGAGTTTAGTGCGAGTGCGGAGTGCGAGTGTTGAGTGATTAGTATGAAACACGTTTGGACAATAACTGATTAGTCATCATCATCATCATCAGCCCGGAGACGTCCGCTGCTGAATGAAGTCCTCCCCCTTAGACCGCCACACTGTACGACAACCTGCCAATTGCACTGATTAGTGCGAGTGTGAAAATAATCACTCAACACCCGCACTTGCACTAATCAATGTGCAAACGGGCCATTTGGATTGTCTCTAGACTTTCATCGCTCTGGATACATAACTTTATTTGTTTAGTAGGTTAAGTAGTTTTTAAGTATTTCGATATTATGTAGTTAGTTATAAAATAGGTAAGATTGCTCAAGAAAATAAGCTCGTATCTAATGACGGCTGTCATAAATCAAATAACCGACAATAGGCTAGATGACTGATGTTTATATCGTTGAAACCAATAGCTTTGATGAAGAATTTAAGTAAATATAGTATGGTAATTGAAAACATTATTTAAATCGGTTATCAATGTTCTGATATATGAGCGTTTAAAGTTTTTGTTAGAGACAACTCTGTCCCTTTCCCACAAAACAAAAAATTACGTCACGCCTTACTTGTCAGAATATAATTTATATGGCGTCCTGACAAGTGACGTCACGATTTGCTATTTCCTCTCTCTGTCTAGCATGATATTAAAATGCTTATAAGTTGCATATCTCTGATCAGATTTTAATTTTCTTTTCATTAATCAGCTATATTAATGGGCCACATTTGAATAGGACAATTAAAAAAACCAGTCATCTAGCCTATTTAACGTTTCATCCGACACATAGTAGTGCGCAGAGCACTCAGTGGTAAATATCTACCACTTATGATCACCTATCCGAAGACTAACTTAATCATTCTTTATTGATGTGGTCCGCCACATTGTACGATAACCTTTCACAATTTCGTCGGTCCACCTAGTCGGAGGCCTACCTACACTCTCTGCCAGCGCGCAATTAGCCTGAAGTACCTGGCAAACGACCTCAACTATGACAACTTCAGACGTCTAACTTCCACATACTGTTTTTAATTCAAATCACATCATATAATCTTCTGTTTTTAAAGCTAAAACAGTAAGAAAAATTATGAGCTCTCTCGTCAGACCTTGGTACCTTTAACGGTTTCGGTTAGGGTAAATATTTGTGTTGCAAAAATGTATATTATGGCAACACCCTTCTATTAAGCGGAAGGCCTTCGTCCAGCAGTGGACGTTTTATGGCTGATGACGACGACGATAGATGGCGCCACCAACGCTTTAGCTTGATAGCTTGAAACGGTATCAGAATTATGACGAATAAGGCAGAGACTTCTGTACCTTAATTGCTAAAGCAGTTGGGACGAAAATCCATTACCCTATTAGGGTAGATGACTGATGTTTATATCGTTGAAGCCAATAGCTTTGATGAAAAATTTAAGTAAATATAGAATGTTTAATGAAAAAAATATTTAAATCGGTTAATAATGTTATATTATTATTAACGGGATATTTACCGTGATTATGTTGTGAAATGAGCTCCCGATATTTCGGCGCAGTTGCATGCACCATGTTCACGAGTAGACTGAAGAATGCGGGTGGTTGTCAAAAGAGTTCGAAAAACATTAAGGGCATTCATAACGAACTACCCTCGGTTAATAATGTTCTGATATATGAGCGTTTAAAGTTTTTGTTAGAGATAACTCTGTCCCTTTCCCACTAAACAAAAATTACGTCACGTCTTACTTGTCAGAATAGAATTTATATGGCGTACAGAGAAGTGACGTCACGATTTGCTGTTTCGCCTCTCTGTCTAGCATGATATTAAAATGCTTATAAACTGCTTATTTTTGATCAGATTTTCATTTTATTTTCATTAATCAGCTATATTTATGGGCCACACTTTAATAGGACAACAAAAAAAAACAGTCAACTAGCCTATTGCTCGTATGCAGGTTCGAGTCCTGCCAGAGGTCATAATTTTTCTTACTGTTGAAACTTTAAAAACTAAAACCCAAAGTGTGGAAATATTTCATACAAAATATTCAAATAAATATTTTTTGACAGTTTCCTCTCTTTGATATAAGTATAATCTTATAAATATCTACAATCTTATAAATATCTACAATCTTCGATCATATAAGCCACTAGTGACTTATATGATCGAAGATTGTAGATATTTTGAAACAGTATTTTACCTCAGCCCACGTCCACAGTCCTTGTGGTTAAACCTGTCGATAGCAGGTGTAAAGTTTCACCCCGGCCGGAGTGGATGCAGCGGGAATTCTTATATTAGCGAGAATATCGAGCCCCAGGCCACTGTACTCTAGGCAACCAGGAAAATGAACAGGTAACTAGCTGTTATTTTAATAAATACCCAGGACTACAGACCTGTGTGGCATGCGGTGGTAGCCCAGTTGGGAGACCGCTCGACTTGAAATAGTGAAACCGTAGGTTCTAATCACTAAGAATTTTGTAAGAATTAGACAACAAGGAGCTCTTTGGAGATTATGTAAGCATTTTGATACCATTGACTTTTCGGTCAAGAAAAACATCGTTTAGGAAACCTGCATACGTCTGGAGAAGAATTCAATCACCACAATGAAGAATGAAGTTTTTTTTATACATCATGTGCCGAGGCGATCAAGACGTTCGCCTGGTGGTCACGCCACTAACAGTAGCAATGCCAGAATTGTGAACTTGCGAATACAATCCTGCGCCACAGTGTACTGTGCTCGCCACCTTGAGATATCAGATGTTAAATCTCTTCATATCCAGTAATTTATTTGGTAACATTGCATACTTTTCAAACTGGAACACAGTAATGGTTGCACACTACTGCTTGGCGGTTGAATAACTGGCAAAGGTGTGGTACTTCCCCAGGCGGACTCTGCATTAGAGTCCAACCACTACAAAAAATATATAACAATATGTCATGTCAATACACTTAACTTATTTTTTTTTAAATTAATTATTGGCATCGCACGATGTGCATTCTGCCAGTGTCAAGTATATGAATTTTCAAGTTTATTTTATTAAAATCAAGCCAAATATGTCATTAAACCACAGCCAGTCACACGAAACTAGTGATAGTCGAGTCCAAGTCATGCCCTAGTAAAGTTGTGGCGACTTTAGTATGAGCTTCTACGGAGTTTTGAACAACACGATAAGACATGTTTCACCACATTATATCACTTGCCCACACTCGTTCATGTAATTCAACACTCAATAAATAAAACACCACCATTTTTAATCATTAATTCGCGAAAAAACGTTAAGAAAAAAGTTTAAGAAAATAATTGAATACAACGACATGATTTTTCCGTGTTCCCGCCAAAACTCATCCACTGACTTGCAACTGGGCCAGGTTGACGGTCCAATCGCCTAACGATGGTAGGCCGTTGAAAAGTGTTGTCCAGTCTACAATACTAAAAACCAGAAAGAAAAAGAATAGAAAAGAAGGAAGTAGCCAGAAACAAAAAGAAAGAATAAATACTCTGCCGCCAAGGGGTTTTGGTATTATTATGGTACTAGTTAACATAATAACGAGGTGAACGAGACTTTATCTTAATGTTAACAGATGCTGGCCTGTCCATCACCATAGCAGCAGGTACCCAGAACTTTGACAGACTTTGACAAACAGCATTAAATTTTATTTTTCAACCGACTTCAAAAAAGGAGGTTCACAATTCGACTGTATATTTTTTTTTGTATCTGTATTACGCGATTACTCCGCCAATTATGAACTGATTGTGATGATTCTTTTTGTGTTTGGTAGGAGATGGTCCCATAAACATTTTATCGAAATCGGTTAAGTAGTTTGGTTTTTAAATCAAAATATGAAGATGTCATCCAGGTATTCGAAGTTGAAGTCGGTTGTATTTTTTTTAAAGCGTATTATTTTATCACCAAATCCCGTACACATATCATACAATAATAGCTAAATACCATCAAATCACGTTTAATATAGCTACAACAACAACAATGGGGTAAATCGATAATACTCCACTATATGAGGTAATCTCGCATACCCCGCAATAACCCCACTAGCCCGTGATACCCCACAATAGGGTAAACCGGTCAACATTTGACAGCTCACATCCATCAAAACATTCCCATCAGATATCCGGAGGATCGAAATTCTAATTTCTTATATCTCTCTCTGACATGGAACGGTAGCGTGCTTCTGTCCCTCTCTTTAATTAACTAGGCATCAAGCTTAGTAGGATGCAGTTACTGAGATCCATCTTGTATCCACTTCTTTAAATTGACCGATCCATGTGGTATATACCATTTTCGATCAAAACCAATAAATATGACCACAACCAATGAATATTGCGTGACCTCATCTTGCTGCTGGGTGGTGTTGGAAATCATTCATCATCATCATCAGCCAGAAGACGTCCACTACTGGGTGAAGGCCTCTCCCTTAATGGGGGGTGTTGCCATAGCCCCTACGCTTGTCAGGCGGCTTGGGGGTCGCAGAATGCTCACCACCGTTAAACGAGTCATGTTTGTGTAGAATTTATAACCTTTACAAATCGATAAAGAATGTTGTGAACCTTCCTCGTTATTTGAAAACGATATAAATTACAATTATTGTGTAGGTAAGTCCACAGAAGCTTATCTACTGGTGTACTAATGATCGAGACAGGTTAACGAAGACACTTGACGGGCAGCCACTGTGCCAATTTGATGCTTAACTTGTGGAGTGACGCTGGTGAAGACAGTATTACGTATCCTGATGGAAATCCTTTTGCTTTTGCAATCAATAGGAGAAAAAATGGCAGGACAGCTAGCAAGCTTCGACTTGTTTTCACAAATGACAATTTAGAGCGGAATGTTTTACAGGCAAAAAGGTAAGTTTATTATGTTATTATAACATATACAGCCAATAGACGTCCATTGACGGACGAAGGCCTCCCCCTTAATAGGGAGGGGTTGCCATAATCCTCGCGCTTGGTAGGCGGCTTGAGGATTGCAGAATGTTCACCACCGTTAACGGAGAGGACGCTGCTGCCCGTCCTCCGGTGGTTCTGGTTGCAGTTTTAGGACGTACCCATGTCCAGTGTTATTATAAACCTGATAGATAATACTCAATGGCTATGCACCCATTATATTTATAGATTTCCTTCAATTAGTATGACTTAAGGCACTAATGAATAGAATAGAAAATACTTTATTTGTGACAAAAACATAATATACGCAAAAACAAAAGAAATGCAGACAATCAAACACAACATATTAAACAAATTAAACCTGTTTAGGTTTAATTTCTTTAATATGTTGTGTTTGGAAAAAAACAGCGCCAGCTCAGCATGATGCCGGCTGTAGTCAACCATAACAGCACATGATTATAAATATTAATTCAAGTTTTACAAAATGTCAATCATTGTGTCAGCCTAAGATATCAACAATATAACATTATAAAAATAATAAATAAATAAATCATTTTAAATTGAATTTTATTGCCGTATTCAATTATATTTTTTCATTCGAATTCATTTGTTTATAATGATTTTAGAATAAATATTAAAACTATTACACGATCAGAAACTCAACTCTATCCTTATTATAAGTATCAGTTACCTGGATTAAGTCGCAAATACAACAAAATAATTTCTATGACGATACTTAATAAGTCGCTGAAGCGCGCAAACTTCGTGAAACATTGTGGTAGTGAAGTCTCCAAAGTCAGCGCTCGGTGACATTATTACGATCCACTGTCAACTAACTAGATTGGCTGCCTATCCGCAAAATGGTTTACGCAATATCTATGAGTGAGTCTATTTTACCTAGGCTGTGCTGTGGTTTTTTTTTTACCTAGGCTGTGTGTTTTTTTACTTACGCGGTGAGCCTTTTTTACCTAGGTAGAGAGCTTTTTACGTAGTCAGACTATTTTACCTACATAAAGAGTTTGTTTTTACTTACGTAGTGAGCCTATTTTACTTACCTAGGTAGAGAGCTTTTTTACTTAAGTAGTGAGCCTATTTTACCTATGTAGAGCTTTTACACTTACGCAGTGAGCCTATTTTACTTAGGTAGTGAGCCTATTTTACCTAGTTAGTGAGTTTTTTACTTACGTAGTGAGCCTATTTTACTTAGGTAGTGAGTTTTTTACTTACGCAGTGAGCCTATTTTACCTAGGTAGTGAGCTTTTTTACTTACGAAGTGAGACTATTTTACCTAGGTGAGAGCTTTTATTTACGAAGTGAGCCTATTTTATCTAGGTAGTGAGCTTTTTTATTTACGAAGTGAGCCTATTTTACTTAGGTAGTGAGCTTTTTTACTTACGTAGTGAGCCTATTTTACTTAGGTAGTGAGCTTTTTTACTTACGCAGTGAGCCTATTTTACCTAGGTAGTGAGCTTTTTTACTTACGAAGTGAGCCTATTTTACCTAGGTAGTGAGCTTTTTTTAAAATCAAACTATTCTTGGTGGAAGATTATCTAGTAGTTCTGTTCTACAGGGGCATGAAGTAAATCTGTAAAGACCAGTACTCTAGAAACCCATCGAAGAACTTACCCGACCGAAAGTCATTTACCCATTCTCTGATGCCTGTTCGATGCCTGTGTGACGGCTGTTCCATAAACTTCTAAACAAAGCAAGTAATATTTCGAGAAAACACTGTAAATCGTAGTAAGCGTATAACCAGGCATACAAAAATATCGGGACAGCAAACAGATCAATGGGTAAACACAAACAGGGGGCGGTCTAGCAGTGGCGTCCGCAAAGGGCGATTTGTACAAAGAACTCAAATATACGGATACGGCGCTTCGTACGTTTGTGTCCCAGCCTATTTTAGTGGTTGTTGCGGTAGGACTCTATTTGCAGAGTGCTCCTGGGAAACTGGGAAAGTACAACACCTTTGCCAGCTATTAAATCTCCAATCAGTAGTGTAGAGTTTCGGTTTGAAGAGCAATGTTACCCGAGAGATTAGTGGACATAAATATAAGTATGTAATAATCTCAGGGTGACGAGCGCAGTGCAGTGCGGCGCAGGATTTTGTTCGCAAGTTCACAGTAAATTTTGGCATTGTTAGTATTGCTACAGTTACGGGCAGGCGTGAATCGTGATGCTTACCAGGCGAACATCTCGCTCGACTCCTCTCTCCATAGCAATCAAAAGATCTACCAGGATTGTTAATATTTTTTGACCCCTCAAAAATGTACTTTACTTAACGGCACAAAGACAGAGACTTCCAAATGTGAGCGCAGACGGACGCACAAAGCTCTGTCCAACATACACGGTCTTACTTAAAAAAACTTTTCAACCTTTGTAACTGCTTAAGATGCTCTGCCATCTTCTCTCTGACGTGAAGTTACACGTGCTAGAAAAGGACAGAGAAGTTTAAGCAGTGACTAAGAGAATCGAGATTATTTTATGTAAGGCCGACAATGTAAACAACTATAGCATACAAATCTACTTTCAGGCCGTGAACAGCTGCATAGATTCTTAAAGCAAGGCACAGTACCCAGCATTTTTCCGTGTACTAGTCGATAATCTAAATTATCGACAACGCCTATTCATCAAGAGCGAGAGCAACGAATAACAATAAAACTTGATTTTGCCACATCGGGGCCGCTGATGGTGCCATGGTGGTGCTGCGGAGAGTTTTAAATGTGCCGCGGTGGAGCAAAATCCTCTGTTTCTTAGATCTAAGATTGTAAAACACGCCACCACTTGTTCTGTGTAGTGGTAGGATCATATTGCAGAGTCCGTTTGGGGAAGTACCCAACTTTGCCAGTTATTCAATCGCCAAACCGGCGCCGGGCATACCGGACCGCCGCTAGCGCCATCTGCACTAAAGTTTTGCCTGTGGAACCTCATCGCCGACTTGGAAGAGACGGCTCCTCGTAAGGCTGGTATCACACTAACGGTTTGCGAGCGATTTTAAAGCAGAGCGGGCGCGCCGCGAATACGTGGCGGTCGTGCAACGAGCTCGCTGCGAACAGCATTTGGTACATTTTCGTACAGAACCCTTTCGTACTTGAATTCTATCGTTTTCTGCGTCTTCGAAGTAACAAAGCCAACAGAAGTGTTTCCTCGTCGGAACCCCTTCTGTTACTAAGTGTATAGTACGTCGTGAACTCGCTGCGAACGAAAACGTTGCGTAATCGCCACGTCTCCGCGACGTATTCGCTGCGTGCCCGCTCCTCTTTGAAGTCGCTCGCAAACCGCTAGGTGATAAGGCCCGAGTATACTGTTCTGTGGTTAGCTCCCTGTTGCCACTCGGATAAATTCAAATTATCCGAGTGGCAACCGGGACAACAACAATTTCATTTATTTCGACATGTCATATCACATAGTCACATACAATAATAATTAATAATAAAACAATTTAAATAACAATAACGTTATAATACAATTACATATTTAATTTAGTTGATAATACGAGTAGTACATTATGATACAAGTGTGCTATGTTGGTCATTACACTAGAGGCGGTATTATGCGCGCAAGCCGCAGGTGAGCGCGATAAGGAAGCCGAAAGTGTAATGACCAACATAGCACAAGCGTTTTATACGACTGTTTCATCACACTTGCGAGGAAAAAATAAACTTTTTTTGATAATATCAACCACACAGCGAAAACGTCAATAAATATTAGCGGAAAATGGCGCCTAACCCAGCAATGCACGCGCAGATTGACATTTACTTCAGCCGCATATAAACTCTTTGTTGGTATTACAAAAAAACTGTAAGTATTACCCGGCTATATTAAGAATTGCATATATACAAATAAAATTTATCTGCATATATATCTACATCTAATTGCAGTCACGCTAAATTTCTCTGCAGTCACGTACAAACTTAACTTTACCGGCTTATAGTGCCGTAATGTAAAGTAAAAAGCACCCGTGCGTAAAATAGCTTGGATTATGAGCCTAAAACCGATGTAATAAGATCCACTTTACGAGCAAGTGTGATGAAAATACATAATTGAAACTCCTTACAAATCAATGTTTATTTGTTTAGGTTATGAATCTATTGTGATCCATTTCCTTACATCTTTAAATATTTATAAACAAGATTGCATTGTTTTCTCCAAAACAAAATACCTAAGTATCTTCAAGACGTGGAATGCCAGTATTGTAGCGTCGTAGGTGTACCGGATAGATACACTCAAATAATTATTATGACGTAAAAATTTATTGTGTTTTTGTACATAGATTCAACATTAATACAATGTGAAAATGAGATCTGTAAATATTGTAGTTTTTCTAATCTTAAATTTGCAATTTGGTGAGTAAAGTTTTCGGCACGACAATTATTTTGATGTTTTTTAGGGTTCCGTATCTCAAAAAGAAAAAAATAACCCTTTTTCGTTGTCTGTCTGTCAAGACCACCGTGATAGTTTTAAACCGTGTTTTATTACTATATATATAACATTTATTGTTTGTATAAGTGTCTTCTACCTATAAATACTAAAACTGTACTTGGAAACTCTGAAAAAAAACAAAATGGTGGCGGGTTGATATAACCACAAATATTCTATCTCAAATAATCCATCACATCACCATTCCTTCACCCACCGGCGCCCGGTATGGAAAACCGCTGTCGCCCGTTTCACACCTAATTGCAACGATCTTATATGTGTGTAACATATAAGATAGTTGCCTAATTGTATAAAAACTACGACGAAAAAATGCCAATCATTGGTCGCGCATTTGTAGTAAAACGCTGGAAATGCTATTTTGTACCAGATTAAAATTGATCTAATTACGATCCAATGTGGTTTGGTTTCCTACGCGTCTATTTAAATTGTCTTTTTGGTGACTCTCAGTTTAAAAACTGGCCAGTTATTCAATCCGTGGTGCTTTTAGATGTGCACAGCTATACAGACTGCGGCCTCGACCACTCGCCGGTTGCACCGGTATATGAAGGCATGGCGGCCATCGAGACCTACCCCTGGATCGGGATACTTTACTACCCCACAGGTATCGTGAGCAGAGATGCTCCTACATTTTTCGCCCGATAATTTGGTTTGGATTATTAAAAAAACCTATACTTATCAAAATTCGTAGTAACTGTGAGTTATCTGTAATTTTGTACTTGTTTACCATTGTGTTTTTGTAATTATTGTGACATAACTCCAAGATTATTAATTCGTTTTATTAATGTAACTTTGGTGTTATCAATAAATTATTTGTATTTGTAATATTGCCAATTCTTTCATTTGTCCTGACAATTACGACCATGCACAAAGAAAAAGAAATCGGCCAAATGTGGCAATTTATTTTCATTTATAAAGAGAGGCCGTGACTTGTCTGACAAAAATCTATAAAAATAACCTATAAGCAAGGATTTGCCTAAATATTGTAAGTACTTAAAAAATAATAATTTCGTCCTTTCTCCCACATCACCACTCTGAAACCTGAGAAAAAAACTGTGATTAACTTTTTTCTAGGCATCAACTTACGCTTCACGACCACAGTGGTGCTGGTCACTCGGCAGATGGTTATCGCATCAGCCAGCGAGGTTGATAAACTGCCCAAATCTCGTTTACGGTAAAAATCTCATTTCCTTGACGGTATCAATACTAATTCAGTTACCTGAATGTTATAGGGAGTGTTTCTACCACATATGTGCGGCTAGGTAGCTCAGTGCTTTGCGTAGAAAAAAACCAGAAATAATATCGCGAGGAAAATAAAGCTACAATACAACTTTATTACACACCAGAAATATAGAACAACTTACAACTAATCAGGGTACATTATTTGGCAGTACAAGGGGCGGCCTTATCACCTTAAGCGATTTCTTCCAGGCAACCTTTGGATGGGCCTTTGGAGCTACCCTGTTGGTAATTTTTTACTCACGCATAGCTTAGGAGATAAACGCTTAGGAGATAAACGCTTAGGAGATAAACGCTTTGGAGATAAACGCTTTGGAGATAAACGCTTAGATTATAAGAAATGATATTGAGATAGAAACTATTAACTTTTACCTGTTTATTTTTATTGTACACATTATTTTGTATTCAATAAAGTAAAAATCCTTAAAAAACTCAATAAAATTTTCTATTTTTAAATCTTTAAGTCTAACGATAGGACGTTACCTATTTTGCCCGCCAAAATATCGGGAGCTCGATTCACAACATGATCAAGGTAAATATCCCGTAAATAATCATGCAACTGTACTGTGTTGGTTTACAGTATTGTTTTTATTCCAGGACCAAAGCCCGAGTGGTCCTTGGCTGCAAGTGTGGGAGGAACGAGATCAGAATCCGCGACTATACGTACCACCCGGAGTACGACAAGTACAGCTTGAGCGCACTGGCCATGATGCAGCTGGAGACAGACCATCTCAAAATCGGTAGATGTTCCTACAGCGAGGATATTCCGGATATCCAGAACCTGCAGCTATTTCACGTTCATCATCAGCCAAAAGACGTCCACTGCTGGATGAAGGCCTCACCCTTAATAGGGAGGGGTTGCCGTAATCCCGACGCTTGGCAGGCGGTTTGGGAATCGCGGAATTCTCACCACCGTTAATCAAGTGGACGCTGCTGCCCGTCCTCCGGTGGTTCTGTTTCACATTAGCACCGTCAAAATGGTGTGTTAAATCCCGGGTCGGTACCAGGTCTATGGAATTTATGTACGGATTTTCATATATATTCTTTGTATTTTAATATTTTCTTTTTTCCTTCATCGACAAGTCAGTGGGGTTTTTCGAAGGGAAAGGAAAAATTGTGAGGTACCTGTATACGTGCGGAGAAGAAAGGGGTGCCGAATGTGGATCTACCAACACGCAACTAGGCCACCGTAGTGGATAATATGGTCCAACCGCCTTTCAAAGATAAAGGTAGGTAGCAATAGATATCATAAGGCTGCTTTGTGCTTTATACTTGAAGTCCGAACTTGGTGCAGCGGCCTCTTCAAGGTAGTGCGACGAGTTAAAGTGTCAAATCAGTGGAAACTGCACAATACAGCCCTAGCGACGATAAGAAGGTACTCTTGGCGTCTGCCTGCGTAGTTACACTGCGGTTAGTTATTGTTCTTTTCAATTGTTTCAGAATTACGCCCCATATGTCAACCACCAGCACATTTTGGTGAACCACGGTTCTTTGCCATGATACTGTCTGGGAGTAAGTAGACGAGCAATTTTTATCGTCACGGAACTATTTATGATGCTTCTCAAAAAAATAATTACACAATCTTATAGAAGCTCGTGCTCACGTGTTCGCAGAACTGCCAGTTAGGTATTTACAAAACACTGTTTTAAACTATCACGGTTGTTCATTACATTACTATGAATTAGTATTGTCGAGACTAGGTTTCGAGTTCCAGTGATCATCATCATCATCATCATCATCAGCCCGGAGACGTCCACTGCTGAAGGAAGGCCTCCCCCTTAACCAGTTCCAGTGATAATAGTAGTAAAAGACTTAGAAAGAATATTTTGTTATGAATACCCTTAATGTTTTTCGAAAGAGTTTTTGTCAGTATGCCCGTGAACATGGTGCATGGAACTGCGCCGATATATCGGGAACAAGTTTCTAATCATATAATATAATGTAGGTATTTACAGTCCAATGGCAATAGGAATGTATGACGGTAATGTACTCGTAATTAGTTCCAAAATAGGCCACGGGACTGATGCAATAAGGCCTACCTCACAGTTACGCGGCCTACGGCAGGCCAGGCTAGGCCGCAGGGTAGCCGTGAATCTATTTGCTGAGGCAATATTTATCTGGGGCAGGCTTCACTGATAAATTACTGTCGCGTTCTTCATTACAAGCCGCGGTAGATCGGGCATGCCTAGCCTAGCCGGGGTTTCGCATGCCGATTTTAGAAAGAAAGAAAGAATTAGGTATAATTTATTTTGTAACATTAGCAAGGTAATAAAACTTAGGGCACCAAATTTAGGGCACCAGTATGATATACACTAAATTTAGGGCACCAGTATGAAGAGCTCTATAAGCTTTCAGTTGGCTCTAAAACTCATTTTTATTAGCTGAAAGGATATAGTTTCACCAAAACTTATTTGATGTTAAAAACCTGAAGATACACAGAATACACATTTACCGTCATATGCATAAAACGCTAAAACGTATTTCAAACCTTTTTTAGTTAAAAAGTGTTTTAGCCTTTTCTCTGTTTAAAGTTTGTAAAAAATATATACAATAATAATCAAATAAAATAATAATAATATCGGTACAAATTTCAGTGAGCCAAAATAATAATAATCATCAGCAGAGCATGCCCGAAAAACATTTCGTCAAATTAAACTTATCTTTAAATCAAAATAGTTTTTTTTTAAATATATTAATGGTTTCGCGTTTGACCTTATTATTATAAATTATACATTCAATAAATTATTATTATTTAGACTCACTTTACTACCTACCAAAGTCTTCTTCTTTAAAGGGTCATAGTACATATGCAGTTGCGCGGCATGTGTGATGTTAGGGCAGTGGAGTCGGGCAGCCACAACACGCAGGAAGCTGTTAGTGCCCAAACCTCCAAAATAAAACCAGAAAGAAACTCCTAAAAGAGCCTACCTACCTTTGCCAAAGTGCATCCTTTTCCTAAAGCCCTGATACCCACCTATACTCTCACGTTTGTTGCGGAAATTCCAGATTGCGTAAAACCGAAGCTGAGGATCCTTAAGATGGAATACGTCAATAACGAGAATTGCAGTGACTTCTATAGGAGAAATGGGGTAAATTATAATTAACATTACTTTTCCCAAGACTAAAGACACCATAGAAAAAAATATGGTACGTATCGTATACGACGCGACTAGAGTTACCAAGTTATTAACCATCCTGATTTGTCCAGAGAGTATTTTTATTTTAAGCTTTCTGCCCGACCGTATAATTTTCACGTATTTTTGTCAGAATTCAAAGAAAATGTAGGATGAAAGTTTATAAAACTTTAAAATAAAAGATATTGTGTAGTTATCGCTGATTCGACCATTTCAACCTAATGTCGTGAAATGTTCCCATCATACTTTTTTATATCTTGGTATTATATCTGTTGCCAGCTGAGTCAAGAGAGTATTTGGCCTGTACACACAGCGTGCGCCCGCGCGATATCAGGCGGCAGGTGCGTGTGGCGAAGCGGGTCCGTACTCGCAGTCAAACAGGACGGCAGGTGGAGACTGGTGAGACACTTGTATCTGTTGTCAACTTGGTCAAGACAGCCTATAGCCACGTCACGCCGCGTGCGCCCACGCCATGTCGGGCAGCAGCTGCGTATGGCGGAGCGTGTCCGTGCTCGCTGTCAAACAGGACAGCAGTATTCGCATGAGTGAATGTTTTCCAGCTGGGCTTCAGCGTGTACGGCCCCGGGTGCGGCGCGCCGGCGCGGTTCCTCCACTACGGCGTGTACCACGACTGGGTGCGGCGCACTTCCTCCACCGTCGGACTGCCGGCCATCACCAGGCTGGCAGACGACAGCATTGTCATGAGAAGAAGTTAGTTCTGTTTACTGTTTTGTCCCTCCTTATTTAGGGGGAGGCCGTCGTTCAGCAGTGGACGTCTTCGGCTGATGATGTTGACTGTTTTGTCTTATATTGCGCTGTTTGTCTCAGATGCTCCATCAGGCTGTTTATAGATTTATGAATGATAGTAGCAGCATTTACAAACTGAGCGCTGCAATGGGTTAAATCACAGAGTAATAGAAGGGTTAAATGATACGAGAAATGGTCTATCCTTGTTTTTGCCCCAAATGCGCTATACTAAGTTTATATTTAGCATAATAGTCATCAGTGGCTGTATTGTCATTGGTGAAGATTAACCCTGAAATTAGGGATTATTTTTACAAATTGTGTCTTTACAATTTGACCCCTCCCGTTATTTTTCAGCGTTGTCGAACGTACAGCGATACGGTCCATGTGATCCTGAAGAGACTTTTATGGAACTGTACACAGATAGAATTGCCATATTGTACAAGCCCGGCTTCTATAGCGCTAAATACAATGTGAGTTACATAACTTCAACCTTATTACTTGATAAATCATTTATTTATAGTCTATAATAAGTAAAATTAAACGCAGTGCAAAACGTATTCCGACTCGCACATAACGGTTTTTTTAATTGAAAGGTGACTCACGTTTGAGAGTGTTCTTAGGCTGCTCTCACACTAGCTTGCGAGCGTTTTTAAAGCGGAACGGGCGCGTCGCGAATACATGGCGGACACGCCACGCTGCAAACGGCATTTTGTACATTCCCGTACATAACCCTTTCGTGCTTGAATGCTTTCGTTTTCTGCGTCTTCGAAGTAACAAATCCAACAGAAGTGTATCCTCGTCAAAATCCATTCTGTGGTACTGAGTGCATTGTACGTCGCGAACTCGCCGCAAACAGGCAACGAAAACGTTGCGTAATCGCGACGTCTCCGCGACGTGTTCGCTGTGCAGCTCGTGTTCGTGCTCCTGTTCGTGACGTATTCGTAGTGTGCCCGCTCCGCTTTGAAGACGCTCACAAACCGCTAGTGTGATAAGGTCCTTAGCTACATTCTCGTCAATTTTGAAGGCTTTAGTTAATAATAATAATAATAAGGTCAGATACAAAGGGCTGTGGTACTTGACACGGCACGCATTGTCAGGAGGTTCCTCACTCTGCAGCCCTAACCACCGGCAGCTTGAGCCCTGCCCCGCTGCCGGCGGCATTCTAGGTTTAGGTTTTTTATAATATTTACGTTTTTAAATTTATATTGTAAAAAACTTAGATTTAAGAAAGTAAATAAATAATGTGAATAATAATAAAAAAAATAAAAAAAATTATTTACAGCAAAACCTGAACAAATCATATTAAAATCGATTTTATTTTGGCTGATGACATTTGACAGTTCAACGTCTAAAGAAATGGAATATCAACAACGAATATTTATAAATGATTACACGATCACAATCTCGACGAAATACAGCGGAACGTAACGCACGACCACCATCACCGCCCGCTCCATCTTCTCCGAGCGCTTCGTCGGGGGATGACGTGTTCCTCACCCCCCGTGAGTCGAGCGTCTCGCCGAGCAATAGCGATGTGAGCGGGCCACGGACACCGGCGCCACCACCACCTGCGCGTCGGGGACGTCCTCCGCTGCCGGCACGCCTGGGGCCTGCGGGGCTACCTGCCTCGCGCCCGGCTCTCGCTGCCGGTGGTGTAGTGCGTCGCATGCGATGGTCTCAGACTAATAATGAGAATTGCATGCGCGCCTATTATGGGGCTACAGAGGGGGGAACCAATCTGTCAGCGTACCGAGTTAGGATGCTGCCTTTGTTTCAGGTCCTTGAACCGACCGTCACCGTGTCTGCCCAGCGACTATCAGATCAAGTGCGGGCTATCCAGCGGCTCAACCTGCTGGATCAGTCCCTGCTTGATCGGCTCCGCCTGGAGGCGCAGTCTGCTCGTCCTACGCCTGCGTCGACGCGGGACTTGGATGTCGCGTCGTCAGCCCCGACACTGGCTTTAGTGCCGACGTCGGCGGCGACACTAGTGACATCTGCCGATCCCGTAGTCGATGAAGGCGACTGTACGGGTATGAGTGTGTCTACCCAGGTGAGTGAGCAATTGAGGAGGGCTTTGGAGGACGCGATTGGTCAGTATCGATTCACACCTAACTCTAGGCCGCGACTACCGCGTTTGCCTACTCATAGACGTAATCTAGCGCTAATGGGAGCTCTGAACGCTTTGCTAGCCCCGTACTTGAGGGCTAGCGAAGACCTAACTGATACCCACTCGATTTTGTACTGCGGTGCTATCGCGGCGTGTCGTGTTGCACGTGTTAAGTTTCCGGACACTAACCGTGCACCGCGACCCGCCGGAGATGTGCCCGCGTGGCAACTACGAATCGAGCGGCGTATCAGCACGTTCAGGACTCTCATAGCAAAGCTGATCTGCTTCAGCCGGGGGAATAATCGCCCCCGAGTCATGCGTTTCGTGACTCAGGCCTTTGCGGAGACTGGTATTCGGCCCCAGCAATATATGGCTAATGTGACGGAACGCATTGACTATCTGAAGCAGAAAGTCTATGCGTGGGCAAACCGTATCCGCCGCTATAGAGATCGTGTGGATAGATATTGGCAAAATCGCCTCTTCCAAAGCGATCAAAGGAAGGTGTACCGAAACTGGGAAGGAAACGAGCAACGTGTGAGCGACGGACAGCTACCAGATGCTAGCGCCATGACTAATTTCTGGCGCGGCATCTGGTCGGTGCCCGTCGAGCACACCGAGGGTGATCGGATGCGTGTTGTCGAACGGGAATGTGAGTCCATCGAACCCATGGGGTCTATTTTAATAGACCCCGTAGACGTTAGTTGTGCGATTCGTACGGCACAGAACTGGAAAAGTCCTGGGCCGGACGGGTTGCACAACTTTTGGATTAAATGGTTTCGGTGCTCACATGACCGTTTAGCGACACAATTCCAAGAAGCTCTCGAGCTCGGTTCCCTCCCTAGTTTCATGACAACCGGTGTCACCTTCCTGCTCCATAAGTCCGGTAGTACCACCGAACCCAAAAATTACAGACCCATCACCTGCTTGCCTACCATCTACAAGCTCCTTACATCTATTCTGAGCACTAAAATTAACGCGCACATTGTTGCGAACAATGTTTTGGCCCCCGCTCAGAATGGATGTAGGGTTGGGTCCCGTGGTACTAAGGAGCTCCTCCTCATCGACATGGCCATTAGCCAACAAGTTCGGCGGAACAAAGGAGCCCTTTCCGCTGCCTGGATCGACTATAAGAAGGCCTATGATTCAGTGCCTCATTCATGGCTGGAGAGGATTTTAGAGTTGTATCAAATTGATGCAACTCTTAAATCATTCTTAGGCGCATGCATGAGGCAGTGGACCACAGTTCTTCGTCAGCCAGGTGGTGGAAATGACTCCTCTGATTCGCAGGACTTGATAAGGATTGAGCGAGGCATCTTCCAGGGTGATAGTCTGAGTCCATCGTGGTTTTGCCTAGCACTGAACCCTCTCAGCACATTGCTGAAGGATTCAGGACTAGGCTATCGGCTTCGAAGGGGGGGTGAAGTCATTTCTCACCTTCTGTACATGGATGATCTTCAGCTGTTTGCACCAAAACACCAAGACTTGTTGGAGTTGCTAAAAACCACACAGGTTTTTAGCAGCGCCATCAGTATGGAATTTGGTGTAGACAAGTGTGCGGTCATGCGTGTGCAGCGGGGGAAAGTTGTAAATTCTCCGGATTTACAACTTTCTGAGATAATGACTCTCAGATCTCTCTCTGAGGCCGAGACCTACAAGTATCTAGGTATGTCAGAGTCGTTGGGTATATCAGTAGTGGACATCAAAAAATCAGTGAAGGAGCGCTTCTTTTGTCGGCTGACAAAAGTACTCAACAGTCTTTTGTCTGGCGGCAACAAGGCGCGCGCCTTTAATGGTTGGGTGATGCCTCTACTGATATACTCCTTTGGCATACTTAGGTGGACTCAGACTGAGCTGGACGCCCTGGATAGAAGAGTCCGTCAACTGCTCACTGCGCATCGCATGCTACACCCACGCTCATCTGTTATGAGACTGTACATTCCACGGAAGTGGGGGGGTCGTGGCTTTTTAAACGCCAAAAACCTCCACAATCGTGAAGTGTGCAGTCTCAGGGATTATTTCCTTAACAATGAGTGTGGGATGCATCGCGATGTAGTGACAGTTGACAAGGGGCTCACGCCGCTCTCCTTGGCAAACGAGAACTGGCGCACACCATCGGTGCTAAGCACCGACGACCGCAAGGAAGTATGGAAAAGCAAGGAGCTGCACGGGCGGTTCTATCGGGTTCTATCGGGCCCCGATGTGGACTTGCTCGCGTCGGTGAACTGGTTGCGCTTCGGGGACCTCTTTGGGGAAACTGAGGGGTTTGCCTGTGCAATTGCGGATGAAGTTATCAAGACGAACAATTACCGGAAATATATCATGAAGGACGGTACGGTCGACATATGTCGGGCATGCCATCGTCCCGGGGAATCTCTCCGACATATTATTTCCGGTTGTTCGCATCTTGCTAACGGCGAGTATTTGCACAGGCATAACCAAGTAGCCAGGATCATCCACCAGCAACTTGCTCTTCAATACGGCCTTGTCGAGTCGGAGGTGCCGTACTATAAGTACGCACCAGCTCCAGTTCTCGAGAATGGTCGTGCTTTGCTCTACTGGGACCGCTCCATCATCACGGACAGGACTATTGTCGCCAATAAGCCTGATATCGTGATGGTGGATCGGTCCCAGCGCCGGGCAGTGCTCGTCGACATCACCATCTCACATGACGAGAATCTCGTAAAGGCCGAGAAGGACAAACTCAGCAAGTACCTTGACTTGGCCTTCGAGATAACCGCCATGTGGGATGTTGACTCGAGGATCATTGTCCCGATAGTCGTTTCGGCAAACGGTCTCATAGCGAAGAGCCTCGACCAATACCTCAAGAGGCTCTCGCTAGACGGTTGGGTCAAGGGTCAGATACAAAAGGCAGTGGTACTTGACACGGCACGCATTGTCAGGAGGTTCCTCACTCTGCAGCCCTAACCACCGGCAGCTTGAGCCCTGCCCCGCTGCTGGCGGCACCCTAGTTTTTAAGTTTTTTATAATTTGTATTTTTGTATTCTTATATTTATTGTAAAAAACTTAAATAACTAAGAATTTAAATAAATACGTGTATAATAATAATAAACTTTATTTGAGCATAACAAACATAGACATTTGAAGTTAGTAGGTAGGATTTACAGTTTAAACTAATGTTAGTGTAACTAATGTTGACAGTTCTAAACTAATTAAAATATCTCTGTCACTTTTTTACTAGACTTGTTAGCTAAGGACAGCAATACTTTAGTCAGTTTAGTTCTGTCAACTTAAACCTCCAAAATCGACCACATTATACAAATCGAAAGAGTGAGGTGTTTAATTTTTTTATTTATTTAACTGTCTCGTCTTGTTCCCCAGATGTCGCTGTACGCGGCCGTGGAGTACTCGTGCATAGTGTTCAAGGTCCGCTCCCTAGTCAGGGCGGACTACATGGCGCTGGGGGTTTCCCCGGAACCGCCGCACATTGTCCTTGGACAAGCTCGTGCCAAAAAACCCAGGATTAATCTGAGAAGGTTACACCTAAACAATATCAATAAGTATCTAGTAATATATCAGTAGATTAAAGTCTTTTGAGGTTAAGTTAAATCTATTATATATTAATAAAATCTATTGTACGCATTGCATATAATAGATACCTACTAGATTTGGATGGAGACCTGGGAATGTCCTAAAACTGCATACAGAACCGCCGGAGGACGGGCAGCAGCGTCCTCTCGGTTAACGGTGGTGACATTCTGTGATCCCCAAGCCGCCTGCCAAGCGTGGGGATTATGGTAACCCCTCCTATTCAGAGAGAGGCCTTCGTCCAGCAGTGAACGTCTGGCTGTCAATGATGATATATTTAGATATTAACAAAATCTATTTATCACCGTATTTAGTATCTTACATTATAAAGAAACGCTTCGCAGAGGTTAATAAACAAAAATCATTCCAAAATAATGAGTCACTTTGCAATTTTTGTGTCCAATTACCTATCTTTTCATAATAATGTTGTTTTTTCAACCGACTTCAATAAAGGAGGTTGTCAATTCGACTCGTATGTTTTTTTTGTATGTATGTTACATGATTACTCCGTCAATTATAAACTGATTTTGATGATTCTTTTTTTATTTGGTATGTAATACTTCAGAGGTGGTCCCATATAAATTTTATAAAAATCGGTTCAATAGTTTGATTTTTATATCAAGACTACTAGAAAAATATGAAGATCAGTCATCCAGGTATTCGAAGTTGAAGTTGGATGTTTTTTTATAAAAAAGCGTATTATGTTCGTTTATGTGTCCTTCCAACCCAAATATAGGTAAAAATTTCAACGCGCGAAACAATTTTGAATATGGCAGATCGGGACTGTCAGCTACCATATAAAAAAAAACAAATGCCTTTCCAGAGGCATTTTGGCCAAAGACACTTTGGCCTTGCCAAAGTGTTAAAACACATAACCTCTAAGTTTGGATCGCTTACGTTAGGTGGTGTGCCACTTCAACCGCTATGTGCGCCGACTTCCAATACCTCGAAATGCAGTTCTACGTGGAAGTCACCTTCAGCCAATCGGCGGAGCTGAGCATGATGGTGTACGGGAGAGAGCCCAGGATTATCTCCGCGCCGCTAGCACTCCGGCACACCAACCGCCGCATGGGACGCCGTCCCGGGATACCGGACCACTGGCTGGATATCATGCCCTTTGTCGGGGAGCCGGCGTTTGTTGAGAATTATAAGTGGTATTTCCAAAGAGGTTAGGTAAGAAGGACGTATTTCATTTTTAATGTCTAGCGGAAAAATTAAAAAAAATTATTTAATTATACGGGAATCATCGTCAGCCATAAAACGTCCACTGCTGGACGAAGGCCTCCCCCTTTATAGAGGGGTGTTGCCATAATCCCCACGCTTGGCCGCCGGCTTGGGGATCGCAGAATGGTCACCACCGTTAACCAAGAGGACGCTGCTGCCCGTCCTCCGGTGGGTCTGGTTGCAGTTTAAGGACATACCCAGGGTTATACGGGAATACTATGGTTAATACACAATAATAATAATAATAACATTAAATCGGATACTCTGACTATAGGTTAAAATAAATATTGGTGGACATTTTTCCCACAGCGCCATCTAGCCCCGTACTAAGCAAAGCTATAGCTGATAGAATACTTATATACTTAAATATACAATAAAGATTTACAATACGGATACCGTTTATATTTTTATGCAATGAAGTGACGAGACTGTCAAGACGTTCCCCTGGTGCAGCATCACACGTAACAGTTTGCAGTGCCAGGGGCCTTAATTTTGAATCGTGCGCATGGGTTGCGCATGCGAGCGTAGCCGACCTTATTTGCCGACCGATATTATTTGAAATAAGGCTCAATATCGTAAAAAAAGTATTAAAGCGCAAAAAGTTCGAATAAAAGAAAATTATATACAGGTGAAGCACCCTCTTAAAATAATTTTCCTAACTGGAAAACAAAGGAACGGCATTTGTGTATATTTTTTGGCAATATAGTTATTTTTATCTTTATATATATTTATATCAAATTAGGCACACAGATTCTTTATAGCCTGGATTAACACATAACTTTAAACGAAGTCACAGGCAGAAGAAATAAATATAAATTATAGATAGTTACAGCATGTACACTTGTAAATACAAAAGCCAGCACATAGCGCAGCTATCTTCTAAAGCTTGCAAATTCGCGAACGATAGTACCAAAGCTCGAATATAACACCCTTAAGAACAGCAAGGTTTAAGGCAGCCGCGTCAAACCCTGTTTATTTTTTCCGTAATCCCGCTTCTGCATTCTGAGTTGATTAAAGTCCACCCTTTGTTAGATAGACCGGGATGAAATTATGCAAATGCATTCGTTAAGGATGTTTTCTACCGCTGGATACTATTGTTTATTCTAGGCCACTGGACTAGAGAACGCGGGTCCATTGTCAACGAAGAAATATAATATTCTTAGCTTTATAAAATGGGTAATGTTTTCAGGTTATAAACTCTATACACCTCGTAGTTAAGAGGTTTTTATATTCTACCATATACCAGCGGCCATTGTCATGGATCAATCCAATTCCCTTTCAAGGTTAGGCCTATGGTCAGCAGTGGAGTATTGAAAGTGCTGATTATGCTAGCGACAGCTTATCTAACACAGAGATGGTACCTACTCGTAGTACCTACCATAAGAAGCTTAAACTCACAAATGAAGTTTGCATTACTAACATTCCTTTGAAGGTAAAAAAAAATCCTTGATTGACGTCACTTTTGTCTGCTGCCTCTTTTTTTAGAGTGTCAATGTTAACAATGTTTGTTATTTGTTTTTAATAGTTCCTGGCCATGGATACTAGTCCTTCAGCCGAATACATATTTCTTCATCGATCCTTCTTTTTGCAGTTAAACGAGTCGTAGTCACAGTGCAAGTCACACACAGTAAGTCACAGCCAAGTCCAATCATGCCCTAGTAAAGTCGTGGCAACTTTACTACAAGCTTCTTCGGAGTTTTGGAAGCAACACGAAAAGACACGCTTCACTACATTATATCACTTGCCCACACTCTTGCTCGTAAATCAGCACTCAATGAATAAAACGCCACCATTTTTATGCATTAACACTCGAATAAACACAAGTTTTGGAAAATAATACAATGCAGCGACATGATTTTCTCGCGTTCCCGCCAAAACTCCTCTGTTAACAATGTTAAACGACAATGTTAACAATGTTAAACGACAATGTTGCCAGTGACAATGTTAACAATGTTAAACGACAATGTTGACAGTGACAATTTTAACAATGTTAAACGACAATGTTGACATTGTGGGCGATTCTGGCGGTTTTAGTTGACAGTTCTAAACTAACTGAAGTATTGCTGTCCTTAGCTAACATGCCTAGTAAAAAAGTGACAGCAATACTTTAGTTAGTTTAGAACTGTCAACTAAAACCGCCAGAATCGACCACAGTGACAATTTTAAAAGGTAATGTTGCCAGTGATAATGTTAACAATGTTAAACGACAATGTTGACAGTGACAATGTTAACAATATTAAACGACAATGTTGACAGTGACAATGTCAATAATGTTAAATGACAATGTTGACAGCGACAATGTTAATATAATTAAATGACAATGTTGAAAGTGACAATGTTAATCTACACCAATATAATAAAGAGATTTGTATTTTTGTATGTTTGTAACGAATAAACTCAAAAATTACTGGACTGATTTAAAAAAAAACTCTATTAGAATGCTACATTATTCCTGAGTAACATAGGCTATATTTATAACTAAAACAAAATAGAGGTCTCAACTAAAACTTCAATAATGTAACCCAAGGTGTAATTTTTTTAGCCATAAAACGTCTTTCGTCGCATGCGCTGAGGAATAAAGTATTAAAGAACATATCAATATATACAAAAAACTTCGCAATACTATAGGTCTAACTATTGTAGTTATGTCACTATAACTACTTTTTACATATTAAAAGTTGATAGAAATGCCGATCAATGCAAAATCAGACCACGTTATCCATACTTTTGTAGGAACCCTTATCCAAATAAATCATTTCGTATTCAAGACTGTTTCAACACCTGTCCATTACTTTTTGAATTATCCAAATCGGAAGTTCCGTTCAAAAGATATTACGAATTTAAAAATCTAAACAAAATACTAGAAAAATAAACGCCGCCGCACCGTGGCCGTGCGGCACCGCTCAGCGCAGCGCGGGCAACGCGGCGAGGGGCACCGGAGTGCGGGAGAGGGGCGTGCACATCTATGAAATGGTTTCTTACTCGTGGTCCACGTACGTGTTCCATGGATACCTTTTTGTGCCCTTAACCTACCCAATAGGTAAACCACGTGTAAATATACGGCCTTACTTAAAAACGCCGCTCAAACTTAATCACTGCTTAAGATGCTAAGTCAACTTCTCTCTGACGTGAAGTGTCACGTGCAAGAACAAGACAGACGGCCTTACATAAAAAAACTTTTCAACCGTTAGTCACTGCTTAAGATGCTCTGCCATCTTCTCTCTGACGTGAAGTTGCACGTGCTAAAAAAGGGCAGAGAAGTTTAAGCAGTGACTAAGAGAATCGAGATTATTTTAGGTAAGGCCGAGAGAAGTTTAAGCAGTGACTAAGTTTGAGCGGCGTTTTTAAGTAAGGCCGATAATATGTAGTGCCCTTGGTTCACCCAATAGGTGCGAACCACAGGTAAATCATTAAGTAGTAAGCTGCACCCTGCAGTTTTTGCGGTTTTACGCGATTCTTCACGAGTACGCTTTTAATTCAGTGTACTCGTGGAACACGGATACAAAAAGGTATCCGTGGAACACCTAGGTGAACCTTTTATGTGGACCACGAGTAAGAAACCCTACGAAATAGGTAGGCCTGAACGCGCGGTCGGACATTATATATTTAGACTTTTTTCATAGCACATTTTTTGTTCTAGGTAAAAAGTCCTTTTCAGAACTACTTATAAATGATTTTACTAAACTTTTACTGTTTAATTTTTATAGTACTTATTCTCACAGTTTTTGTATGGTAAGTATTCATCAAAAGCTATTTTCAATGTCCTGCAAGATACTTACTCAATGTTTAAAAAATAATAGTCCACCCGTGCGAAGCCGGACCGGGCCGCTAGTCGGTTATATAGTCATAGAGGTAGGGTAGTGCCTACCTCTATGTAGTGAGTGAAACAGTAGACAACAGTGACGTCATTCAGAGTATTTTTTTAGGCTTCAAAGCTTGGTGGATATACTTCTTAAATTTCTCTGCTTCAAAGCGTCTCCAAAGTAATGTTTGGAATGCAAACTCCATTGTGGGGTTAAGGTTATTGTTGGTACCAACACAACAAATAATAATCTCTTGCAAAGGAGATCTAAGACGTAGAATGCTAGAATATGGATCAAAAATGTTGTATCGCATCCTGTTATTCAGTGGATTCTAGCACAAAGCTGACGCACTTCATTTATTAAGTTAAAAGGGGTCTCTGGCAGCGGTGTGGCCGAAACGCCTGTATAACCCGACACTCCACCGCTGGCACAGAATAAAGAATAGTACCCACTAGACTGCGCTGTGTCATTTGCATTAATAAGACTGGTTTGTAAGTTGTTACGTTGATAATTCGCTACGTTTTGTGGTTTCATTTAAAGCAGGCCATTCACTCAGACGTTTTAGCCGAAATACTGGACGCGCTTACGTAAGTTGCATGGCTGCGTCGCTCTTTAGTCGGCAAATACGGTCAAGTGAAGTGAGCCTTTAGGCTTTAAGTTTTTTTAAATAATTATGCTTATGTTTCATTGTTTATTTTGTGTTTTTAAAATACTTTTAAAAAATGCAACCGATTTCGATTACCTGGATGACATCTTTTTTCTGGTTATTAAGATTTAAAACCAAACTACTACACTATATTCTTCCTTATGGTTGCCTGGAAGAGATCGCTGTTAGCGATAAGGCCGCCAATTGTGGCACTAGCTTTGTGTGCAAATTGTGGCACTAGCTTTAACCGCTTGGCTTGTAATCGTGAGGTCGCCGGTTCAAACCCAGGCCCGTACCAATGAGCTCTTTGGAGTTTATGTACGGATACTCATACCACTGGCGTTTCGGTGAAGGAAAACATCGTGAGGAAACCTGCTTACGACCGGAGAAGAAATTCAAAGGCGTGTGTGAATTCACCAACCCACGACTGGGCCAGCGTGGTAAATATGGCCCATTCGCCCTTCGAGGGTAGGCCTAAGTCTAACAGTGGACGATAAAAGGCTGATTATGCTAACAAAACGCCTCTATGATAGTTTTACAAAGTTACTTACGAGGCTGTGACAGTATGTGTTGCCAGTGATGACATACGGAACTGAAACGTGGTCTTTAACTGCTGGCCTTTTGGAGAAACTCAGTCACACAACGGGCAATGGAGAGAGATGCTCGGAATTTCTTTGCGCGATAGAATCCGGAACGAGGATATTCACCAAAGAACCAAAGTTATCGACAAAGCTCGCAAGGTTTGCAAGTTGAAGTGGCAATGGGCAGGCCACATCGCTAAAAGAACTGACAACCGATGCGGAAGCAAGGTTCTTCAGAAGCGACCGCGAACCCAGCGTAGGAAGGTAGACCGACACTAGGTGGACCGACGACATTGTAAAAGTCGCGGGCAACCGGTGGATGCAAATGGCAGGTTGTACAGTGTGAGGTCAAAGGGGGAGGCCTTCGTTCAGCAGTGGACGTCTCCGGGCTGATGATGACTTACGAGACTAGATAAAATATATTGTATCAGTCCCCGTCGTTTCCCTGCGCGTTACTGTGGCGAGGAAGCCGCCGCTCGAGCGCGGGTTCGAGAGCTCTCTACTTTGTCTCGTCGTTACTGCGCCGGCACGTTCGTGCGGAACCGTTCTTTCTAATAATTTGCGGGGTTTAACCCGACTAAGCAAAAAGGAGGATTGTATTTTTTACAGCCTACAGCATGTATACAATGTGTAACAAAAAGATTGAACAATACTGAAGGATAAGTATGTAGGTGTTCATTATTATAAACAACTTTTGGGGCCAGCCTTGAAATCGCGAAAAAAAACAGCTGTTCCATACAATATTTTTTTTTCCAATGACATTGTTTTTTTTGTATGCAACCATAGATCTAATAAAACTAGATCTATGTATGGAACAGCTGTTTTTGGCCTTTCAACTGGTCATCCTAAAATCATTACAATCTAGCTTAATTAGACTAATGTAGTTTGGTTCTCACTTAAGCTACTAGGTAATCATTTTTTTTTCTAATTGTCTGTATTAAGGGGAAATCACTTTGATCGCGTGTTCTTCAAGGTCAGCACTTGCAATGTATTACACATAATTATTGTAAATAATTCCATTACTACACTAGGTCGAGTTAGGACCTGGGTATGTCCGTAAACTGCAACCAAACCCACCGGAGGACGGGCAGCAGCGTCCTCTTGGTTAATGGTGGTGAGTTCTGCGATCCCCAAGCCGCCTGGCGAGCGTGGGGATTATGGCAGCCCCCATAAAGGGGGAAGCCTTCGTCTAGCAGTGGACGTTTTTATGGCTGACGACGACTAGGTTGAACGGATATACACTACTCGAATCTATATATATTATAGTATTATATACAGGGTTAGTTCTAATCAGTTAGCATCCTTTTAAGGGCATATTCTGTACATCAAAACAAACAACGTTTACTATGGGGTCACCATTGAAATCGTGAAAAAATTATCAGCTTTTCCATACAAAAAGTTAATTGACCTTGGGCAAAATGTATGGAACAGCAGATTTTTTTTGCGATTTCATTGTTGGCCCCATAGTAAAACTTGTTTGTTTTGATGTACAGAATATCCCCTTAAAAAGATTCTAACTGATTAGAACTAACCCTGTATATCCCACACAGCGTACATATTTTGTTAAGGCCAGGATATAACTGAATGCCGTACCACCAGGCATTGCTAGTGGATGGCCATTGAGCAGAGTACGTGAAATCGAGCTACCAGGATATGGATTGCACTTGAAACCGGAGTATTTCGGGCCACTTCAAGTCGGTTTGAGGCATAAGCGATTTGTGAGTAGGTATATGTTTTACTTAATGGGGTTTTAAGTTATTACAAGATTATATAAATTGTATTTTTTTTTATGTTTTGGACTTTTTGGAATACATAGCTTGTTAGAATACATACTTTGTTCCACCTTCTAAAAAAATAAAAACAAATCAACAACTAAATGCCTGAACAGATTTAGATGTATAATAATAATAATGTTTAAAGGTTACTGAATACTTATAATTATTATTCACTTTGACTTTATATAAATAAATAATATGTTTTAATGAAATTCAATATTTACATTACTATGTGCTTTGACTTTATACGTAGATCATTATAATAAATCTTAGTATATAATTATTTGCTTTGACTTTATATGTAGGTATAAAGACTTAATATTATAGTACTATTATTATCTTTAAAATAATGCAGTTGACTTATACTATTGAATTAGGGAATGCTTGTAATAATGGGTTCACTACAATAGATGTCCTCGTCAGCCATAAAACGTCCACTGCTGGACGAAGGCCTCCCACCGACCCAACGGAAGACGGGCAGCAGCGTCCTCTTGGTTAACGGTGGTGACCATTCTGCGATCCCCAAGCCGCCTGCCAAGCGTGGGGATTATGGCAACACTCCTCTATTCGATTTAACTAATAACTACAAATTGAAATGAATCTCTCGGCGATGGATACATATTTCTTCCATTTGGAGTTGAAACCATGGGACCGTGGGGTCCGGCCGCTCGGGGTTTGGTTAAAGAGCTGTCCAGACGCCTCGCAGATGTAACGGGTGATCAGAGAGCTGGCGCTTACCTTGGCCAAAGAATAAGTTTGGCCATTCAGCGTGGTAATGTCGCTAGCTTTTTAGGTATACTACCCGAAGACAGTGACTTTAATGCAGTTTTTTACCTGTAGTTTCTAGTTTTGGATAGTTCAGGATAGGTATTCAGTTTAATATAGATTTAAATCATAAGTATTATTACTTTTATAGTGTTGTAATTTAGTACAGTCACGAAAAATGTGTTTATAAAATGTAATGTTTTGATTGTAACAATTTGTTATAAGTTAATAAACTAATTATGCAAAAAAATAACTACAAATTTAATTTATTATTTTATTTATTTATTTTATTTATTTTATTCGCATAAATCTTTTTTTATGTGATTTACCAACAAATTTACGATTTACCCCTTTTCCTTGTATCAAATCTGTCTTCTAGCAAAACATGATTCTAGGCCAACGTGGAGTAGCTATGAATTTTGATTTACTTATTAATTTAGGCAAACATGACCGGATTTTGGCTGTCTGTGCCGAAACTACATGGTCCGAAGTCCGAACGAAGCTTGATCCGCAAGTTTTGAATGCGTAGAACCAGAATCTTGATTTTTTTTTGAAGCATTAAGAGACCATACGTGTTTGATATTCATTTCAACTTGATTATCTTCACGAATTCTTGAGAAAAAAATATGATTATTTTCCTCTATAAGGTACGAAATCCTATCATCATCATCAGCCCGGAGACGTTCACTGCTGAACGAAGGCCTCCCCCTAAGACCGTCACACTGTACGACAACCTGTCATATGCACCCACCGGTTGCCTGCGACTTTCACAATATCGTCGGTCCACCAGGCCTTCCTACGCTGCGTCTTCCGGTTCGCGGTCGCCACTCAAGAACCATTCTTCTCCATCGGTTATCAGTTCTTCGAGCGACGTGGCTTGCCCATTACCACTCTAAGCCGAACACGAAATCCTATAAATAAGTAAGAATACTTTTCAGCTTTTCTCTATTGTACAATTCTAAATAAGATAGATATAATATACTATAGAAACGAAGAATAAAGAACACCGCTATCTGCCGTAACTCGATTTACATAGCGTCCACTCTACATACGTATTATGATTCCACTCGAATGTGCTTATTGAGAGCCGCTATCTCTATGGCTCTAGTTTATACGGTTAGCATAAAAATAAAGAATTGAAAAATATTACATTTAAATTTAAACGATTCTCCGAGTGAATTTTTAGTGGTAGGATTCTAGTGCAAAGTCTGCCTGGTGAAGTACCACACCTTTGACAGTTATGCAAACGCCAAGCAGTAGTGTGCTAGCATTACTGTGTTCCGGTTTGAAGGGCAATGTTACCAGCAAAATGTCTGGGTAGCATCTAATATCCCAGGGTGACGAGCGCAGTGCAGTGCAACGCTGGATTGTGTTCGCAAGTTCGCAATGCTGGCACTGCTACTGTTTGTGGCAGGCGTGACGCATACCACCAGGCGAACGTCTTGCTCGTCTCGTCACTAGATTGTATAAAAAATAAAATAAAAAGAGCTAAGAACACCATCGATCAAGTCACCAATATTTACTTTATTTAACTAACACGGCGGTTTTAAGCAATGCGTGGCAGTGCCTAAATAAAAGGAAACATTAAACATAAACGGCCTTACTATAAAACGCCGTTCAAACTTAGTCACTTCTTAAACTTCTCTGTCTTGTTCTCGCACGTGACATTTCACGTCAGCGAGAAGTTGTCAGAACAGTGACTAAGGTTTGAGTGGCGTTTTATAGTAAGGCCGATAGAGTTTAAGAGTTATTGAGCTCTTGATTTATTTTCATATGCACTTATCTGAAACTATAGGCCCACTCCAATATGAATTGGATTTAAAAGAGAGAGAGAGAGCGACTTTAGCGTTGAATGAACGTCTCAATGTAGGTAATTTTTTTTGTGATATTTTCGAACACAATGCACAAAACAAAATAAACTAAATCAAAATCGGTTCAGCCGTTTAAGAGCCACGATGCCACAGACCACAGAAAAATAAAAACAAGACAGATACCACAGACACATTAAACCGTATCACCTCTCTGCATTGGGGACTAAGACACAAAAAAAATCCTTTCACCTTCCTACTTCAGGCCCCGTAGTACGCGCCGAGGACTAATTGGGCTTTCCTCGCGCGGGAACGTGATAAAGCTCTAATATTGACACGTCTGTCTCGTATCGACGGGAAAAAAAGAGTGGATAGACGTTTATCACGGCATGTGTGCTAGGTGGGCTAGCTTTTTAACATACCACTGCTGGTCATACGCCTACCCGAGATAAAGATAAAGATCATTTATTTGCAGACCCTATAAGGGCAATTGGGTGATGCCACCAAGCTGCTGGCGTGGTGTAGGTTGGCTGATTCATAAAAGTAGAATCGTCATCGAATTTCTTCCCCGGACATACCTATTATGCAAGTTGCTTCAGCAGTTCAATGTTTTCCTTCGCCGAATAATGTGGTAGAAGTTTTTGAAACCCCTAAGTAAATCCCTAAGTACTTATTGATACGTGCTCGGAATCGAACCCACGACCTCAACTTCCGACTACGAATTCCGAGGCGCATTGCTTTAATCTTTGATTCGATTTTACTATTTATCAAAATTAAGTTTGACTGCCTTAAAGCTCAGTGTTGGTACGAGTATTTATGTCTGCTTTGAGAGCAGCTCTCAAAGCAGACGCACTCTGTAGGGTGTGTACTCGATTTTTATCCAGGAAAAACATTTATCTGACGAATATAGATGTTTGCTCTGTATATAAGAAAGAATTTATAAAAAAAAAGTATTCTATATTCAATCAATTACCTAGTGCCCATATTACCAGCTTTGATAGTTTGGGCAGGGGGGTGTCACTCCGCAGTTTAGGTATGTTCTGCCGGCGCTCCGTCCGGGTAGACAATGCAAGGCAGAAGACAGTCGCCACCCGCACGCTAGCCTTGTCGCACGTAACTAAGCATACGTGACAGAAAGAGAGCGGTATATCTAGGTGAATATAGCGAGCGGTATCCAGCGCTGTGCGAGTTGAATTGCTACTTTATTGCCTAGTAGATAGAGTTATGATTTATTTCAATTCCTTTGCGGAGTTAACTTTCTGTACGTAGTACTATTATTTATTCTGTGGTTTGGGGCTAGATGGCGCTGTGCGAAAATAAAAATAAAAATTATCGTTATTTTATTTTGCTGTCCATACTCGCGAGATGCGATCTGCGTCCCACTGTCCGCCGAACAACTTTTCATGAATATCTTGAGACTCCATGCAGTTCTGAGTCCTGAATGAGGATTATTCTCTAAACTTGATGATGATAAAATTCACGTCGGGAAATATTCTTCTGTAAAGGGATGACAAAAATTCATGATAGATGTGGTTATTCCTCCTTTAGCAACCTCAGTTCGCCAGTTTATAAAACTACCAATAACAAACCTATTGAATAAAAAAATGCCCATATTTTATTGTACATTCCAAGGACATCAGACAAGTGTGAAATGTAAAGGCACATAATCCTAAGTAGAAATGTACATAGGATTATGTGCTTTACATTTCACAAACAGAAACAAATTTTCCATATTTTATTATGAAAACTGACGTGGTTTTGACACATTTTTGTTTTATTCATACGGGAATACTCACGTTTAATTAAATCGGATACTCCGACTATAGTTTCGATCACATCCGGTGACCTTTTTCAAAGAGTGAAAACAGAGCCCGACGCGCGTGCAGCTGCGTCCTGCTTAGCAGTGCGTCCTGCTTAGCAGTTAACAGTGCTAAGCAGGACGCAGCTGCACGCGCGTCGGGCTCTGTTTTCACTCTTTGAAAAAGGTCACCGGATGTGATCGAAACTATAGTCGGAGTATCCGATTTAATTAAACGTGAGTATTCCCGTATGAATAAAACAAAAAAAAAAAAATTTTCCATACCTCCTTGCAATGATGTTATATGTTTCATATCTCAATGCCTCCTTGTATGAACTAGGACTAAATGTCACATTCCTTTATGATCCTTCCTCGATAGAAAATAAGAAAAAAAAAATGAAAATATCTTTATGTACATAACCTTATTAAAATAACAACAACAACAGTATTGCTGCGTGTCATTTCTAGATTATAGTAATAATTAATAGTAATAGTTTAATTTTTTTATTTATTATATTAGTATTGATAGTAAAAATGTAATCATCCATTTATAAATAATACAATACCATGTCAAACCTACTAATGGTACGTCAAAAATACTTCCGTGGAGGGCTCCCTGCACAGACGTGATGCTGACACATGATGCTGGTGGCGTGGCCGAGCTGGATGATGAGCGAAATCTACTCGGTCAAAAACCACCCAGCAGTTGGTATTGTACTCATCATTATAAACAACTTTTACCATGGGGCCAACCAACAAATAGTGAAAAAAATTTCAGCTGTCCCATGCAAAGAGTTCATTGCATTTGGACAAAATGTATGGAAAAGCTAAACTTCCCATAAGCAGGCGGCCTACTATTATTTTTGACAGCTCACAAATATGAAAACTTGTTGAGAGGTTGTTGAGAGATTTTGACATCATTATTGAAAACTTCATTTAAAGTTACATTATCAACCAGGAAACGTCCACTACTGGACGAAAGCCTCTGCCTTAATAGGGAGGGGTTGCCATAATCCCCACGGTTGGCAGGCGGCTTGGGGATCCCAGAGTGTTACCACCGTTAACTAAGAGGACGCTGCTGCCCGTCCTCCGGTGGTGCTGGATGCAGTTTAACGACATACCCAGGTCATTTGAAGTTTACGTATGAAGAATAGAAAGTCCCATCTCGCAATTCAGTGTAAATTTCCTTTGTGGAAACCAGTGTATCGTGTAAAGAAAAAAACGTTTTTCCTAGTAACCAGCATCGTATAACGATGAATTTTTCTTCTGCCGTAACTGGTTACGAACCTCCGGTTTCATACACGTTTTATACAAGCAGGAACTACATTTCATAAAGTTTAACGTAGCATAGTCAAATTTATCATAAGTTATGAAATGAAAAATCGCGGAGAGTAAACATACAACCCTCACTGGTGACCGCTTTGCCCGAGGGGGAAAAGCGGGCATACTTAGAATCATATTTTAAACGATATGAAAAACGTGTTTTTAGTAAGAGGCTAAAAATTAAATAGTGGTTATTCATATGTTATTGTTTATTAATAAACGTACCAAAATCACAATAAATTGTCTTAATTATTTACTCATTTAACAATAACTAGGAGCCAGTCCAAAAAAAAACGTCCATGTTGAAGACATGTCCTAATAACTCTTCATCTTACTCAGGATTGAAAAAGTGGAGTAGTTATATCGTTCTAGCTTCTATTTAACCGATCCTGATAGAAAATGTCTTTGGAGGGTAGACCTTAGAATATCCCATACTTCACAATTAAAACACGGGCAAAGTGGGCATGCTTGCTATGCAAAGCCCACTTTGCCCTTTGGGACGGTTATTTTTAATATCCATATTATAACCTTTCATTATTGGATTATAGTCAATCAAATACAATCAAAACACCACCAGTAAGATACAAAACAACATGCGCAGTTTGAAATTAAGACAACCGACACCCAAAAAAGGAAAACTTAATGAACAAACCTTAATTTTTTTTTCAAAAAGCACCGAAAAAATGTTACTTCGCGCGCGGTTCGTCTCAGGCGGGCCAGGGTGATTGCCGCGGGAAGCTCATGGCGGGGGACTTGTTCACGCGCAGCAGTGCCGCAATAGCTTTTGCAATTTCAACCTTTTTGGGGGGTGCCCGCTTTGGGCCCCGCTCTCCTACAATAGATTTACAATTGATAAATAAAGTTTTTTATTCACATGCTTTATCGATTGCAAGCTTATCATATAAGTAGTTTATAGTCTTCTTTTTATTTTGTAATAGTTAAGTAAGTACGATTCAAACTTAATGGCGGCTTTGAAGTGCGCTGCAAGCGAGCACTGATTGTGCGCACACCGCACACCTCATTTTTGCTACTGCGCAGCCTCTCGCGCCTAGGTTCACAGCCGCCATTAAGTTTGAATCAGTATGTAGTGTATTTTATTGTGGTAGTAGTTATTACTATAGTTTTATTTTCTTTATGATGGAGATAAGCAACAGTTTATTTTTTTCAGTTTCTTTAAAACTATCTTAATTAAAAATAAACATTACATAAAAAAAAATAACACCTTATATTTCTTACTAAAAAAAATTTTTTATACACGAATATTTGTAAAGACTAATATTCAAAACGACTACTATGTTGAAACTATTTATTAATTTTAATTTAAAAGCTATCCTATTTAATGAATCGGTACTATTTGGCCAGATCCTGCGCATTATAAGAGTCATTTTTTATTAGTCTTTAGGTATTGAATTTAACCGTTACATTCGTATTCAGGTCGTTCAGGGTACACGACAGGTGCACGACTGTGGCGCCATTGTGAATGCGCTTTTGGGACACAGAGGATATTGCTCTGATTAAAGCTTGCTACAGACATTACAATTAAAATTCGAAAAATAGTCCGATGTAGCTACGTTTTTGAAGATATGAAGCCAACCTGGAGCTAGATTTTTGAAGCATACGCAAGAATTTGCTTATGAATAAAATGATCTAATTTCAAACAATGTCTTGTGAAAGTTTGCCTTATTTGTATGCGGAAACCATGCGAACGATTCAATGAGGTCCCAGATGACCACAACTAATTCTGCCAAGCGACTATACTCACTGAATACATACATACTACATTGTAAATGTTGTTTGTACATGTTTTTTTTTTCTTATCAATTTTTTTTAGAAAGATTACTAAAGCGTCACATCACTTCACACATCTTATGGATACAAATATATTTTTTGGGGAATCACAAACTCATAAAAACCGTAAAAAAATACTGCTGTGACTGCACGCTTTTTTGGAGATTTTCTTAAATTAGGCCCTTTAAAGTCTTCTATGCCGAGAGGTACCAAATTATTCTCGTTATTGTAAGAATAACTTTTACAGTGAGGTCTACCCTGAAAAGAGAAAAAAAACAGCATTCCCATAAAATTATCTCATTGGCTCTTGACAAAATGTATGGAACAAATGATTGTTATTTTTCAACCGACTTCAAAAAAGGAGGTTCTCAATTCGACTGTGTGTATATATTATTATTATTTTTGTATGTGTGTTTACGCGATTATTCCGCCAATTATGAACTGATGATGACTTTGATGTTTTTTTTTTTGTTTGGTAGGTAAAACTTCAGAGGTGGTCCCATATAAATTTTATCGAAATCGGTTCAGTAGTTTGGTTTTTAAATCAAAATTACTAGAAAATATGAAGATGTCATCCAGGTATTCGAAGTTGAAGACGGTTGTATATTTTTTTTAAAGCATATTATTTGTAGTTGAGGTGCTGCCTGTTCACAATGATGAGTACAATGACTCCCTTTCGGATAGTAATACCTTTACGCGTAAGCCTGAATAGACCGTCCTTTTACTTTTGTGTAGTAAGCTAACCACCTCCACTTGTGCTTTGGCCACTTATGGCACTAGTTCCTGAACTTCTTGTTTTAATCGACCTCAGAATAGAATAGGATCTATATTTGACTATGTGTACGTTTTTTAATGTATGTTAGCAGATATCTCCGTCAATTGTGGAACGATTTTGTAACTTTTTTTAGTTCCACTATTATCACCTGGGTAAAATCGCCTGATGGGTAATCATAGGCGATTCTTTCCCGTAATACTTAGTTTGAAACTGTGGTTTGAAGTTTAAAGTTAGTTGGTATTGTAGAGTTTATATCTAAAATTCCTTCTTGTTCAAAAGGATACTTCAGATTGGTATCATAGAAATTTCATCGAAATAGGTTCAGTAGTTTTGTTTTTGAACCAAAATAAATGTAAAAAGGTGTCATCCAGTAGTCAAAATTGAAGTGGGTTGAATTTTTAATTTTTTAAAGATATACTTAACTGTTCTCATTTTTTTGTATTTTTTTCTAAGTCTTGCTTTTGTATGTTTTTTGGCACTAAAGATATTTTTATCTTTATCTTTATTTTTATCTATCTATCATACTGGTAGATGATTTAGAATTCTAGAGAACAATATTCATGCATTATTTTCCACCTACCCGCGGTCTTGCCGCGGCTCACTTGACCCGCTTCCCGCATAATGACGTCGCCGTTACGTCACTCAAGCCTGCCTTTTGGAACTACGAATATAATAGACTACCTTGAGATAAAATAATACGCTTAAAAACTACAAGCAGCGTCTTGTTAAGTCTTTACCAATTTGCTAAGATATGTTTTTTACTCAATTGCTTGAACTGCGCTCGTTATCCTGAGATATTAGATGTCAAATCTCTTCATGCCCAGTCATCGCTGTGGTAACATTGCCCTTCAAACCGGAACACAGTAATGCTTGCCCACGACTTCTTGGCGGTTGAATATCTGGCAAAGGAGTGGTACTTCCCCAGAAAGACTGAAATAGAGTCCTATCCTAAAACTACAAATAAATTATCCCTTAGCAGATAGCATTCGTACAGCAGGAGCATTCGTACAGTAGTCACATCTACAGTACTAAACACGTCGAAGGGTTCGTATTTGTGTCCATCGAGTCCTACCTATACGTACAGGCAAACCACGAAGTGGCGGGGCGGTGTGGCTGCAGGCTTTGCTGGAACAAACTGCTGTTTTGCTCTCTGTAAGTAAGTTTTGGGTTAATTATTGTAAGTAATATTTTTTTAAAGTAATTTTGTCGTAGTAAGGTTTGCTCTAAATTGAAAATACCTTTAATTATATTATATTAAATATGTCAAAAATTTTCAGGAAACATCTATTTTGGGGAAATTTCAACGGGTATTTTTACATTTAAAATTAATTGATTGTTTGTATTGGAGCACATTTGTACAGTTGTGAGTGGGGTACATTCGAACAGTGCAAATATGGATTTATAAAGATTTGAAACAAAGATTATTATTAATTTATTCATTTACTTCACATAGATACGAATCCTACCTGCTCTCTACGCAATAATATCAAAAATACCAAGCTCTGCGACAGACGCGTGGGCGACGATTGCGGCGATATGATTTTTCCGCGTTCCGCCAAAATTCCCATGCGTCGTACTTGTAGAACAGTAGTTAGTATTGTAAAACTATAGTATTACGAACTGTATTGTAAATTCCTATCAAAAGCGTGCACCATTCCTGGCGTAGCAACCGTTGCAACTCGTCTACACAATGGCATTACCTGAACAAAATGAGCTCTGCTCTGTTTACTTGGGAATAAAAGTAATCCGGGACAAATCTGAGTACAAGCCTTTTCTTCCTGGCTTTTTTAGCTAGAAAAAAAGTTTTGAAATGTAAACTTTTTATCTCCTGGCAACACTGTGAAAAATCTTGTTAGTTGAATTTCATCATCTTTCTAAGAGTACACGGGGTTGCTAGTATTTAGAACTATTTGAGATTAGCAGTGACTCCAATAAAAAAAAACACAATTGGTGGGAACATTTATAACATACAGCGCCATCTAGCCCCATACTAAGCAAAGCTTGTATTATGGAAACCAGATAGCTGATAGAATACTTATATACAATATTTTTTTCGTAAATACATACTTATAATACATACTACACCCAGACACAGAACAAACATCGATGTACGTCACATAATTTTTTGTCCTGGGTTGGGATCGAACCCACGCCCTACAGTTCTGAACACTGAAGAGAGTAGGGCCTTCGTAGGGCCTTCGCTTTTCTGTGGCTCTAAAGGCAGACATGCTACTAATTGAGATATTAGGCTATTAGGCTATATTAGGATGTCAATTTGTACTCATATTTGCCTTACAGATTTGTGTTTGACCACATCTTGTATAGTTTGATGCGATATATGGAGTTTGATTATAAGGAAATATTAGTTTTCAACCAACTTCAAAAAAATAAATTTTGAATTCTGGGTGGTCCTCGTGGACCGACGTTCGACTGTATGTTTTTTTTTATGTTTGTTAAGCGATTACTCCGCCAGTTTTGAATTGAATTTGATTTAATATTTTTTTGTTTGGTAGGTCATATTCAGAGGTGGACGCATATTTTTTTATAGAAATCGGTTGCAGGTAATCGAAATTAAAGTCGTTTGTATTTTTTTATAAGTAGTAATTATGCAAGCTGCTGTTTTGCATCCCCGACAAATTTACAGAGGTAGGGTTACCTACTAATCGCTATGGACAACTTTTGCAATAAGGCCAACCAAGGCCATAGGCAGGGGGGGGTCCACCCCCACCCCCACCCCCCCGAAATGCCTTCACCAAACCACCGGTTTATACATACCTACTTACGTATAGATCGTCGTCGTCTTAAAGTTGTTACTTATTGTCTCTGATTCAGAGCTCGACCCCCCGAAATGAGCTCGGCCGAAATGAATTCCTGACTACGGCCTTGAGGCCAACTCCTGAAATCGTTATGGCGAACCTTTCTTTGTAGATATGCAAGATCCTCCGAGTTCCTGTCCCCATCGCCAGCTCCCCATGATTGAGGTGACCGGTGCGGTCACCCCTCATCGTGATAAAAGTATCTGCTGTTCCATACAAAAAATTTAATGACCATGAAAATGTATGGAACAACTGATTTGTTATTTCGCGATTTCGGGGTTGGTCCCATAGTAATATAATATTTCATACATTTATTTTTATTTTTACTTATATAATGACTACTACTACTGGTTTCCATATTACAAGCTTTGCTTAGTTAGGCGCTAGATGGCGCTATGTGTGAAAAAAAATCACTAATATTTATTTATTATTAAGTCAGTATTGTTGAACGTTTTTGTTACACATTGTATTGTTACGCTCTGCTTTTGTATTCAAAAGCAGAGCTTATTAGCCGCCTTTTTTCTAAGCACTGGAGGCACGGCCCAAACCCCGCGCGCCTGCTCCGAGCCCGTCCACCGCGTGCTGCCCGTGACCGCGTGTCGTCACGTAGTCACCACTCTCCATTTGTTCAAGTAACTTCTCCTGTCTCTCTACGGATCGACAGGTGGCGCCCATTTTCTATTTTTTACGAACGTTCACGAAGGTTATAGCACGTTAGAGGTTAGCCCACGCTTCTCGACTTCCCGTTCGCTAGCCGGGTTAGTCTATTTGTTTTATCTTACCACGTTGGCATCAAGTAGGATTCCTCAAGCGTTAGCTCATAAGAACCCTAGGCTAGTCTAGTAGCCTAGTACTCTAGTGGCCTAAGACCTAGACCTAAGAAAACTGTAAACGACTTGTAATTATTAACCTAAATTGTTCCTAGTCGTGTCATAAACTGTGTTATATGAATCATTAAAAACAACCGCTACTCAGACTCCTAATGTATTTCCTTTCTAAAGCTGCCTGAGGTAAGTGAAGTAGACTACAGAAATAGAATAGGGATTGAATCTTCTGTATTTCTATAAACATAATAGTAGTACTACACCATAAAGATAGTACACCACAATGGTACTACACCATAATGGCACTACACCATAACGGTACTACACCATAATGGTACTACACCATAATGGTACTACACCATAATGGCTCTACATCATTATGGTAAGTACTGCACCATAATGATACTAAACCATAATGGTACTACACCATTATGTTAGGTACTACACCATTGTGGTAGGTACTACACCATTATGTTAGGTACTACATTATTGTGGCAGGTACTACACCATTATGGTAAGTACTATACTATAATGATACTACACCATTGTGCGTGTGTATAGCGCCTATGGAGATAGAGCCTTAGGAATAAGTAGAATTATTGGCTCGTAGGTATAAATTGGCTCTTCGTCTAACGAAGCGCTGATTGGCGAGCGCCGCCGCTTCGGAAATATGCTTACGTGTAATAAGATTTCTGCAAACTGAACTTGATTCCGTTTTGTTCAGCCTTACGTGAGATTTTATTTAAATTAGTACGTATAGTGTATTAGTGAGTATTTATTGCAGTTTGAACGTGTAGGTCTTAAATTCAGCATCTGTAAAAGAGTAGAAGTCAGTTAACCTGCCATATTTATAGTTTAAAACATATTTTTGATAGATCATAATAATAAAAGTTTAGGGCTATAGATAATAATTACTAGCAGCGATTTCACAGTGTTAATAATGGGATAATGTAACAGCGCTATTAACGGTCTATAGTGTTATTATAATTTACATTCGCTTAGAGTACAACCAAACGGGTTGCGTCATCACCCATATTATTTAATCTCATATCTCGAAATTATACGTTTTTTTTTACTAAAACATAATACATAGGTACTTAGTAATCATTCAAATTCAAATAATTAATTTTCAGATTTGGTTCATAATATCACACTTTCAGTACCAGTCGGAAGCGTGCTATACCCAGCATGCTGGCGGCACTGCCACGTTGAATTATTACTTAAGTTTAATTATGTAAAGATATTAGTATTGTATAATTACTGTGAAGTAAACTGACGTGGTTTTGACACATTTTTGTTTTATTTATACGGGAATACTCACGTTTAATTAAATTGGATACTCCAACTATAGTTGCGATCACATCCGATGACCTATTTCAAAGAGTAAAACAGAGCCTGAAGCGCGTGCAGCCACGTCCTGCAAGCAGGTAGCTGCACGTCTGCTGTCTATAGTCTATAAAGCGCGAAACTGTAGTCGGAGTATCCGATTTAATTAAACGTGAGTATTCCGGTATAAATAAAACAAAGATGAGAAGAAAGGTTCTTGAGTGGTAACCATGAACCGGAAGGCGCATCGTAGTAGGCCTCCCACTATGTGGACTGACAACATTGTAAAATCGCGGACATCTGGTGGATGCAGTTGCTGGCTGTCGTACAGTGAGGCAGTCTGAGGGGGAGGCCTTTCTTCAGCAGTGAGTGTTACTGATAATGATTAGTGTAAGTGAATCTAAAGCGTGCAGTACACACATGTTTCCGACACATCAATTACCCTCCCCCTCCCCCGGATACAAATGCAGCCGTAACCAACTGATTCACCGCGCGGCCACCAAATTACTAAATTCAATATTTGCCGCATTTGCCCGCAATTCCGGCCCGCAATTCAATTGTGTAACGGAAAACAGTTATTGGACTAGACGAAACTATATTTGGGAAATATAATGGATAACTTATATCTGCCCGCTGCTTTTCCTGCTATGCAGGATAAGTTCCCCTGAAAAGTGAAAAGTTTTCCTTGCAGTTATAGCTAAACTAGAATCGCAAGCCAAAGGGCATGGGTTAAAATCCCAACAATTAGCTTGAGCGGTGTGTGTGAAGGAATACATCGTAAAGAAACCATAGCGAAATTGTAAATATTGTCTATATACAAAGATTCTCTAGCACTCGCCTGACTAGCTACCACACAAGAGTTGAACATCTGTCGCCAACACGCTATGATTCGGCAGACTACTCACTCACTTGAGAGCTATAGTCGGATTCATAATCTACTGACTACTGAAACGACTAAACTGGCAGATAGAAATATCACTTTTGAATATAATGCTTCCAGCTAAAAAACCGTAGTGATGGCCTTGGTTGAGTTATTATGTTATTTACGTTCAAAAGAATTATCGAATAATTGTTAACTACCGTTACACATTTAATGTAGGTGCCTACTGCCAATAATAATAATAATTTATTCATCAAGTATCAAAGACTCATACATCATTAAATCATCTTTTTTTTTTTCAATGGAAGTGCATGTAGAAAAAGGAAAACTTATTGTGTTAAAAAAGTTTTTCTGAAAAAATGCTGTAGGGAAATGTATCAACATTTTATGATTTATGCCTTGAAAAGATTAAAATCGTACATAGGTCAGGAATTTTACATTTAGACTAAAATGAAAATATCGAAATAGTTCACTGGCTTGAAATTACTAAGTTTGTTCATAATGAAGTACATATTGCACAGGTTCAGAAATTTGGCATCTAAGGCAGAGACTTCTGTAGCTTAATTGGCAAAGCAGTTGGGACGGAAACCCATATCACTGCTCGTATGCAGGTTCGAGTCCTGCCAGAGGTCATAATTTTTCTTCCTGTTTAAGCTTTAAAAAAACATATTAAGTACATAATTTAATTTAAAAAAAACAAGTTCTTTTATGGTAACATTCACCAAATAAAAACTGGGCATGAAGATATTTCACATCTGATATCTCAGGATGACGAGCGCAGTGCAGTGCGGCGCAGGATTTTGTTCGATTCACAATTCTGGGACTGCTACCGTAATGGCCAGGCGTGATACTTACTACCAGACGAACATCTCGCTCATTTCATCACTCCGTTGAATAAAAAAGGTACTTTTATAATTATTTTATTATATTGAATAAGTATTTTTTTTTTTAATTTGAAGTGTATCTTTTGTATTATCAATAAACTATTGTATTGTACTGTATGGTACCAACAGGCTATCACGACTATGCACAACGTACCGACCTTATCTCTCGCTCAGATCTAGTAGGATCTAGTGTCAGTAAACTGGCCTACAGACATATCACCGCGTATCAATCGGGCTCTAGTTCCGCATTGCCGTCGATTCACGTCACACCACCCATCTACCAGCAACGCAACATTTCAGATCGGGTCATCGTTCATTGTACAGACTATTGTAAGGGCCGCCACACAAGCGCGATTTGTCATGCCAACTTCTTGTGTTTTTTGTCAGTAACGTAACACAATATTTATGCGGCTAAAGAATATGTCACCTACGTGCGCATCGCTAGTTTGCGCAGCATTTATAGCAAATATTTGTTGACGTTTTCCCTGTGTGGTTGATAATTATCAAAAAGAGTTTGTTTTTTCTCGTAAGGGTGATGAAAGACGTCGTAAGGAACGCGTGTGCTATTAGTAATTACACTCTTGGCTCTCTTGTCCCGTTCGCCTGCGACTCGCACGCATTTATAATACCGCCTCGGGTGTAATGACCAAAATAGCACTCTTGTATCATAATGTACTATTATAAATTGACCGAGAGAGCAAATTCTTTGGACTTGGGTATTTAAAGTATCATAATATCTTTGCTGTAAAGCCTTAAACTGCATCCAGAACTACTGGAGGACGGCCAGCAGCATCCATTCAGTTAACGGTAGTGAGCATTTCGCTGACCTGCAAATTCATAGGATATTATAATTTGGCAGAGTGCTATAATATAATATAGTATAAATAGGATATAAGGTATATAGGATATAATAATAAGACGTCATAGTACATTAAATATTAAATATCTATGACATAATATATTAACCTAAATTCACATTAAAATAGCCAACAATTATCCGATTTTGTCCAAAAAAGATTCAAAGCTTCTGTAATAGTACATTATGATACAAGTGTGCTATGTTGGTCATTACACTAGAGGCGGTATTATGCGCGCGAGCCAGAGGCGAGCGCGATAAGGAAGCCGAGAGCGTAATGTCTAATAGCACAAGAGTTCCATACGACTGTTTTCATCACACTTGCGAGGAAAAAATAAATTTTTGTTGATAATAATCAACCACACAGCGAAAACGTCAACAAACATTTGCGGAAACTGTCGCCCAAACCAGCAATGCGCGCGCAGGTTGACATTTACTTCAGCGGCATAAGAACTCTTTGTTGGTATTACAAAAAAACTGTAAGTATTACCCGGCTATATTAAGAGTGCTTCGTATACATACGTCTAATTGCAGTCACGTACAAACTTGACTTTACCGGGTTATACCTATTATAGCACAAGTGCCGTGATGTAAAGTAAAAAGCACGCGTGCGTAATAGCTTGGAGCCTAAAACCGATGTAATAAGATCCACTTTACGAGCAAGTGTGATGAAAACTAATATAGAAAACTAATTTAAACTAATTTCGGCGTAATTTCTATATTTTCCTATCAATAAAGGATGAGAGCTAGAAAGCAATTTTCCTTTTATATAGTGAGGTGTCTATCGCACGCTTGCACGCCGCAAATTGAACAGCATATTCTGGAATTAAATCACTAACAATATTAATAAAAAAATAAAGTGAATAAAAAATACCACTAAAAGTCACAGGAGAGCAAATACGTAATTTGGTTTATTTTGATGACATATTTTTATCCAGTTATTTTGATTTACCATAGCATTTACCGAGCCGATTTTAATACAAAATCTTTGGGACACATCTGAAAGAAGAAAATTTCAAAATATGATTTTTCCAAATCTGGTTATAAAATAATGACGGTGCTCTGAGGCACCACAAACAAACAACAAACATAATAAAAAATACAACCTAATTTAAAAACCTCCTCTCTTCCTTTGGTCTTTAAAAAATATACTTAGATAATTATGGTGAGTGAATGACTATTCCATTGGCACTGTGAATGTCCTAAAACTGCATCCAGAACCACCGAAGGACGAGCAACTCTCAGTTAAAGGTGGTGATCTGCGATCCCCAAGCCGCCTGCCAACCGTGGGAATTATGGGAACCCTAGGAGGGTTAAGGTTAAGGGAAAGCTTTCGTCAACCAGTGGAGGTTTTCTGGCTGATGATTGGGTGACCATACCATGAAAATCAGCCTTTCCGACTGGTAAGCTTTTAGTAATTTACGCACGGATTTATTAAAATCATACCTACCACCGTTTTTTCAGTGACGGAATTCAGTGAGAAAACCTGCACACGTCCCGAGAAGAAATTCAATGGCGTATATAAATTCCCCAACCCGCAACTGGACCAGCGTGGTGGATTGCATATGGCCCAATCGCACATCGGGGCTAATGTGTATTTTTATTGTCCAGCAGTGGAATACTGAAAGGCTGATTAAACTAAACGCATTATGTTTATTTGTGTTTATTATTTCCACAAAACTTCACAAGAGCTATAATTATTTAATATCCGCTCCCGGCAATACAGTCCACGTACATATATTGGTTCAATCAAAGCGAACGTATTCTTTTGAGAGCGTAACCAGGTTTGGCAATACAGCTTTGTGCTTTGTGCGGGTAGTTTGAGTTTTTTTACGCTTTCATTGCACCGGGCTTTGACTACGTGTGGATTGTACGTATGGTTTTTTGTTGGGATTTGAAATCTTTTATTTGTACTATGTTGAACGGTTTTAGTACAAACAATTGGACAAGTGTGAGGCGAACTCACGTCCCAAGAGTTCCCACTATATCTAGAGTACGTCGTCGTTGTCTGTCGCCCCGCAGGAGAGTCGCGCACGAATTTGCCAAACTCAGGAAGTTGTATATTAGTATAGGTACAACTTCCTTGAGCATATTATAGCCACCATTACATTTCTCACATACGCAGGAAGTACGCTAATATCATTTAAGAGTTGCCATTTTAGTAAGCGGTAGATATAGAATATTACATTGTACCACAGTTATCAACAACTGTGATTCTTTCAAACAGTTAGTAAGCGGTAGATATAGAATATTACATTGTACCACAGTTATCAACAACTGTGATTCTTTCAAACAGGATTGAAGATTGAGCTAATATCTAAAAAGTCACAATCTCTGAGTGAAACAAGTCAAAAAACGTCCCGAGTACCGTTGTACACACCTATGCGTGCATTATATAGTTTCGAATTTAGACGTTACGTCGCTTGTATAGTGTTCAATGTATGCTTGGGCGCTTGTGTGTTATCGTAGTTCAAGTCGTTCAAAACGTCGCACGCTACGCAGTGCGCCGAGCTTTGACGCAGACATTTTGCACGTTTGTGACTCTATAGAATATTAGCTCAATGAGATTAAATTTAAGTTTATGAATGATTTTACTAAATTGATCTGGGTATGTCCTTAAACTGCAACCAGACCCACCGGAGGACGGTCACCAGAGTCCTCTAGGTTAACGGTGGTGAGTATTCTGCGATCCCCAAGCCGCCTGCCAAGCGTGGGGATTATGGCAACACCCCTCTATCAAGGGGGAGGCCTTTGTCCAGCAATGGACGTTTTATGGCTGACGACGACGACGACGACGATACATGACAAATGTGTTACTAAATGTTTCACGTAGTAAAACATTGTGAAAAAAAGACAAATTAGTAAAGTTTAGTCAAAAATAAAATGTGTCTTAATGTAGTCGACAGAAGGGTCACATTTTGACGTAACCAATATTTTACAATCGGACTAAACACGGTAAGCGCACATGTTTCTATAAACGAACAAAGTATTGAATTGAAATATTATACAAGTTACCATCGTTTACGATTCCACATTTATCAGCGAGTCTCGTGGGCAGGCGCCTGGCGGCCGCCGGGGGTTACCATGATTGTAGTGTAGGAGTAGGCCAGCGATGTTCTAGGAAGGAATCTGGTGAGCGATTCTCCATACAAACGTATTCCCCTATTTTCTTCCTGGATAATTCCTCTAGAGCAATATTTTTTTTAATATAAAATCTAGGTCTACTGTAGACATGTGTCTGTTTTCATAGTAATCTTTGGAGAGTTATATTATCACAGAGTAAATAATAGTACTTCGTACAGAAAGTTCACTCCGCAAAGGAATTTAAATAAATAAGGACTCTATCAACCGAAAAATAAAATAACATTTAATAAAAGTTACCAGCAGCATACTCATTCTCACTTTTTATTGAACGCCCCTCTTATCTATCTACTTTACTTTATCAGTGTAATGAGGCACAGAGAGAAGAGAGGGAAAGAGTTTCGTATTAATGATCTCTGAGTAGTATTTAGGCTAACTCTTATCAACCGTAACCTCCTGTACTAGCCGCTCAAATCTTCCTCAGTATAACAAATTGATGAGAGCTCCGGCACATGTTGGTAAGTTTGCAACTAGTTTGTTGGGCGACACGATGCGACATTAATCAAGTTGCCGCGCGTCAACAACGCGGCAACGTTTTATTTCAGAACTTTGAAGGTTTTTTCTGTGTTTGTTTCCTTTTTAGTTAGTGGAAAGTGTATTAAAAAGGTACCCGTCTAGGTGAACCACGTAGGTGGACCACGGGGAAGAAACGTCCTACATTTCTATCAAGCATGTACTGATGACAGACAAGTTCTTTTATTGTTTTAAGTCAAACGCAAAATCAAAAAAAAAAAAAACATAAATCATTAAAAAAGTAACCAACTTCAATTTCGTTTATTTGTATGACAAATGTTTACCAGTTATTTTGATTTAAAAACGAAACTACTGAACCGTTATTGATGAACTTTCTATAGGACCAATTTGAGAGTACCTATATCCTTTCAAATAAAAAAGAATTATTCAAACCGGTATAATTAATTAATAAATCACGGAGTTGTGAGGTAACAAACATTTAAAAAGTATATAACCGAATTGAGAAACTCCTCTTTATTGAAGTCGGTTTAAAGTTAACGTTATGACCATCGCTATTTACATCATTACAACACTTCCGCGAAATCTCCGCACCATTCAAATACAACATCAGAAGAGCCCAACAAAAGGCACATTGCGCTTCAGATAAAGCACTCTCCACCCGTTCACTGAATAACAAAGTCACAGATACACAACTCAAAAATATGAAGATGTCATCTAGGTATTCGAAGTTGAAGTAGGTTGTTTTTTTTAAAGCGTATTATTATATCCTCTTAACCACGTCTTACCGTAAACGTTCGCATGTAATTCGGGTCGTAACAACCAGTAACTTACCTCGCATTCTTAGCATTATCCCCTTAGCTTAGAGTTGCTATTTTTTTGAGTATAGTTAAAATATAACACAATTTTCGTTACGTATCTATAGCGACACCTCTGTTTCTTTGTTCGATGTTTTAACAGCAACACAACTAAAATAAATGTGGGCGTCATTTTTAGGATTTCGTGCAAAGTTAGGTTAGGTTAGACACACCACACACACAGACACAGATCAGATTGCATTTTGACTTTAACAGGCTACGAGACCAGACAATAGTAACTTCCTTGATTTTCATGGTTCTATATTTCTAACGGTCCGAGATTGGAATTTTTTCTATACCAGAAAACTTAAGACGCCTGCCAGTCGTGAATTTCCAATTGTTGTGGTTGTGGTTTTGTGTACCACACAAATCTAAGCATTGGAGATGCCAAACATAAAATTATTCTGCAAATTCGTGAATCATCTATAACAGTCTATCAAAAATCTAGAATATTATATTAAGGAGTTGGTAAGGGGATGTCGCCAGGCAGAAGTGATGGCAAGGGGACTGAAATGTTTCCAAAAAAGCCGCGTATTGGTAAACGAAGCATCGCAACCACTAAAGCTCGTTGGTTCGACGTTATTGCGTAACCCGGTACCCTGCCCTGCCCGGTAACCTAGGTACGAATTTCTTATAAAAATAAAGATTGCAATATAAAAGAAAAGCCTATGGCCAACAGTAAGAGATAACAGGCCAAAAATAATGACGTTAAAAAAAACCTAATTTTGGGAGTTGTGTCTCTGGGTCCGCTAGTCCGCAGCATACTCCATCAAATTCAGAACTCTCGCAGGTTCGTCGCAAATTTTATTTGATTTGACGAAATTTTATTCTGTACAGGAAACAAGCGCCGTGAAATATGGAACTAAATTTCACGAAACTGCATTCTGGATTTGGAGATGGAAAATTTATTTGCTACAGATTTTATGGAATTCTTTACAAGCAATTGTACAGCGTTTGCTTGGCGCACGACGTTACTCACAAACACTGCAGATTAAAACACAAAATCGTTAATTTTTCGTATGTTTGATTCAAAATTGGTTGTGTATTGGTTGGTTTGGTAACTATAACTCTAGTCAATGTTTGATGTCAAGCAACGATTTGATCGAGGATGAATCACGTACAATATCAAGCAACGATTTGATCTTGGATAAATCACGTTTAACGTCCAGCAACGATTTGATCTAGGGTGAATGAAGCTTAACCGGAGTACTATTATTTATTCTGTGGTTTAACGTAAAACAACCATTTCATCTAAGATGAATCACGTTTAATGTCAAATAACGATTTGATCTCGGATGAATCACGTTTAATGTCGAACAACGATTTGATCTCGGATGAATCACGTTTAATGTCGAACAACGATTTGATCTAGACTAGAATGAATGACGTTTAATGTCAAGCAACGATTTGATCTAGGATTAATCTCATTTAATATCAAACAACGATTAAATCTAGAATCACGCTTAGCTAGAAGCCAACTTTTTCTGGATTTGGAGACACTTTTATACTGTTAAACACATACGCCGACAGAGAGTTCCACAACCACAACCTCAAGCCACAAGGTTTGATTCGATATTTTTACGCACAGTGAAAAATGTGAAATTTAATCTTGCTTATTAAGTCAGCAAATCTAACCATAACTCTAAGCCGGACAGTTTCGATCCATCGTTCAACTGAGCAAGCTTCAATATTTATCTGGTAAATAAGCTTGACGGCAATCAGGGAAACCCGGTGAGTTGGAGTGGACCAGGGAGCTAAGAAGTGTGGAGAAGATAAACTTAATAAACATACAATACAAGATCAATGAGTTGGTTGACTTAGATAGTTTTATTAAACTTAGGTACATAGGTATTTTGAAATGCCTTAAAAATTCTCAAAAATATATAACATAACTTCAGTCGCATCGTGTCCCGTCGCGACTTGTCACTGTCCGTCACTAACATGAACGTATAAAACAGTCAAGAGTCAGACAACGGGTTTGAAGGCGCCTGAGATTCCGCAGCGCGCGCATAAACCAAGCAAGCGTATGCTTTACAACCGACTTTAAAAAAGGAGGTTCTCAATTCGACTGTACTTTTTCTTTTTTTTTTGTATATTATATGTTTTGCGATTACTCCATCAATTATGAATAGATTTTGTTGATTATTTTTGAACACAGTCCGGTTGGATAGCCATCCCTAAAACTTTAAAAAGCAACGATTGCTCGCCACATCCAAATATTTCAAGCTCGAGCTCCTGCAAGGGCAGACGCGGCCGAGCCAAATTAGCTATTTGCTCATTAAACCAACCAACTGAAAAGCTCGAATAAAAACACTAAAATAAACTTAAGGCTCCATTCGCTGAATTTTTATACGTAAAGAGGTGACGCGCTTTGGATGCGTGGTCGCGCGAGCGTTCAGACGCTGCGCGCACCACACCTTTGCCAATTATTCAAACGCCAAGCAGTAATGTGCACAGCAAGCATTACTATGTTTCGGTTTGAAGGGCAATGGTGCCAGATAAATTACTGAGCATGAAGACATTTGACATCCAATATCTCAGGGTAACGAGTGCAAGTTCAGTGCGCTGCGCCGCACGATTTTGTTCACAAGTTCATAATTCTAGCACTGCTACTGTTACGGCCAAGCGTGATGCTTATCACCAGGTGAACACATGACTCGTCTCATCATCAGCCCGGATACGTCCACTGCTGAACGGAGGCCTCCCCCTTAGACCGCCACACTGTACGACAACCTGCCATTTGCATCCACCGGTTGCCCGCGACTTTTACAATGTCGTCGGTCCACCTAGTGGGAGGCCTTCCTACGCTGCGTCTTCCGGTTCGCGGTCGACATCCAAGAACCTTTCTTCCCCATCGGTTATCAGTTCTTCGAGCGATGTGGCCTGCCCATTGCCACTTCAACTTGCAAACCCTGGGAGCTATGTCGGTGACTTTGGTTCTTTAGCGAATATCCTCGTTCCGGATTTTATCGCGCAATGTAACTCCGATCATAGCTCTCTCCATTGCCCGTTGTGCCACTCTGAGCCTCTCCAAAAGGCCAACAGTTAAAGACCACGTTTCAGTTCCACATGTCATCACTGGCAACACACACTGGTTGAAGACCTTTGTCTTCAGACACTGCGGGATTTTGGACTCGTCTCGTCACTCCATTATCCATTTATATCTCTCTTATAAAACCACTTATATACGCTCGTCAGTTCTTGAAATTTCACTACTTTTAGAACATCAAGGTAGGGCGGAGTGACAGGACGAAGAATTCCCGTATTGCCATATTTCATGGCTGACCTGGCGGAGATCACTTTTGCTTCCCTACCGTACGCGTGTATAGTGAATTCTAAGGACTGGCTGAAGATAATGTCCACGTAGAAGTGAATTTCCATAAGCTGGAAGCCGTGGCACATTCCAGACGATGTAGCGCACCATCTGTGCGTAAAAATAAATGTAAAGGCATGTGACATTATAGCCTAGTCCATACAAGGAAGTATGGGAAAACTGTATGGCTAGGCCACCTGTGTATGGGAAATCTCCAAAGCCTTTAACAAAATCTTGAACTAAATCTCAAAGAAACCTAGGTAGATTAAACAGTTATCTTTTCTTGGTAATAAGTGTCGAGAAATCAAAAGCTTTTGGTGACTGGATAGCCTTCCGATTGCAGCAGCACCCAGAACTCAATTATTATCTTCCTGTCCTTATCCCACTAGGTGCGGGTAAGCACAGCGTCGCCATTATTACATCGTACTTATCATACTGTTCTGGCTTTGTTTTTATGACCAGCCGCCTACCTGACGTAACCCTCTTTGAGAATGCGATCGTTTTATTGAATTTGTTATCCACCACTATTTGGGGAGCGTAAGAAGGTATGCGCCCTTTGATAGTCACAAAATCAGTGTCAGTACATCTCCAGTTAGAGGACTACTGGTTCCTTCTAACTGGAGTAACCTGCGACTCTTCCTGAGGCGGTTGTTACGTCACCTGCGACATGCATGTGCATAATTCACAGTTCTATTCCAGAACGGGACTGCACGGCACCTTCCAAAGGATCCACCAAGAAAAATTGAGTACAAAATATGAGTCAAAAACATAATTCCTTTTAACTTGCCTTCGCAGGCGTATTTTGGACACTGCTTTCTTGGCAGAACTTTTGTATTCGCCACCAGGCTGGGGGGTTTGATTTATTTTCTTATAGTCTTCCATCGTGTACGGACGTGCTTTGAACGTGACGCACGAATATTCCACGTTGGAGAATATAGAAATCTGGGGAATCATTGATATCGTTATTCTCAATATTTATAGGACTTTATACTACATAGTACTTTATACAGGGTTAGTTCTAATCAGTTAGCATACTTTGAAGGGCGTATTCTGTACATCAAAACAAACAACTTTTAGTATGGGGCCAACATAGAAATTGCAAAAAAAACAGCTGTTCCATGCATTGTGCCCAAGGTCGATGAACTTTTTGTATGGAACAGCTGATTTTCTTAGCGAATTCAATGTTGGTCCCATAGTAAAAGTTGTTTGTGTTGATTTACAGAATATAACTGATTAGAACTAACCCTGTAGATATAAAATAAAGCGTAATAGCAACAATGTACTTTTTTTTTGTACATAATTATTATCCTGTTTTATCCTATGATTATATGCCAGCTAGGTTTTATATAAAAACTTAGTTTGTTTTTGATTTCAATCATTCAATCAATGGCTGTAAGACTTTTTAAATATTTTTTTGTAAAGTTTCTGCTAGTAAATAATTGATGGTACTCACGTTGTATTTTGCGTGGTGGTTCCCAGGTCCGTACAATATTGTTACTCTGTCTGAAAATAGTTCAGCGAATTTTTCCTCAGGGTCGCAAGGGCCGTACCGCTGTAAGTTGCCTAACGCTGATATAGACCAGATATTATTTAATTAAAATGTATACATGGTCTTGTTTATTATTATTTTATACTAAAAGAAAACTCAAATTTATGAAATCAGTACAAATTAAATTACACAAAAAAGTTAATAAGAAAAAAGAACTTTCGTTTTATAATATCTTTCTAACAAAAATATAGCAAGGTAAAATCCCACAGTGGAAACGCACAAATCTTGAAAAAATGGAATGGCACGAAATTTTGGAGTAAAACGAGTGAGCTAGTTGTTCCACTCCATCTCTCACGTTGTAAGAACTATGGTAAAAATGGAGTATTATTCATAGACAAGGTAAAAACTTACACCTCCTCAAGATGAGGTGACTATCTCCCATCCTGGTGATGGCTGGGTGGCCGACGGTGGAAGAGCTGTGCCTCACCCACTGGTGGTACATCCCGTAGTCCAGGAACCTGGCTGGGTCGCCGCACCCAGGGCCGTACACGCTGAACCCTAGCTGTGGGAGATATAACGTAACCGTTAGAACTCGGCTACACTAATTGCCTTGACCCAACTGACAACAGATACAAGTGTCTCACCAGTCTCCACCTGCCGTCCTGTTTGACAGCGAGCACGGACCCGCTCCGCCACACGCACCTGCCGCCTGACACGGCGCGGGCGCACGCGGCGTGACGCGGCCATAAACTATCTTGACCCAGCTAATGGGAGATAATTCAAATTCACGTAACCGTTCAAAAGACTATAAGTCCAAGAGGTCACATCTTTGACTACAGAGAAAATAAGGTAGTTGCAAAAGCTGTTAAAAGAACACTTGAGACTCATAGTTCTGTACCAAGATTCCCTTCCATGTGTCAAGGATGCTATGGAATGGAACGCACAAAGACCGCTAGGGTGAATACAGAGACAATTAAGTTCTACATCTAGAGCAGGTATTCAAATTAATCGTATAAATACATGCCTGGCTGGGAATCGCATTTTCGCCAGCGCGCTTCAGAACTGGAGGATTTGCGTCTGCCATCACACCTGTCTGTTTTAAAATGTCTAAGATAGGCACGCCGCTTTATTCTTTTGCAGTCGAAGCGCCTTATACTCGTATTTGGGGACCTTCAAACGAAGTGTTTGTTTACTTTGCCTGATATAGACTGATTCAAACTTAATGGCGGCTGTGAAGTGCGCTGCAAGCGAGAGTTTGCGATTGTACGCACACCGCACACATACAGTCTTACTCAAAAAAACTTCTCAACCGTTAGTCACTACTTTAGATGTTCTGCCATCTTCTCTCTGATGTGAAGTGTAACATGCAAGAACAAGACAGAGAAGTTTAAACAGTGACTAAGAGAATCGAGATTATTTTGGGTAAGGCTGTTAATGTTTGCTACTAACTGCGCAGCGTCTTGCGCCTAAGTTCACAGCCGCCAAAAGTGCAAGTTTGAATCGGCCTATACCTTGTCTACACTTCCAACGTCAAAACGGGTCAAGCGAGGTGTACAATCTACATTCCTTACGACACTAGGTGGTTATCTATGTTATCATCATCATAATCTAGATATAAGCAATTACGTATGCATCTCCCAAGGTCGCCACTTAGCCTGCGCGGTCTTGCACGATTGGCATGACCTTCTGCTTTAGCTTTCAGCTCTTCTGTGCTGGTTTTCGTCTATTGCACCAGCTTCTTCATTCAATCGAATAATCTGCGCATTACATACTTCAGAACATTCTTACCCCAAATCTTCTGTAAAATATCTTGCATTCGTTGCTATTCACGTATTTCATCTTATGAATTCTCAGCTTTGGCTTCTTGCAGTCTGAAATTTATATTAAGTTATGAAGGAATCAGCTTTCTGGGCCTATCACTATTTCTACAATTAATAGAGAAGACTCAAAATTTAAAGATTTCTACTTTCAGACTAACCTTTTTATTTAATTGATTTCTACTCACTCTCAGTTAATGTCATTGCATAAAAATGTGGCGCTACAAAATGCGCAGGCGGCTGGCATATGGGGCGCAATTCTGAAACATTTCAATCAGAAGTCGAGTGGAAAAAATCGGCCTTGTGCGAGAGGGACTCGTCTACTACTGGTGGGTACCCTACAATATAAGGTTTTTAATGTAGAATGGATTCGCGTTTAACCTTACCTCTAGATGCGTAAACAAAGTCAAGGACAAGGTAAGATGGAGTACGTTTGCCCAGAAGATACATAATAATAATTCACAGACAGAAAAACAGTGTTTTACCATCGATTGGATGTTTTAAAGAAATTAGTACTATAGTGCACCGATGTGGTCGATATTGAAGGATTAAGTTGACAGAACTAAACTAACTAAAGTATTTGTCGAGACGTCAGAACGAACTACGTCTCATGCGTAGAGCTATTTAGGGAACTTCAGATACTGCCCTTGCCGTGTGAGTTTATTTACCAGATAGCCCTATTCACCCATGTAAACCTAGAAACGTTCCAACGTATGGCGTTCACAGCACGTTAGATTTACGAAGCGATAAAAAGAAAGACCAACTGATAACCCCGACGCACCGTCTCGTCAAATCGGAGAGGTCAGTGTATATTTTGGGACCCGCGATCTACAACCGTATACCAGCTTCCATTCGGGATGCTCCTTCCACCGGGTGCTTCAAAACCAAGCACAGGGCGTGGTTTCAAGAGAAATTGTTTTATGACATTGAAGCTTATTTTAAAATAAGATATTTTTATGATTATTATTTAATTTTATTGAGTGATTATTTTTTGTGACATACTTAATGAAATTTGACTTGTATCAAAATCAAATCAAATAATTATTTACATATTGGAGCATTTGGATTGTCTCTAGACTTTCATCGCTCTGAATACAATCCTTATGTTTTTTGTGTAGTAGGCTAAGTAGTCTTTGTAGTTTGTTGTAGTTAATAAAGGCTTATGCCTAGTTGCTCTATATTTCTGGTGTGCAATAAAGATATATTGTATTGTATTGTATGCCTAATAAATATATTTATTTATTTGTTAAGAACACCAACATGATGTACGTCATTTCCCACATCTGATACATGGTATGTTAGTTACTAGCTAAACGTCACCACAATTATAGGTGCAGACTACATGGGTTTATTAAAATAACAAGTCAAGGTAAGATTGTTAGTGAAAGAAGTTAACATAGTGAATTAAGCGAATTAATATAACCTATCAAACATTTTGCAGATAATATATAGCCACAAACAAAAGATGGTATATAGTAGCACACATTTCACTGCAAATATAGTTGGACTAACAAGTAAATTAATGACTAAAGCTACAAATTAAATTATGAGCCCCAGATTTCTAAACTAAGCTAAGGACAATTTACATCACTAATCCGTGATGAACAATAAATAGTAAAATTATTATATCTGTCAACCTAAGCAGGGGGGTGTCACTCCGCAGGTTAGGTATGTTCGGCCGGCGCTCCATCCGGGTGGACAATGCAAGGCAGAAGTCAGTCGCCGCCCGCACGCTAGCCTCGTCGCACGTAACTAAGCGTACGTGATAGAAAGAGAGCGGTATATCTAGGTGGATATAGCGAGCGGTATCCAGCGCTGTGCGAGGTGAATAGCTACTTTATTGCCTAGTTCATAGAGTCCTTATTTATTTCAATTCCTTTGCAGAGTTAACTTTCTGTACGAGGTACTATTATTTATTCCGTGACTTAAGCCACAGTTTACTTGTACTGAAGTACCCTGTTTTTGACCACAATATCCTGGACTTTTGTTTTATTATCCAAAGTTCTGGGACCACTACAATGATCGTGGGGTTTTTCTCTTATTAGTTTCACGACTTTTTGTCATAAAATGAGTACCTATTCTGACGTGGTCAGTCTCGAGCTGCAGCATGGCGAGCGCGCTGAAGCTGTCCCGCGCGTACTCCGGGTGGAACGTGTAGTCGCGCACTTTGATCTCACTGCCAACGTCGCACCCGTGCCCGAGCACCACTCTCGCCTTCTCCCTGGAAAAATATCTCCTATTTTCAACCGACTTCTAAAAAGAAGGTTCTCAATTCGACTGTATGGTTTTTTTAAATTGTATATATGATACGCGATTGCTCCGCCAATTATAAACTTTGAACCAATTAAGATTTTGATGATTCTTTCTTTGTTTGGTAGGTAATACTTCAGTGGTGGTCCCATATAAATTTTATCGAAATAGATTCAGTAGTTTGGTTTTTAAATCAAAATTACTAGAAAATATGAAGATGTCATCCAGGTATACGAAGTTGAAGTCGGATGTATTTAAAAAAAGCGTATTATAGTATAATGCCGTTTGTACACTCTCGTCGAGACAACCTGAAACCCGGGCAGTTTACAGAGGCGCGAGTGTATTCAAATGTAGGTACGGGAGCACGTACCTTCGTAATTGGTCGGGTTATAGTCTCTGTGTTTCTCGACAAGAATGTGGTTTATCATAAGCTACTCTATATCTCAGTATGTTATTATAATTGTTACAGGCCAAACCCGATTTCAGGATAAACTAGTTTTTCCTAGGCTAAACTAATTCTGCCTACATGCAATAGGATAAACTGTTATAGCCTAGGCTAAACTAGTTCCTCCTAAGCCCGATAGGATAAACCAGTTTAGCCTAAATTAAATTGTATTTTATTCAATTTACCTATTTATTATATCGTTCTAGGTATTATATAAAGTTTACACTAGACCATACCAGTTTATCCTAAGAGTATGTATTTCTATTAGGATAAACTAGTTTGACCTAGGCTAAACTGGTTTATCCTATCGGGCTTAGGACGAACTAGTTTAGCCTAGGCTATACCAGTTTATCCTATTGCATGTAGGCAGAATTAGTTTAGCCTAGGCAACACTAGTTTATCCTGAAATCGGGTTTGGCCGGTAACATAATCATGGTTGCCGTAAGATAGCTGCTGGTAATGTAACAAGTATTCTTACCTGAAATTAGTTTTGGGCAATTCATCAATTTCGCTAGCCGCTGCGATGACCATCTGTCGAGTAACCAGTACAACGGAAGTTGTGATGCGTTTTTCCTCTATAAAATGAGGTAGTATTGAAATGTTTGTTTTGTTAGTCATAAAAATAATCACACTAAATTATAAACGTGAAAATAACTGTCTAATAACTTTCATGCCGTCTTTAGATCAAATTTAATGGAGTTGGATGGGATCGGAATACACAGGTCATTATAATAAAGTCTTTTATCATCATTAAAAATAGGAAAAACAAAGTTCCATACATTTTTCCAAGACTAAATAAACAGTTAATGTGGAAGAGCTTTATCGGTTTTTTTTGTAATGCTGATCAGGAAAAGCTCAAATGTGCATAATATATTTAGAAATATTTTAGTATTTATTATGGCCGTTCCGGACAGGCTGCTACTAAGTGCAACGTATCGACGATGGGTGGCAATTGCCAGTTAAAATTATGAATTTTATTTAATTTTAACTTTATTAATTATTATTATTATTTGACGAAATGTAAATATGGAAATTTTATGGATCTTTGAGTCCGAAATAAAGATATATACATATACATATAGATATACACGTATTTATTTCATTTCTTAGTTATTTAAGTTTTTTTACAATAAATATAAGAATACTAAAATGCAATTTGTTATTAGTTTAAGTCTAAGGGGTTATTTATTAGTTTTATTTAAGTTAAAAACTAGGGTGCCGCCAGCAGCGGGGCAGGGCTCAAGCTGCCGGTGGTTAGGGCTGCAGAGTGAGGAGCCTCCTGACAATGCGCGCCGTGTCAAGGACCACTGCCTTTTGTATCTGATCCTTGACCTAACCGCCCAGCGAGAGCCTCTTGACGTATATTATTATTATTAAAAGGATGTGGAAAACCTGTGAGAAAGTTGATTTTAATTTGTGTGTGTGAATTGTAAAGGGGAATGTAGAGATGAAAACTGATAGATTGAAGGGGAGAAAAAATACATGCTTTGCAAACTTAACTAGTGGGATAAGACAGGGTGATGATAGTAGTACTCTTTGTGGATACTCTATAAGATAAACTAAACGACATTTCGCATAGGATAGTAGAGCATCCCCATTCACAGGTAGGGCTCAAAGGCCGCTACTCCCTCATACGCTAGCCGCCGGCGGAGAGCCATCCCAGCTGCATGAACCGTCCACTGCATAATGTGATGTGGAGAGTTACCCATAGGATAGTAGAGCATCCCCATCCACGGGTAGGTCTCGATGGCTGCCACCCCCTCATACACTGCCGCCGCCGGGGAGCGGTCCAAACCGCATGAACTATTTAAATTGTTTCCTAAGTCTGAAATTAATGTCTTGAATACAAATATCAATAATTCAAATATTTCATCAGCCATAAAACGTCCATTGCTGGACGAAGACCTCCTCCTTACTAGAGGGGTGTTGCCATAATCCCCACGCTTGGCAGGCGGCTTGGGGATCGCAGAATGCTCACCACCGTTAACCAAAAGGACGCTGCTGCCCGTCCTCCGGTGGGTCTGGTTGCAGTTTAAGGTCATACCAGGTCCAATTCAAATACAGTTTTAAATAATCCCAGGAACGATAGCTTATTAGTGCTTTCAAATCACATAAGTATTTTTTTTTATTGTTTTCTTTTTTTTATAGTAGCTATTAATTTTTATATTGTTTTATTTATTAACTAGATTTTTTTCTTTTTTATTATTCTTATTAAGGAGGACCTAAATATGTCTTCAAACTGCATCCAGAACCACCGGGGGTTAGGCAGCAGCGTCCTGTCGGGTAATGGTGGGAGCATCCTGCGATCCCCAAGCCGCCTGCCAAGCGTGGGGATTACGGCAACTCTTCGCTATTAAGAGGGCCTTCGTCCAGAAGTGGACGTCTTCAGGCTGATGATGTGATATTAATGAGATAAAAAGGAAGCTTTCCTGATGGTAAGACGCTTAGTTATTTATGACCTTTGGTACCCATAACTTTTAGTAACTATACGAAGTCCAGGGTGTCACTTCATTTATTACCTTACGGCTTAATGACGGTCAGCTTACGGTCAGCTCTATATCTTATTTTATCAAAGCTTTGAGACATTTGATAGTAAGTTTTAAATAGTTAATCCAGCAAGATACTTGAATAACGCAAGATGAAAAGTATAAAATTTATTTGTAAATTATTCAATTATATTTGTAACGTATACAATGCAAACGTAAAGAGTGTATTCTGTTATGTTTATCATATAAATAAATAAAAAACACTCAAAATTATATTAGATATATATTTAAAAAAAATATATATATCACCACGCTTGGTCGACGCCACTGGTGACAAGAGAGCTGGCTCATTCCTCGCGCAGAGAATTTCTTTAGCTATTCAACGCGGGAATGTAGCCAGCGTTCTTGGGACCTTACCACACGGACACCGTTATTTTTTCGATTAATAATAGATATTTAATATTTTCTTTAGGTAGTTTTAGTCTTTTAGTTTTTATTTATGTCAAAGTTATTAAATACTTGTGTAACAAATATAAATAAATAAATATTTTAAAAAAAACATAAAACACTCACCAACGCACAAATACAAAATTAGAAATAATACGCCTTTCACCGATGTCATAACTAAGGGTGTATTATTATGTATGATAACTTAATAATAACTCATAGAACCAACTACATAATATTACATATCTACGATTAATAAAAACGCACAAAAATATATTTTATTTATTTAAGAGTGCTTTAATTTCATCTGTCAACCTCGACACAAAAAGTAAAGTGCACTGCTAACGTCGTTTGACTTTCTTTTCTGAAAACTCGTGCCCAATGTTTTGCTCCGCACTGTCTTTCTAATGTTTACAAGAACTGTCTTGGGCAAAACAACGAATACTAGTTTGTGTTTGGTAAATATAAAAAGAATAAACAATCTAATTTTGGCGTATTAGTAGCAGTAGACGGGATGTATTAGATAGTAAATAATAATTATAGGTGTTCGCGCCTTCTTCGCGATTCAACTTATTTCACTTTGATACAACTTATTTTTGATACTTTGTCAACTATACATACATACGTTTAAAGCTCGCGCCTTCTGTGCAGCCACTCACTCATTCACATAACTCATTCATTCAATCATACATTCACTTGACACACTTCATTCAACTATACTGCACACAAAAGATCTTTGTTTTATAAAAAAACTTGGAAATACAACCAATATTCAAAAAACCTATTATTATTTTGTTTCTTACCGAACAATAAATAGGTAAGTTAAATAAATAAGACTTCGGTATTTCAACGTAACAGCAACTATAAGCCGAACAGAGGTTTATTGTGTATCCTCGTCAATATGAACAACTTAGGTTTGCTTACTTAACCTTGAAATTAGGCCTTTTTGAGAATAAGTCATACAAAAGTAGACTACAAAATTGATAAGACTAGGTATACAGGGTTAGTGGTAATCGGTTAGGATCCTTTTAGGGGCTTATTCTGTACGTCAAAACAAACAACTTTTACTAAGGGGCCAACATTGAAATCGAAAAAAAATATATCAGCAGATCTATACAAAAAGTTCATTGACCTTGGACAAAATGGAACAGCTGCTTTTTTGCGATTTCAATGTTGGCCCGATAGTAAGAGTTGTTTGTTTTGACGTACAGAATAACAGCGCGAACAGCGACGGTGATAAAATTAGTAGTTCGGAGCGAACTGAGACTTCGCGACCCCCACATCTTCCAAACCCAAATAGATTGTACCTTGACCTTGCTTTACCTTGGTACCCGGTAAACCAATTTAGCTTATATTGGAACCAGATAATTTTATTTGTATGAACTACTTGCTCGCCAACATAAAGATCGCATCAATGGTTAGCAAGCTAGCGTCGAAAAATTTACATACAAACTTACAAACAACAGCTGATCTGTCCCAGTGGACTCAGAGACCTTCGCTTCGCTAGGTCAATATTTTTTTCAGTGTACCCTTTTTTTATTTTTTTGTTTGGGGTGCCGTAGGAGGGAAAACATACTTTCTATAGAACCATCTAAATGGACTACTAAGCTCTTGACTTATCACTATACTTAACACCTTAAGATACGTCGTAATATGTGGCTGCTTTCCCTCATTCACATTTATATATTTCACTACATAAGTGGCGGAGATAACTTGTTTAGCTTCCCTGCCGTGAGCGTGTATGGCTAATTCTACGGACTGGCTGAAGTTGATGTCCACGTAGAACTTGATTTCGATGTGCTGGAAGCCGTGGCATATGCCGGTAGATGACGCGCACCATCTATGGGTGAAATTGTACATTTTAGGAACTATTTTCGCTTCGGATCTGTAAATGTTCCATTGAATTGTTGTACTAAGTTGTCCCAGAGTAATAATAAAATAATAGAGCGATCGCATCGTACCCGCCGCGCAATCGTAGCGTCGACGACAACGACAACGATAGATATAGATAGATAGATAACTCATTTTATTGATATGTACGTCTTAGTCATTGTCTTTCTGACCTTATTCCACTATGTGGAGTCAGCGCAGCATCTTTCCTTCTCCACTTCCTCACATGCAATAATAGCTGCTTTAAATTTATGACGTGCTTTAGGACCATTATCCTGTACCATTCGGGATAGGTCGGGATATAGGATAGCATGCGCCCCATGATAATTACTAAGTCAGTGTCAATACACTTGGAAGTGGGCCCTGTTATGCGGCTCTCCCTCGAACGGTTCTTATGTCGCCAGCGGGAACAAAAGGGGCTGTGCTATTCTAGGCCGGATAGCACGGTCTATGTCTGTCTTTTGTCTGTCTTGGGCTATAGTCTAAAATCTATGCAATATTTTTTTGCGTTACCGTTTTAGACGTATCTTGGGCAGTGGTTTCTTGACAACACTGTTGTATTTGCCTTCAGGCTGCGGGGCTTGGTCGATCGCCTCGTATTCTGCCAAAGTGTAGGGACGCGCCTTGAACGACACGCACGAATACTCCACGGACGCATATAAAGATACCTGGGGAATTATGATATCATACTCTTCATTACATTTGGACCTAGCTAGCTCCCCGCGGTTTCAATCGCGTGGTGACGAAAATATAAAAAAACAGTACAATGTGAAGAATCTGTATTCTGTCGTCGTTGTCGTCGTCAGCCATAAAACGTCCACTGCTGGACGAAAGCCTCCCTCTATAGAGGGGTGTTGCCATAATCCCCACGCTCGGCAGGTGGCTTGGAGATCGCAGAATGGTCACCACCGTTAACCAAGAGGACGCTGCTGCCCGTCCTCCGGTGGGTCTGGTTGCAGTTTAAGGACATACCCAGGTCCCCAGGTCCCCAGGTCCCTGTATTCTGTACTCTATTAATAATATAATTAAAGTAAAAGTAGTAGGTACTCACATTGTACTTAGCGTGGTAGTTTCCAGGCCTAAATAATATAATGGCCCTGTCCGAATAAAGTTCATGAAATTTCTCCTCTGGATCACATGGCCCGAAACGCTGGATGTTGCCTAAAGCTGGAATTACCAGATTATCAGCCAATTAATCAATCAACTATTTAGCAAACATGCTTGGATATGCTCTGCATTCCAATAATGAGGTGAAATTATACCATAGGTACGATTTTACTTTACCTCCAATCGATTTTGAGGGAGGGAGGGGTAGAACCCCTCTCCTTAAAGGGGAAGTTGCGGAAATTCTCTCGGAGATTTTTTTTATTTTTTTATTCCAACCTAACTCAATTTAATCGCCAATCAAATTGGAGGGAGGAGGGGAACGATTGCAACATAACACGATATTTGATATAACTCAAGTCAGGATGCTCCGAGTCGGATTTACTAGAACCCGACCAACTCAAATTTGACTCCGGGTTAAGTTCCGGGTGTAATTTAATTTAGTTACTGTTTACTTTTAATGACTTTAAAGCTCTTTAATTTCGCTAACGCTACTTAAGAAGCTAAATACGGTTTTTGTTGTGTACACATATTTTGAATTGCGATTCAGGTCATAACTCTTAATGTTGTTATCATATTTATTAATGATTGTAATTTGTATTGTGTGCTTATATACTAAAATAAATAAAACTAAATTTCGGTCAAAATCCGGGTCTGACTCCCGCCAGAAGCTCTTGCTTGTGCTCTCTTAGGGCCCCTGAGTGTCGCTTCACCACACTCGGCCTTCGCTTCGCTACGGAGGTCGCATAAAAATGGTGGCGTTTTATTCCGCGCAAGAGTGTGGGCAAGTGATATAATGTGGTGAAACATGTCTTTTCGTGTTGTTTCCAAAACTTCGAAGAAGCTTGTAGTAAAGTTGCCACGAGTTTACTAGAGAATGAATGGACTTGACTGTGACTTGAAGTGTGATTTTGACTGTAACTATCTTGACTTGAAATTCATCAAAAACTTAATATTATATTAAGATACTTGACACTGGCAAATGCACAAAGTGCGACACCATAATCCTCCTAGGAGGAAGCCATTGATATTTGTTTTTTTGACACAACAGTGTGACACAAGAAATAAATTGTAATCATGTAAGCATCGAAATTTGCATCAAAAATGATGTAAGTTAAGGCGGCAAAAGAGACCTTGGCTTTGAAATAGACACAGTGCAACCAAAAAAATTTACTATGAATGACGCCCTGTTTTGATGCGTGAATGGTCTAACAAAAGAGTACCATCTAGTTAAGAAAAGTGACTTAATGGAAAGCTCTCATTCAATGACACTACAACATTACTGTTACTAACATGGCCCTAACTAAACAGTAGCAGACCTCTCAGACCGCCTTCTGTCCTTAAATAATTGTCTACTTGTCTCTCCCAGTTTTTGCACCTTCGATCTAGGTCCAAGCAAGAGAGCTTACAAAATAATAATATGAAAATTATGGTTTTATTCAGAAAAATGTTTTGAAAGAAATTCTAAAGCTGCAACCACGGTCTCAATCATAACGAAATTGGGAGACTACCACAGACAGCAACAAGCAACCTCTAGAAATAAGATTGAAAGTTACATCTTCTCAAGACGAGGTGATTATCTCCCATCCTGGTGATGGCAGGCTGACCGACGGTGGACGAGCTGAGCCGCACCCACTGGTGGTACATCCCGTAGTCCAGGAACCTGGCTGGGTCGCCGCACCCAGGGCCGTACACGCTGAACCCCAGCTGTGGGAGATATAACGGAACCGTTAGAACTCGGCTACACTGATTGCCTTGACCCAGCTGACAACAGATACAAGTATCTCACCAGTCTCCACCTGCCGTCCTGTTTGACAGCGAGCACGGACCCGCTCCGCCACACGCACCTGCCGCCTGACACGGCGCGGGCGCACGCGGCGTGACGCGGCCATAGACTGTCTTGACCCAACTGACAATAGTACAAACTCAGTTAAACAGAAAAAAACAAACACAATAAACTCTGTTAGATCCATGTTATGGGTATATCCTCATTACAGTTTTCCATGCAATTCCATATCGGCAGACCTGCGAGAGCTATATCGACAGATCGTACAATGTCATTAGTATATTAGAGATCATCAATCATTTCATCTGCGACGTATCGGTGCATAATCGCATCCAGGGAAAAAGAGACTCAATTTTATAAAACAAATATAGTTGGCTCTTCAAGCAGTTCTCACCCCAGATCTCCTGTAGAAGTTTCTGCATTCGTTGATGTTGACGTACTTCATCCTGTGGACCCTTACTTTCGGGTTCTTGTAGTCTAAAAGTATAAAAAGTTTAGAAAAATCACAAAAATATACATTAATAGAATTATCATCATCATAATCAGCTTGTCATAGTCCGCTGTTGGACGTCGGCCTCGCCGAAGGTACGCCACTGAGCCCAATCTTCAGCTGTCCGCAATCAAAACGATAATAAATATAATAAGCTTTTAAAAAAAATATCAAACGACTTCAACTTCGAATACCTGGATGACATCTTCATCGTCGTCGTCAGCCGTAAAACGTCCACTGCTGGACGAAGGCCTCCCTCTTAATAGAGCGGTGTTGCGGGCAGCAGCGTCCTCTGGTCTCGTGGTGAGCATTCTGCGATCCCCAAGCCTCCTGCCAAGCGTGGGGTTATGACATCTTCATATTTTGTAGTCATTTTGATTTAAAAACCAAACTACTAGACCGATTTCAATAAAATGTACATGGAATCACCTCTGAAGTATTACCTACCAAACAAAAAAAATCATCAAAATCAGTTCATAATTGGCGGAGTAATCGCCTAAAGTACATACATACTAAAAAAAATAACAATAAAAATTGAGAACCTCCTTTTTTAAAGTCATAATATTTTTACATAAAAATTTCAACTCGTATAAGAAGCCTGGTCTAAGCATAAAATCATCAACATGTACTTACTCTCAGTCAACGTCATGGCAAAAAACGTTGGGTTGATAAAATGCGCAGGCGGCTGACATATATGACGCAATTCTGGAAAATACGCAGTATCAAGTAGAATTCAATAAATCTTTTTTAAAGTAGGAGTATACAAATATGAACACACTATAGAACACACCTGTTCTAACGTGGTCAGTCTCGAGCTGCAGCATGGCGAGCGCGCTGAAGCTGTCCCGCGCGTACTCCGGGTGGAACGTGTAGTCGCGCACTTTGATCTCACTGCCAACGCCGCATCTGTGCCCGAGCACCACTCTCGCTTTCACTCTGGAAGCAGTAATGAATTGTTTGCCTCCACCACCAGGAATAGGTGGTAACACCACATTTAAGGCTGACGGTAACAATGATGGCTACCGTCTCCAAGTGCGAGATCAACTCGTGTGCCCCACCCATCAGCCAGAAAACGTCCACTGCGTGACGAAGGCCTCCCCCTTAATAGAGAGGTGTTGCCATAATCCCCACGCTTAATAGGCGCCTTGCGGCAGAATGTTCACCACCGTTAACTGAGAGGACGCTGCTGCCCGTCCTCCGGTGGTTCTGGTTGCAGTTTTAGGACATATACCCAGGTTCAATCCAGGTCCAGATTCAATTCGCGTGAATGTGAAGAAAATAATGTTAATATGTATTCCAATTGCAATTCTAAGTGGGATTGATAAGTCCAGTACTTGCTATGATGCCCCTCTCGAGGTATGTTGTGTGTAGCCTACCAACCCTACCTACCCACTCAAATTAGTCAAACTCCTAAAAATCCCATAGCAGCGCCTTAGGTCGGTGGCATAATTAAAAAAAAAACATTTATTTCAAGTAACATGGCTCATATACAGCACAAAAGATCAATAAAAGATAGTCACAAATTAAATACAATGTCATTCCAATTACAATAAATATGTCGACAACAAAATACATAATAATTAAAATGTCAGTGGTATTAAAATTATGTCAGTAAGTATAAAAGATGCAAAATCAGTCCTAACTCTTTATTTTCGGCATGGGTAAGTGCCGGTCGCAGCCATGCCGATTGAAAGAGCAGTCGAATCTGGCGGCAATCATCGCCAAGACGGTTGTAATGGTTCCACCCCTATTGTACCAAGTGTTGTGGTGCAAGTGCATGTTTTTAGTGTGTATGTTTTTTTGCGATTCAAGTTCAAGTCATTTATTCGCTCTAGATGTGGTAACATTTCAGATCTTAAATATTTCAATAGTACAGCACAATCTTACCCTTATTGGCATGCGAAATTACATCTTAGCTAAGTTTATACATACCTAATAATAATAAAATAAGACTAAGTACCTATTTTATTTATTAAATAACAGTATTTAAATATTTTTCTATATATATTTACCTTATTTAGGTTTAGGTGAGATCAATAATTGTATTATGACTACATATTGTACAATTAGGTCTTTACCTATGAAATTGCCGTTTTGTATGGAATAAGTGAAAGTACTTATTTTTTTTTTTTTTTTTTTTTTCTGTTATTCAAAGTAATCACCCATGCAATCGACGCATCTTTGCCAACGAATTGGCAGTTTATTGATGCCATTCTTCTGGACGGGGAGGCAACAAACTCTTCAAAGGCATTTTGTACTGCCTCTCGGGAATTGAATTTCTTACCCACTAAAAAGTTGTCTAAATTTTGGAAAAAGTAATAGTCGGTAGGTGCAAGGTCTGGTGAGTATGGCGGCTGAGGGAGAGCTTCCAACCCCAGCTCTTGCAGCTTGGAGACTGTCTGTAGCAGCAGCGCGAGGCAGGTCTCGACGCGTACGTTGCGCTGGCGATCGTTAAGTTCGTGGGGCACCCATCTATCAAGTTTTTTTTCCTTGCCTATTTGTCGCAAATGGATCAAAATTATTTTGATGCTAACATCAAAAGCTGCTGCTAGCTCAGCTGTAGATTGAGTTTCGTCAGCTTCCACAATCGCCTTTAATTCATCATTGTTGACCAAAGTCTCCGGACGACCACGAGCTTCATTTTTCAAGTCAAAATTTCCAGAACGGAACCGGGAAAACCAATATTGGGTTGTGCTTTCGTTTGTACAGTTCTCTCCGTAAACGTTTTTGATGTTACGTGCCGTTTATGTCGCGTTGGTGCCATGACGGAACTCATATTCCATAATTACACAATTTTTTTAAGTATCCATTATGTCGAAAAATGTTCAAGTGTAATGAAAATACAACGCTAATCAATAAACAAAAGACTGAGTTTGTAAAAATAATGTCATGTTTTTAAGACAAAATTAATTTTATATCAGAATACAAAGCCATTCCAAACTTTTTTTCTATTTGAAATGACCAGTACTGAAGAACGGCAATTTAATAGGTAAAGACCTATTTATCTTAGCTAGTTTTTGGATGGGCTATATCTATAATCATAACCATATTCAAAGTAATGCATTTATTTATTTTGTAAGTAGTAATTCATGCTGTTATGGTTAACTCGCAAGGTGTTTGATCCGTCACATCTCGTCTTATGTTAAAACAGTTGGTGATGCCAAAAGGTCTTCACGCACTAAGCCTGGATTAGGAATCAGCTTTCCAGTGACGCTGCTGCGCTTTGCTACAGTCGCGATGTTTTCTTGTATAAGCAGGTGAAAGTTCTGTATTAAATTCGCCCTTCGAACCTACTCATGAGATCTGATCATCGGTACGAAATGTAATTATAGCAAACCAATGTGCTCAATGCTCACCTGAAATCTGTTTTAGGCAGTTTATCAATCTCGGTGGCTGCTGCGATAACCATCTGTTGAGTAACCAGCACCACGGAGGTCGTAAAGCGTCTTTTTTCTAGAAACAAACGTATCTCCACTTATTAGATATACTTTCCATTTCCTATAGAATATCTAACTATCTAGAAAATAATTCTTGCTCTTATTCCTACTAAAGTAGAAAAAAGCAGGCGCAAAGAGAATAGAAACATTAGCTCAACATCAGCGTAGCCAAAAGGAACGATAGTGAAGTAGAATATTTGTATTTACTACGAAGTATGCTACAATACTACGACTATATTAAGATGCTATAAATAGCTAGGTCATCAAGAATGAGGATCGTTGTGTGATATTTTTAGTAGTGGATACAATGGAGCTGACATAGTCGCTGAGCGACTCAAGCTTCACAAAAAATAAAGATTTAAAAAAAAAACACGTTTGATGTTGAGTTGCAAATTTGGAGAGGTCAAAATTATCTTACATGGGCCGATACGTAGTTTTCGCTCAAGATTCCTTATAAGGCAAACCTTTTGTCCAGCGGAGGACTGTGGTAGGCTGATATGGTGATGAATCCGCCCATCGGCTGAGGCAAATGGATCCTAAATCCTTATAATTATATAGGATTAGACGAAAAAGGCTTTGAGCAGAACATTGAGTTAGAAGTTTTAGAAGTCGGCCTGGTTCATCGGTTCTGGCTTAGATGAGTTGGAATTCTAGAAAAAATAAAAGCCACCAGTGTTGCTGTCAACACTCTCAAATCTCTAGCTTAACCCCGTAACATAAAAGACCCAGAGTAAGGCCCAGAAAATGGTGGAAGGCCTGTTTCGAGGAAGATCTCAGCAAAATAAACCGGAAAACAACTCGGCGAAGGAAGGCAGTGCGAGATGAAAGACAATTGTTGGGAAGGCAAGACCCACAAATGGTTGTAGCGCCATCGCATTATATGACAGGAAGAGTTACCCATAGGATAGTAGAGCATCCCCATCCACGGGTAGGTCTCGATGGATGCAACCCCCTCATACACCGCCGCCGCCGGGGAGCGGTCCCAGCCACATGAGCTGTCCACTGCATTGCTTCCTACGTCTGGAATAAGCTTAGAAATATCGATTTTTCCTTTCGATACGATTACAATTTCTTCCGTTATGGCAGCCAAACGTTGAAATGGTTATCTGACACCTGGTTTAAGTATGAATTTTGTGTCTTTGTATGTGTTATAACCTCTCTATAAATCTCTATATCATGATAAAGCTTAAGAAATGAAACAAAATCTACCCCAACATTTACCTCAAAATTAAAACAATTTCTAACGAAGAACTGTTTCTACTCCCTAGATGAATATTTTAAAGCTTTTATGGAATAAAAATAGGAAGATCTGCTCTTTTTAGATTAACGCTCATTTTATCTTTCACTAAAGTTGTTATAATGATTTGTTACATTAAGCGCCCTCGTATCTATGTTTTACAATGCCCGACAAGGGCTAAGACTAAGTCTCAAAGTGCATAATATATTTAATTTAAGACCTCTGTACACTTCGTTGCAAATAAATAAATATGAAATTCTATACAGAGAGTCGTAGAGTCGAAATACTAGAAGAGTCTAGAATATAATAATTACCCACTAAGAATGTGATGCGTTTTAATTATAATATGATTGCGTCATTTAATCTTTTTTAAAAGATATGTTAATCAACTATAATTGCATCACCGGATATTATTAGGACAGAATCTATTTTTTTTTAAATCTAGAAACTAATATTATCTCTGGATTAGAATAAGAGCTAGATATTTAAATACGCCAGATGAAAGTTAAATAAACACCAAACATCGCTCACCTAAACACAATTTCAAACTCAAAAATAACGCAACAAACCAAACTTTCATAACTAAATATAATTAAAATCACTTCGTATTTAACGTTTCTGATCCCAGAATGTCCATTCTTCACATTAAGACAAGAATAAGTTCAACGAAATGCCGAAATTGAATACTGTGTTTGTAAATACTTTGAGAATTCATAAACAAGTAAAATATTTTTAAGTTTGGTATCGGATTCGACAAAATAAAGATTGAATTTATGAAAATAATGGTCGTACGAAGTTTTTTCATAAAATATTGATAGCACATACCTAGGTTAAGTGTTACCAGTTCCGCTTCTCAACGTTCATAACAATAGAAATAATGAATAACTACATACATCTATCTAATAATCTGATAATCAGCTAATCATGATTCGAGGTCTCCATAATACTTAATTTTATTTATGTTTAATACCTTACTAATGTTAGTCTAAATATCAGTTATTCTTTAAATGCTGTTTGAATAAAAATCATCATTTGTATTATTTTCACCTATTGCCAAACAACGAACGTTATGTTTTATTTTAGTGTTGTTCCTCGTGTTTTTGGCAATAAATATATTCTTATTCTTATTTATTTTTATGCTGTAAAATATTTTTTGGAGGATATAAAAACCGAGGGTAGGCACGGGTAACCCTTTGTGGTTTGGTACAACTGGAGGAAGGATCGAATAAAAGGTTATCTTGAGATTAACTCCTTGTTGCTATTTCACCATCTAAACCTACTTCGTAACATAAGTTCGTTTAATCGCTCATTTTGGTTCCGTGTGAAATCTTTATCTATTCGGAGGTGATGAGTCCTGCACTGACGTCCCGCTTGGGTTGATCGTGCATTTGCCGCCAGCAACTACAGGTAGGTGCTAACCTTGAAGTACCAGAGCGAGTGTCTAGTGATTAGAGCTATTACGCCAGAGCATCTGAGACTAGAGTCTAGTGGATAATGGAAGTGTGTATGATGGTTTGTGGTGACATGGCTGGAGATAAAGCTGCATGCATACCGATAGTGATTCTCGTTACTTCTGTCGTTTTGCAAATATATCCATACTCTGCAGTTTCATTATCCTTCAAGTACTCTCGGCGGCATAGCGGACTGCGCGCGGCTAAGTTTGTATAACTGACTGTTCAACTTGCAAACACCGGTTATAAGCCTACTAATCAAGTTTCGTCCTATTTTCCAAATGACAACCCCATGAACGTCACATTCCCCGCTAAACTATCAATTAAAACAAATTTGGTGTCCTTTCGACCCAAGAACAAAGACTACATTTTCGCGTCGAATTGCCAAAGAAATTCTCTGCGCGAGGAATGAGCCAGCTCTTGTCAAAATCACACATCAGCCAGAAGTCGACCACTGATGGACGAAGGCCTCCTCCTTAATAATGAGGGGTTGCCATAACCCCCCATGCTTGGCAGGCGGCTTGAGGATCGCAAAATACTCACCACCATTACGGAAAGGACGCTGCTGCCCGTCCTCCGGAGGTTCTTGATGCAGTTATAAGGGCTCTATACCAAGCGAAATCACAGGGCTATTGAGACTCACCGTCAAAAGTTCCATAGCAATGAATGTGAATGCAATTTCAATCAATTTATTTATTGACACAAAGTGGTAATTACAAGACTACAATGATGCCCTATATCTTGTTTTACAAAGATCAGATACAACATGGCAATTGCCATGGGCAGGCTACATCTCGTGCCACTATAAGATCATATTTTTCGTATTATTATAACGCCACCGGACATACGCGTCGCCAAGGGGGGAGCAGGGAGGGGCAGCTTATAACTTCGTTTACATGTCTTATTTGTAACAGGCAAGAGATCGTGGACCTTTACACATTGGACTTTATACCCATAAAATTTAAACAACTATTTACCCTACAAATCTATTTTTAGGCCATCAACAGCTGCATATATTCTTAAAACAAGGCGCATTACCCAGTATTTGGCCTTGGACTAGATTATCGACAACGCCCTCATCTAGAGCAGATAGATATTTAAGCAACGATTAACAAGAATACTTGATTTTGCTACATCCGGACCGCCGCTGGCGCCATCTGCGAAAAGCTTTACCTGTGGATAAAAAAGCTAGACTAGAGCTAGGCGCGCACCGCCCCGCCCCACCAAATAACAAATGAACTAAACAATTATTAAAATTCTTGTTTTTTACACTTTCTGCTTCTATTTACCCGTCATATCTTTTTGGTAAAACCATTTATATGGACTCTGAGGCATTTGACCTTTTACTATTTCCAATACTGTGGGATAAGGTGGAACTTCTGGGTATACTCCTCTGTCTTCATTCGCGAATTTCATGGCCGAAGTGACGGAGATGACCTTTGCCTCTCTCCCGTACACGTATATGTTAAACTCTACGGACTGACTGAAGTTGATTTCTACGTAGAACTGGATATCAATGTGCTGGAAGTCGTAACACATGACAGTTTCAGTGGCGCACCATCTGTTGGCAAAATTAAGCATTTACTCATAACGGGTCTTTAATTGAGTCGTCGACAGGTATTTTTATTTATTTTTAAACACAAAAACTATTCTGTTTTTAAAGCTCATAAAGTAAGAAAAATTATGACCTCTGGCAGGACTCGAACCTGCATACGAGCAATCTCTGGGCTTCCGTCCCGACTGTTTTGTCAATTAAGCTACAGAAGTCTCTGCCTTACACGTCATAATTCTGATACTGTTTCAAGCTATCAACTAAAGCGTGGAACCCAAAGTAGTGTAGAAACACTTCATAGAAAATATTAAAAAAGCTATTTATATTTGTGATAGTGACGAAATGTAATGAAGAGGCGTCGGAACCAAACAAACAACATAGTGGTTAACAGTAACAAACAACATTGTGGTTAACAGTAACAAACAACATAGTGGTTAACAGTAACAAACAACATAGTGGTTAACAGTAACAAACAACATAGTGGTGAACAGTAACAAACAACATAGTGGTTAACAATAACAAACAACATAGTGGTTAACAGTAACAAACAACATAGTGGTTAACAGTAACAAACAACATAGTGGTGAACAGTAACAAACAACATAGTGGTTAACAATAACAAACAACATAGTGGTTAACAGTAACAAACAAGCAATCAAGCAGCAAGGTGGCCCATCTTTATGGTAAGTGGTGTAGTGGTAGGTCTCTATTGCAGAGTCCGCCTAGGAAAGTACAAAAACACCTTTGTCAGTTATTGAACCGCCAAGCAGTAGTGTGCAAGCATTACTGTCATTTACTGTGTTTCAGTTTAGAGGGCAATGTTACCAGAGGAATTACTGGGCATCACGAGATTTGAGATAATATATCTCAGGGTGACGAGCGCAGTGTAGTGCGTCGCAGGATTTTATTCGGAAGTTCACAATAACTACAAAAATAATTAAATTAAAGCATTGGCACTGTTATGGGAGGCGTGATGCTTATTACACCATTTCATTTTTATTTTTATTTATCTTTATTTTATAAGCACACAATACAAATTACAATCATTAATAAATATGATAACAGCATTAAGAGTTATGACCTGGATCGCAATTCAAAATATGTGTACACAACAAAAACCGTATTTAGCTTCTTAAGTTTAAGGTTAGCGAAATTAAAGAGCTTTAAACTAAGTTAAACTAAACAGTAACTAACTTAAATTACATAGGATATTAATAATTATTAATATATAATATACTAGCTGGCCCGTCCCGGCTTCACACGGGGTTAAATACCCACTTTAAACCGACTTCAAAAAAAGGAAGTTATCAATTCGACACATACGTATGTAATATTAGCTGTGCCTCGTGGTTCCACCCGCGTGATGATGAAAAACGGTGAAGTTTATATTAAAAAATTACTTATAATTTTGTCTTCACTACCTTTAAGAACCAAGTACTTCCCATACAAAGTTTCATCCCGCGTTTTACCCCGTTGTCAAAAATATTGAAAATTTCTTTTTTTTAATTTTAAATGAATTATCTAAGTATTAATGCTCATAATTATAACTTCAAAAAGAAAGACCTTGTTTTATAAAGTTTAATCACCCGCTTTACCCCATCTTTAAATCAAAAATATTAAAAATATCATATTTTATTTTGTATGAACTACCCAAACAGGTACCAATTTTCATCACTATATTAACTTCAAAAACAAAGAAAGTTTCATGTAAAGTTATATCCCCCGTCCATCCCCTTAATTCAGCCCTGTCGCAAAATCCGTTCTTAGCTGACGTCTCCTACACTAACTAAAACTAAACTACCTACCTACTAAACTACCTACCTGCCAATCTGAAAGCTAAAAAAAGCTGAAAAGCTTCAGGGATCAAGTAGTTTTCGAGATTTCGAGTTTAGTCAGTGAGTGAGTGATTTTCGCTTTTATATATAAAGTAATTTAATTTATAATATTCCCTCAATTTACGACGCTACAACTAAAAAAAAAAAAAAATACTTCTATGCTGTCGAACGGGCTAAAAAGTATCCTATGTCCTTCTCCTGGCTCTAAACTACCTCCCTGCCAATTTTCAGCTAAATCGGTTCAGCCGTTCTTGAGTTATAAGTGGAGTAACTAACACGACTTTCTTTTATATATATAGAAGATATATAAGATATATATAAGACAGCAGTTAATCAAATGGCAACGTGAACCTGCAGAGTACGCATACCCACGAGCAGCCATGCGGGAGGCGGCGCACTCCGCATGATCACACTACACGCATGCATCTGATTTGACGGGTTTGGTAAAGAGGATATCTTTCAATGATTTTATATAAAATGATAATTTAGGGCTAAAACAGTCAATTTGAAATTTGTTGTTAATACAGTCATTATACTGACGGGCCATTCTTACTAGTGGGTTGAAAAAGGAAATATTATTTTTATATATTTGAAGAGCAAAAACATTAATTTGGTTAGACCTCCGTGCGCTATATTTAATATTAAAATTCATTTGAGACAGCAACTCCGGAGTGTCTACTATGGAGTGAACTATTTTATAAAGATAAATGTGATCAAAAAACTTTCTACGTATTTCCAATTTTTGTACATTGAATCTAGATAGTCTCATCTCATAATTCATTTTAGAACGTCCTATCTGCTGACGGTAGCATATCATTCTTAAACACTTTTTTTGGACCCTTTCTATTTCATGAACATGCACTTTATAGTGCGGAGACCAAACAGGGCTAGCGTACTCTAAGATGCTTCTGACCAGAGTAAAAAACAAGTAAAGGAGAGACCGAGGATTTTTAAAATCTTTTGTGGATCTAAAAATGAACCCAAGGAGCTGATTGGCTTTTGATGTGATGTGAAGCGAGCGAAGCGATTTCATGAAAACAAAACAAAAAAGTGATCACCTCTGCCTATAAAACATTTTTAAGAGGCACCACCCAAAGCGTTGAAACATGGTGTGAACCTTCCATCAGTGTTTGTAATGGTAGGACTCTAGGAGCCGCCTGGGGAAGTACCACACCTTTGCCAATTATTCAACCGCCAAGCAGTAGTGTGCAAGCATTACTGTGTTCCGTTTTGAAGGGCAATGTTACCAGAGAAATTACTAGATATGGAGAGATTTAACATCTAATATGTCAGGGTGACGAGCGCAGTGCAGTGCGGCGCAGGATTGTGTTCGCAAGTTCACAATTCTGACACTGCTACTACTGTTACTGGCAGGCGTGACGCTTACCACCAGGCGAACGTCTTGCTCGTCTCGTCACTTGAACGTATAAAAAATAAGTACATGAACCTTCGACCAAGGTTTGTACTGACCTTCTCAGGAATATCTTGGGTCGCTTATGCCTGGCAACGCCACTGGTCATGGTAGCAGGCTGCGAGGTTTCATTTAGCCTCATATAGTCTTCTTTAGTATAAGAACGTGCTTTGAACGTGATGCAGGAATATTCCACAGAGGCGACTAAAGTTACCTGGGAAATCGTTGGATTAAATAATGTTATTTGTAAAATATTTTTTATATTGTACTGCTTGTACGGTCATGATGATGATCATTTAATGTATCCAGAGTTTCATATCTATGCCGAATTCAATCAAGAATACGCTAGATGACTGGTTTTTTTTTACTGTCCTATTAAAATGTGGCCCATAAATATAGCTGATTAATGAAAAGAAAACGAAAATCTGATTAAAAATAAGCAACTTACGCATTTTAATATCATACTAGACAGAGAGGTGAAACTGCAAATCGTGACGTCACTTCTCTGTACGCCATATAAATTCTATTCTGACAAGTAAGGCGTGACGTAATTGTTTGTGTTTTGGGAAAGGGACAGAGTTATCTCTAACAAAAACTTTAAACCCTCATATATCAGTACATTATTAACTGATTGAAATTATTTTTTCAATAAACATGTATATTTACTTAAATTCTTCATGAAAGCTATTGGTTTCAACGATATAAACATCAGTTACATCAAACAAACCCTATTAAATTGTTTGATACACTATAATTATGTATTTGGGCAGCAGCGTCGTCTCGGGTAACGGTGGTGAACATTCTGCGACCCCCAAGCCGCTTTCCAAGCGTGAAGATTATGACAACCCCTAATAAGGGGGTGGTTTTCGTCCAGCAGTGGACGTCTTTTGGCTGATGATGTGATATGATGTGTCGGTATTACTAAACCGAAATGAGATCATTGTACTCATCTTCGTGATCAACATTTAATATGGGGCCAACCCCAAAGAAAAAAACAGCTGCTCCATAGAAAAATTTCATACGACTCGAAATAAGTTAGGAAGGAGACTCCAAGCTGAGCAGGCTTGGAGTCTTTAAGTGAATTGGATACTCTTTCTTCCAAGAAGAAAAAGAAGATTAGTAACACTCACATTATATATAGTGCGGTAGTTCCCAGGTTTGTACAAAATTACAACTCTGTCCGTATATAACTCAGTAATTTTCTCTCCGGGATCGCATGGACCAAAACGTTGTATGTTTGCTTGTGCTGAAATTTGCCAGGAGCTAAACGGTATTGTCGATAAGATATTAAGGAATGTCGTAATCTGGCATTTACCCTTACAAATATTGGCTTACTCCGAAGGTCACGAGCTTTTACGAAAACGGAATGCGACATCGTAAACCGTAATAAAATCTACCTCTTTCTTTCTCTGTCTTCTTTTTAACGACAAATAGTCGCAATGATTCGAGACAAGAGTAGTCAACTTGAATTACATTTACCGATCGAAGAGAAATTCTAGATAAAAGAGGGTAGCCACCATAAAGATAGAGTGACGTCTTCTACAAAAATAAGTTAGAGACTTACACCTCCTCATGACGAGGTGATTATCTCCCATCCTGGTGATGGCAGGCTGACCGACGGTGGACGAGCTGAGCCGCACCCACTGGTGGTACATCCCGTAGTCCAGGAACCTGGCTGGGTCGCCGCACCCAGGGCCGTACACGCTGAACCCCAGCTGTGCGAGATATAACGTAATCGTTAGGACTCGGCTATACTGATTGCCTTAACCCAACTGACAACAGATACAAGTCTCTCACCAGTCTCCACCTGCCGTCCTGTTTGACAGCGAGCACGGACCCGCTCCGCCACACGCACCTGCCGCCAGACACGGCGCGGGCGCACGCGGCGTGACGAGGCCATAGGCTGTCTTGACTCAACTGGTCCCATGTTAATAATGTTTATGTTAAAATAACCGCGTTTTGACCACAGCAATGACATAAAACGTAGCTGCCAGCTTATTTATAAAGACACAGTTTTGATGAGTTAAATAGATTTTGTTTGTTAATGGGCAAACTCGATTAGTTTCGTTTTTTTTTGTGTTTTACGGGCTATGCGTTTTGATTTCGACTTGTCCTAATATTCATCTTTAAGCTTGCAAAAACGTTTATGTGTTATAGATCTTTAAACAACGTTTACCCACCCCGGATCTTCTATAAAAGCTCTTGCATTCATTGATGTTAACGTATTTCATCTTGTGGATCCTTATTTTTGGGTGCTGACAGTCTAAAAACAACAAAAGTAGGTAAATAACGTCATCGGATGGTGTGATGGGGCACCTTGGATGCTCTCGTGACACAGCACGTTAATTCATGAAAATTTTGAACAATGTAGAGATTAGAGTTGTTTAAACTTGAATATTCGAAGCTCTTTTTGAACCTTTTATTTTCTTAGTGTTGGTACATGGTAGTTATTTTTAATTAGAACTAAACAATGATTACCATTTATATATATTAGTGTATTGTTATAAATGTAGGTAATTTATGTATTTGTATTAGGTACTTATCTTAAAATTTTAAGTTTTTATGTTCTATGTATTTTTTATTGAAGTTATATAATATTGCACACCCCGTCTATTAATGTTTTTTTCGAATCTTTTCCATCCCAAGGTTGTCTGGAAGAGATCGCTTTTAGCGATAAGGCCGCCAATTGTTACACTAGTGCTAAGTTCATTTTTCTGTTGTGATTATCATGACTGTTATTATTATTTTTTTGGTGTGTATAATAAAGAGTTTATCTATCTATCTACCATTATTATTTATGGCAACCCCTCCCTATTAAGGGGGAGGCATTCATCCAGCAGTGGACTTCCTCCGGCTAATGATCTGATCTGATCTGAATTATCACCATCTAAATCCAAATATTTATAGATAAATGTTTTTTTGTTTTTTTTGGAACATGTTGCAAGACTCCTCATAATTTTAAGCATTAACTTAGTCAGTTCAGTTTTGTATGTAGAAAGCTATTACAGAATAAGTCACGTTTATTTGAGCCAATTATTCCGCTCTAGGCTATATATATATATAAATATAGGCTCCGGCTCAATTTTAGTATTTATAATTCCTTTTATTACATAAATAAAAATAAAAGATAACTTTACCATTGAGCTAATATCCATAGAGTCACAAACGTGCAATAAAAATGTCCGCGCCACAACTCGGCGCACGCTATGCAGTGCGTCGACTTTTTGAACGACTTGAACTACGATAAGACACAAGCGCTCAAGCATATATTGAACACAATACAAGCGACATAACGTTTAAATTCGAACAATTGTGAACTATATAATGCACGTATAGGTATGTACAACGGCATTCGGACGTTTTTTTACTGTTTTCACTTAGAGATTGTGACTCTTTAGATATTATCTCAATGTATTTTACCTATTCCGCCGTCGGAGCAGCTTTGGGAGGAGCATTCGGCTAAAGGGACATCAGTAAGTAACAGTGAAGTCTGACACACAAACAGAATTACAGACAAACTTATACACCACTACTTTTATGAATGTCTAAAACTTTAAAAGATAAGATAAGAGAAGAGACTAACACTGAAATTGCGAAAAAAAACAGCTGCTCCATACATTTTGTCGTAGGCCAATTAACTTTTTGTAGTAGGTATTGATTATCGAACAGCAGTTTTTTTTCGCTATTTCCGTGTTGGTCCCATAGGACAAGTTGTTCATAATGATGAGTACAATGGCAGTTTTAGATATTCATAAAAAAATATGTGACAATACAATACAATACATCTTTATTGTACACCAACAGTAAAAGATCTTAAAAAAAAAAAAATTTTTTTTCAATATTATGTGACCTGTGTGTTATTTTCGTTGTTATTCATTGTTTCAACATGTAACAAAAAGGTTTAAGATAACTGAAGGGTATGTAAGTACTCATCATTATGAACAACTTTTACTAAGGGGCCAACCCTGAAATTGCGAAAAAAACCATACACATTGTCCAAGCTAAATGAACTTTTTGTATGGAACAGCTGTTTTTTTCTCGATTTCAAAGTTTGCCCCGTAGTAAAAGTTGTTCATAATGATGAGTACTTACATATCCTTCAGTATTGTTGAACCTTTTTGTTACACATTGTATACAAACTTACTCTTAGTTAATGTCATAGCAAAAAGCTGTGGTTCCATAAAAAGCACAGGCGGCTGGCATATAGGGCGCAATTCTGAAACAGTTTAAATTTAGGACCTTACTTAAAAACTGCGTTAGTTATAATACGCTCTTGAGTTTATTTATCACGCAGACGTTTGTGGCGTTTATTAACTTTTTAAGTACGGCCCAAGAAGTCTATTCCATACAATACAATTACCAATTACATCCACTTGCTGTACACGTACAGCTACATGCTGTAATGACCAGGGCCCGATCTAGGTGTTTAGCCGCTCCGGGCAAAAATATAATAACAATGTTTTGCCTGCAATTAAAACATTTATTAAACATACTTACCTCATTCGAAACCTAATTTAAACATGAGAGTAGCGTAGTTGACTTCTGATCCGTACTAGTCGTGCTGTGATTGGTCCGCTCAATCTCGTCGTCCAATCAGCGCCGCTTCCGCCCCTCCTCCTTCCCTTTGCGTCAACCATCAGCCCAGGTGGTGCACAGAGTGCGACATCGTTTCATTGTTTATCTCATGTTAGCCACCAGGCAGAAATAGAAAGTATTAGGTTTCGAATGAGGTAAGTATGTTTAATAAATGTTTTAATTGCAGGCAAAACATTGCTATTAAACAACTGTACCGTAATTCGAAACCTAATTTAAACATGAGAGATATGTTTGTTATCGCCTGGTGGTGATGTTGACGTGACGCCAATGTGATGATGATAATAATAATAGTGTATAATATAATACATGATTACTTAGGATGAGGAAACATTATATTCTTAAAACGATATTTAAGACAACTTAAATGTTTATTTTAATCCAATCAATCAACGTAATGGAATAGAATAATGCCAATACATAATAATTTCTATTAGCTTTAAGTAATAGGTACGAAGCAAGTCGTAATTGAGAACGATTTTACATTAGAGGGTATAATATCCCTGCGATAGAACTTCTTGAAGGTGTTAGCCGATTTCCAGTTTCCTCTGGCTAGTATATCATCGAGCTGAAAGTTTTCTATCCAATTTTTTGATGCCACGGCTGATCGGAAGCTGCCGGGTGTGGCTTCAATATTTGCCTCTTTCAGGACATTCTTTACCCAACCTGCGATTAAGGTGCGTGTTGCCGGTTTAGGTTTGCCATATGTACTTATAAAAAGACTGTCAGAATTTGCAGTCAGAATTTGATCCCTTCTTTGTTGAGATAGCTGTAATAATCGAGTTACCCAAAAAACTGGATCCAAATTCCGATTCTCTTTGTTTCGTAAAAGTTTCCAACCTGATTGTCGTTGGTTTGCCGTGTCTGTTTTAGAACCATACGCGGGCCATAGAATTATATGGTTTTGATATATTTTGCAATGTTCTGATGAAACTTTAAGAAGGGTCAAGTCGTGTATTCTTCTTCCCGAGCATAGAAGTAGGAGTGCCACCGTGTGCCCTGAGGTTGCATAAAAGTTCATTGACTCGGCATTTTTCTGGCTAAGATGTTGTATTAGAGTATCGACATTCCAAATGAGTGACTGAGGATGTCTTGGCTTAGCTAGTGAAATCGATTTTAGGACTTGTTTGACTAGAGTATGAGAGCTCAGCTTAACGTGGTCATTTGGGTTAGAGAAAGTTGATACCACGGACTTATGAACCAAAATAGTACTCAAAGAGAGTTTTTCTTTTTGATGCTAAGAATCTTGCCAACTGCGACCCGTTAGGTTTTTGTGGGTCGATACGGTTCTTAGCGCACCATGAAAGCCACCTTTTCCAAGCTGGCTTGTATGTGTTTAATATGGATTGCCTCCAAGCCGCGGTTAAAAGTGTTTTTTGGTCTTCATTCCAGTCGGTTAGGCTCTGATCCCACCCCCACATCTCCAAACTTCCAGTTTCATTTCTTTCACTTTCAGCGGAGGGCGACCGGTTGATACATCGACTAGAACTTTTGTCAGATTCCTGATCGTGAATGGGGGATCCAGTGCTCTGTTCTTTAGATCTGGTCTCCAGTAAACCTTCTCCCATCGTGGAACCACCATCAGGTAAACTCCTGTCGAGTTGTTCAAGTGATTCAATACTTTTGGTATTAGATATGGTGGTGGAAACAGCCAAGCCAGCTTGAAATTCCAAGTTAGTCCGAGAGCATCGTAGCAACGAGCTTGAGGATCTAACCTGTCGATCGTGCAATAGTTGGGGACTACATGAGCTTCGCGAGAGGCAAACAGATCGATTTCTGGTTTGCCCCATTTTTTGAATATCATCTCTGTTATTTTTGGAAGAAGATGCCATTCTGGACGTGTTTTCTGGCGAGACAAGTGATCTGCGTCTGTGTTGTAGTTTCCTGGTATGTGATAAATCGTCATGTAAATTTCGTGCTGGTCTAAGATTTTGAATACCTCTTTGGTTAGGTTCACCAATGCTTGGGACTTCGTTCTGCCTTCGTTGCGTAGATATGACACCACCGTTCTGTTGTCGCATTGGATGAGTAATGCACTCGATTGGAGGTAGTGACATTGATCTTGCAAGATCCTTAAAATGGCTATCATTTCTTTCTGGTTGCAATGCAGATTTTGTTCCGTCTGCTGCCAAGTACCCAGAAAGTCCTGATTGTCCATTTTTCCACCCCATCCAATGTCGCTCGCGTCAGTGGTGAGGTAATGCAATGGCTGGGGGTTGTGTATCCGAGAACTGGTTTTGAGGTGGTGCTGCCACCATTGTAGTTCCCGTAACGGTTTCAGGTTCAACGTAGTAGTTGGAGTTCCAGACTTCATAAGAGCGTTTGCTTGTACTTGTAGGGCTCGATAGTTCAGTCGTCCTCTTGGGACAACAAAGCTTGCGAAGTTTAGCATTCCTATAAGTGTCTGAAATTCTTTTAAGTTGGTGGTTTTTGATTTTATCCTGCATTCTAGCTGGTGTTCGAGTTTGGTTACTGACCTTTGTGGTAACGTTTTCATGTTTTTCCATGTGTCCCAATTCACACCCAGGAATTCTATATTCCTTTGTGGTTTCAAGATTGACTTTTCTTTGTTTATTTTCCAGCCAAGATGTTCGAGTAGCCTTACGACCGCTGCAATGTGGTTTTGTAGTATGTGTGGGTTTTGATGGACTAAGAGGTAGTCGTCCAAGTAAACTATTACGCGCATGCCTTGCTCTCGAAGTTTTTGAGCTATCCAATTGCTTAATGATGCAAATGTTTTCGGAGCCGAGCTGAGGCCGAATGGTAGACAGGTCATTTCGTACATTACGCCGTCGTAAATGAACCGAAGGAAGCGTTGATGGTTCGACGCAATTTTCAAATGAAAGTAGGCCTGATGAAGGTCTATTTTGGCCATCCAGTCTTCTCCTTGGAGAAATTCTGATACACGGTGGTGATTTATCAATCTGAATTTTTGCATGGCGACATACTTGTTTAAGTTTTTTAAATTGAAAATTGGTCTCATGGTGCCGTCGGATTTCGGTCTTAGAAACATCGATGATACAAAGCTTGGGGAATGCTTTGCGAGTTTTATGACACCTTGAGTGTGCATGTTGTGAACAATCTTCGTCATTTCTGACGAGTAAGGTATTAGGGTGGTGCGGTCGCTCGGCAGATGTAATGGGGGCTTCTTTTTGAATGGTATGCGGTAGCCATTTATGATTTTGAGAACGTAGGGCAGTGCCCCAAGCATTTTCTAGTGTGTGTAAAATTTTTGGAGCTGACCGGCACGGAATGGCTTCGAGTCAGTATCTTTTATTATTATTATTTCCTCTCCTATCCCGGTGGGATGAGGGGGAATTTCGTCTGGTGTATGGACGTTCGTCCCTTGCGTAGGATCGATCATCATATCGTCTTTGTTGCTTGCCACCCCTTCCTCGTGAAGCGTTGTTTGCAACGTATTTTCTTCCAGTGTTTTGTTTCGCCTGCGGCGCTTGCTTCGTTTGAAATTTTTTATGTTGGTAACTGGCCGATTGCGACGGGCCAGGAACGTTTTGTGGCTCTAAGGCTCGTTCCTTTTGAGCGAATGGAGGCCAGAAAAGATTCTTAACGCCACCAGCTTTTTCTATTGTAGAACTGAACTTTTCAGTTTCGAAGAGTGTAGCGCATGAAGGCGGAAGTTTCCTGAGTGCATTTTTGTGGAATGGATCTTTCACTGATGTTAGTATAGACTCTCTTCTGTTTTGAACTAGTTCAGCCCTATGACCGCAAACTATCTGAAATATGTCGCTTGTTACTTTAGAATACTCGCCATTTGAGAGTATTTCGTTCAGTTTTAAACCGATGTCTGTTGCACTCACATCTACCTGTTGTATATCATTCACAAATCTTTTCAAATCTGTTTGAAGTACTTCTTTTTGTTTAAGCAGGGCGTATGTCAAACCAGCAAACGCGTTTTCCATTCTTGCTGAAAATTTGGAATTATCATATCATTTGACTTCCTCGTTGCATTCAAGGTATGTAAAGCCCGGGGAGTGGAGATAGTGTTTCTGAGTATCAGAGTAGCGTACACTATTCCAATCCGGTTGTTCGAAACGTTGCAGATCCTTAAGCTGCTTTAAGTAAGTCGTCGACGTGTGAGGTATTGTCGGTTCCTTTGTTTTTGTCTTTATAGATAAATCAAACTGATGTGCTGCCAATTTTTCAGTGAATTGGGCAGTCGGGGTCCCAGAGGATTCCTCCTCTGCGTTGCACATTTCACCACTTAAGTTTGGGTCGCAAATGCTGAGATAGTCATCGTCATAATGGGAATCAGGCCGGTGACTACTTTGATTGGTATTATTCAACTGGGATTTAATTTCAGCTAATTCGGAAAATAATTTGTCTAACTTACTGGTTTTCTTCTTGCGTTTGTTCTTCCTGCGTTTTTTGTCTCCGCTGTCCGAAGACGAGCTAGACCTGGATGAGCAACTCGAGCTGGAACTCGATTCCGGGCTCGAACTCCTTCCGTGCTTCCGAGAATGTTTGCGCTTCCTTCCTTTTTGTTTCCACTTCGTATCTTCCGGTTTTCCCATCGTTTGAGCTGGACCAGTATTATCCTCCATTTTAACAATACTACAACCAAAACTATTATTTTGTAAAGAGATAGTTTGTTTAAACAATTTAAACACGAACGGTAACACCGTTAATTGTATATTTGTAATATTCTAATTATTACAAGTAAGATAATAAATGTGCATTAACTTACCAGATGTAGAAATTATACCTTTAAGTAACGCACTAGCACGACGCGGTCCGTAGAAGCTTGCTTGTGCTTACGACCGCTCTGGATGAAAATCCAAACGCCAATGAAACGATGTCGCACTCTGTGCACCACCTGGGCTGATGGTTGACGCAAAGGGAAGGAGGAGGGGCGGAAGCGGCGCTGATTGGACGACGAGATTGAGCGGACCAATCACAGCACGACTAGTACGGATCAGAAGTCAACTACGCTACTCTCATGTTTAAATTAGGTTTCGAATTACGGTACAGTTGTTTAATATTCGCCGCCCTTTACACTAACGTAAGTCACTAGAGGTCGCCCCGTGACTCAGTCTGCGTACGGAAGAAATTCACCTCACTCCCAAATAAGTATCTTCCATACTGCTGCACATTAACTCTAACACTAGGGCTGGCCACTCAGTCTATACGAACTTATTTACTTACTGCTGCTGGGTTATTAACTTTTTTTTCCTCCCCATTTTCACCCCTTTTGGGCAACCCTGGCATAAAAACCTTAAAAAAAACTTTTTTGTCGGGCTGCTAAGCTTGGTAATTTTTATAGAGAAAAAATTTAGGACTCCGGGAACCGCCCGATACCCTCAATTTGCCACCCCTTATTTTTGCCGCTCTGGGCATTTGCCTGGCTCCTTAGGTCGGGCCCTGGTTATCACTTCGGTCGACTTGGGCTACTTCCTAATTTGTCCATTTTCAAAATTGTCTTACTTCCTAATTCGTCCACTCCTCAAGAGTCCATTCTCCTTTCGTCTATTTCTTACTTATTATCCACAAATAACCTTATAATATACGTATGGAAATTAGTTTCTTCCTAACTTGTCCGCTTGACACCACAGCAGACTAACAATGACAAATTACAGGCTTTATCACTTCAAATCCTATGGTACTAAATTTATGCAGGTAGCAATGAGTTTATTGCCCAAAGTGAAGTCTAAAGGGACAAGTTGGTTTTTGTATATACGTTTGTATGTTTGCATGTGTGTATGTTTGTTCGACGATGACTTGCGAACTTGTATTTGTGGATCTTTATGAAGACATAAGTATGGTGTTTAACTGCTGGCATATTGGAGAAAGTCAGAGTCACGCAACGGGCAATGGATAGAGCTATGTTCGGAGTTGCTTTGCGCGATAAAATCCAGAACGAGGATATTCGCCAAAGAACCAAAGTCACCGACATAGTTCGCAGGGTTTGCAAGTTAAAGAGGCAATGGGCAGCCCACATCGCTTGAAGAACTGACAACCGATGGGGAAGAAAGGTTCTTAAATGGCGACTGCGAACCGGGAGCGCAGAGTAGGAAGGGATTCCACTACGTTAACCGACGACATTGTGGCAACCGGTGGATACAAAAGGCAGGTTGTCATACAGTGTGGCGGTCTTTGCTCAGCAGTGGACATCTCCGGGCTGATGATGATGAAGAAGTAGTTCCGATACAATGCCGATACAATTATCAAGTTTGATTATGAACCAATATGGTCAGGGGGCTTGAAAGAGGCATGGTACAAACTTACACTACTAGCCAATATCAAGTGCAGTATCAAGTGTAAGTCCTATTAAGGGGGAGGTCATCGTTCAGCAGTGGCCGTCTTCTGACTGATGATGAACATCAATGTCTCTAGAAACATTTTAAGCTTTAAGAAAGCTAAAATAATGATTAAATATATGATACTTTCCATCACCTATTCTGACGTGGTCAGTCTCGATCTGCACCACAGCGAGCGCGCTGAAGCTGTCCCGCGCGTACTCCGGGTGGAACGTGTAGTCGCGCACTTTGATCTCACTGCCCACGCCGCACCCGTGCCCGAGCACCACTCTCACTTTCACTCTGGGAATAAAACAGATCTACACTGTCAAAAAAACTAACAATATTTTATTTTTTCAATCGCGTGACGGAACTAGCGAGGACATTCGCCTGGTGGTAAGCATCACGCCTGCCCATAACAGTAGCAGTGCCAGAATTGTGAACTTGCAAAACAATCCTTTCCTGCGCTCGTCACCCTGTGATATTAAATGTTAAATCTCAAAATACCCAGTAATTTCTTTACTAACATTGCCCTTCAAACCGAAACACATTACTGCTTACAGTTGAATAACTGGCAAAGGTGTGGTACTTCCCCAGGCGGACTGCAGTAAGTCCTACATGTATGGCTCTATGCAACACCAGCAATGTCTCCACCACCAGTAACACTATTCATTGTAAAATAGCTAGTATACAATTTTACTACGAATTCTGATGTAGTTAGGTCTAGCTAGTAGATATACCTGGGTATGTCTTAAAACTGCATCCAGAACAACCGGAGGACGGGCAGCACCGTCCTCTCGGTTCACGTCAGTGAGCAATCTACGATCCCCAAGCCGCCTACCAAGCGAGGAGATTGTGGCAACCCCTTCTTATTAAGGGGGAGGCCGAAGCCAGCAGTGGACGTCTTCTGGCTGATGTATACTGACGTGATTTTGACACTTCGTTATATTTATATGGGATTTCTCACGTTTAATTAAGTCGGATAAGACTAGTTTGTATTACATCCGGTGACCCTTTTCAAGGTGTGCAATTGGAGCTCTCCTTGCTTCACCCACTGAGTTACTTTCACCTTTCTATCTGTTGAGAATTCCGAGTGTTTCTGGGTTGTACCCAACCATCTGTAAAATCACTTTATAGTAAGTATTTTTACCTGAAGTCTATTTTGGGCAGTCTATCTATTTCGCTGGCTGCTGCGATAACCATCTGTCGAGTAACCAGCACAACAGAAGTCGTGAAGCGTCTTATGTCTAGAAACAAAATTATGTAGTCATTTCGGTGGCTATCATAATAATTATTATTTTGTACTTTGTTTAGCGTCATATTTTAAAAAGTGGCGTGGATTTGAGACATTTTTTATTTTACATTATGTACCTAGTATTTCTTGCGTTAAATTTTGCAGGATACTCTATTATTGAGATTTGGCGGCTATAACACTAGCTTGACGTTATTTTTATCAACCGACTACAAAAAAGGAGGTTCTGACAACAGTATGTTTTTGTTTGTTTGTATGTTACGCGACACTCCACCAATTATGAACAAAATTTGTCGTTTTTTTTTTGTTTGGTAGGTTAAAATATTTCAGAGGTTGTATAGATACTAGCTCAGTTGTATAAATGACAGTAAATCCGCAAAAAATAAATAACAATAACGTCACACTAGTTTTTATTTAGCAGTATTTTGCTAAAATTAAACGTGAGTAAAGCTGCTTATAATATAATACGCTTTAGAAAAAAACCGACTTCAACTTCCTGGATATACATACATACCTGGATGACATCTTCATATTTTATAGTAATTTTATAGAACTGATTTCGATAAAATGTATATGGGACCACCTCTGAAGTATTACCTACCAAACAAAAAAAAAACATAAAAATCAGTTCATAATTGGCGAAGTAACCGCGTAACACAAATACAAAAAAATTAAAATAAAAAATACCTTCAGGCGATTTGAGAACCTCCTTTTTTGAAGTCACTTGAAAAGCGGTTTTCCGTGCCGTAGTAGTAGTGCCATTATAGTAAAATCAACCTGGGAACTATTATTTCAATACAGTGGAATGAAGTGGGTAATATACACGATATTACTGCATTTTGAATATTGTAATTGTTATTTTATGGCAATTTGACCTACAAATATATCAGGCACTGTAGTATACTATATAACTTGACATTGTTTGTTTGTATCAGTGGCCTTGCTACCTTACCGGGTCACCGGTGTGGTGAACGGCTAGCTCGAGGGGTAGTGGGTTCTGTGTGCGCTCTGCGGGCCTGCCTCTGGCGGGTGAGATGGGGTTAGACCTACCTATCCGAGATAACTAATTCTAACAAGGGCGCCACCAGCACGATAATGCTGGGAAATGAGACAAGGAATTAGCGTCCAAATCTTATGTATTGTAAAATATGTTCTTCAATTTCTTACCATTGTACATCAATGACGGTTCTGTTAGTTATAGGTACATTCTTTAAGATATTTCTATTATGTTAGTACATTTGTTAAACAATGTAAAATGAAGTACTTAGGTACTAGGTTAAGTATAGATAAGTTAAACCTTTAATATTGTAGTTCTAAGTTTTAAAGTTACACCAAAGGATTGAGACAGAAGGGCCAGTTCTGCTCGTTGAAGTTAAATTTACAATTCTTGATCACATAATTTCTAGTTAAAGTCCAAAAACATTCTAGGTTCTTTCTTCGTTGTAGACACTTGACTGACGTGAGAAAATTAAGACAAAATTGACATACCAAATGCGCGTGGCATTAATATTGATTAATTGGGCTTCACCAAGACATATTTCTGCTTCTAAATGTTATTGCGACGTATTCACGCCGAAATCAAAATGGTAGGCTACGAGTCATTTCGCAGACATGGACGCTTTACAAGCACAAACACTAAACCAAAACAAAAGAGCGGCGGAATCTGCAACAAATGAGACAACGACGTTATTTCTAATTCTACTATAATTTAGGTACGTGGATTTGGAAACAAGACGAGATGGGTTTCTTACCAATCCACCGCTTTGGACCTCATGGAATTGTTGGTGGCCATGCTATCATCATCTGCACGGCAATCATCCCAAGTACTGTGGAAATCAGTGAAAATGATAATCCTCGCTTCAATCTCCAGCGGGCAACGAATCAGGTTGAAAACCAAGTAAAATAACTTACTATTCTGCGGTGTGGTATTTAATTCACAGGAGCGGATTATTCGCCCGCTTACTCCATCAAAAACCAAAGTTAAAAAGGATGTTGCCAGGACTTGCCGGCGTAAAAACAAACAAAACTTTTCTTTCTGAATCGATAAATCAATAAAGGGCTGTTTACACGCTGTCAACGTGTGGAAAGACACTAATGAATTCTGTTCTCAATGAAAAAATTACAGGAATCTACGAAATGTCAATGTCAACATTATTACGTTACTTACTCTATGGTCAACATCTCAAACGTCATACTGTCAAGCGATATGTAAACAAAATCATAAGGGTTTCTAAAACGAAAGTTTTATAAAAAGATGTGTAAAATATTGTGATATCCCACACAAAATGATAAGCCACATCATATTTAACAAGTTATTATGTTCCACCGGCGTTCTTCAGTGAGGAAGGACTCCTGAAGATACGAAGCAAATGACAACAAAAATGTTTCTAGATTCTCTTACTTCTTTGCCTGAAGAACCCCTTCGACTGATGGGAGAAAACCCACAGGATACGTCTGAGCGTCGAAGAACACAAAACAAAGGTTTGCAACAAAAAACATGATAAGGTTTTTGCAATGCAACAGCCTATACCGATATTATACCACTTACATCATGCGCGGAAACTTTGAATAAAAAATCAAAATGGCGACGGCGGCGGTGGCGGAATGGCGGTGGATATGCCAACTTCCATAGAAAAATGGTAGAACCCCTTTCAACGGTCCCACTGAGTACGATGATCTCTGATTACGTCGTCATCAATGATGTTTCTCATTGGTGGAATATGACGGGAAGACTCACGTTTAATTAAATCGGATACTCCGACTATAGTAGTTTTATGTGCCTCGTAAAGTTAGGGAGGCCATAGAGATTAGAAAGCGCCCTAACTTCAATAGAGACGGGGGATGGAATCTGCCACCGACTTGGAGACCCTGTCTTCATGGGGCCCGCGAGGGTGGACGCGTATCTGGAGGCGAGCTGAGCGTGGTGAGCTCCGCGTGCTGGAATATTCCCGACACCGCACGGGAAGATTCCAGTGATGAAGAGCTCCAGAGAGCGCTGGCGCAGCACGACACTCTACCCGCCCCCACCACCTCGCACGCAGAGCAACCGCTGTCATCACGCGCGCGACGCGCAGCGGCCCCCAGTGCTAAGCAGGACGCAGCTGCACGCGCGTCGGGCTCTGTTTTCACTATTTGAAAAAGGTCACCGGATGTGATCGAAACTATAGTCGGAGTATCCGATTTAATTAAACGTGAGTATTCCCGTATAAATAAAACTAAAATGTGTCAAAACCACGTCAGTTTTCATAATACAAAATGATGGGAAGAGTTACCCATAGGATAGTAGAGCATTCCCATCCACGGGTAGGTCTCGATGGCTGCCACCCCCTCATACACCACGGCCGCCGGGGAGCGGTCCCAGCCACATGAATCGTTCATTGCATTGCTTTCTACGAATTCAGAGTAAGATAACGTAAATTCCATTGAAAAATATGGGACACCAGACTATGTTGTAACTACCTATACTAGCAATTGAGTGTGTATCAATCTCTTGCTGAAAAATATTATAGATAACTACTACTATTAACATTATATCATAGGTTTGCTGAGTACTATCATTGTATGGATAATTAGTCTGAAATAAAGTTTTTTTTATCATTTTCAATTGTGGTGTTATCTTTTACCAAACATCACTCTACTTGGAGTTTTGACAGAACGCAGAGACGTCATGTGGCTGCATTAGATTATGTTCAAAAACTTGTTTTTTTAGCATAAAGTAAGTAAGTTCGTATAGGCTGAGTGTCAGAGTTAATGTGCCGCGCGAAGGCCTCTGACATGGCTGGCGGTTGTTGTTATAGAAACTAGAACAAACAACCGGGACCAACAATTTTACGTGTTATCCGACCCACGGTAGCGCTCAGAAATAAATGCCACTCACGGTCACCCATCCAAAGACTGACCGGACCATCCGTTGCTTAAGGGGCGACTAATGCCAAAAGTAAGTAAAAGGTGTATTTTTAAACACATAGTTTATTGTATATTGTATAGTTTAATGATAAATAACGTAAGTATTCAGATTAAAAAAATACTACAGGTAGGGGAAAAATCTAAAGAGGCCGAGTAACCGAATAGAATTTTGGAAAACAATCTGGTTTATTTAAAAAAAAAATACAAATTACCAACAAAAAAAAACTGATTTAATTCAAATGCTCTAAGTTATCAGCGACAGCACCACATTATTTTTTACGAATTACATAACCAAACTAATGTTTTAGCACAGTAGCCGTTTATAATTTTTATTTCATGCCTACATTTTGAATAGTTAAATAAAATTCCACCTAAATTGCTCAAAGCCATCATCATCATCAATTGTATCATGCTATTTTCGACTCTAAACTAATGCAAGACGCGCGGGTGAAATCTGATATTTTTCTGGCATTAGTCGCACTCTTAACATCGGTGATCGTTTAGATTCACCTAGACAAGCTACGCCACGAGCGCTACCTACCTACTTTTTAGCATGACAGTGTTCTTAAAATGCCTGCCTGCTGCCTGTATGCTGCTTAATGTCTTGTTCATTACTTATTTATTTATTTAATCATGTGCACAAGTATAAGTGCGCACAAAGAGCGATGAAAAAATGAAGGGAAAAAAATCTCTACTTACATAAACTCTGCATAAAAAAGAATACCTAGTCATTGGCTTACCTAAACAATAAATCAAAATTAAAAATGAGACCACAATAACAACTTTCATTACTAAACATCACTACATGTCATCATCGCTTCCACCAAAACCTATAATCGCACTGGGATAAACTGTTGGGCAAAAAACCGGAATCTGCAAGAATTATGTTTGATAAACACCTGAACAAACGGATGAATTTTCATGTTTGTATCAATTGAATGGATTCTGCAGTAAGCATAGATGGTAAATAATAAACCGATACAGTCATCAGATGCCTTGGAAGACATGTGATCAGTATTAAAAAACCCTAGGTCGGGCTAAGCTATCGTTATTGGGTTTTCATCGGACACACTTCGGAAACTGTATCGTCTGAATCTTATATCTTGCCCATGCTACTATCGGACGGCCTGGAGCTCGAAAAAGTGACATCGTTTCAAGGTTGAAGTTCCAAAAACTGGACGAATCGGTTTGATTCCTATTTCATTATTTACATAACACTAATTAATTTTAGTCATAAATTTAATAAATTATCTTTGTCCCTTGAAGAGCACTAGTCATCGCAACACTGGGTATCCTACAGCGATGGCTAGGGTCTGAAAACTGTAATGCGAAACGAAAACAAACATAATTCTCTTGCACGTCTATTGTCTAAAATAGAAAGTTTATTTACTATTTATTTCGTTTACTTTTTTGGAAGATTTGTAGTTTAGAGGCAATTATTATAGGCGTTGTTTTATATCACAGATTACTGAATAAAAAAAAAAGAGAATTTTTCATTGAAGGTTGAATTTTTCATGTACAATCGTCCCAGATCTCCGAGATACAGGCTTTGCCTAGTTCGGAGATCGCAGTAAATAATTTTAAGATAAACATGGTTGTCCTTTAACGTTAGACTATACATTATAATAAGATAAGATAATTATGTTTCTTTCCTATGTGTGGATTTAATAAAATATTTTTCATTTTCATTTTTTTTTGTTTGAAAATATTTGTAAGTATGCATTTTACTAACAAAAAAATATTTAATTTAATAACTATAATGTTACTAAACGCATGTCTCCAATCATGTTTTCATGAAATAAATATATTATATTATATTATTGTGCGAATCGGTATATCGTGGAATGCGCTCCGCCGCAGAAGCGCTATCTTAGCGCCGCAACGTTGCGGCTGCGCCGTTGCCGCAACTTCCGGAGCAGGTATTTCCTGATAGATGCAATCTGAGTGCCTTCAAGTTGAGTAAATTGGCTTCTTCTAAGCAAGCGCGCTCTATCGTGGACCGCATGATGCGCAAAGGCAAACCCATTACTCAATAGAAAAAATGACAACAGAATCCTCACCTTAAAGAGTAGGCAATGCACCAGCAAAGCTTCTGGTGTCACAGTTGTCCAAAACTGGCGGTGGCCTCTTACCTTTAGGAGAACCACTAGGCAAAGTTACAAACATGTTACTCCGTCTACATTATAATACGCTTTTAAAAAAAAATACAACCGACTTAAGCTTCGAATACCTGGATGACATCTTCATATTTTCTAGTCATTTTGATTTAAAAACCAAACTACTTACCTGATTTTGATAAAATTTATATGAGACCACCTCTGAAGTATTACCTACCAAACAAATTCTATCATATCTTAACCTATCATCAAAATCAGTTAATAATTGGTGGAAAAATCGCGTAACAAACATTTAAAAAAAAAACATACAGTCGAATTGATAACCACCTTTTTTGAAGTCGGTTGAAAAGGTGTAACAAAACTGTCACTCCTTCATATTTTTTTACTTCATAAGGTGTAACAAACATGTTACTCCTTCATATTTTTTATTTCAGAAGGAGTAACAAACATGTTAATCCTTAACGCTGAAACGACTAAACGGATTTGAATAATATTTCGTAAAGAGATAGCTTACGCTTTGGCACATAGGCTACTTTTTATCCCAGGGATCGCGGGTAAGCCCACGGGGAGCAGCCAGTAATGTAAAACGTTATGATCTAAATATTGTAACAAAAAGACTCTAATGTTATTATGAAAACTGACGTGGTTTTGACACATTTTTGTTTTATTTATACGGGAATACTCACGTTTAATCGTTCACGTGCTAAGCAGGACGCAGCTGCACGCGCGACGGCCCCGTTTTCACTCTTTGAAAAAGGTCACCGGATATGATCGAAACTATAGTCGGAGTATCCGATTTAATTAAACGTGAGTATTCCCGTATAAATAAAACAAAAAAGACTCTAGTTAAATATGGTTTGCAACAACAGTAGGTACCTACCTAGTTTTGTATCTTTGCTATGGCGTAGTGTATCTAGTAGATAGTCGTATTTTTAACCTAAGATCTAAGTAAGACAAGTAAGTATAATCTTGAAATTTAACTTGACAGCTTAAATATACAGTAGCCTATTCTTTCTTTGAGACAATAAACTTACACAAAAAACAGACATTTAAATAACACTTATCGTTAGTTTTTTGTCACACAGCCCCATCTCTGCATGATGCCGGCTGTAGGTACCCAAGGCGCTGGTCTTCCGTTATACCACCAGCAGGCCTAACATGCGCACCGCGAGAAAAATTTCTCGATTCTACAAAACAGGACAAGGCTACGAATCTGTATAAGTTTGTCTCGTTTTCGCACGACATAAAGACACGACAAAATTTTCTCGCGGTGCGCATGTTAGCCCTGCTGGTAGAACGTAGACGCGTAAAATATGAATGTGAAACCAATAACCTAATTAGTTCGTTAAAAACTTCGGTGCGCCAACCCTGAATACCGTTGCAGTGACATCGTTAAACAGAAAAGGTAAAACTATCGACCGAATTTTCTTCCTATCCTATAGGGTTGCCTCACATAGGATTCTGAATTATTTTCATGATATATGAGGACTTTCCTTGTCTCTCTATAGGTCTCGATCTTCACTCTCTTTTTTGCACTGAGCCTTCGCGTATATATTTTATTTTACTCTAGTAAATTTATGAGGACTTTCGTAAGACATAAATTAAAAAAAACATCACACATCTGTCCGAATCTTTAAATGTTATTTACTCGTATTTTTCAACAAATCTTGACGAAACTTGGTATACAGGTCCGACAATTGCATAATATATTTTGTCTATTTTTGATTGGAAGGGTATTTCCCCTAAAAAGAAGGTAAATTTACCATTTACCCGCCGATTATGGTGATATTTGGCAAGTCAACTGTAAATCTCATACAGTTTTGGTTCTTTTCTATAATTAAATGGTTTTACTTTTATTAGACTTGGATTACCAGGAAGAATATGCATACACCTAAGTACGGGTTTATACAACAATTATTTGCCGTGTTAATGAAAGCTCTGTCCAGCATAAAATGTAAACAACTATCTAACTTACAAATATATTTTTCAGGCCGTCAACAGCTGCATAGATTCTTAAAACATGGCACAGTACCCAGTATTTTTCCTTGGACTAGATTATCGACAACGCCCTTAACAAGATCAGATAGATTTAAGCAACGATTAACAAGAAACTTAATTTTGCTACATCCGGACCGCCGCCGCCCGCCGCTGACGCCATCTGCGAAATTTTTTGTGGATCCTTATTGAGTTTCGCGGCGTCTACTGTTCGTAAAACTAGTATTCTAGTAGTATCAGCGCCAACCCTAAGTAGTTGACTTCGTTGTGTCTTCGAGGCAGCCCTGTCGCTTTGTCGTTCAAATACGACGGAAGATGCCGGTGACAGAGAATTTCACTCGTTTTGTTTGTTTGTAAACGAAATACCAGAAGGAGAGGCGACGACCGACGAGACAAAATCGTACCCAAAGAGTGTAGCTGATATTTTAAGTTTTCTCTAATATTTTTAACGAGGCTAGCAGACTCATCGTCATAAAACGCTGGTTAAAGATAAATTAGTCAGTAGATATTTCGAACTACATTTTGTTGAAAAAGTAATTATTTTGGATAGTTCCAAATACAAATTTTCATGACCAAAAGTTCAAAAACAAAGGAGTTTCATACAAAAGTTTCCCCTCTTCTTTACCTCTTAAGGGGTCGAATTTCGATAAATCCTTTCTTAGTACACCTCTACGCATCAAGACAAATACACCCTCCAAATTTGAAGTCTGTACGACCAGCGGTGTAGGCTGTGCGTCAGTCACTCTGCGCATAAAATATTGTCTATTGTCTATTGTCATCAACACAAATAGGTACACACATAAGAGGATTTTTTGAAATTTTACCCCTAACGGGGTAAAAATGGGTGCAACTTTTGTACGAAACTCCGAAAGAGTCCAAGTCCGAGTCTATGTCTATTGTAAAAGCAAGCTCAGTATGTTCTGATACGAACCTATTCTGCGTACAAACACCATGTTTTTGGTAACAACTAAGCTTGTAAGTCGTTGCTAAGAGAAGCTCTGCGGTAATCCTGGACTAGCGTAGATTAGGCTTGTGGCGACCGAGTGTTCTAAGTGTAGTTACCTTGTTTTACTCTGTTGGTAAGTCGCTTCTAATAGTGCATCCACTAGTTCCACGTGATTTAGATAATAGAGCTGTCGTGATTCTTACAATATATCCGAAAATTGGCTCAACAGTTGTATACACAATATTACTGTATAGCACAGAATAACATAATAGTACTACAATGCAGCGCGCGCTTCAGCACTACAGTGTATATCGAAACTGTTTTATACAATTGGAGTACAAATTAGCTTGCACTAAATATGATACTATTGTAGTTAGGTATAGAAAACAAGCCGCCACAAGTCCCCAAGTCCCTGCTAGCGTAGGGATTATGGCAGCCCCTCCAACTACACAAAAACAAAAGGTTTGTATCGAGGCCAATGAAAGTCTAGAGACAACCCAAATGCTCAAACCCACTATAGTTATAGATATACCTATATTATGATTCAAAAATGTTTTGATGCGTTTTCCATGGGAATGAGTCTCCTGTACGTACTGTACTTTTTTCTGTGATATAACTATTTATTACAAGAAATAATGGAGATCGGAGATTTTGATACGAATATATTGTGGCACAGTATAAATAATAGTATGTACATTCTAATTGCACAACAATAATTAAATGTGTCTGATTATTTTGTAAATAACTAATTAAATTAAATTAAAATTAATTTATTTCGGGCTTCACCCATATCACATTAACAACTGAATCATAATAATATCAAATTAATAATTAAATCAAAGTTCCTAAACAAAAACAGAATAATAATCACTAAATAAGAAAATAATAATAATATAGTAATAATGTACCCTGATTAGGTTGTAAGCTGTTCTATACTTCTGGCGTGCAATAAAGTTGTATTGTATTGTAAATTCAAAATAAAAAGTAAATAAAACACGTAAAAAATTTTTTTTTTAACTAACTAATTATTTCTATTCTAATTTTTAATTGCATTATAATTATATTGTCGAATAACTGTCAATTAATTTAAGCACGTTTTTCCACGAGACGTTTCACGACACCGTAAATTACTGTGACGATTCAGCGGGGCATATACAATCCTATCCATCTTTTTTCCACGGCACTGACGACACCCGTTTTTTGGACGATTTTAGGCTATATCGTCGGTTTCGTTGAAACTGACGTTTTTTTACTGTCACGATGTAGCGGCTGCAGGAACAAGCATGGACTTTTACACAGTGCCGTCAACGACAACGACACCACACTTCACTAACCTTTGTTTTAATGGTGTATTTAGAGGTACGATAATAGTACATTTAGAAATAAATCAACCGACTTTAATTTCGCTTACTGGATAACATATTTTTTCGGGTACGGATCCGTGCTCCACCTAGGTTCTCCCCCTGGGTGAAGTATGGGGTACTTTACGAGTCCTCGCGCTCTAACTGTTAATATTTTTATATCAATTGTTTTTTGTTGCATCTTCTTCTTCTCAAGTAAAGCAGGATTGCTAGAAGTTGCCGGCGATTAAAATCGGGGTACATGATGTGCGTGCGTACCTGAAGATTACCAAGCCGAGATTGCTGTCGTGTCGTCTCGTGGAAAACTTACAACGACACCGAAATTTTACGGTGTCGTTACCGTTTACGGTCACAGTAAAAAGTTCGTACTGGTCTTCGTGGAAAAACGACCTTAAGGCTAATATTTTATTTTATCTAATAAGTTTGCTGTTGTCTATCTAGCATGAGGTTTATACCTATAATTGAAGCGGCTTTTATCATGTGAATTGTGTGCTTATCTAAGTTAATGAATTTGTATTGGTGGTTGCTTTAAACGTTTAAAAAAATATAGTAATACGTACAGTACGTACCTACATAAGTTCACTCCGCAAATAAATATAAATAAATAAGGACTCTATCTACGAGGCAATAAAGTAGCAATTCAACTCGCACAGCGCTGTATACCGCTTGCTTTATTCACCTAGATAGCCGCTCTCTTTCTATCACGTAGCTCTATCTCTCCTGACACGGCATGTGTACCGTTAGGGTTGTCGTCTTGATATTTACATAGAATCATCATCAGCCTGGAGACGTCCACTTGTAGCACCCAGTGCGGTGCTACGCTATGACGTCATCAGCTACGCCACGGCGGCGCCGAGCGAGTGCTACGCCGTACCATCCCAGGGCTACGCGAGGGAAAGATGCGGGAAAGGACCTCACTTCTAATGGAACTACATTCCGAATACACGTATATTTTTTTTCTTAGTTTTTGGCATCGCACGTTGTGCATTCTGCCAGTGTCAAGTTTATGAATTTTCACGTTTATTTGTTATCATGAAGTCAAATATGTCATGAAATCACAGTCAGCCACACGAAACCAGTTATAGTCGAGTCCAAGTCATGCCCTAGTAAAGTTGTGGCGACTTTACTATGAGCTTCTACGGAGTTTTGAAAACAACACGAAAAGACATGTTTCACCACATTATATCACTTGCCCACACTCGTGCACGTAATTCGACACCCAATGAATAAAACACCACTATTTTAATTCATTAACATACATTAATTCGCGAAAAAACACAAGTTTAAGAAAATAATAGAATGCAACGACATGATTTTTCCGTGTTCCCGCCAAAACTCATACAAGTACTTACTAGTAACTAATATATCACATGACTAAATGACTAGGTGAACTTTAGACCCCCATTTTTTGTCTATGCCACACCATATTTAAAAGAACAAAACAAAAAAAAACAAATCGGTCGAGCCATTTTCATGTTTTTGGGAGAAAATGTACCTGTCTTAAATAACATAGTGAAAACAGAAAGAACACAAAAAACCATTAAGAGTTTCCACTTTTAGAAATATTATTAAAAACATAAGACGCTATAAACAGTTGCATAGTTAGAGTAGAAATAAACAAATGTAGTACAAATATAAAGAGCAATAAGCACATGAATGAATGAATGAATGAATGATTTATTGGTCTATGAAACTAGGTTAGTAATAGTAATATTTCAAGGTTAGTGCTCTAGTTTCTACCTTAAGAGGCTTACAGACCTAAATAAAAAAATAATTGAAGTACCTATACAATCAAAACATTATTAAAAAATAATGTACACCGAGAAGAAAGAAAAAAATATGGAAAAGTACTGAGTTATTTTATATTTTTATTCAATCTAATGAATAGGAAAATGTCGAAAGACTTTGTCTCCTAACCACAATCTAGTATTATAGATACCTATACCGCCAACATTAATGAAATGAGATAGCTTTCTAAGCTATCCCATGATGATGATGTAATTACTCGGTGAACCCTGAAGACGTTCGTCAATGTTCGACGTTCTGTTATCTGCGATCAGTACGTGCTTGGAGTCCGTCGTGGAATCTGATAACGTCTCTTCACTGATGGAGAGGGTTTGATGATACGGTGACGATGGCTTTCGTAGCAACGGTTAAACTCTTAAACAGAGTGTTAGCACGGAAAATTTAATTACTTCTCGTGTTAGTTAGAATCACCACTCAGCCAGAAGCGTATGGGGAATGTCCGAAGACATATTTTTTACTGGCATAAACCTTTATTATCTACAACTAACTATACAAAGACTACTTAAGTATCCTACTACACAAAAAAAAACAAAAGGATTGTATCCAGACATTCCAGACCGATGAAAGTCTAGACAATCCAAATGCTCAAAACCACTACCAGTCGGCAGCGTAACCAGCATGCTGCATGCAGCATTGTCATGCTGGATGGATAGCCATTTGGTTATGCGTTGGGATAAAATAAACGCCAGCATTTTGATCACGCGTCGCGTCGACCAGGCGCGCCGAAATGTTTTTGAAAAAAACTTGACTCCACTCCCGGCGACGGCCAAGCCGAGGTTCGTACCGTCTGAGGTGCCCTTGAACTAGTCGCCTTTAACCTAAACCTAGGCCGAGCGCCATTTGCGCTTGCCTAAAGTCCGGTGACGCTGTAGAGGCCATCTAAGGTCAACACACCAGTCATTCATAAAAATAAAAGTTTTTGATAAGATGATGAGCTCCCCACGGACCCAATGTCTCAACACCAAACTGTTCAAATATCTAACCTCTGCCAAGGTTAGCATATTTGCGCCGCTTGTGCTGCTCCGCCGAATTTGCCGCCGCACCAGCCCTACTCTGTGTCTCAGGAAGATGAGACGGTGCCAAAGTATCGACGCAAGTTGCGTCCCATACAAGGGGCCGTCCCAACATCCAAGGCACAAGTGTCATACCGTCAGGTCTTTTGCCATCGTCACGCGCAAGACCTATTGTGACAATATAATAATCGAGATATTTTCAAGGTCAGAGTGAAAAGGTACCTCTAAGTCTGCGTGCTTCATCTTGGGCCGCATTGTTGACCAGCAGGCAAGTCGGTGGTCAAACGCGAACGTGTACGTGTTAAAAAAATATAGGTAATATTTATAGTTTTCCATTCGTAAATAACTTTCGTAGCTAACTATCAAAAATATTTTTATTTATTGAGGCTGAAGGACTTGATGACATTTATAATTTTTTTTTAAAGTCAGAAGGCGAAATCATACAATCATTTGTCTCAAATGTACCTACTGCAGGATTATATATTATTTATTAGCGATTTTATTTGCGATAGTGGACTGTTCCATACATTTTGTCCAAGATCGATGAACCTTTTTGTATGGATCTGCTGTTTCTTTTTTTTCGTGATTTCAGGTTTGGCCCCATAGTAAAAGTTGTTCATAATGATGAGTACAATGATATCCTAGAAGGATAACGGTTTTCAAACTACAGGGTGTTAGTTTGAACAAACCTATTGATTGATTGATAGGTCTGTACCTAAGCTAGGGAGCTAAGTAGCATACGAAAAGCATATAAAATGAGAGTCACGAAATCAGTACACAATCAAATTAAGCGTAACCAAAATGGCGCTTTCAGCGCTGAAGCCGTTGAATGCCACTGAAATATTCATCGCGCAACCACACTGCGAGCCTATTTATATGAATAATTTAAAGCTATTACACACGGACCGTTGCTTTCTGGCGTGCTGTGATTGCCTGGATTTTTGAGACATTGATATTTAAGTTACTTACTTGGAGGATCCAGCGACAATGATAAGATGAATTGAAGGGAAATAAGCGCACAGATTTTGAAGACTATATGTTGAGCGCCGGCTCTCCACTCGCTTCAGTCATACCCTGCTTTTGCGACATGCGAGCCGTACGATACGACAATACAAACTTCTAATACATATACATGTGTTCTCTTTTTGTCATACAGTAATTGGATTCGTTATCTCTATTTTCCGGCAAAAGTAATATGCATACTTTTAGCTAGGTATGCTTGATTGTGTTGACTTGTTAATTTTGATCGATTTGCAAGCGCTGGGTTCGTCCATTCCATTATCACCGTCGTTGCCACTAGGCCACATGCGCTTGGGAAACGTCCTAAGCCTTTAGTTATTTTTTTCACAGGCGTTTCTTCTGTTCATGCTACGCGATGACCTCAAACAATGCAATGCAACCTCGACTCTACGAAACTCTTTGCAAAAGTGCTCACAAGATGGCGGTGGCTTTGTTTTGGCGCGAAATGCCGCGCGAAATCCAAAATCGTCTTCGAGCAATATGGCGTCTGCTCCTTCGCGCCAGAATAGCTGTCACTTTCATTCTTGCAATACCGTTATATTTTCGACTCTAAGTGCGAACTATAAGGTTTATTTTGTTAATGGTGAGAGTAAAACAATGTTGGCAGTATACAAAAGACTGATTGTGGCGACGGAAGCCCCGTGAGATGCGTACTCCTTTGTAGTTCACTCGTAGGTTCAGGAAAGGAGATTGTAGATTTTTAGGGTTCCTTGACACATAGTTTTGGTAAACATTAGTCCATAGTTCACTCTTCCGATAATGTTTAACTATTTTAGTAAGTATCCGAATAGCTGATAAATATTTTATTTTTAGCTATGTAAGTAGATATAGATTTGTAGGTAAATAGTCCTTCTCCCGAGCTGTGACCTCGGGACCTCTACATATCTATTCACAGTTTCTTAATTGATTTGACTCATAAACGTAAAAACATACTAAATGTCGGTTCGCAAGTTATCGTCATACAAGCACAAGGTTACGCGTAATGTTTTTACGAAGCCGAAAGGAGGTCATTTTACCTCATCATGATGAACTACTTTTCACTATGAAGCTAGCCATGAATTTGTGTAACACTGTACCTATAGTACATGTGCTAATTAGTTGCTTCGTTCGGTCAACTGAACTCTAAATAGAGCTCTATTGATAATGCTTTGGTTTAGAGTCTGAGCAAAAGTATTGCTTAAGACTTACACATTGGGTACCATTCGTTATGACTATACAGGGTTACACGCAACAATGCTACTAAACTAAAAGATGATCATTGTTCTCATCATTGTGAACAACCTTCGATTATTTTTGTTTTATTTATACGAGAATATTCACGTTTAAGTAAAACAAAATGTGTCAAAACCACGTCGGTTTTCATAATCTTCTATTAATAATTATATATTTTTAAATTGGGCAATTGCCTTTATTATCTACAACAAAATACATACAATCCACCGAAATAAACTATACTTATAGCCTGTCACACAAACACAAATGTAGGTATTTTATTCAAACCTATGTAAGTATAGAGTCCACCAAATGCTCAAACTTGCTCAAACTCAACAAAACAATGCTTCAACAAAACCATTAGGTTTTGTTGCACAATTTACGGATCGTACGAAACGAACGGATCGTGCCACGTCCGGCCAAGCAGAAAAGGTGATTAAAATTCTCAAGTCATTTAATTAATTACTAATATTATGCTCACGAATCACTCAGGATTTTCTCCACTTAAAATCATTCCGAGCAAACTCTACCAACTCTACCGACTATACCGACTATACCGACTCGAGACTCGACTGACTCGACCGACTCGACCGATTTGACCGACTCTACCGACTCTATCGACTCGACCGACTCTACCAACCCCCCCCCCCCCCCCCCCCCCCCCCACCTTCCCTCCTTTGAATGAACTACCCAAATATACATTTTCATCACTATAACTTCAAAAACAAAGAATTTTCCATACAACATTCCACACCCCCTTTCCACCCCTTAAATCGTCCGTGTCAATTTTTTTTATTTTAAATGAACTATCCAAATCCAAATTTTCGTGACTAAAAGTCAGTCAGTCAGTCGGTCGGTCGGTCGGTCGGTCGGTCGGTCGGTCGGTCGGTCGGTCGGTCGGTCGGTCGGTCGGTCGGTCGGTCGGTCGGTCGGTCGGTCGGTCGGTCGGTCGGTCGGTCGGTCGGTCGGTCAGTCTCGGTCGGTCGGTCGGTCGGTCGGTCGGTCGGTCGGTCGGTCGGTCAGTCGGTCAGTCAGTCAGTCAGTCAGTCAGTCAGTCAGACACGACAGAGCCTTTTATTATATTAGATATATATCAATATGTGAACAAGCTAGTATTTATACATCAAGCCACGTATGTTGTAAGTATTTACGATAGATAACAAGTCATCGCGTGATAAGATTATTTTCTTTGATTTATTGTATCAAAGCTAATTTTTTATTATCAAACGATCGAAAAAAATAAAAAATCGCACGCGTTACGAAAATATTGGCTTATTTTACCCACTCAAACAAATAACAACTCTAAGCTGAGAGGATAAAGCCACATAATTTGCATACAATTATTGTCGACAGTGAATGATACTTGATTTCAGGTCTAGCCCCATTGTAATAGGTTTTTTTTTTACAATAATGAGCGTCTTGGCATCTTTTTTCGCTGATTACTACGATTAGGAACGTAGTGTCATCCTGTTTATACGAACCTGTACATATGCATACCATATCTGTATTTGGTACAAATAGTGTACCTACGTACTTAGGTTAAAATAACATAAAATCTTGTAAAAACTAACAATCATCGAGGCTTACTAAATAATAAACTATTTAAATGATATTGGTGGTATAATAACTTATGGAACCCCTTCTCGCTACGACTGACGCGCGCTATCCCGTATTTTTCTCTGCATTTATTTATACAGACATCTGACGTTTCCAGACCTCTTTTGTTTTCGAGCTCAAAGTGCCTCGACAAAGGGCAAAGTGGCGAATTTTCGCCAAAATTCTCCCTTTTACGTAGGCAGGTACTTACGGAGTCAATTTAGTCCGTTTTTAGGGTATTTTTCTTTAATTTAAAAAGTTCCACTTTTTTTATTCGCACAGCGAGGTTGAATTCTCGGCCGGAGACTGTGTTCTCCGTAACGTACAATATGGACGTCATCAAATTTAGAGCAAAATAGGTTTTTTCTAGGTCTAGATAAGCGGTACTTCATCCTAGACCAAATCGTTGCTTAAGGTCAGGTAGGGAGTGCTCAAAGGCAAACCTATTCTGTTTTTTTTTTTAAGTTGAATTATTAGAGCTTTTCTCTACTTGATTATACAGTTATTTTTCCTCGCGGCTAATCCCCAGATTGATTAATAGTTACTACGTAAGCAGAAGCACAAACTATAATTTCATCTGTGATGGCAGTCTATAGAGAATAATTTGGTAATTGACCTCAACCAGAAAGAATGTAAATGTACGACCGACGTGGCTGAAACCAGCGATGATGATAATGGAATGGACAGGCCTGGCGCTTGCAAATCGATCAATATTAACAAGTCAACACAATCAAGCATACCTAGCTAAAAGTATGCATATTACATTTGCCAGAAAATAGAGATAGCGAATCTAATAAGGGGCCATCCATAAGTACGTCACATGAATTTCATGATTTTTAGACCCCTCACCCCTCCTTGTCACGGGTGGTCACATTTGTGACCACCGTTTGTCTCCCGAGGCAAAACCGAGGGTGATAAACATGAGATCTGAGGATTCTTTACTTGCTCCCGTGGTATGTACCTATACGATTTTACGTGCCTCTGCGGGGAGGAAGTGGTTCTTTCACTCCGCGTAGCGGGGCTAAAGTAGCCACTTTAGCAACGCAGGCACGTCCATACATACAGCTGTTGAATAATTATAACTATAACCTCCTCCTTTTTTAAATTCTGTTAATATAACAGTTTCTTTTGAACCCCGTCAGGCGCAGCCGCAGCATTAATAGAAGAGAGGAGGATAACTTCATTTTACAATAAGAATGTTTTATAGTTATAAATCTTCCTACTTATATAGGTATGTACCTACTCGTGTACGATTTTTATTTGGTAAAAAAAACCTGTCAAGTGCGACTTGGACTCGCGCACCGAGGGTTTCGTGTCTTTACAAGAAATAATTACTTTTACCGTAAAATTGTGTTTTTTTGTTCTATTTGGAATCCGTAGTGAGTGCCCGACTCACACTTGGTCGTTTTTTTAGTATTTGTTGTTATACTTAGGAGCTTGGTCTATAAGCAAGTTTGATGATGCTGCTTAATTTTGTGATATCAACAAAAGAAAAAACGTCAAAAAATTCGTTATATTTATTATTAGGTACTAATACATAATATTATATTATTATATTATTACAACTATGTCTCACGTCTTATGAATTAATTAGGTACTAATTATATTTCATTATATATTTATTTAAGAATTTCAATATATTTACTGCCAAAAACACCAATATGATTAAAAAAAACATAAGTCTGTAGGTAGTTTGTTTGTGTTGAATTGAGTTTTTATTTTTTATTTCTTGGCCTTTGGACGTCTTCTGGCTGATGATTGACGTCTCCTAGCTAATATAAATTATTTAGGAAGGTACCTACTTACGTAAAAATATTTGCCAAGGCGTGTTAGAATCGTACTCGTACAGTTTTTACCCTTTATGATTTGGTCTAAAATCCTATTAAGTTTGATGCTTCTATGAATTATAATTTTTACGATATGAATAAACACAAAACCTCTATGAAATCCGTTTCATGCATGAGAAGCACCTTATTATTTTCGATGGTTTGTGTTTTTTTTATTTAATCCGCCACAATAATACTTATTCTGAAGAAAAAAACGACCAGCTGTCTATTACAGTTTGGAAAATATAAAAAAATACGATACAATTCCAATAGATTTATTTGGCATAAATACGTACAAAATTAGATGTGAACTCCGGACTAGTGTTCGCTGTATTTGAGAGCCTGTGTATTTTAATGCCACAAAATAGTAAAGTGTATGTCAACATAAAAATACAGGGCACAATAGTATAGGACGTACAGACATATAGATAGACGACGAAAGCTTAGTGATAGTCTCGTTGGACACCCTTTGGGTACGGAACCTTAAATAATCATCCGAAGGTAAAATTTACATGCACTAATGTATTTTGTAGACATCTCGTTACTAGTCATTAAAATATTTGCTTTTGTTGATAACATTTTCTAGAGATTAATTATATCTTGAATTTTTTGTAGGTATGTCGTGCGCTGTTTGTTTTCTTTCATGATTTATTAGGAGGAATTTTAACAACATTGTTTGGTTAGTTTTATAAGCAAGAGCTTCTATATTTACCTCAATAGAGACACATTATACAGGGCGTTAGTTTGAACACCGTTATCCTTCTAGGATAACTACTACTACTACTACTATGGGGCCAACCATGAAATCACGAAAAAATAAACAGCTGTTCCATTCGAAAAGGTTCATCGATCTTGGACAAAATGTATGGAATAGCTGTTTTTTTTCGTGATGTCAGGGTTGGCCCCATAGTAAAAGTTGTTCATAATGATGAGTACAATGATATCCTAGAAGGGTAACGGTGTTCAAACTAACGCCCGGTATATAATCGAGACGTATGTAGGTAATATTGCGCAGGAAATCGTGAAGCCTTTTAGATGTAATAATTTCGCTTGTCATACGAAAACTATACGTACACTATTCGTAAGTACCTTGATTTATTTATGACCCGTGTAGGTACGTACTTGTGTGCGTGTGTGTACCTAAACAGTTTATTTATTTATTTACTAGCTGCGATAAGAAGATCTATGTTTTTATCCGCGCTTAACAACAGAGAGTTAGTGGTCAAACGAACATTTACTTAAGTACCTATACTATAAAAAAAAAATACTATTGTGTACGCGTGTGTGTAAACATAGGGAGATATTTTTTTTTTAAAAATAAACAAAAACTGACTTCTGGACTATACCGATATTATGTACAACCTTGAAACTAAAAAGTAGAAAAGAATATTTTAATTACATCAAAGCATTAAAGGACAATCGACGATATTATTGATACTTATATACATTTACCAATTTATAATCAGGTATATTTGGAGTCGATGCCAGCCAAACCGCTGCGCGGTGCGAAAGTTTGTTGCAAATGTTCCTCTTGGCTGGCACCGACTCCAAAAATACCTGATAATAAATTGGTTAATGTATATAAGTATCAATAATTTCGTCAATTTTCTTTTAATGCTCTTTGCTTTGAAGTACCTACTCGTAATAGTTTTGGATAGTTCAGGATAGGTATTCAGTTTAATTTAGATTTAAATTATAAGTATTATAAAACACAGTTTATTTGCAAATAAAATAAAATTATACACTAAAATTAAATTATAACTAACTAAAAACTAAATAACCTAGTAAAAACAACCCCTACATAATAAAAAATACAAAACTTAAAATTTAAACTAAAAGCCCCGTGGATGATGGAAAGGTGGCCAGAATGCTGGCGGCATTGCCACGTAGTAAGTATTATTATTTTTATGGTGTAGTAAATTAGTACAGTCTGGAAAAATGTGTTTCTATAATGTAATGTTTTGATTGTAACAATTTGTTATTAGTTAATAAACTTTCTGGTAAGGAATGCCTACTTACTATTTATTATTTTCTACTATTTAGTTTCAAGTTTGTACATAATATAGGTATAGTCCTAACGTCGGTAATTTTTTTTTTTAATTTTTTTTTTTTTTTTTGTTTATTTTGTCTTAGGGAATTAATTACATAGCACAAAATATACAGGTATTTTCTAATAATGCAGTCGCTTGGAGGAACTAGCGGCTGGGTATATAATCAAAGTGCTGTCGTCTTTGATAATCAAATGCTGTCGTACAACTTTGCCTCATAGTCACTGTTGCCTATTCTGCGCGATCAGTGGGTTAACGAGAATTTTAGGCGCCATTACGCATATCGCGTCAACTGTGTCGACGTCACTCGCTTTCTGTCAAACAGACGTTTACAACACTCGACCAAATTAAGAAGACAAGCATTTTCAGTATTTTTTATTGAAAGAAACGACCATCCGACTCGATCGGGTGATTGTTAGTGACCTCAAAATATTAGTAAAATCGGATAGGGAGGCATCAGTGTAGAAAGACGCGTCGCACTGAAAACGTTCCGCGAAAATATTTTGTGAGAATTTAAACAAAGTTTTATTGTTCGAAACTTTTGTATTTAATATTGGTGAGTATAATCTTTCGAGCTATGTTGATATTTATAGGTTTTATGTCTGTTTTGTTGGCAAAAATAATTGTTTTTTTGTGTAGACGCAAAACTTCTGAGAGATATTGATTGGTTAACTCTTTTTTGTTCACACCAAGAATTACACAGAAATCATTTAATAAACTTAAATATAGGAACAACTGGCGGCCTTATTGCTAAAAGCAATCTCTTCCAGGCAATCTTCCTTCTTTCCTCATGTACCTAGCTAAATACGTAGGTACCTATAATATTTGTATAGATGATTAGAGAAATAAGACAAAAACCAGAAAAATATCGAGGTATAGGTCCAAATAATTAAGCCTTCTCCACACTGATGTGGCCTACGGTATTGGCTGAGAGCGGCTTTTGTTTTTTATTTATTTTTTAAACCGCGGTTTAGCCTCCCCAACCGCCGTGGCTTCTAGACGCGGCGGCAAACAGCCTGTAGGCCAATCGCACTGAAAACACCAGCATTAAAAGCAATCGCACCACAACTTTTTGTAAATATTAATGCTTGGAGATGTCAGATGGCTGGTTAATCAGTGTTATTATGGTTTCACCAAACGTTCAAATGTTTTTCAAACACAGCTAAAACGTAGCCGCTGTCAGACGAACGGTTGTGAAAAAGTTAGCAAAATTTTTTATGGTTCGTTGTGCATTGTTGAATCTACTGTCCCACAAAGGTCTAGCTTTAAGTAGCGCTTAAAGCCTCTAGTAGACACAGAAATAATACGTTGACACCTTAGACCGGAGATCTTTCTTACCGTAGTGGTTACTAGTGAAGGATGGTAGTTGTACTTGCAACGTTAATCTACTTATGTGTGGGGCGATAAGTCGGCTAACGTCCCACTGCTTCATAAATTATTATGGCGTCGTCGTGTGGCGCAAACTGGAGTTTTTTTTTTATTTTCTTTTAAAGACGATATGGACATTGAAAGAGAACGTAGAGCCCTGGGAGTGACAGGGATATGATAGCCCGTAGGTTTGCTCGTTGTTCTGTAGAAGCAAAAATAACATATATTTTTTTATACATTCATGTGACGAGACGAACAAAACGTTCGCCTGGTGGTAAGCGTCACGCCTGCCACTAACAGTAGCAGTGCTAGAATTATGAACTTGCGAACACCATCCTGCGCCGCACTGCACTGCGCTCGTCACCCTGAAATATTAGATGTTAAATCTCATCATACCCAGTAATTTCTCTGGTAACATTGCCCTTCAAACCGGAACACAGCAATGCTTGCACACTACTGCTTGGCGGTTGAATAACTGACAAATGTGTGGTACTTCCCCAGTCGGACTCTGCAGTGGAGTCCTACCACTACATAAGTTAAGTTTACGTTTAGGGCATACTGCCTGTACTTCTACACAAGCAACCTATGGGTTCATTATACTTAGAGGTATAGTTCATACCTCTATGGGGTTCATTATACCCTAAAGTCCAGTAACGCTATACGAGTACAATACAATAATATATTTCGCATGCTAATTGGCACTGCAGAGATTCTGCGGCGCTTCCGGTATGTTCGCCGATGCTCGAATAGACGGTTTCCAGGCGATCATACGAAACAGATTTTTTTTCGCTGTTGAGTAGGTTGCGGGGCAGTCATAATAGTGTCCTAAGGATAATCGCACATAAATATGATTGCCCTATTCTACAACACTGGATTAAAACTATAGTTTAAGTTAAGTACACTGTTAAGGACCCGGACCTGGGTAAGTCCTAAAACTGCAACCAGTACCACCGGAGGACGGGCAGCAGCGTCCTCTCCGTTAACGGTGGTGAATATTCTGCGATCACCCGCCAAGCGTGGGGATTATGGCAACACCTCCCTATTAACGGGGAGGCATTCGTCCAGCAGTGGGCATTTTCTGGCTGATGGATGGATGGATGACACTGTTAAGAAGTTGCACTTGTTTGTTTTTAGTTTCAGATTTTTAACTTATGTAATCGTGTTCGTTGTGTTTAGTTTAGTAATACTTGTAATATTGTAAATTGTGCAATGTCAATGGATCTTGGATCTGAAATAAAGATTTATTATTATTATTCACATTATTTATTTACTTTCTTAAATCTAAGTTTTTTACAATATAAATTTAAAAACATAAATATTATAAAAAACCTAAACCTAGAATGCCGCCGGCAGCGGGGCAGGGCTCAAGCTGCCGGTGGTTAGGGCTGCAGAGTGAGGAACCTCCTGACAATGCGTGCCGTGTCAAGTACCACTGCCCTTTGTATCTGACCCTTGACCCAACCGTCTAGCGAGAGCCTCTTGAGGTATTGGTCGAGGCTCTTCGCTATGAGACCGTTCGCCGAAACGACTATCGGGACAATAATCGTCGAGTCAACATCCCACATGGCGGTTATCTCGAAGGCCAAGTCAAGGTACTTGCTGAGTTTGTCCTTCTTATTATTATTATTATTAATTCAAATATGTACCTACCTAGTAAGTAAAGGTAAAGATAAAACACTGGATTAATAAAGGAGGATCAGGATTAAGGAGGATTAACTATTTTATAGCTACCTCATAATCATCATCAACCCGGAGACGTTCACTGCCACCTACCTGATAGCTACCTGCCTTCCTACCTGATAGCTACCTACCTACTCCAAGTTTACTAATAAGGCCCAATATAACTACATTCGGTTTTCCTATCTCTATTTTACGAACTCTGTTTCTCTTTCAGTTCCGTGCCATGGCGGAAGACTTCAGCACCATGACGGGAGTGTCCCCTCTCCTGACTGACGATGCCGTCAGCCAGGCGCTCTCTGATTGGTTCAAAGAGCCCGTCACATTCAGCCATTGGGAGGTACGCGCACACACACACACACACAGATATCAGCTTATAAAGAAATCAAAAAAATTCATCACCATCTTCCTGTTTTATTATTAGATTATTAGGAGGGATAGTCCACTTTTTCCCACAAATCATATAGCCTGCATGGGTTTATAGTCTTTGCTTTTTCCACTTTATCAGCCATTATCTCTAGGTACTTATATTTACTCTTCTCAGGGGAACTGGTTTTGGAATTGGAACCCAGCTCTTTTAACATAGTTTTTTTTACGGTTGACAGGCTAGGTGGTTGAATATGGCACATCTGATATTAATATGGCGACGATGTGGTGAGGGTAGGTAGCTTGGAATGGGAACTGGCTCTCAAGTGAGGCTGCCGGTACACGTTAGGACTTTGGCGGCAGGTTTACAACTTGTAGTACCTACCTAACGAGTCAGCCGAGAACTAGAGAGTACTTATACATGCTGTGGTTTCCTCACGATGTATTGGACTGCCTTATAGCTCAGTTGGTAGCATGTCTGCCTTCAGGGCTGTAGGGTGCGGGTTCGATCCCCACCCAGGGTAAACATTTATCTGACGAACATAGATGTTTGTTCATCATCAGCCAGTAGACGGCTGTACACTGATAAACGAAGGCCTCCCCATAAACACGGGGACGCCTCATTCGTCCTAGGGGGAGGGGGGGGGCTGCCGTAATTACCACGCTTGGTATGCGGCTTGGGGATCGCAGTATGCTCATCACTATTACGAGTAACCGAGAGAACACTATGCTGCCCGTCCTCCGGTGATTTTAAGACATACACTTTTAACACATTTAACAAGGCAAATCCTCTGCTTCCAGTATGTCGGCGACACAGGCAAAGGCGACTCCTACCTCAGCGAAGTAATACGCATCAGGATTTACGGAAAATCTCAAGGAAACGACTCAAAACACGTCCAAGTCATCCTCAAAAGCATCCCCAAGAGCCTCTCTCGACGCCTTACTTACAGAAGCCACGAGTTCTTCTTAAACGAAATTAACTTCTACATGAAGGTATTACCAGTCTTATTACGATTCCAAGCTGAAAAGAACATTCCAGAACCTTTTGACAAGTATGCGAAGATTTTTCTAGCATTAAGAGACGGTGTTCACGATGTGATATGTTTAGAAGACGCATCTTTGGATAACTTTGGGAGCGCTGTTCGTCAAGAAGGCATAGATTTGGAACATTGCAAGGTGTCTTTCAAAGCGTTAGCTCAATTCCATGCTTTATCCTTCGCTTTCAAAGACCAACTTCCGGAGAAGTTCGAAGAAATTCGCACAGCAGTGTTCGAAACGTACTACCATGAACGTCTTTGGGAATGGTATGAGAGGTTCTGGAAGCGACTCGGGGGGATAGCTATAGATGCAGTCGAAAAGGAATACCCCAACACTATTTACGTAGACAAAATAAAAGAATTCTGCGTACCAGAGCGGTACCACGACATGATTAAAGCTGCAACCAACACTCTGTCCACTGGCGTGATATCCCACGGAGACTGTTGGACAAATAATTACTTGTTCAAATATGAAGACGGCAAAGTGTTGGATGCGAAAATGATAGATTTCCAGCTGTCGAGGTGCGCTACCCCAGTATTGGACTTAGCGTTTATGATTTACGCATGTACGTCTCATGAATTGAGGTTGAAGCACTATGATGAGTTATTAGAGTTTTACTATGGGGTGTTGTCATCGCAAATTAAGGCGATGGGAAGTGACCCAGACAAAGTCTATTCGTGGGATTTGTTCAAGAGTGAAGTCAAGAAGTATTCGTACTTCGGACTGGCGTTCAGTTTTGAGTCCACTCCGTTCATCATACTGGCGCCTGAGGATGCTCTTAATATGGAAATGGAGGTAAGCTTCCTTTATATTCTGATTTTTCTCGAAAACGTAAGTTTCTGAACAGTTATTATAATAGCAGACCAGACCAGGCAGACCGCCAGCTCGCTGGTCGGACGACATTATTAAGGTAGCAGGACATCAATGGACGAGACAGGCTTAAGACCGGAAAAGCGCAATGAAGAAAATACCTATACTCAGCAGAGGGTGGTAGAAAATGGTTGATGATAATGGGGATGTTTTTTTTTATTCTTGACAGGATTTGTGTTGTTTGTGAGTGTTTGATCTCAGCTTACCTGACGATAAGTGAAAATGTGGTCCTTGATGGTGAACACCTAGCCTGTAATGGGTGATGAAGATTTTATAATGGGCAAGAGCCATCGATTGGATTGAGCGGCGTGCCTTAGGAGAGTTATAATGTCCACTACGATATGGACTATGAAGTTATTTAGTCTGCATATTGAGGGGAACTGGGAAATTAATTATTCTATAGAAATAACCAATAAGATGAAATATCATCATCTATGTAATGTAGATTTATAACCTACAAGTATCTAGAGCATCAAAAGTATAACGTTTTTCTTCAAGTGTTATATTTATAATGTATTTATTTAAATAGTCTTTTAAATACTGATGGCGAGAGATGGCGCCACTTTCCATGGCCAATATGAGTAGCTTAACCTCTTACCTGATGGCGTCATTCTCTACCAAAAAAACCGAAGGTCCTACAATAACTCTACAATGCAATAATCTTTACATTAGGCCAATATGAGTAACTTTGATGAGTAATTATCTTTTTTTTTATTTACAGGGAGACCAAAAACTGAACATTGATGACGTTTGGCAGATAAAACCTTTCAAAACGAAAGAGGGTAGACTGCGAGAGGCCAACAACGTGGTGCACTGTGTTGACAATGGTTACATATGAAAATTTTAATAGTACATTATGATACAAGTGCGCTATGTTGGTCATGACACTCGAGGCGGTATTATGCGATAAGGGAGCCTAGATTGTAATGACCAATTGCACATGCGTTCTGTACGTTTTTCATCACACTTGCGAGGAAACAACAACTTGTGTTGTTATTAACTTTTTATAATCAACCACACAGCGAAAAAGTCAATAAATATTTGCGGACAATGGCGCGCAGCCAGCGATGCCAGCCTGTGACATTTTCTTTAGCCGCATTAAAACTCTTTGTTGATATTACAAAAAAAACTGTAAGCATTTACCGGCTATATTAAGGATGCTTCGTTCGTTTACATGACATATAACTTACATTGAGGTACAAATTTAACCGGTTCAGGTATACGTATTATAACACTAGTGCTGTAAAGTAAAAAGCACGCATGTGTAGTATCTTGGATTATGAGCCTACACCTATGTAAACAAGATCCACTTTACGAGCAAGTGTGAATAAAAAGCCATTTCCTATTCTAAGTTTTTGTTAGACCACAGACCACTAAGTCAAGCTACGCCGCTACGATCGCATTCTTAAAGGTAGGCAACATTTGTGTTGTATTTCATCAAGACCAATTCAGCCGTTTGGTTGTGAAAAGGTTACAGATATACTCTACTTTTCCATTTAAATGATTTGATGATCACATATGATTGTCATCATGTGATATTATTAATAGTATTATTTTTTATATTTTAGTAGTACCTAATTAGTTTAGTATTATTTTGTATTATTAATAATATCATTTTCTTACATAATTATGGATGGATTATTCAATAGCTGACGTTCACATTATGCCAATTAATAAATTGACTTACATGCATGAAAGATGATGAGTATCTTTTTTTTATGTCTTTAATATGTTAAGATTTTGTATCATTTTAATTTTAATTTAATTGGTTCTCATAATGTATTGTTTAAATTTTAGTTTAATTGTTTTAATAATCTTTTGTGTTGGCTTGTCACACGCCTTTGCGTCGCTGTAAGTGTGGCAAGCATTTATAAATAAATAGAATGAAAGATATTTTTGGATTTTGATATTTTTTTTAGTAAATATTTTTTCTGATCAGTATTTTAATAAAATGTCCTTATTTAAATTTTGTATTATAATCGAAAGAAAACAAACAAGTAAGCAAAGATAAAAAAACATTTGTAGAAATGGCAACATTTGTCTCTCCCGTCACTACTTTGGAAAGCACGTCAACGGGTGAATTCATCCAATCTTCCTCGGATATTGCCAATATTACAGAGCTATTTGCGGTAGTGGCGCCCTTTTTACTCCTACTCCTTACTTCTACTTATTTTGCAAGCACTGGGCGTCCTATTATTTGAAGCATATTTTTTTAAAAACAGCCTTTTTTTTCTGTCAGCTTATTTTTTTTTATGTACGTAATAAGATATCAATTATTCAATCAGACACAGAAATGTATTAAAAAGTGTTATTATGTTGAAGTCTATTTTATATGATAATTACTACTGACTAGCTGTTGCCAGCGATTTTTACCGCATTTCCTACAACCTTATATTCCATTATAATAATTTAGTATTATTTAATATGTGCAATAGGTTATTTAATAACGTATAATATTATTAAAGTTATATTATTATTAACGGGATATTTAATAAAAAGAAAAAATATAAAGTAAAAATTTGTTTATTAATTATTTCAGCTATATAGTACCGTAGATAATATAATACTAAACTAGTAGTACTACGGACACTTAGGGCCCGCACACAATATTATACTGCCACGGCGCGGCGCCGTGAATAAAAAAACACATATTTTTTTTTGTTTTTTTTCTTTGTTATTGGCGTCACACATTGTGCATTCTGCCAGAGCCAAGTATATGAGTTCAAGTTTATGTACTATTATCAAGTCAAATATGTCATGAAATCACAGTTGGTCACACGAAATTAGTCAAAGTCGAGTCCAAGGCATGCCCTAGTAAAGTTGTGGCTACTTTACTATGAGCTTTTACAGAGTTTTGAAAACTACACAAAAAGACAGGTTTCACCACATTATATCACTTGCCCACACTCGTGCATGTAATTCAACACTCAATGAATAAACCACCACCATTTTTATTCATGAATTCGGGGTAACACTAGTTTAAGAAAATAATAGAATGCCGAAATGATTTTTCCGTGTTCCCGCCAAAACTTCCTTTTATTAGTTACTAGTTTTGCGATTATAATACCTATACATAAAGGTGGTAGCCGTTTTTACTACCGATAGCAAAATAATTAAATATTGGAGGACATTTTACACACAGCGCCATCTAGCCCCATACTAAGCAAAGCTTGTATTATGGAAACCAGATAGCTGATAGAATACTTATATACATTTTTTTTCGTAAATACATACTTATAATACATACTACACCCAGACACAGAACAAACATCGATGTACGTCACAAACATTTTTGTCCTGGGTGGGGATCGAACCCACGCCCTACAGCTCTGAAGGCAGACATACTACCAACTGAGCTATCAGGCTGTCATTAAATAATGTTTACATTCCATTTTTGACAATGATAGCTGTCAAACTCATTCTCTCAGTGGCCGGACTTTAGTAAAGAAATTAACGATAAACAGTAATCTATTCAAAAAGGATTGAGATTAAAAAAAACCTAAACTTTCTAATTAAATTTTCTTTATTATTTCGTTTTCTTTACTAAGTATTAAAGTGAAATCCAGATACTTATTATAATATCTACAGCATACATTGAGCTAATATCTATAGAAAAAAAAAGTGTGCGCCGAGTTTGTGAACGGCTTGAACTACGACAAGACACAAGCGCTCAAGCATACATTGAACACTATACAAGGGACATAATGTCTAAATTCGAACAATTGTGGACTATATAATGCACGTATAGGTATGTACAAAAGCAGACGTTTTTTGACTGTTTTCGCTTAGAGATTGAGACTCTTTAGATATTAGCTCAATGACAGCATGCCATAAATTCACCAGCCACGTGAGCGTCATTATTTAATTCTACATAATATTATATTTACATTGTCCTTAGATATTACTTCTTCTCACTTCCTTATTTAATGGGACATCCTTTATAACCACCGCAGACAAACTTGTTTCTCTATCTTTTTTACTTTGCCGGTGTTTGCGTGTATGTTTGTTACACCTTCACGCTGAAAACGCTGAACGGTTTTGGACGAAATTCAGTGTAGAGGTAGCTTATACCTTGGAATAAAAAATAGCCTAATTTTTATTCCAGGACGCGACGCTGCCAATATACAGGGTTAGTTATAATCAGTTAACATCCTTATATGAGCATTTACTGTACGTCAAAACCACTGAAGAGAGAAGTGAATAGAACGGAAATGTGACGGGCCGCGCATTAAGTGCAAATGCGCTTGATGACAATTCTACCAATATACATGTTTAAACTGAGAATACTCAAAAAAGACAATTTAAATAGACGCGTAGGAAACCAAACCACATTGCGTCGTAAATAGATTAATTTTATTCTGTTGCAAAATGGCATTTCGAGTTTTACTGCAAATGCGCAATGATTGGCATTCTTTCGTCGTAGTTTCTATACAATTATGTGTGAAACTGGCGACAGCGGTTTTCCATACAATTGCTTTACAACATTGTTTTGACAGCCGTTCTACCTAAGAAGTAGGACTTTCGCTTTTCTGAACATCAAAACAAACAACTTTTACTTCGGGCCAACATTAAAATCGCAAACGTACCTTTTGACGTACAGAATATGCCCTTAAAAGGATGCTAACTGGTTACAACCAACCCTGTATATGTAATAGTCTGTGTTAATTATCGCAGTGCAGTTTAAGATGTCCCATACAAGTTCTATGCATTCCTTAGACCGGTGACTTTCCTGTACGCACTGAAGTGTTCCAAGTACTGGTATATGGAGTCGATGGGGGTGTAGATGTCGTTCATTTTGCTGAGGAGGTGCTGCGGGGGCTGCACCGGGACAGAGGGCCCCAGGAGGCCCTGGAGGAACTCTCGGAGGAGGCCCCACACTGCGTTGGCCATTACGCATGGACGGTATTCTACCTGAAAAGGAGTTAATGCTAATTTAACATCAGAATCATAACAATTATGAGGGTTATAATAGACCCAAGGATATCAAAGTCAAAGTCGAAGTCAAAGTCAAATCGTTTATTGCACATGTTCTTTATTTTTCTTAGTTATTGGCATCGCACGTTGTGCATTCTGCCAGTATCAAGTTTTTTTTATTAAAATAAAGTCAAATATATGTCATTAAATCACAGTCAGTCATAGTCGAGTCCAAGTCATGCCCTAGTAAAGCTATGGGTACTTTACTATGAGCTTCTACGGAGTTTTGAAAACAACATGAAAAGACATGTTTCACCACATTATATCACTTGCCCACACTCGTGCATGTAATTCAACACTAAATGTATAAAACACCACCATTTATAATCATTAATTCGCGAAAAAACACAAGTTTAAGAAAATAATAGAGTGTAACGACATGATTTTTCCGTGTTCCCTCCAAAACTCCTTATTGCACATTGTGGATATGACTCCCTGATGAACATCAGAGAATGAGAGAGAGGAATGATTATTTTTGTTTTATTTATACGAGAATACTCACGTTTAATTAAATCGGATACTCCGACTATAGTTTCGATCACATCCGGTGACCTTTTTCAAAGAGTGAAAACAGAGCCCGACGCGCGTGCAGCTGCGTCCTGCTTTCCTGCTACTTGTGGTAAGCAGGACGCAGCCGCAATTTTTAGAAAAGACACTGACCTAAACAATCCTATCAAAGATACTAACCTCTATTAGAATCCCTTTAAAGTTCTGATTCATTGTCACAGATCCCAGCTTCACACAGAAGTCTCCAAGCTCAAACCTCGGTCCTTTGCTCTCTATCTTCGTCTGTTTCTTTGACGTATAATGCTGGGACAGCTTCATCATGAGGAGGTCAAATAAGCCATCAGCTATGACATGGATGTTCTTAGTGCCACTCTCAAGGATGGAAAAGACTGAGGCAGGTTGCTCAGAGTTGTGGAGAATGTGGACAGTTTTGGTTGCCCCTGTCACATCTGTAAATATAGATTTTGTTTTTATTAGTATTATCATCAACGTTTTCTGCCAGTATTCAGCCGCTACTGCGTAACTGTGGATTTTATCGGCCCGCAATAAAGTGTGCGGTCGCAGTGTTGGCACCTGAACCTATTCGATCCCCCTGTAAGCGATCCACGGTATGGCCCCTGTAGTTCTTAGCTTTTTTCAAGGAATGAATTGGATCCAATTTACAATCTTGGATGTGATACAAGTTTAAAGGGTTACAAGCAGATTATTGTCTTTGTGAATGTGAATATTAGTGCATAATTTGCCGTTTGTTTTCACTCGTAGGATTTGGATAAGTCCATGGGCAGCTTTTACTTAGGATAAGACCATGAGTTGCTTTTACTTAGGATAAGACCATGAGTTGCTTTTACTTAGGATAAGACCATGAGCTGCTTTTACTTAGGATAAGACCATGAGCTGCTTTTACTTAGGATAAGACCATGAGTTGCTTTTACTTAGGATAAGACCATGAGTTGCTTTTACTTAGGATAAGACCATGAGTTGCTTTTACTTAGGATAAGACCATGAGCTGCTTTTACTTAGGATAAGACCATGAGTTGGTTTTTCTTAGGATAAGACCATGAGTTGCTTTTACTTAGGATAATACCATGAGCTGCTTTTACTTAGGATAAGACCATGAGTTGCTTTTACTTAGGATAAGACCATGAGTTGCTTTTACTTAGGATAAGACCATGAGCTGCTTTTACTTAGGATAAGACCATGAGTTGCTTTTACTTAGGATAAGACCATGAGTTGCTTTTACTTAGTATAAGACCATGAGCTGCTTTTACTTAGGATAAGACCATGAGCTGCTTTTACTTAGGATAAGACCATGAGCTGCTTTTACTTAGGATAAGACCATGAGCTACTTTTACTTAGGGTAAGACCATGAGCTGCTTTTACATAGGATAAGACCATGAGATGCTTTTACTTAGGATAAGACCATGAGCTGCTTTTACTTAGGGTAAGACCATGAGCTGCTTTTACTTAGGATAAGACCATGAGCTGCTTTTACTTAGGATAAGACCATGAGCTGCTTTTACTTAGGGTAAGACCATGAGCTGTTTTTACTTAGGGTAAGACCATGAGCTGCTTTTACTTAGGGTAAGACCATGAGCTGCTTTTACTTAGGATAAGACCATGAGCTGCTTTTACTTAGGGTAAGACCATGAGCTGCTTTTACTTAGGGTAAGACCATAAGCTGCTTTTACTTAGGGTAAGACCATGAGCTGCTTTTACTTATCTACATAATATTGCAGTTTTGCATTTTGCATGACCTGTGCCAAAGAAATTTGCTATCATCCTATACCTAGTAGTTTTTTTTTTTATTTCGAATAGGTTTGCAATTAACCACACCCTGCCTGACGCCTAAGCTAAGATTTGGTGTGGTCTAGGATGGAACATGCTTATCTAGAAAGAACCCATTTACTCTAGATTTGAAGACACCCATTTTGTGTGTTGTGGGTTATGGGAAACAAACTCCGGCACAGAATTCCACAACCTCGTTTAAATGATCTTCAAACTAAATCAAAATCTCTTTAAATGGAGCACTTAAGAGCGCCCACCCTGAATATTCCCTGAACCTCATTGTCAGGTTTTTCCATCCACTACTGATTAAAGGTCTCCTCTTCAATACGCTGTTTTTCCGCTCTTGTGCCAGTACCTGTGTTATCTGTATGCCAGCCGCCTTAGCAGTCATCTCTATTCCACAAGGTAAAAACACGGCAGGAACTCGTAACATACCCATTTGTGGTAGCGACAAATAACTCTCACAGTCGACAAGAAACTGTCCCTGCTGCGTTGCTCCGAGCGCCAAAATTCGCTTCGTAAGCAGTTCAATCACATAAGTCCCCGTCTTGTTTTCCGGCACTGGATACTGCTGCAAACTGATAGAGAACGTTGTTAGCAAGAAAGGTAAGTTACTACGCATGGTAAGGAGTTACATTTAAATATATTTACACTGTTACACCCATTTTTGTATTTGTTTTTTCTTTGATTTGTTTCTAAAACGTAGAGGTTATAAAACTTATTTAGGATTAAGAAATGTAGGTAACTAGATTATTTGTGTGTCATTTCTTATAGACGGCAGAAATATGGAAAATAACAATACATAATCTGATTTACAACCCAAAAGCAACCAAAAAGTTATAGTTCTAAACAGAGAAAATTACTAGGTTCTAAAAATTTTAAATTAAAATTCTTGTTGAACAAAACAACAACATGTCAATGTCAAATGTCAACATTGTCAACAATCGTCATTCGACAAACAACCTTTCTTTTTTTTCTTATTAGCTACGCACATTGTGCATTCTGCCAGTGTCAAGTTTATTAATTTCCAAGTATTTATATTAAAATCAAGTCAAATATGTCTTAAAACCTCAGTTAGTCATAGGAAATTAGTTAACGTTAACGAAACGTGGTCCACGAAACATGTCTTTTCATGTTGTTTTCAAAACTCCGTATAAGCTCATAGTAAAGTCGCCACAACTTTACTAGGGCATGACTTGGACTCGACTATGACTGGTTTCGTGTGACTGGCTGTGATTTAATGACATATTTGACTTGATTTTAATAAGAGAAACTTAAAAATTCATAAACTTGACACTGGCAGAATGCACAACGTGCGATGCCAATAACAAAGAAAAAAAAAACCTAACATAAAACATGGGCGGGGGCAGAGAAATTTACTAGGGCGGGGGGCATCGGGAGGCATCTAGTAATTGGCTCTGACGGGGGGAGCCAGTCCACACTATTGCATTTTTACATAATTTACAGCCCAATAATCCAAGTACATGGCTTCAAAATATCGGGCTGTACAATACAGGCCGTACATTATCGACACAGAAATGAAAAAAAATGCACAACCAATAAATTTCAGGCAGTATTCCGAGTACATCATGGTCTCGGAACATTGGGTTGTACATTACTGATTGCGCAATACTAGCTGTACATTATTATTTGGTTAGGTTAGACCTAACCTATCTGAGTCGGCTCTGTCACCGAACTTTAATATACAGTGTAGCACGAGAAGTGAGGATTTCTGGGTTGAAATAAAAAAAGTAAGTTAACGAGGCTTTGATTTTGACATGTGTACTCGGATTATTGGGCTGTACATTACTGACCGTGCATTAATTAGTTTGGTTACTCCCTCTACGGTTGACTTGAAGGAACTATACATTTCTTTTATAGTGGAAGTATTTTAGCAGTCACACAGTGGACTTAGAGTACATCTATACGATTCCTAGCCGTTAATTTACTTTAAAATATTAAACACATTTTACAATATTTAATACGACTTTTTATTCTCTTGACAACTTAAAATCAACAACCCAGGTTACCTTGGATACCTAACTTATATTCTCTATGACACTCCCCCTCACGATGACCTCGGTGGAGTACAAATCTGCTCAGGACGAGGTCTGAGTGACTCCCATCATACCGAGCAGCTTCTTCAACCTTGGCTGTGGTAAAGCCTTTGTAAGAAGATCTGCTTCCATGTTACCGGTATCCTTATAACGAACTGTAACCAATTTCTTTTGAACACAGTCCCTTATAAAGTGTTCTTTTATGCTAATGTGCTTCGAACGCTTACCAGTGATCAAATTGTTTGCCAGTTTCTGCGCAGCCATATTGTCATTATATATTAGAATGGTCTGCTGAGATACTCCAATATCTTCCAACAGATGCTTTAAATGCAGAGCTTCTTTTGCCGCTTCTGTCATCGCCATATATTCAGCTTCTGCTGTCGACAGAGCTACAACCCTTTGTTTCTTAGTTTCATAGCTTATTAGGCCGCCACCATACTTAAAAATATAACCAGTGTATGAGCGTCGGTCAACAGTACATGCTGCCCAGTCTGCATCAGCCATACCTGTTAGTGCCATTCCTGTTTTCTTATATCTTAGACATAAATTCTTCGTCCCTTTTAAGTAGCGTAAAACTCTTTTTGCTGCTTGCCAATGACTGTTGTCATAACAGGTATTGTATTGGCTCAAGTAACTGACAGCGTACATTATATCTGGTCTTGTCGCAACAGCCAGATACATTAACGACCCGATTAATTTTTGATATGGGTAAACATCTTTCTCTTCTCCTGTCTCATTTTTTTCTAATTTTACTCCCAGTTCCATCGGTGTTGAAACTGCATTACATTCGCCCATGTTAAAACTTTCTATTAAAGTATCAACGTAAGACTCTTGAGATAACGTTATTTCTCCCCCTACATGGGAGAATTGTATCCCCAAACAATGTTGAAGTTTGCCCATATCTCTCAACTCAAATGCTTTTTGCAATTTTGCTTTTACTTCTTTCAGCAAACTTTCTGACTTATATGCTATTATTAGATCGTCAACATAAATGTTAGCAAACAGTCTTTCTTGTCTTTTTTCTAAAATATACAGGCAAGGATCCGCTGTGGAATTTTTAAAACCAATTTCCAACAATTTTTTATGTAGCTTTAGAAACCACTGTCTTCCGGCCTGTTTCAATCCATATATGGCTTTATTCAGTTTGCATATTCCATTATGTTTGTGAACATTTATATCTATTAGCATTTCTTTAGCTCTTTTCATTATTTCTTTATCTTTTCCCCGTGTAGAAATAATTTTCAAGTATTTATCCAAATTTTTCGGCTTTTTCATGTAAATCTGTTCATCCAAGTCACCATTTAGAAACGCAGTACATACATCTAGTTGACATAGCTTCATATCTTTTTCCATCGCATGTGCAACTAATAGTCTCATGGTGCTCATTTTTGCAACTGGCGCAAACGTTTCTGTATAGTCTACACCTTCTTTTTGATTAAAACCTCGTGCAACTAGTCGCGCCTTTCGTCGATCAATTTCTCCGAGCGCATTATATTTATATTTTAAAATCATCTTACTATCAATTACATTTTTGCTCTCGTTTCGGTCTACTACTTTCCAAGTATTATTCTTAAGATGGGACTCAATTTCGCTTATAATTGCATCTTCCCATTCATCACTATTTTCATCTACTTCACATAAAAATGATTGCTCGACATCCATTTCGTAATCTTTCTGCCAAACCGGTGGCTTTCTTTGCCGTTTTTCATTAACGCAAGGAACAACTTCAACTTCATTATCTATTTCGTCTATCTCTGTTGCGTCCTCAAATAATTCATCAACATTTAGTCCTGGTTCATCAATCTCATTTTCATGTAAAGCTTCACTGCATTCTACATTTTCTTCTTCAGGAAAAAATGATATTTCTATCTCTTTTTCATCGACTTTTTCTTGATTTCGTTCTTCTTTTATCTCTTTATCATAAAACATTTTATCCAGTACCTTGACATCCCTGCTAACCATCACTTTATCTGTTTCTGGGTTGAAAATACGGTACGCCTTATGATTTTCTGAATATCCTAAAAATATTCCAGCTGTCGCTCTGGCTTCAAATTTTCCGTTTTTCTTTCCCTTTTTGAGAACAAACGCCTTATTCCCAAAAATATGCAAATGCCTTACAGATGGAACTCTATTTACCCATTTCTCAAAAGGAGTCGCATTATCTATGCTGCTGCAAGGACTTCGGTTGGCTAAGTAGTTAGCTGTGCATGTGGCTTCAGCCCAAAATTCTTCCTTCATGTTGGCTTCAATCATCATACATCTAGCTTTATCAAGTAATGTTCTGTTCTTCCTTTCAGCTAAACCATTTTGTTCTGGTGTGTATGGAGCAGAAAGTCTCCTCTTGATGCCATTTTCTTTTAGGTACTTATTGAATTCGTGGTTTATATACTCCGTCCCATTGTCACTTTGCAAAAATACTATCTTTTGTTTGGTAAATGTTTCAGCCTCATTTTTAAATTCCTTAAATTTTGCAAGTGCTTCGTTCTTTGTTTTCATCATATATACCCTTGTATACCTTGAATAATCATCAGTAAACGTGATGAAATATTTAGCACCTCCTTTTGATGGCTGTCTCATGGGACCACATACATCAGTATGTATAATTTCCATTCTTTCTTGAGTTCTTGGTTCCTTTTTAGACGTATCAAACGACAGTTTAGTCAGCTTTCCTTTGGCACACGTTTCGCAGTCTTTAACTGTGTCGTTTTTGTCAAAATCTAAACCTTGTAAATTTTTCTTCAAAAGCGCAATTCTCATTTGACCTTCATTTAGATGACCAAGTTTCTTGTGCCATATATCCATTTTATTGTTTTCACAGTTGAAGTTAGCTTTTTCTGGCACATTATCTTCCTTTATGTAATAAAGACCATCTTCGCCTCTTTTTGCATTCAATATCACTTTACCTTTTCGCATGACAGTTGCATTTTTCTCTTTAAACAAAACGGTTGCACCTTTATCTGTCATCTTTCCGACTGACATTAGATTTGTGGTCAGTGATGGCACATACAAAGTTTCACACAGATGTAGGTCAGGATTTTTCTTAATATGAAGTTTTGCTTGCCCATGGCCTTCAATTTGCGCTGTACAGTTCTCTGATGCTAACTTTAAAGCTTTATTGTCATCTTTTTCTATATTCTGAAATCTTTCTATCTCATGCGTCATGTGTGACGTGCATCCACTATCAAGACACCACTTGTCTACTTTTTCTTTACAATCATTTGTATTCAGACATGTCTCTTCTGAGCAATACTTATTAATACTACTTACATTATTATCTCGGTTCACTTTTGACCAGCATTCATTAGACTTGTGTCCTTTTTTCTTACATTTAAAACATTCTACAGTAGATTTCTTGTTTTTTCCTCGTTGCTTACTATATAACGCCTCTTGTTCAGGATTTTTTTCACTTTGGCTAGCTATGTTTCTTCTTGCTTCAGCTTCCTCAATAATTTTGATTTTCAAATTGTCGGGATCTGGTAAATCATCTCTGGATTCTATCGCGATTCGAAAGTTCTCGAACGATTGTGGTAAACTATAAAGCAACATAATGCTAAGTAGATCCTTATTAATCGCGATGTCCATATCAGCTAACTTATCGACGATGTCCATAAATTTATTTAAATGATCCACCATATTTTCGTCATCCCTCATTTTTCTCAGTATCAATTCTTTAAGAAGACTTGCTTTTCTAGCAGGACCTTTGCTATTATAAATATTTTCGAGCTTGTCCCAGACATCTTTGCTAGTTACGCAGTTCTTCACTTGTTTTAATTCACTCGGTGAAATAATGAGAAATAATTCTGCTAATGCCAAACCATCTTTTTCTAGAAATTTTTTCAGCTCGTCGCCTTCCTGAGTAGGCTTTTTGATTACGTGGGTGACATAATTCCAGAGGCCTAGTTTCATCAAGAGAGCTCTTGCATGGATTCTCCATGTGTCGTAATTTTCTCTCTTCAACGGCTCTATATGAACGTGATGACTCATTTTTACGTTTACATACCCATAACCTTTTATAGTGGAAGTATTTTAGCAGTCACACAGTGGACTTAGAGTACATCTATACGATTCCTAGCCGTTAATTTACTTTAAAATATTAAACACATTTTACAATATTTAATACGACTTTTTATTCTCTTGACAACTTAAAATCAACAACCCAGGTTACCTTGGATACCTAACTTATATTCTCTATGACAATTTCTTTGTGAAGGAAACTACTTTTTTTTAATTCATTTTTAGAAAATCGCTCATTGATCTCTTTGGTTTTTAGCTTTTTGGGTTTCCGCTCAGAGTAATCCGTCTTGGAGGATTTAGCTCCTTGATCCCTCCGTTTTTGACAGACAAGCTGCCATCTAGGGAGTATACAGGGAGGCTTTGCTTATATTTGCCATACACATTCGGTGGCTGGCGCAAACGCAAGTGCTGTCTGCTGTATCTTGCTTGCAGGCTCAGTCAGAGTATTATAATAATGAATAAGGATTAAAGAATATTTTTACTAGGAGATAAGGATACTCTAACCTTGCAGGAAAACCTTGGAGGAAAACCCTTTTAGCTGTTTTTTTTTTAATAAAGTATTTTATCAAACAAGTGACCATAGAGATATTATACACTACAAGTGACCAACCAGCAAGTGACAAAATATAAATATACGTACTTACGTACGTAGACCAATAAAAGCACGTAATTTTACAAGGTTGTTATTCTACCAATAGAACCATAAGAAAATATCCAAAGAAAACAACGAATGACGTCATAAATAAGTGTTGGACCAATGGGATATCGACAGATATTTTCATGAACAAATTGACAAGTGCGGAGCCCCAGCTAACGTTGTATTTATTTACATCAAAAGCAGTTAGTTCGGCCACTATTTATTTGGATAACAGTCGCTTTATTAATTGAAATACTGTACTTTGGTTATTGCGTCATATAGAAGTGTGTTTACTGTTCTATCGTTGTGAATAAATAATTATTTGTGGTTGATTTTTGTTGGCTTCGAATCACGAGTTATTGTCTTGTTATCTAACGCCCCAGTAATTGGATGATTGAAAAATGATACCCGATAACGTTACGCTCATTGTGAAGGCTCCTAATCAGCAAATTGAAGATCAAAACGTCGAGTGCCAGTCGTCATGGACAGTGGGACAACTCAAAGGACATCTCTCACAAGTGTACCCTAGCAAACCGGTGAGATCCTTGAGCAATAATCTAGCTAGATAACTCTCTGCAGTTAAAAAACCTAACACCAACAGCGCATCATAGGTAGTCTTCGAGGTACCTCAAAATCTAAACCTCTTAGAACCGCAGACCCGGTGATAGGTAAGTTGTATAATTACTAGTTACAAAAAAACCACAAACTCTTTAAAGCATAATATTCATACCATGATAAGATTAAACTAATTGGAAAAATTTATAAAAACTAAAACTAGATTTGTCTATTTATCCACCGCCGGACATGGAATGTTATATTGGTTTGTTATTTTATCGTCATATCTGTAATGGATTGTATCTGGAATGAAGTAACTCAAAAGAGAACTAAAGTTACTGACATAGCTCAGCATATTAGTAAGCTGAAGTAGCAGAGGGCTAGTCATATATGTTGCAGAACCGTTAACCATTGGGGTAGACATTGCTAGAGGGGATGCCTCAAAACGGCTAAATAGCATATGATACCCTGAAACGGAAAGATGAAAGCGAAATTGATGCAAGCAGAAAGTCTGGGATCAGTCTTGAGTTGCTTTCTTTAGAACAGGCCTATGTCCACATTGTTTATAGCACATAACCATGATATCGCTAAGGAATGCTGTAGCTTTCTATAGAAAGAAAAAAGTTCCCAAGGTTACCCTCTATAGGAACTAGGAAGTACATTAGCTTTTCTGTGCCTCCTCTAATAATGACATAATAACAAACAATAGGAAGTTATTTATGTTTTTAAAGCTTAAACAGGAAGAAAAATTATGACCTCCGGCAGGACTCGAACCTGCATACGAGCAGTCGCTATGGGTTTCCGTCCCAACTGCTTTGCCAATTAATACCATAAGTGTGGAATCACTAAATACAAAAATATTCAAAATAGGAAGTTATTTGTTATCCAAGCCTGCAAAGTTGTTTTTTGGGGAACCTGAGCAGGCAAAGGATTCTAGGATTGAGGTTCAAGACGCAGAATAACTTTTCTGACAAGCAAAGCACACAATTTTTCATCTCACTACAGCGAGGAAAATGCTAGGTGCAGAAAATTCCATGCAGTAATTATTCAAAAAAATATGTTGGCACACTGGCATGAAATAAGTATTAATGCATTTTCGGTATAATGCGGTATAGAAAATTATTGAATAGAAAGATTCAAATATAATTAAAAATTCTACTTCGATGCTAGCAGATAAAATGTACTTTTGCACTCAGATTTCAAATGATTGGCAGAATCTTTCCGAGGCTGTGATGTGAAAACAAACTTTACCTCATAAAATTAAACACAGTTAGTAATGTCTCAAAGTCTTATCTTCTATCATAAGCCACCAGAGAAATTAAATCTAAAATATGTCTGTAAACATATCCAAGGTTGAACAGCGCTGTTTGTTTTATTTTATTTATATCCATATTTTTTTTCAATTCGGTCCCAGTTTCAAAGGCCAATTTTTTTTATATACCTCTAAGAAGTGTTAACACACTCGGGGTATTGTACACAATGCTTTAGTTGATTAGCATAAGTATACAGTTTGAGAATTATGGTGCGTGAGACTGTGACTTCTGTAGCTTAATAGGGTAGATGACTGATGTTTATATCGTTGAAACCAATAGCTTTGGTGAAAAATTTAAGTAAATATAGTATGTTTATTGAAAAAATAATTTTAATCGGTCAATAATGTTCTGATATATGAGCATTTAAAGTTTTTGTTAGAGACAACTCGGTCCCTTTCCCACAAAACAAAAAATGACGTCACGCGTTACTTGTCAGAATATAATTTATATGGCGTACAGAGAGGTGACGACACGATCTGCTGTTTCTCCTCTCTGTCTAGCATGATATTAAAATGCTCATAAGTTGCTTATTTTTGATCAGATTTTCATTTTCTTTTCATTAATCAGCTATATTTATGGGCCACAATTTAATAGGACAATAAAAAAATACCAGTCATCTAGCCTATTGGCAAAGTAGTCAGGAAGGCCAAAGACTACTTGTATGCATATTTTTATAGAATTATATTATCTGTAGTACAATATACTTCATAATTGTATGTAATTGTATAGTTTAACAGATCAATAAAGTTATATGTTGAATGTTTCAATGTTACTTGTAAAACATTTTTACGTGTAGTTATTTCCCTGTTCTGATAAGCAAAACCTTATCAGTGGTTGGAATAATTGCAAATTGAAACTGGTGATTATTTAGATAAGAATAATAACAACTTGTTAGCGCATTGTTAAATGTAACACTGGCTTAGTTTTCAAGTAGGTGGACTCACTAGTTAATCAACCCAGGGTGCAATCTTTTTACCAGACTACTCAGAAATGTATGTTCAATTGTTCATGTGTTCCCTTGTATCTCCTAAACAATTGCTTGACAGCCTTGACAGTTGGTAGCATGTCCGCCTTCAGAGCTGTAGGGCGTGGGTTCGATCCCCACCCAGGACAAAAATTTATGTGACGTACATCGATGTTTGTTCTGTGTCCGGGTGTAGTATGTATTATACGTATGTATTTATGAAAAAAATATTGTGTGTAAGTATTCTATCAACTCTCTGGTTTCCATAATACAAGCTTTGCTTAGTATGGGGCTAGATGGCGCTGTGTGCAATAATTGTCCCCCCAATATAATATAATTGATAGTTTTTTGACAAATGCGACGAATATTCAAACATCTTATAGGCATAGGATGTTATGGAGCGTTTTTCACCCAAGGTCTCCATCCATAGAATAAGGGCAGATTCGCTCCTATTAAATTAGATTTGCCACTGTAGCGGTTGGTTCGTAGACGTCACGCGGCTCCCGCTGACTGCGCGCGCGCCTCTGCACTTCAGTGGAATATCGACACTATACCCAATTCCAATAGAGTTTGGTTTAGTTTAGAACAGATTTTTATTCATAAAAAATAGGGTTTTACATTGATCAAAGGTTTCATATCGTTTAATAGTTCTCCTATTTTGCCGTTACTCGGCATGTGAATATGGTTTCACAAAAAAAATATACAAAGTAATTACATTCAGAACAAACATCTATTTATTTATTTAGTTCGTCACAAATGTTTACCATATGTGGGGTCGCACCCACGCCCTGAAGGCAGATGTACTACCGACTGAGCTATAAGGCAGTCAAAAAAAATGTATTCCTAAAATTAAATGATAATTCAGTATCTTTGTTAAATTTAGCGTAATTAGCTTGCACAGACAAGCTAATTTGTAATCTATTGGTACAGATCTATTTTATATGGACTTTATTATGATTATAGTATCTTCTGTACGTACTACCACAGAATAAATAATAGTACTACGTACAGAAAGTTCACTCCGCAAAGGAATTGAAATAAATAAGGACTCTTATTTACTAGGCAATAAAGTAGCAATTCAAGTCGCACAGCGCTGGATACCGCTCGCTATATTCACCTAGATATACCGCTCTCTTTCTATTAGTATGCTTAGTTACGTGCGACGAGGCTAGCGTGCGGGCGGCGACTGACTTCTGCCTTGCATTGTCCTCCCGGACGGAGCGCCGGCCGAACATACCTAAACTGCGGAGTGACACCCCCCTGGTACTACTAAGATGTTGTTTATGAAACTACGCCGCCGCTTGAAACTAGGTACGAGTTCTGAGAAGCGGAAACGCGCAACAGACGCTTCTACCGTGTGCGGCGACGTCATATAAAATGTAAGAAAAATGAAGCCCTCAATTCATTAGTTGGCGGCGTTTTGTGGCTGTGGTACGTGTCGCATGTGCGGCTAGGCCGAGTTGAACCGAGTTCCTAGTCTTAGCTCTCCGCATGTCGCCGCGTGTTTATTTATGTCGTAACATTAGGTATATGAAACGGGGGATTCAATAAACTAAAGTTTATTTATTTATTTATTTTAATTCTTTATTGCACACAATACATTAATGTACAAAAGGAGGACTTAATGCTAAAGCATTTTCTACCAGTCATCCCCGCGGTTAAAGAGATGGGGATATAGGCGCACTAAATAAATTATAGTTAAGAGCAAATACAGTAATTACATTTCAAATTAAATAATAACTAAAAATATCTGTATAAATTTAAATTACCAATAAATAAAATTAAATACAATGAATTAATTAGATAATAAAATAAACCAATAATTTATATATTATATGACAATCAAATATTTTTGGAATAAATAAATACGAGTAATCAAATGGTTACAAACGCACAACTCGTTTAAAGACTGGTTTCGAAGGAGAAGTTTAGTTTCTTGTAGTTTAGTTACTATTGTATTATGAAAACTGACGTGATTTTGACACATTTTTGTTTTATTTATACGGGAATACTCACGTTTATTACGAAACGTGTAACAGTCGGAGTATCCGATATAATTAAACGTGAGTATTCCCGTATCATCATCAGCCCGGAGACGTCCACTGCTGAACGAAGGCCTCCCCGTTAGACCGCCACACTGTACGACAACCTGCCATTTGCATCCACCGGTTGCTCGCGACTTTTACAATGTCGTCGGTCCACCTAGTGGGAGGCCGCGCCTACGCTGCGTCTTCCGGTTCGCGGTCGCCACTCAAGAACCTTTCTTCCCCATCGGTTGTCAGTTCTTCGAGCGATGTGGCCTGCCCATTGCCACTTCAACTTGCAAACCTTGCGAGCTATGTCGGTAACTTTGGTTCTTTGGCGAATATCCTCGTTCCGGATTCTATCGCGCAAAGTAACTCCGAGCATAGCTCTCTCCATTGCCCGTTGCGTGACTCTGAGTTTCTCCAAAAGGCCAGCAGTTAAAGATCAGTATTCCCGTAGGTATAAATAAAACAAAAAGTTTAGTTACTAAACTATAAGTTTTTTTTAATCTGAGACAAACTGCTCGCGCGTGATATTAAATGAAACGGCTTACTAAACACATACCGAATATGTTCATATAATTTGTAATCAAAAATCTGGCGTGGCGTAAGTAACTAGAGTACGCGAGTTTTGGTTTCTAAAACCTAAGTATAATCATATGTTGTTTGATTTTATGTTGCACACTTCTGTACTAGATAATAGGCAAAGGTGTTTGTTATTTACGTACCTATTTGACTGGAAAAAACAAAACAAGCCTGGAAGTTTAATGCAGACAAAGGCTGGTACACACCAGCCCCTGATAATGAAATTCACTTGATTCTTGAGAGTTCACTGGATGTACCGGTACCTGTTCGAAACTCGTCTAATAACCGACTTAATAGGGTAGATGACTGAAGTTTATATCGTTGAAACCAATAGCTTTGATGAAGAATTTAAGTAATTATAGTATGTTTATTGAAAAATATATTTTAATCGGTTAATAATGTTCTGATATATGAGCGTTTAAAGTTTTTACTAGAGACATCTCTGTCCCTTTCCCACTAAACAAAACATGACGTCACGCCTTACTTGTTAGAATTTATATGGCATACAGAGAAGTGACGTCACGATTTGCTGTTTCACCTCTCTGTCTAGCATGATATTAAAATGCTTATAAGTTGCAAATTTTTGATCAGATTTTCATTTTATTTTCTTTTATCAGCTATATTTATGGGCCACATTTTAATAGGACAATAAAAAAAAACATCATCTAGCCTATTAAACGAGAGAATACAATACGTAACTTTTTCTATTCCAGAGGACAGAAGAACAGAAGATCATATACTCCGGCCAGCTGTTAGATGACAACACGATCCTGAAAGACGTTCTCAGAACGTACGAGAGCCAGATCGCCCATACTATGCACTTGGTGTGCACACCGAGCAGAAAGATGGCCGAACCAATCCCTGTACCGACACCGCCCACAACATCAGACACCTTACGGAGGCGGAACGTAGAGCCGACAAACCCTGAAACCGCACCAAGGCCAGAGATGAGGCAGAATGACCAGAATCACACGGTCGAGATGCAGAACTATTTGAGTTCGTTTGTGAATAACTATGGTAGAGTGCCGCCGTACCCGAATTATAATATGGGTGAGCTGCCCGTGTCCAATGATCCGGCCATCATGGCGAATCATATGATGATGATGCAACAGGCTTATTTGCAGTACATGCAGCAGTATGCTAATTTGTAAGTATTCGCCTAGATATTTTTCTTAGTTTACACACTCAGGTTTACCCACAGAGTAATAGAAGCAGAGATGTGATCAAAGGATTTCTCCTTAGGAAGACGTGTGACTGTGCGGGGAGGGGTAGGTTCGCGGGAGGAGTGGCAAATTGTACTGCCATCTAGCGGTACTTAGGAAACGTTCAAAATCGACCTAGTGAACTAACACTTAGCTGAATTAACACTTAATTTCTTAATATCGCGCTAGATGTCGCGTTTTTAAATTTTATAGAACAGATCACTAAATATACAAATAAAATTACTTACAAATGAAATGAGATGCCAATCATGTCATCTGAATTTTTCCCTCGGTAATTTTTACATAAAGAAACAGAGCAACTCACTCGTCACAACTTTCGTTTTACTGTGTAAAAAAAATTAAAATCGTACGTCTAATATGTAAGTTTGAATAACCGTTACGCGTGGCGGACGTTAGCAGACTGAGCAAATAAGTGTGACGTCACACACTCCGTCCGCAAAATAGGATCTGCGGCTGCAAGTCGCTCATCGCAACTCCTTATCCTCCATGGGTTCACCTATGCTATAATTTTCAACCGACTTCAAAAAAGGAGGTTCTCTATTCAACTGTATGTTTTTTGTATGTACGTTACGCGATTAATCCGCCAATTATGAATTGATATTGATGATTATTGTTTTATTTGGTAGGTGATACTTCAGAGGTGGTTCCATATATAATTTTATCGAAATCACTTCAGTGGTTTGGTTTTTAAATCAAAATAACTGGAAATATGAAGATGTCAGTAATCGAAATTGAAGTGAGTTTTTATTTATTTAAAAGGGATTTACTTTAAAAAATGTCCTAAAAAGAATCACACAAAGGCGAAACCTTCCCTCGGTTACCTTCAACTTAGGTTAGTTTGATAATCTAAATAGTACTCCTCTCGAATGGCATATTCTACTAAGTCATGTTAGTACCTACTTAATACTACTCAAATTAAGGTTATAGTTTCACCGCACCTTTCTTGATGTTTAGAAATACAGTCTAAGATGGAGCACTCTTACCTAGAATTAGTAGTGGTAAGTAGTATATAACACGTATCTACTTTACTGCAGAGCCCACATGGGGAATACCACTCCTTTGCCAGTTATTCAATCGCCAAGCAGTAGTGTGCAAGCATTACTGTGTTCCGGTTTGAAGGGCAATATTACCAGATAAATTACTGGGTTTGAAGAGATTTAAGATTGAATATCGCAGGGTGACGAGCGCAGTGCAGTGCGGCGCACGATTGTGCTCGCAATTTCACAATTCTTGCACTGCTACTGTTAGTGGCACGACGCTTACCACCAGGCGAACGTCTTGCTCGTCTCGTCACTAATTAATTTAAAAAAACCTGTTTACTCTGGATTTAACTCCCTCCAAATTGTACTTTTTAGGCAACCCGGACTTTGGCAAAGTTCCACAATCTCACTGTGAGACTTAAAATATCGCTTTGTATACATGTGAGGAATGTCCACCATTGGCATAGCGCTCTGGTCTTTTTTTTTCTGGCCTACTGATAATAGTAAGTGGCAAAATGGAATTGAGGCTTTATATCTGTGTCTTGATTAACGTTCGTTGCTATCTCAGCCATTTGGTGCCCTTTCCATTGACCTTGACCCGGCGACCAGTGCTTCTAGTTGGTGCTAGAATTTTCTAGAATATCCCTCCTTCTCTCTCTCTTCTCTCTCTCCTTATACCTCTTCCTCCTTCTTTTTCTCTCATAGGGAGTCGTTCCCAATAAACAACCCCATAACTACCTACCACTGCCTCTATTATATAAAAGCCTATCTCGATTTAGGAAAATAATATGTTCGTTATAACTAGTAATTTATTTTTATTTTTTATAATTATTATTTCATTTTATTGTGACATACTTAATGAAATTTGACGTGTAACTTTGGTGTTATCAATAAACTATTTGTATTCAAAAGTAAAGTAAGTTTATTATTATTTTCGTCCAAAATAATCCTAAAATACATTTAAACAATTAACTAATAATTAATATCATACAAAAACAAACAAAATCAAAAAAAAATAAACTAATCACAAACGAAACTAGTAATAGTATATCCTTTCCTTTCTCTATAACATCCTGTCCTTTCCATTCTTTATAAGATCCTGTTCATCCCAATGTACTTGAAGGAACGCTTTGAGTTCATCCAAGTACACTCCAGTTCCCTACGATCCTCTCGCGCCCTCCAACTAAAGATCCCCTCCCTCCCTCCTCTTCCTCCTTCTTCCTTCTTTTCTCCTTCTTCTTCTTCTTCTTCTTCCTTCTTCTTCCTCTTCTTTTTCCTTCTTCTTCCTCTTCTTTTTCTGTTTTTTTTTTTTTTTCTTCATTCACTCCAATCTTTCCAATAACATGTCCTTCACTGGTCAAGCTGTCCTGCTGTGGAATGTACTCAATTTATCTGTCAGACACGCTGAATTCCTATTTTTAATAATCTTGTCTGTAAATAAACACTATCTTTCCATAAACTAATTGGTACGTTTATATTTATACATGTATGTATATATTACATTGGTATATATATTATGTATAGTATTATATATGTCACCATCATCATCATCAGCCCGGAGGCGTCCACTGCTGAACGAAGGCCTCCCCCTTAAACCGCCACACTGTACGACAACCTGCTATTTGTATCCACCGGTTGCCCGCGACTTTTACAATGTCGTCGGTCCACCTAGTGGGAGGCCTTCCTACGCTGCGTCTTCCGGTTCGCGGTCGCTACTCAAGAACCTTTCTTCCTCATCGGTTGTCAGTTCTTCGAGCGATCATTTGCGGGCGATTATTTATGTATATTATTGTATATTTGCAATATTAATTATATTTTATATACTATCTACATTGTACACCACCGACCACATTGTATTTGCCTTCAGTCCAGTCCTGGCCAAAAGTTCACGTCACGTCATCAGCCATAAAACGTCCACTCCTGGACGAAGGCCTCCCCCTTAATAGAAAAAGCCAAAGCCAAAGCTTGCCTGGAAGAAATCATCATCATCATCAAGAAGAAAGGTGATAAGGTTGCCACTTGTACTGCCAATTAATGTACCCTGATTATTTGTAAGTTAGTTACCCGTCAGCCATGTCAGAGGCCTTCGGGCGGCACATTAACTCTGACACTAGGGCTGGCCACTCAGCCTATACGAACTTACTTACTTACTTTTATTTGTAAGTTCTTCTATATTTCTGGTGTGCAATAAAGTTGTATTGTGTAAGAAGCTCAGTAAATAGTTAAATTCGCTGAGCGTGACATTATCGCTGCAAAAGCGCCGTTTTGGCCAAGGTTAGCTGTGACCTGTGGCGGATGTGCGGCCATCCGAATGGCAATAAACTCTAAATCAGTTACGCTCAACTTTCTGTCATCTCGTTGCTCAATTATATTTTTTTCGTTGCATCAGTATACAAAATTGTGTATGAAATTACTAAAAAACTTTATGCGCGTCAGTGATTGATTAATTGATTAACTCTTTATTGTTCACACCAAGAATTACACTGAAATAATTTAATAAACTTAAATATTTGAACACGTGGCGGTCTTATTGCTAAAAGCAATCTCTTCCAGACAACCTTTGGATGGAGAGGATTTATAGAATGCAAAGAAGAGGGGGTGTGCAAGAAAAGAAAAGTGTGTGAAATCATAAACATGTACCATAATATTATTATAACATACAAAAAAATATAGTTTGATAGGCACGATTTTTCCAGTGTTAGACATTTTCCGAAATATAAAATGTAATTGTGTATGCCTTATGAAGCATTCTATTTAGGTACATTAAAATAAGTGCCAGGGTTATTTTCGACTTTTTAAATTAAAATATATGAATGAAAAATCATTAAAATTCAGTTGTCCAGTTCTACGGTGTTTACCTATACTTACTGACGTACGTTTTCTGGTCTTTGACTTGCACAAAAAACAAAAGCTGGGTATGTTCGGTAGCATCTGAGTTTAACTCAAATATTATGATGATTGATGATAATACGCATTTAAAAAAAAAAACAACCTACTTCAACTTCGAATACCTGGATGACATCTTCATATTTTCTAGTAATTTTGATTTAAAAACCAAACTACTGAACCGATTTCGATAAAATTTATATGGGACCACCTCTGAGTATTACCTACCAAACAAAAAAAGAATCATCAAAATCAGTTCATAATTGGCGGAGTAATCGCGTAACATACATACAAAAACATACAGTCGAATCGAGAATCTCCTTTTTTGAAGTCGGTTGAAAAGCGGGCCAAATATTGGCAACAGCTGAATTGAACTCAAATTATTATGATATCATCATATTCAAAATAATAATATGTGTACTCCGTATTATTCGATGCCAACTGTTTAAATTGTTTTATATGGCTTGACGAAATAAAACAGTGACCTTCAATTATTAATGAGACATTGTTTTCAAAACATTAAAGCTGTTGATATAACTTACATATTTATTTACTCGGATCTCAATTATAGGTATAATTTCATATCCTTCACTTTTTTTATATACATTCAAGTGACGAGACGAGCTAAACATTCGCCTGGTGGTAAGTAGTCTGGTAGAGTCCTACCACTACAAAAAAAGTTGCCAGTAAAATAAATCTTAGCTTTGCTTGTCAATGAGGTTCCACAGGCAAAACTTTTCGCAGTTGGCGCCGGCGGCGGACCGGATGTGAAAAAATCAAGTTTTCTTGTTAATTCATTATATAATTGCTTATATCAATTTTCTGTACTCAAAGGAAAAATACTGGGTACTGTGCCTTATTGTTTTAAGAATCTATACAGCGTTGACATGACGGCCTGAAAATAGATTTGTAGGTTAGATAGTTGTCTACATTTTATGTCGCTTGAGCTTGATGAGCTTTAATTAGCAGAAATGTACAAAGTATTTCTGTTCAAACCAGTATAATATGCAGATTCTCCCTGGTAATCAGAGTCTTTAAAATGTTCTCTGCGAAAACAATACAAAAAACAACAAAATTTTGAGACTGACAGTTGACTATGGCCGCATCGACGACGCGCCACTTAGCGGGAAAAAATCGTAGTGTGAATCTCCATTGGCTCCTAAACAGGACTTCTTTAGATACGTCAACACCCAATAATCCTAAACTAGACCTGGTTAGCAAAATTCCCTAAACCTACAACGGCGGAGCGGAGAGTTTTTTTTTTGTGTTGGATGCACATGCTTGTCTTGGCAGGGATTGCACCAAGTTTTAAAAAACCCCAGTTGGAGACTTAAAGTGCACTATAAATACGTGACGTGTTTTACTTCATTCAACATGGGCACGAGGAGCATTCTCTTGGCCGTAATATTGCGCGTCACCAGTATTCACCTGTATAGCAATGAATACTGACTATTTGCAATAGATCATTCATGTGCAGCATCAACAATGACGGAGACATCACGGACCCTTGTGGCACCCCGACATTAATTGCTATGGTGTCAGCACAAATGCCGTGGACAGCGGCTTTTATGCTGCAAAATCGCCTGTGCCCGACTTACAGTCCTTCAAGCAAATCGGACAATGGAAGCTTATTATCATAGCAAGCAATTCCCGATGCCAGACCCAATCAAAGGCCTTGGCAATATCTAGGCAGATGTCGATAGCCCCCACACTCTATGGCCTCTGCCCAGTGATGCGTGGTACACTATGGTTACGCGTATCATCCTCCTTCCTAGACTGTAATGTCGCTTAACATCAGCCGAGGTCTTCAAACACATAGTCTGCCAGATGAAAACTAAAATGTTTATAACTTCTACAACAACTACATTGGGCACGTCTTTAAATTTTGTTTTCGTTGATTTATATACGTTCAAGTGACGAGGTGAGCAAGACTTTCACCTGGTGGTAAGCGTCACGCCTGCCACTAACAGTAGCAGTGCCAAAATTGTGAAGTTGAGAACACAATCCTGCGCCGCACTGCACTGCGCTCGTCACCCTGAGATATCAGATATTAAATCTTTTCATACCCAGTAATTTCTCTGGAATCATTGCCCTTCTAACCGGAACACAGTAATGCTTGCACACTACTGCGTGGCAGTTGGATAACTGGCAAAGGTGTGGTACTTCACCAAGCGGACTCTGCAGTGCAATCCTACCACTACTAAAATTGTAGTTGTACTATTGTTGCAAATCAGCTTTTTGTGTGTCAATAAAAAGTTGTTGTCGGGTGGCAGGTGGCAAGCCAACCAGCAGCCGGCGGCGACGCCCCCGCCGCCCGAGGCGCCGCCCGCGCCCGCCGAGGCGCCGCCCGAGGACGAGGAGGGCGCGCGCGACTGGCTGGACCACATCTACGCGGCCTCGCGGCTCGCCGTGCTCTCCTCGCTCGTGTACCTGTACGGCAGCGGCGCCCGGCTGCTGCTGGTGCTGGTGCTGGTGCTCGCCGGATACCTGTCAGTATACACACATGTGCAGCGGCTCGACCACATCTACGCGGTCTTCCGTGCTAAATTCTACCTCTCGTGCACCTCGCACGCTATATAGCTGCGCCCACGCATGACCCAAACCTTTCAAATTCAAATCATATATTTGCCTGTTTACGTCCAAAAGATCTTAACAAATAGAATTATGAAGTCATGCCATTAACACCCATAATCTGGGGTGCAAAATTGTAACAATATTAATGTTAATATTAATTGATTTTCAATGCCAAAACTATTAAATAAATGTAGGTATGCTTTTCTACTAATAGGGTAGATGACTGATATTTATATCGTTGAAACCAGTGAGTTGAAATAAATAGAGTAGTTATAGTCGAACAAGACTGCTTTAAAAACTGACCAGAAGTTGCCTATATAAATATACTTATGCATGTTTCTATACAGTTTGTGAAGAAAAGAAAAGAATATGACCGACTTTATACGCCACACCTGTTGTTAAAAAGAGACAAATATCTAATTTCTCTTACGGCGTAATTAGCTACACAAGTTGATTGGCCAGAGCGAGCGCCCTCGCCGCGCTGGTGTGACTCTTTCACTCTCTCACAAAAGACGATCTATCTATCTCGGTCATCCATTTCAAAGTAACAACAGTCGCCTAAGATAAAATAAATTTAATTTTTTCCCTTTGCAATAAAAATACAGTACTTACGCATGAAATGTTTTTTTTTTGTCTTTCACAGTGCCTGTGTAGATTGTTCAGTGTCTAAATACACAGAAAGTCATTATATTTTAATTAATCACCATATTTTTGCTAGAAAACATACGATTAGCGGCAGCGTATTACCGGACATTCGGTAGTGAAAGACTGGTAGCGATCACGGCAATTACCTTGATTGCGTCTAGTAAATATGGCGGGGGGGACAACTCATCTACAGGTAAAAACATCTTAGGTTGAAACCAATAGCTTTGATGATGAATTTAAGTTAGTATAGTATGTTTATTGAAAAAATAATTTAAATCGGTCAATAATGTTCCGATATATGAGCGTTTAAAGTTTTTGTTAGAGACAACTCTGTCCCTTTCCCACAAAACAAAAAATGACGTCACGCCTTACTTGTCAGAATAGAATTTATATGGCGTACAGAGAAGTGACGTCACGATTTGCTGTTTCGCCTCTCTGTCTAGCATGATATTAAAATGCTTATAATTTGCTTATTTTTGATCAGATTTTCGTTTTATTTTCATTAATCAGCTATATTTATGAGCCACATTTTAATAGGACAATAAAAAAAAACAGTCATCTAGCCTATTAACCAATATACCAATAATTAAAGTGTGTATAATGTAAAGGTTTAAAAAGCATTTTTCTTTGCTTTTTTTTCCTTGGTCCTGGTGTTGTCGTATCTGCGCCCTGCTCTCTGGCCACCGCTGGCACCATAGTAGCACCATACTTACGACACTGCTTGGGGGCAATAAGATCTGTAATTCTGTAATAACGTTGTGCTGTGCTAAATTTTTGCATTCATATTTTGCGATAAAAAAGTAACTATATGCGGAGTGACCAGCCCTAGTGTCAGAGTTAGTCTGTCGCCCAAAGACCTTTGACATAGCTTGACGGTTGTTGTTAACTGCTTCCAAAACCACCGGAGGACAGGCAGCAGCGTCCTCTCGGTTAACGGTGGTGAACATTCTGGATCCCCAACCCACCTGCCATGCGTGGGGATTATGTCAACCCCGCTCTATTAAGAGGGAGGCTTTCATCCAGCAACAGACGTCTTTTGACTGATAATGTGTACCGTTTTCAAAAATTATAAATACATTGAAAAAGATACATTTGTTGGGCCATTCAATAGTAACTTGTTCTCTTTTATTTTTGAGAAAACTCTATCAAGACCTGAATTTAATATTCCATTTCAATCTTTTTCAGACACCAAATCGGTTTCTTCCGCGACCTGAACCTAATCCACCAAAATCGCAACCGGCACGCGGCGAACAACCCACCAGCTGACAACCAACCAGCCGGCGACAACCAGCCAGGTGACAACCAACCAGATGGCAACCAACCCGCCGGCAACCAGCCAAACAACAATCCAGTGGTCGAAGACAACCAACCGTCTATATTAGCTGTTACATGGATGATATTTACATCGTTTTTCGCTTCGCTCATACCTGATGTGAACCATTGATTGATTTGACATATTTAAAACTATTTCGACACTAAATGGTAGTAATTGCAAAGTACTGCACAATTAAAAAAAACTATCACAGGAAATTTCATTTGAACAGTTGCGGTTAAAATTTACGGGTTAACTGTTCTGTTTTCGGCATAAAACCGGGTGGTAATGAAATTTTGGTATTTACATCGTCTATGTCTATATGTAAATGTTCTATCAAATGTTGTGCAGTATTGCAGACTTTTCGACTCGTTAGTTTAGTTCGTCCCGTTCTTGTCAGAATGTAGGTTTTGAACTGTACATAATGTATTGTAAAAAGTTTGTTATGGTATCTTAAAATTTACTATTTACTTCGTAAAATTAACAGGTTAACGTTGACGCGAATTATCCACAGGTTTTTAGAGGATTTAATCAAATTTTAGTAGTTGGAAATGTTGGTAAATTGAACAAATGTTTTCCATTTAAACTAATCGGATTGCAACAGATTTGACAACGGTTAAACTGGTTTGTTATTCCACAAACACGAAACATACGGCTTGTAAGTTAAGTACTTTCTGTCAACACATTAGCACAAATGTGCCAATCAAAACGTGCACCGACCAATAGCACGCAATGTACATGTTGTGTGGACCAATCCGCGCTCAGTGCAACAACTACTCATTGGACGTTTACCTTGCGAATATGAATAACGTCATATCTCTACAGTTTTAAATCTTCGAATTCTTCTATACAAATAAAATATTCGTTCAATTTACCAAAACATCACTTTTTCTCGAAACCCTGTGTATACTTTTTTTTCTTCTAAACGTACTACAAATATGCTGAAATCGCTTTTTCTATGTGATAAATTATTAAACTACAATAGATCAGCAATTTTTGAAAATTGCAAATCGCTTTAAATTTATGGTGATACGTTAACACCAGTGCTTAGGGTTTAAATTCGTACACGTATGTGGTTCGACAAAATATTGATCTTGTATGAAAGGGGAATTTCCAATATTTTTTTGAATATAATCTGTCATCAGGAATATTTACTATTTTTACAAAACATAATACACTCATGGAATAGATCATACTCACGTTTTGTTCAAAATTAGGTTTAGCATAATAATATTTTTTACTCGGTAGTCATTGAGCTATAATAACAATAGAGTCACAAACGTGCAAAAACCAAACTTTTTGAAAGCCAACTTTTTGAACGACTAGAACTACGATAAGACGCAAGCGCTAAGGCGTACATTGAACACTATGCAAGCGACATAACGTCGAAATTCGAACAATTGTGAACGTATAGGTATGTACGACGTCACTCGGACGTTTTTTGACTGTTTTCACTTAGAGATTGTGACTCTTTAGATATGAGCTCAATGTCAGTAGTAAGTATGTTCACAACACTCATGTTTTTAATCACAAATATCTTATGTCTGATACATTGAAAAAACATGTTTGGATTTGAACTACTGCATAGTTTCATAATATATGCATTATTCATTTCAAATTATTCGAAAACGTCAAAAGCTTTGGTTTCCTCCAATAGCGATAGCGTCATTTAGCGGACGCAAAATGACGACCGTAAAAAGACGGCCACCGTGTACAACGCTACTGAAAAAAAGTTTGAAGACTTTTCAACACCGTAAATGCAAATAGCGACGTTACGGTGTCAGACAACGCTCTCTAGGAAACCACGCCATCTTGTTTTCATAGCCAAAGTTTCAGTGACATCATGCAACGCTTTATAGCGACCGCTAAATTACGCCACCGCTATTGGACGAAACCAAAACTTTAGACGCCAACAGCTAGAGATGTCTAATTTTGCATGACACTTTCCGCTAGCAAAAAGATGACAGACTTTTTAGGCGTAAAGGGGTAAATAAAAAAAAATATGTCCGCATAGGTACTGAATACAATACCAAATACTATTTTGTAAATAACTTATTCTTTCTAGCTTAGGGTAGGGTTAGTTTTTGTGCTGTTTTAATATAACAATTTAAAATTTAGATGCAAGCGTTTTATGGTGTTAAACATGGCATTCTGACTTCTATGGTAGCTTTTATAACACATATTTTACTTTAAACAAGAAAATCGTTTTGAAAATTATAAAGGAAAAGGAGACTGTGTGAGTCTCCTTTAGTTTTGATTGGATTTAACAATTGTTACGATAATTTTCATAGAAATCTTTTGTATTCATATCTCTTGTTATTATAATCAATTGTGCCATTTTTCATCGAAAGATTTATGTAAGTATGTTGTTTTTTTCGCTCGAAGGGTTTCCGCGACGGTCGTCTTAAGAATGCGACTAATGCCAGAAAAATACATGATTTCGAAAATCGCACGACACAATTGATGATGATGATGCCTTTGAGCAATTTAGGTGGGATTTTATTTAGCTATTCAAAATATAGGCATGAAATAAAAAAAGTAAACGTTTACTCTGCTAAAACATTAGTCTGGCTATGTAATTCGTAAAAAAAAATGTGGTGTTGTCGCTGATCATTTGAATTAAAACTGTTTTTTTTTAATAAACCAGATTATTTTTGAATATTCTATTCGGTTACTCGGCTTCTTTAGGTTTTTCCCTACCTGTAGTATTTTTTTTATCTGAATATCTACGTTCTTAATCATTAAACTATGTGTTTAAAAATACACCTTTTTCTTACTTCTGGCATTGGTCGCCCCCTTAAGCGTTTGCCGGTGTCTAGTATTTATATTTTGAAATGCCACGTTTGATACCGTAAAAAGTTAAAATTTAGAAAGTATGTTTTAATTTTTCTGATAAAGTACTATGTATAATTAGTGTGTCCGCGCACTGACCACGCGCTGCAGTCAAATAACGCCGCCCCCCATTGGTGCGTCATCTGGCGACACATGTATGAGGCCTGCAGCCGCAGCTCTGGCGGCGTGTTTTTTTTTCTGTGTTATTGGCATCGCACGTTGTGCATTCTGCCAGTGTCAAGTTTATTAATTTTCACATTTATTTGTTATCATCAAGTCAAATAAGTCATGAAATCACAGTAAGTCACACGAAATTAGTCATAGTCGAGTCCAAGTCATACCCTAGTAAAGTTGTGGCGACTTTACTATGAGCTTCTATGGAGTTTTGAAAACAACACGAAAAGACATGTTTCACCGCATTATATCACTTGCCCCACACTCGTGCATGTAATTCAACACTCAACGAATAAAACACCACCATTTTTAATCATGAATTCGCGACAAAACAAGTTTAAGAAAATAATAGAATGCAACGACATGATTTTTCCGTGTTCCCTCCAAAACTCTGGCGGCGTGTTCTGGCTGTCGCGTGGCCCTCGTGTGTGCATACAGTTCACAGTTACAATCCTATTCTAATATAACGTCGGTGTGAAGGAAAGATGCACAGCTAATATACAACAGTACGTCCAGTTCGTACAGAACACTGAAAATCGTAGAAAACTCGTCTCAACATACATAGTTGACTCACAATGTTGTATTTATAACTAACAATGATGTCATATATTTGTTCAGAACAGTGTCGATATTCCACGGTAGTGCTGAGGCGCGCGCAGCCGGCAGGGACCGTGTGACGTCAACGAGCCGAGCGCTCTAGTGGAAAATCGACTCTATCTTATGCAAATAAAGTACAAATTAGTTTGCACTGAATATGACATTGTAGTAGTTATAGGTATATACGTATAAACTATTTCGGTTCGTAGGTCAACACACACTCACACACACGGGTTCTTCACACACTTCACAAGTTTATATCTGACTGCGTGGGTAATCGAAACAATAAATAAATAATGTTTGTGTGATAAAAGTAGGGTTCGGTTCCGTGTCTCTTATCAGAATACGAATGTCAAACTTTATGTAAATGCTATGTAAATAATAAATATATTGTAACGACTCATAAACTACTCATTTTCTTATTATTGGTTCATAGGACTTGTAAATGTAAAGATTTCGCCACTCTACGATTATTATCGTAAAGCCTGAGTGAGCCATAATTTCGGTGTCAATATAACGAACTTAAAAAAAACTATTTTGGATGTAAAATACGAATTTAGTGTGGCGAAGCCTTTATTATTATGTTCGGATGTAACTTATGCTTAGGCCAGATGACCGTCTGGGTTACGCATGTCGGCTTTACTAAGTTGAAAGGATGGAAGTCTACTGAAACACTGGCAACAATAGGTATGATGACTACAATTTATTATTACCTCATTAAAAAGCTGATCATCAATAGAGCCTAGCAACGAAAACAAAATTTAAAATAATTCAAAAATAAATAAGTTCTAAGTATTTTAATTTCAAGCTAGACAGAGAGCGCGCTATACCGAGCTATGACGTCAAGCCTCAGGCGCGGCATACAAATGCTATACTAACACGTGCTTTGCGAGAAAGGGAGAGAGCATCCCCTCTCTATCCCCACCTAAAACTTTAAACGCTCATATCTCAGAGATTTATCAGCCAATACAATTTATTTTTTCAGTATGTGTAATGTATTTAGTTATATTCATCACTAAGCCTGTTATTTGTCATAAATTAAACATTAGGCCACACGCCTATTCTGCTACTGGTACTGTTATAGGCAAGCGTGATGGCCACCAGGCGAACGTCACGTAACATAAGGGGCCAATTCTGATATCGCGAAATAAAATCAGCTATTCTATGGATAAATTACATTCGTCCTCGACGAAATGTATGAAACTGTTTTGTTCCCGATCTCAGGATTGACCACATAGTAAATATTGTTCACAGTGATGAACTCAGTGCCGCCTTTCATCTTAATAATACCGAAACCTGTAACCATCCATGTATAATCCAAGTTTCTCATTTGGCTTAGTTCGCAAATCCCGTTAGACAATCCCCAGCGAAGAGGCTTTTTTTATCCAAAAATCCCCGAGGCAACCCTTTGAGTGGCGAAGGGGCTTATTAGAAGAAAAATACACGGTTAGCTAGCAGTCAATCGATTGACTAATGCCTAAAGGACGCGTGTCTTACACGATACAACAATGCTAATGGTTTTTTTTTATACCTGGCCTCAGCCTCGTAAATCATAATGCTAATGCTTATTTAACTTTTATAGTAGTTTTATTTTATATTGATACTCACGGTTAAACGAAATACACTGTAGAGGCGGAATGGACAATTTGTACGGAAAGTATCTATTATCTAAATAGGCTACACGGCTACACAATCTCCGGTTAAGATTTAACTGACGGATAAACTAGGATTCTCTTTTATGTTACAGATAATTTGAATACGTCAAACTTGAGATGAATTGTAAATTACAATAATAATAATCGTTTATTTCAGGCAACAGGAATTACTTATAAAACACGGGCCCATATTATATAATTATGACGTTAGTTTGTATTTTAAGTCTACATTGGCCTCACACGTAAATTTTTTGACCGCCACCGCATAATTGTACCGCCGCGCCGTGCGCTGTACGTCAAGGCACCAATAGTGGATTACTCACCTAGGGAGCAAAAGTAAAGCATGTCTCAGATCCCGTGTATATTGTCTCCCAAGGTGAAGCCGAGGGTGACAAACATGAGATCGGAAGCTTCTTTACTTGCTCCCGTGGTGTGTATACAATTTTACGTGCCGCTGTGGGAAATGGTTCGTTTCGCTCCGCGTAGCCGGGCTAAAGTAGCCACTTTAGCTCCGCAGGCACGTAAAAAAACTTAGGTAGTTCATGATAAACTCCTAATGGAGCGTGGCGCTGAGGGCACAAAAATCTCGAACTTGTTTAGGTATTCGTAGCGTTGAAAAGGTTAACATTAATACTGTATTAGTTAGAGGATGTAATGCTTAGCAGAATGGGTCACTATAGCCATCGCGACACATGTTTATTTTACGTCCTTTTTCGTTACACTGTGCAGTCGATTCTAGAAGATGTCAGCTTCAGTCGCGCCATGTCCAGCCTGACTTGTCGAGCTGAGTCACTGTGAAGCGATGTCACGTGATATCTCTATATGTACTCAAATAGTGCTCAGAGATATTCTGCGAAGGTTCCGCCTAGAGTTCAATCTGAAAATCAGTTTTTGCCCATTGAATGCTGTCATGGTTCTATCGCGAAAAAGGTTTGAGAACCGCTGCTCTAAGAACGTGTCGCGGACTATTTCTCTAGTGAGTACACGTCTTTAGCATTCATCTTGAAACATTCTGTATAAATTTTGCCTTTCTACATGTACATAAAGAGAATAGATACTTTAATGATATTTAATTATCAGCTACGTGAAACTTATCAAAGTATTGTGAAACTGGTCTATGGAAGTTCATACAAAGAGATCGCATTTTTATTTGTAACGTTAGTTGGTTATTTATTGTTAGAGGATGGAAATATGGTAAATGCATACTGTGATAAGCTACTTCGTTTGCACCCTATACTATATACAGTGAAATAAATTTTGAAAGATGTATATTTTGGTTTTATTTGTATTTAGTTGATGCCAATTAATTATAAACTAATTTTAATCACTTGTATTTAGTTGATGCCATTTAAATATAGATTTAAGTATATGATTTGAATACACAAGCAATGCTTTTACGGAGGCACCTAAAGATGGTCAGTAGGAAAATTGGTTGGAATCAGCGACGGTGATAAAGGAATGGACGGGCCCAGCGCTTGCAAATCGATCAAAATTAACAAGACAACACAATCAAGCATACCTAAAAGTATGCATATTACATTTGCCGGAAAATAGAGATAGCGAATCTAATTACTGCATGACAAAAAGAGAACACAAATGTACATGTATTAGAAGTTTATATTGTCGTATCGTATGGCTCGCATATCGTAAAGGCAGAGTATGACTGACGCGAGTGGAGAGCCGGCGCTCAACATAGTCTTCAAAATCCGTGCGCTTATTTCCCGTCTATTGTTATCATTGTCGCTGGTTGGAATATGAGGTTAGAACTGAAGCTTAATATCTTAAGTTCAAGTTCTATAGTTCGCTTTTGATCTAATATAGGATCTAGAGAGGGGAGGGTGAGAAGAGCGTTGTGGAAAAGTGTATGCATTATGTTTTTTTATGAGCGTTTCCACAAATTCCACACCGACTGACTGAATGATCAAGTTTTGGCGGGAACGCGGAAAATGTCGCTGCATTTCGCGTACCTACCTATTAGTATTTAAAAAGGTGGTGTTTTATTTATCACGTGCACGAGTGTGGGCAAGTGATAATGGTGAAACAACTCTTTTCATGTCGTTTTTAAAACTCCGTGAGAGCTTATACCAAAAAATTGCCCCATCTTTACTATGGCACGCCAAAAATGCCAAAAATAAAGAAAAAATGCTTGATCTCTTGTTTGTTGCTATTTCCCACATTAACGAAATCGATAGATGTGATATTCTGTACAGAAATAGTACCGCATGGCCTTGAATGTGACGTATCGACATAGGTGGTAAATAGGTGTGATTACCATCTTCGATCGACAGCACGGACGCATAACATCAGTTTATCTGTGGTCATATATTATGTAGCCTGTCAAGCACAAAACAAATAAGGCATGATGTACTTCTTAACCCGATAAAAATACGGTTGAAAATATATGCAATAAAACAACGTTAATTAACAAATCTCTTCTTTTGTATTCAAAAATCATCACTAAAGTCTACATCCATGATTTCATCCACATCTGCTGTTGTAATTTCATTAACTTTCTCGAATTCTTCAGTATTTTCAGTACTTTCACTCGGCACATCTTTCAAGTAATTAAGACTTTCACTTATTTGGCTAACTGTATCATTATCATTATATTGTAACATCTCTGAATGTTCTTTATTTGTTGTTATTTCTTCAACATTTGGAACATTGTTATTAGAACTTGTATTAGGTCGATTAAGTCCAGCTAATTCTTCCTTATTGCTACTTCTAGACCCATTTACATTATGAATATAATTCATTTCAACATCATTTGTGTCAATTATATTTTCTTTAACTCCATCTTTGATTGGGTCATCTGTTTTAGAATCTCTTTCATTATCGAAATGATGAACAACATTAGAACTAATAATCTCATCATCCTGTTTATTTTTAGAATCATTAATAAGATCCACAGGTTCTCTTCCATTTTGATGTTCGATATCAGAATAAATTTCTCCGTCATTCTTATCGCTATTAATATTTCTGTGTACATTTTCATTGTGTTGAATTGTATCAGATTCATCACTATCATAATTTCTACTATTATGAACATCAACACTGACTGCTTCATTTATAACTAACGCATCATCTTCTGAATCTGAACTATCTATTACATTTGATCTGTTACTTTTTACTCTAGCAATGTTTTCTTCTGGTTCTTCAATTAAATTCTTGTCAAATGTTTCTTTCATCGTTATGTTTACTGGATTTTTTGGAAGATTTTTGTCAGTATCTGAATCATTTTCATCTATATCGCTTTTCCTTCCTTTTTTGTCTCTAGAATCTTCTTTTAGTTTTTCATTAGTCGAATCTTCCAGTCTAGTACTACTTCCAGTGTCATTAACAGAATTATCTTGTCTATTTTCTGAGTTATTAAGTTGGAGTCTTGCAAGTCTTCTTTCTTCAGCCAGTTGTCTGTTCCGGATCATTCTCTCGCGTTGTTCGTCGTTTATCGATGGCGATGATGCTGCTTTCGGCATGGTCACCAATCTGGATGTAACATATAATTATAATACTCTTAGATTCTATTCAACTATTATACAGGGTTAGTTCTAATCAGCTAGCATCCTTTTAAGGGCATATTCTGTACATCAAAACAATCAAATTTTACTATGGGGCCAACATTAAAATCGCGAAAAAAATATATCAAATTCCATACAAAAAGTTCATCGAACTTGGGCAAAATGACGTGTTGGCCCCAAAGTAAAAGTTGTTTGTTTTTATGTACAGAATATGCCCTTAAAAGGATGTTAACTGATTAGAACTAACCCTGTAGAAATCTTGCTAACCAGTCTCAATGTATCAGGAAATTATATGATAAAATCTCATATAAAAATACTATGTATAGTTTCGATATGAGTAAGTGATATATGTGATGGTATGATTATTTTGTTGTTAACTTGTTTACTATTATCCCAATAAAATGCACGTAACATGTGCAGCAATTACTATTTGAAGAACATGACTACATTATTATTACATTACGATATGATAGGTCCGAGATGCCATTCTACTAATTTTAAACTAGTAGATTGGAATAAGATTGTGAGTTTGTACGTTTGTTTGAAGTAAATTTTGGAACTACTTGCCACTGACCACTACTACTGGCCACGTGACGTCAACAAGCCAAGCGTTAAAGTGGACAATCGACACTCAGTCATATACAAATAAAGTACAAATTAGTTTGCACTAAAAGTAAGTAAGTTCGTATAGGCTGAGTGGCCAGCCCTAGTGTCAGAGTCAATGTGTCGCCCGAAGGCCTCTGGCATGGCTGGCGGTTGTTGTTATAGAAACTAGAACAAACAACCGGGACAAACAATTTAAAGTGTCATCCGATCTACGGTAGCGCTCAGAAATAAATGCCACTCACGGTCACAAATCAGAAGACTGACCGGACCGTCCGTTGCTTAACATCGGTGATCGTTTAAAATCACCTAGACAAGCTACGCCACGAGAGCTTGCACTGAATATGACATTGTTGCAGTTATAGGTATATCTACATTTAGATATGTTTTTATGGGACTTTCTGCCCTGGGGCCTTATTTTTGAATCGTACGCATAGTTGCGTATACGAGTGGAGCCGGCTTTAAAACGATATTGAACCTTATTTAATACCAAGGGCAGATCCAGGGGTGGGGCACAGGGGCACGTGCCCCCAAACGGTTTAAATATAACAAAGAACTGGCAGATTTATTAGATACCACTTTAATAACATTTGATTCTTTTTGCATAATAAACATGTAATTTCTCATTCCTTAATCATTATTATAAGTATTTTTTATAGTTATTCTTGTAAGTCAAAGAAAAAGAATCGATCCCAAAGACAACATAGAAAAATACTGTGACTTGGCCTAAGGCTCGTGTGCCCCTCCCAGAAATAAATCCTGGATCCGCCTTTGTTCCAAACAATACCGTTCGAAGGTCCGCTCCGCTCGCATACGCAACTCTTGCGTCATCATCATCAGCCTGGAGACCTCCACTACTGAACGCAGGCCTCCCTTAGATCGCCACACAGTATGACAACCTGCCATACAACCATACCTGCCGTGCAACTCGACACAATTCAATGTTATGGCCCCAGATATTACACCTATTTTCGCAACTTACTTTTCGACCGTGGTAGTAGTAAATCCTTTCTTGGCAGTCCCCGGGGCAGGGGTAGCTCGAGCCAACTCAATCTGCTGCTGCAGCAGTTTGTCGAACTCGTCCTCCACAGGCTGCGGAGCCTCGTCGTCGCTCGAGTCGCGCTGGACGACCGTCTCCTCTGACATGAACTGGTCGGTGCGGATTTTCGTGAGGTGCACCTGCGATGTGGTTGACAAGCTGTTTTTTACTAGAGCTGATGATGAAAGTGATGAAACAAAACGGTGATGATGATGATTAAAAGTAGTTTATAAGTTATTCCAGGAAATAAGCTATCTTCATTCAGTGTCATCCAAATCCGTTCAGCCGTTTTGCCGTGAAGGGGTAAAGTACACATCCCAGCAAACTTTTTTGCATATTTGTAAATTATATTCGTGTGAAGTGTGATTAGTTTCGGGTGTCATTAGGCACTTACAATAGAATCACAGAATTTACATGATAAAGTAACATGATAAGGGCTTGAGAAATGTCGATTCACCCTCTCGCACGAGCGTTCAAAGATTTATAAAGATATTGTATAACTTTTAATTAATACGCTTTAAAAAAAACAACCAACTTCAATTTCGACTACCTGGATACATCTTCATATTTTCCAGTTATTTTGATTTATTACAGTAAAGTAGTTCAGTTTTGATTTCATAACCAAACTACTAAACCGATTTAGATAAAAATTATATGGGACCACCTACAAAACAAAAAAAAAAAATCAATAAAATCAATTCATAATTGGCGGATTTTTTGAAGTCGGTTGATATATGAAGATTTATGCCATTTTATGAATCAACCAACTTCACTCTATTATGGGACATCCGAGGATGCATCCAAGTACATTCTCTAGCCAGCCACAACGCAGTATCAAGCTTCGTATTAGGAAAACTACTTGAGTAGCCAAAGCAAGTGTTCTTACCATAACAGGTCTCTTGTTACCCAGTGTCTAAGCAAGTGTTCTTACCATAACAGGTCTCTTGTTACCCAGTGTCTAAGCAAGTGTTCTTACCATAACAGGTCTCTTGTTACCCAGTGTCTAAGCAGGTGTTCTTACCATAACAGGTCTCTTGTTACCCAGTGTCTAAGCAAGTGTTCTTACCATAACAGGTCTCTTGTTACCCAGTGTCTAAGCAAGTGTTCTTACCATAACAGGTCTCTTGTTACCCAGTGTCTAAGCAAGTGTTCTTACCATAACAGGTCTCTTGTTACCCAGTGTCTAAGCAGGTGTTCTTACCATAACAGGTCTCTTGTAGCCCAGTATCTAAGCATTTGTTCTTACCATAATAGGTCTCTTGTTACCCAGTGTCTAAGCATTTGTTCTTACCATAAGAGGTCTCTTGTTGCTCAGTGTCTAAGCAAATGTTCTTACCATAACATGTCTCTTGTTGCCCAGCGTCTAAGCAAGTGTTCTTACCATGACAGGTCTCTTGTTGCCCAGGGCCTAAGCAAGTGTTCTTACAATGACATGTCTCTTGTTGCCCAGCGTCTAAGCAAGTGTTCTTACCATGACAGGTCTCTTGTTGCTCAGCGTCTAAGCAAGTGTTCTTACCATGACAGGTCTCTTGTTGCTCAGCGACTAAGCAAGTGTTCTTACAATGACAGGTATCTTGTTGCTCAGTGTCTAAGCAAATGTTCTTACCATGACAGGTCTCTTGTTGCTCAGTGTCTAAGCAAGTGTTCTTACCATAACAGGTCTCTTGTTGCCCAGCATCTAAGCAAGTGTTCTTACCATGACAGATCTCTTGTTGCCCAGCGCCTAAGCAAGTGTTCTTACAATGACAGGTCTCTTGTTGCCCAGCGTCTAAGCAAGTGTTCTTACCCTAACAGGTCTCTTATGGCCCAGTGTCTCGATTTTCTTCAGGCAGTCCTTGTATTCGAATTTAGGGAACAACCGGTACGCCCAGTGTTCCAGCTTTTTTAGCACTAAATCTAGATCTTCTTTCTCGTGACCTTTACCTGAAAATACACATTATCTATTTTAACAGTCAAACGCAAGCCTATAAAAAGTTACTACTGACTCGCCAGCTCGGTGGACTCGTACACGCCATAGTTTGTTGTGTACACGCCTGGCACAGGCAACACCAAGCAGGTCAGGCAAACCTGTTATTTTTTGATTTTTATATTATTATTATTTTCTCTTCCCTGGGTGTTATGGACTTCGTCCAGTTGTGAACGCCTTCTAGTTGAATATTGTAGTGGCAGGATTCTACTGCAGAGACCGCCTGGGGAAGTACCACACCTTTGCCAGTTATTCAACCACCAAGCAGTAGTGTGCAAGCATTACTGTGTTCCGGTTTGAAGGGCAATGTTACCAGATAAATCACTGGGTATGAAGAGATTTAACATCTAATAGCGCAGGGTGACGAGTGCAGTGCAGGATTGTGTTCACAAGTTAAAGGAAAATATATATTTTTTTTTAATGGGCAGTATATCTGAAAGGAGTTCATTGTACTCATAATTATAAACAACTAGCTGACCCGTCCCGGCTTTGCACGGGGGTAAATACCCATTTTAAACTGACTTTAAAAAAGGAAATTTTCAATTCAAGACTAACCTACATATGTAATATTAGTTTTGCCCCGCGGTTCCACCCGCGTGATGAAGAAAAACGGCAATGTTGTTGTCATCACTATACCTTTAAAAACCAAGTACTTCCCATACAAAGTTTCATCCCGCGGTTTCACCCCCTTAACTGACTTACCCTGTCAAAAATATTGCAATATTTTTTTTCATTTTGTATGAACTACGTATCAATGTTTATCATTATAACTTCAAAAAGAAATACCTTGCTTTATAAAGTTTAATCACCCGCCTTACCCCCTTAAATCACCCCTGTCAAAAAATATCATATTTTATTTGTATGAACTACCTAAATAGGTACCAATTTTCATCATAATAATTTCAAAAACAAAGAACTTACCATGCAAAGTTATATCCCCTGTTCCACCCCCTTCATTCAGCCCTGTCGCAAATCCGTTCTTAGCTGACGTCTCCTACCTATAAACTACGTACCTGCCAAATTTCAGGTTCGGGTAGTTTTTGTTTAGTCAGTGAGTGATTTTCGCTTTTATAAATATAGATAGATTTGGAACAATAGGATCAACTTTAAAATCATAGAAAAAAAACAACTTCCATTTTCATGTTTTGTTGACGGCAAATGCCATTTTACACGGTATAATTATTTTATCTCATTTTGTGTTGGCGAAATGTTGTAACGGGTGAGATTGCTACAACATAATAGGAAAAATGTAAATTATAACCTTCCCCTCTTAAAGTAAGTAAGTTCGTATAGGCTGAGTGGCCAGCCCTAATGTCAGAGTTAATTATTTCTATATTCGAGGGATAGTGTCCGATCCCCTATTCATAACAACGTACATTTTGACCTTAGGAAGCAGTATTCCTTCCTTGAAACTTACTCTTCTAACAAGGGAATAGTAAATCTCTTCATCGAAACTTACTTTTCAACCATGGGAGTAGAAAAGTGTTTGTAGCATATTGGCATGGGTTTCTATGACTCACCTTGGAACTTGAAATCACTAAAATACTCTGGAATGACCTGTATCCCCCTCGGGCCAGTGAGTCTTGCCGGGTTCAGTATAACACGAGGATTCTTCACAATGCGCTTTAATTTTGCCGATGTTGGATCTATGTGTCTTTTATCTTCCTCTGGAATAGTTAGGGAGTATTATACAGTATTTTTGTATGAAGTGATTCCACACTTATGGTATTTCTATGTTTTTAAAGTATAGCCAGTGCAACTTCTCTCGTCAGGCCTTGGAACCTGTAACGGTTTCGGCTTGGGTAAATATTTGTGTTACAAACATTTACAGATGGCGCCACCAACGCTTCAGTTGGTAGCTTATAACAGGTTGGGAAATTTGGCATCTAAGGCAGAGACTTCTGTAGCTTAATTTGGCAAAGCAGTTGGGATGGAAACCCATTGACACTGCTCGTATGCAGGTTCGAGTCCTGCCGGATATCATAATTTTTCTTTCTGTTTAAGCATTAAAAACATATTATACAGTAGTAGGGAGAAAATTTTCAACTCGAAACTCGAGAAATCAATTAATTTTAGTTTTTTTTTTATTGTTTTCACCACTATCTTGCCTATTGTTAAGCAAAGATATGGTCTAAGATGGAGCAACCTTTCTCAGAAGAAACCGATAGAAAGACCCTATCGGGAGGCGCATTTCAATGATTTGAATTCCAGTACGTATTGCAAAATTTTATAAGTATGTCTAGTTCGTTGGGCTTTAGATACTTTAGGAAGCGATATTCGTACGGCTTATTACGATGATAAATATGCTAATATTATCCCTGTATCTGGAAGTAGATACTATATATGCTGTGGTTTTAGAGTTAACCAGAATTTTCAGGTTATGTTTATGGACCTACTCTTTGTGTAGTGATATTTTAATAACCACGTACTAACTGTAAATTAAGTTCCCACCTGCTTCATCTTCTTTTTCACTATTTTCATTACTATCGGGTGTAGACGGTCTCGGCCTTTCGTCATATTCATCGCCTTCTATAATACGCTCCAGCTCCTGCGCCTCACCAGCTTCGTCTTCGAGAAACACATCTTCAAGCAAAGACATTTTTCAACCAATAATCAAATCAAAAAACTTAAAAACAAAAATCAAATTTTGAATGATGTTTGCTACGCCGCAAAATTGTTAAAATTAAATTAATGCTGCGTTCCGTAATGCGCTAAAAGCATGTTAAAAGTGATAATATCGCGAATCCGGCCAAAGTGACAAGTATTACTCGATCAAGTCAAAGCCCTTATGTTTTGTGTCTATTAAATTTGGTCGGATTCGCGATATTATCACTTTTAGCGCATTACGGAACGCAGCAAAATTTATTTGGAGTTTTTGTTTTGATTTTGACAGATGAAATAAAAAACCGGCGGGAGCTGGAATATGACAGTTGTGTTTTGAAACTAACTGTAACATCGTCTTCTAAATACTCGATATAATCGGAAATCAGTTTGACTTTGTTAAAACATTTTTTATTACTACATGGTGGCACAGACATATTATATACAGCCAGCACATGCTAAAGCAGGCTGCAGCAAAGGACCGGTATAAAAAACCAGTGAATATGTATTATAATTTAAAATCGCAAAATAAATAAATAACCAAAGATTTCGAACGTACTTTGTCTGTGCTGAGGTAGTCGATTTTAATAGTGTTGTGCCGTTTCCGTAAGTACACTCGATAGAGATCCGGAAACAGTATATCGATTAAAAATCGGGCGACGCCAATGGTGTTAATCAAATATAGACGGGTGTCTTCAAGCCGCGAGTGAATCGGTGTCTTCTATGCAAGCGTGGTCCATTGTGGACTGTATCTTTGCATAACCTAACCTATGTTCTTTAACTTTTAGTCAAATGCAAGCCATATGAATACATCTAGTTATAAGCAAGAAATTTGAATAATGCATATTACATTTGCCGGAAAATAGAGATAGCAAATCTGATTACTGCATGACAAAAAGAGAACACATGTATTTGTCTATTGCTCTCGAATCTCGAACATTGACGAAGGATTCTCGATGTCTCTCTGCCCCGTAATATTACGATCGCCTCAAAATGGCGATTTCCTTAGCATATTTATTGAAATTAATTGCAGTTGTGACAAAATACAGAGATTAATGTATATTTACCAGTAGACTGTGATCCCCAAATATTTATTGCGAATAATAATAGTGTTCGTACACTTAGGGAATGTACAAGAAGACATAATTTGGATTTATTTGTATTATTGTATCGTACCATCGTATGATCGTACGGCTCGCATGTCGCAAAGACAGACAGAGTATGATTGACGTAAGTGGAGAGCTGGCGCTTAATATTATAGTCTTCAAAATCCATGCGCTTATTTCCCGTCCATTCACTTTATCACCGTCGCGTCGCTGCAAGCAAGTAGGTAGGTATATTTAAAGCACGTGCCGACCAATCACATGTGGGTGTTCATTTTCTTACTTCTAATTTATTAACAGCCTTAACTAAAATAATCTCGATTCTCTTAGTCACTGCTTAAACTTCTCTATCCTTTTCTAGCACGTGCAACTTCACGTCAGAGAAAAGATGGCAGAGCATCTTAAGCAGTGACTAACGGTTGTGAAGTTTTTTTAAGTAAGGCCGTAAATGTCTAATAATATTAACGGGATATTAGTAAAACAACAAGTAAACAACCGTGATAGTTTAAAACAGTACTTCTAATTTATTGTTGTATCGATTTGAATCGGTGTTCCGGGCACCCAAATCAGAAGCAGGACTTTTTTTTTGCACGTTTACCTACTATTGTATTAGATAATGATGGAATCTAAACGTAGATTACATCAGGCTATGTTACTTTATGCCCCGAAAAAATATATTTAACGTTAGCCGGTTTTAACTGCAAAACTCAGAAAAAAGAAAAGAATCGGTTTCAAAAAATTATCGATACGATATTTGTCAAACCGTTACAAAAATCTCAGATGCCGCAGCACTAAGAAGTCACGTGACCAGCTTGCGTTTGAGCGCATTCTCAGGTATGGGTAAATTGGATTTTTTTTCGGAAAATCACATAAATTTCGGCTAAAATCGTTCTAATTAAGGTAAACAGACTTATTTCGATGCCCTGGTGTGTTGAAGTGTGTGAAATTGATGTGTTGTTCGGTGTTGTGAACCGTTATTTCTTCAACAAAGACTGTCAGTTTGATACCAAGAAAGGTGCTTCAAGAATGGCGTCCCCCACATGTGCCGCTGGCTGAGTTTCGTCTTGACCGTGCTAGAATGAGATGACGTGAACCGCCGCAATGGCGTGGAAAGCAAACGTGTCCGGTTTTTCCGGCATCCCGGCGACCACCCTCGCTGTGCGCCAACTTTCTTACGATGTCCTTGCAGCGTTCAATGATTCATTCATTGTCTCTATTTCTGCTGAAATCGGCAAAAATATATATATTTCGCTGTTAAGTGCATTATCTACAAATAAATACGAGCGCTCCATGCATTCCTCGTAGTTTAACTAAATATATTTTTCCACTGTGTTACGCCCAAATGTTTTGTTTACGATAGCACGGCTTGGCGCGATCGAAAATGCTATCTACATTTTCCCCACCAGTGATGGAATGAAGTTCCGTGTAATGTTCCAAACCAGATAGCACTGATCAACTTTGAGTACTCTTCCAGTTTCTATCACTTTATACTGTTTTTCTACATCTTACTTTAATTTTTCCCTTTAGAATCTCTTTACAAAGGGTCCAATTTTACTGCTCAAAATCTAAACTAAAACAAGTCCAAAATATTTGTACAGCCTACAATATTTTGGTAGCACAATAGAAACATTTGTGATAACATTTTTCTTCATTATCTAACTGATATCAGCTGATTTTACACAACATACCTATGTTGTTATCAAATAGTGGATCTTTGATTCATTTTTATTTATTGCAGTTGTGTAGATTATTATATCCATAGAATAAATTCTGAGAGTATGTAAGAATGCCACAGTACAGTGAGGATCTATCTATCTGAGGATGAACCTCTGAAATCTCTGAAACAATGGCAGTTTGGCTGCCCAAGTTTTCTCTGTGATTGCCAAAGTACAGTAATAGTTATAGGACTAGGTATAAAGATCTAATTCTGAAAATCTATGCAGGAAAATAATACTACTGCTTTCTGTAAGGACTAAAAAGATCTAAATCAGTAAGGATGGAAGTGGTTACTGCATGTAAAGCAACCACTATATATTTTAAAACAGTTGTAGTTAAATGGGTGTTTTACTTTGTGTTGTTCAGGCTGGGGTAGCAGCGTTAGACCCTTGGCCCATATGTTGGTGCTTCAAGAGGCATAAAATGTAATTTATTATGAAACAAATAGTACTGATTACATAATGGAACCAGTTGTAAATTACTAAACACCATATTCAGAAATTTCAGAAGTAGGTCATATAAGACTTGAACTTGTTTTTCGCTTCTAGCAAGACTTGATAATCACATCAGTAGAATGCAGTCATCTTCTGATATATTACAGTGTTGGTAGTCTTTAATAACTTTCTGCAATATTGGTGCCCCTATTAATATCTTCTTTGCCAAGCTAAGTATTCTCATATTGATATTCTATGCCTAGAACAAAGATCTCTAAAACAACAGTTTCAGCATAGCCATAGACCACAATGTTGCTTACCATCAAGCAGGATGTGACCAAATGTAAGCCTATTATGACTAAAAACAATATCCAATAAAGCTAGAATAAAGTTTAAGACCTTTTTACAAATGCCATTCTAAATGAACTTAAGAGTAAACAAGCCGGTCCCTTCTACATAGAAACGGGGAAGTAATATTACTCCACTATGTAATGTAGGTCCAAGACTAAGTATTATATTGATTTGTCTGTTCATTATCTAGGATTGTAAATTAATAAGAAAGTAAAAAATTATAAACATGAAAGTTATGAGCCAGAAAACATCTCGTATTTTAGATCAAGCCACTTTGGACGTAAATAAATAACAAGGAGTATGTAAACTCTAAAATAATGTATCAAGCATAGTTTAGTCCATCAAAATTTCATATCAGTTTAGTTGGAATAAATTAGTTCAGTAGTTAAATTCATCACAATCCTGCAGCCAAAGGTCGACATGAAAAAATTTGCTGGCTCATTTCTATTTCTTTCTCCCTTTTCCACCCCTTTTTTTGATGAAGCTAGCTTTTTAGCCACGCCCATCAAAGAGTTCATGTCGTCGGGCGGTGCATCCTTAAATATTGCAACTTATTGATCAAATGGGTGATAGTCAGTAATGGAATGTTTCCCAGCAATGTAACTACTACTCCCAACCACTACATATTCTTGTCTACTGATTCTGGCCTGTCAATGTTGAAGTGATAGTTTCATAGATCCCAGTTAGAAACTCTAGAATGATGATGATGTTAGAATCCTAAATTAAACTCTTTACTTGTTAAACTATATAAAAATTATCTAACTGATATTCTGGAACTTCTACTTGCAACCATATTTCATCAAAATTAGTTCAGTTGTTTCATTGTAGGTACAATAAAAAAAAAACCTGGAAAGTATTTGTTTTAAATATTATTGTTGTTGTATCGGTTCTTTTGTTTTAGGTGGTACCTTCACAAAAATGGCTTGTTTGCAAAGTACTCCAAATTTTTCTCAAATCACCACGAAAAAAAAAACAATTTCTGCTCCAGACAAAAAAAACAATTCTCAAAGTACTCCATCCTATTAGTTTGGGTTTTTTTTTAATTTCATCCCATGATAACTTGATCTCTTAAACCAAAATTAAAATTGGTAATTTTTAGTAACAGCTATGAACCCTTTAACCAAAATTAAAATTAACTTGAACTGTGAACACAAATCTTCAGTCATAATAAAATTAACTTGAACTAGCTTAACACAGTAGTGATGTCATCCTATCTTGCAAATTGTATAACTTCTTCAAGGTCATTATCTCTTGAGACATTGACCTTTGGAGTTGACCTTGTAAGTTAGCAAGAATGGTAGTGTGACTCAGGGTAATGACCTGCCCTTTCTTCTCGTGTCACTGGCAACCATTTGTTATGACATATGGGTAATAGTTGCTTTAAACACAAGTTATGTAACTAGCCACAGTATGTAACAGCGATTTTTCTTATATTTTTTTTATCGTCATGACGTAAATATTACTCCAAACTTGACTGCCTTATAGCTCATTAGGTAGCATGTCTGCCTTCAGTGCAGTAGGGCGTGGGTTCGATCCCCACCCAGGACAAGTATTTATGTGTACATAGATGTTTGTTCTGTGTCTGGGTGTAGTAGGTATGTATCATAACAAGCAAACAAACCAAATTTCTAACTTAATTTCAATTGTGTTTATGTAAATTATTAATGTGATTGCTACTGCTATAAATTTAATTTAATTTAATGATGTATATGAGTCTTTGATACTTGATGAATAAATTATTATTATTATTAATATAAGTATGTATTTACAAAAAAGAAAACATATATTTAAGTATTCTATCAGCTATCTAGTTTCCATATCATAAGCTTTGCTTAGTTTGGGGCTAGATGGCGCTGTGTGAAAAATGTCCAACAATATATTTAAAAAAAACTTAAACTATTTTTTGTAGTGAAAGTAAAACACAAGCAAACTCAGAGATACCAGGTTTAGAGGTTGTGCAACACAATGTCAATGTGTTGTTGATAAATAATAAATGTAGGTACCTAATTAAATCCGTTTTCCTTAAAAAATCGCTTCTAAATTATCAGTTTATTTAAGCTATTGGTATTCCTGGTAAAGCAAGTTTATGTAGGTGGAATGGTCAGCCAAGTCAGGCTTTATAGTTATTGTGAGCTTCTTATTCATCAATAGAACTCTTTGGTTCAAGTTGAGCTGTCTCCCAATTAGGTTACCAAGACTAGGCTACTCTAACTAGGGTAAAGTTTAATTGTTGTTTTTTTTAATTATAATTACCAGCCTGAAGTGTCACACTACTGGAGGACTGACAACTACTGGGTAAAGTCCTCCCTTCCCTCCTTCCAGAGAGCTCGATCTTCCTCTTTGCTGGCCCATTGTTTGTCGTGCGTGTCCAGTTCATCACGCCATCTTGTCTGGGTCGACCCTAAGCTTTGGTTTTGGGACCCAATCTGTGGTGATCTTTGCCCAGTGTTCGTTCCGCATCCGAGGAACGTCAAACAAACCCATTTAGCTGTCCGTCTTTCTGGGTAACGTCGACGATTTTGGTGTTGGAAAGCAGTATAGCGTTGCTCTTTCAGTCTGTTACTCTCCTAGAACACTGCTCTACCGCTATCGCTCGTTGGCAAACCCATTTACTTACTAATGTAAATATTTCTTTTGTTGCAGCTACTTGTAAATAGAGGCTGTAAATATAAAGTACATATAGTGTTAAAAATGAGTTTGGGTGCGCGCGCCACCAAGGGTGGTGCGAAGGGGAAGGACAAAGCCCAGGACAAGGGCAAAACTGACAAGCCACAGCCCAAGGAGAAAGTTAAACCACAGGTCAGTACTGAGTTATCAACCGACTTAAAAAAAGGAGTTCTCAATTCGACTGTATGTTTTTGTATGTATGTTACGCGATTACTCCGCCAATTATGAACTGATTTTGATGATTCTTTTTTTGTTTGGTAGGTTATACTTCAGAGGTGGTCCCATATTTATTTTATCCAAATCAGTTCATTAGTTTGGTTTTAAATCAAAATTACTAGAAAATATGAAGATGTCATCCAGCTATTCGGAGATGATATTTTTTTTTTAAAGCGTATTTTTGCCAAGTAGTTTCATAAGTAGGATGTGAAGAAGTTTAAGAAACTCTTAAATAACACAATGCTCTCAAAGTGGGTCGTTCGTGCAAGGGTTATCATCAACTTGCTTTCAAATATGAATACTTGGACCTAGGGCAACTAAGTAACTCTCTTTATGTAGTGGTAGGGGTAGGACTCTAATGCAGAGTCCGCCTGGGGAAGTACTACACCTTTGCCAGTTATTCAACCACCAAGCAGTAGTGTGCAAGCATTACTGTGTTCCGGTTTGAAGGGCAATGTTACCTGAGAAATTACTGGGTATGATGAGATTTAACATCTAATTGAGTAACTTAGCTCTGTAGCGCTCGTGGCGCTCGTGGCGTAGCTTGTCTAGGGGATTCTAAACAATTACCGATGTTAAGCAACGGACGATCCGGTCAGTCTTCGGATGGGTGACCGTGAGTGGCATTTATTTCTGAGCGCTACCGTGGGTCGGATGACACGTTAAATTGTTGGTCCCAGTTGTTTGTTCTAGTTTCTATAACAACAACCGTCAGCCATGTCAGAGGCCTTCGGGCGGCACATTAACTCTGACACTAGGGCTGGCCACTCAGCCTGTACGAACTTACTTACTTACTTAGTAACTTAGCTTTTAAATATAAAGTTTAAAAAAAAAAACTTGCAAATTTAATACGTAAGGTGCGTTCGGATATCCCCTTGGTAGCAAAAATAACTGTTACAAACGCCAATAATGATCTCATGTAGCGTTCGTTTTGGGAATGTGTGTGCAAAAGTTGCATTATTATCTGTTTTCGCTCACCGTTCGGATGGTCAAAAACAGCTAAAAATGCCATCGTAATCTGCCACTTTTGACCCACCTCGCGACATGGGATCAACTTCAATTTTCTTCGTGGCTTCTGCGGTATTGCCGCAATTTTGCCAATGTCTAGTATAGGGTTAAGTAGACATAGACTTCTGAAGATTGTCCGGTGCATCAATGTGTGGTATTTTGGTCTTCAGAGTCCTGTTTGTGGTTATAGCTTTTCGATTTTACTTTCACCCGCTGTAAGGGACAATCACATGGCAACACAAACACAGATATAAAATTAGTTATATATATATATTAATAATATTTTACCCAAAACCTATAAGATACCACATAAATATAAGATATCAACTACCTAAAGTTTAATATTGTTAATTTTAATAAATCTACCAAGGATATATACAAAAGGAGAAAATACCAAAGGGAGGAGGTTGGAGAAGTTAGTAGGATGTGGAAGGTCAATAGGGATCATATCATAAAGAGAGCCACGACATTGAGGGCATTCAAAGAAAATGTGGTCAGTTGTACCCTCTGCTAACCCACACTCACAAAGGGAATGGTCACGGATTCTAATTTTCGCGAGGAACACTGGAGTACAAGCGAAACCCAACCGCAGGCGACAGATAGTAGAAGTGGTCTGTTTGTCGAGTTTTTTAAACTTGAAAAACCAAGGTTTTGGCGGGATCGTAGGTTGAATTTGGCCATAGAACTTCCCCTTAATATTCTTCGACCTCTGCCATGCAGAATTCCAAGAGTCAAGGAGCTGAGGTTGGCAAAGGGAAGAGAGATCATGGGAGTAGACATGAAAGTGGTCATTGTTACCAGAGATGGTTGCTTGTTTGGCATATAGATCCGCATTTTCATTGCCTGAGATACCTGCATGCCCAGGTATCCAGGCTAGTACTATCTGTGCGACATGGGATCGTTGTGATCGTTTTTTGACATTAAGATTTTGACGTTTGGTTTTCGCGGTGTTTTGGAGTTTTGTTTGTCAAGTGCTGTCCCTGTGACATTTGTTTGACATCACCGCTAGACCCTAGTGACTGTACCGTTCGTTTTGGGTAGGGGACAAAAGTGGCAAACATAGCAAAATTCTCAAACCGAACGCTTTACGTCAACGCCAATTTTGACAATGCTAATAATGCCACCATAGGCTATCCGAACGCACCTTAAAATGTATAAAGTAAACTGACATATACTTAAAAATAAATTTATCAAAGAAAATATATTCTTATTTGTTATTCAAACATCTGATTGGCCGATATTTAAAACCAGGCTCAGTCAGCTATGGTCAGTGACCGTATACCCTTTGTAAGTGTTGCGAGTTTGTTTTAGTTTGTGTTCATATGAACAGGTGTTTGTATTATTTGTGTGAAAGTTTACGAAATGCAGGTTGCTAATTTTGCCAGTTATGTTAATCAAGATCAACAGAAAACACAAAAGCCAATATTTCATATTATTATGTCACTAATACATTCATTAAGGATTTATTAATAATTCAATTACGTACACGAAATATTCAAATCAATAGTTACAAATTAGAGACTCGGCCAGTCATGCACTTTTCTCACAAAAGTCAAGCATTTGCAAGCAGCTGATTAAGGGACGTAACTAGCTTTTCCCTTGGTCTTCCCCATTATTCAGGAACAGTTCTTTTCCGCGATCAAAAGTAAAAGGACTAAATTGTCTCGGCCAAATTTCACCCAAATCTCTACCTTATTCAAACAAGATAAACATTCGAGAAACTCTGATACTCTCAAGTCTTTCAAGAAAAACAAGTATTTTGCATCTGCATAATACCATTATCTATTATCTAAATATATAAAAGGCTCTGTCCTGACTGATCGACTGACTGACTGACCGACTGACTGACTGACTAACAACGCACAGCCCAAACCGCTGGTCATACAGACTTGAAATTTGGAAATTTAGATTTTGAATTTTCTAATAAAAAAAAAGGGGGGAAATGTTTGTATGAAAGTCCTTCGTTTCCAATATTTATTGACAGGGACGAATTAAGGGGGGGGGGGGGGGGGGTGGAATGTTGTATGGAAAGTTCTTTGTTTTTGAAATTACACACGGTGAATTTTGGGAGCGGCCGAATTACTTCCGTACGCGGGCGACCTCTTATTGCTATATTTGAATACGGGTCACGGGGTATTTCGTGGAATTTTCGTTCTGGATGTTTTGTGACAGCGATAATGTAAAGTTCTTTGTACTATTCTTCTCTCTATATCTTATGCACATATTTCCCGGACCTCCATCTAGATCGTTTGGTTTTTTAACATTAATATTTAGTTGCTGGTCGAATGCCTCATCTTTGTTGTCTTGCATCTAAGATTGAGGCTTGAATGTCATTCTGAATGACTAATTTATAGTTTTTTTAACGCAAATTTGTCTGCCAAGAGCTGATTTGGAGGTTGACCTCCAAATCAGCTCTTGGTAAGCGATGGGGTGGTCGAGGATAAAGCATGCAGAATTAGAAAGTGTATCTGTCACGAAACGGATTCCGTCATAATTACGCATTTGTAGGTAGGACTTGCAGTCTGCCTGTGCAACCATTTTTAGTTTGCAGGATAGGCATTTAACCTTACAAGCTTACAACTCACTTGACTATTCACTCAATGAGGTCCTTTCGACTTAACAATAGACAATAGTATATTTCTTAGTCTGTGGAACCTAGTATATGGACTTAAAGCCACTTAAAGTGGTCGCACATTGATTCGGCACGGCACCCGACAGGCGCCGGACGACCGTAACACACTGCGCACAATTAACTAGTGCGAGCGAGACGGGCATCTCGAGAAATTTCTTACGGTGTGCGGGACAATAGACAATAGACAATATACCTACACCTACCTAGTACAAATGTATGCACGGAGCTCTTTCGGGCGAAACCAGACGTTTTTTCTATCGGTTTTTCTCGTCGTATGTGGCCCGGCCTTAACGGTCGTCTCTTCCACTTATTTTTATGGTCGACTGGCGAAGTGTTTGACCACATCCCTCCGTTAAGTGACAGGTCGAAGATGGTACCAAAATACACCTAACCGGGAATGGAAACTGATCGTTTATACGGCACGCAATATTCTTGCGTAGTCTTGCATCGACCCCTCAACTATTTCATATCTCACAAGTAACCACCCTCCACAAAACTCGCAGAGTTCGAAGTTGGTTGAGGCGTATTGTAGAGAGGTACTTTGATTCGTTTTGTGCAACCTCGCTTCTCTGGCGACTTTCGATCGCTGTCGGTATAAGAGCTCGAGTCAAAGTGACTTCCCGAAGTGTCCCGAAGGCCCCGAAGCGTCTGACCACACTTCTTCAGTAGTCCATAATCCTCAATCTAGGCAGGCGGCTTGGGGATCACAATGGTCACCACGGTTAACCGAGGAGACGCTGCTGTCCGTCCTGTTGTTCTGGATGCAGCTTCAGGACATACCCTGCAGGGATAACATGCGCACCGCGAGAAAAAAATATCGTTTCTTAAAAACAGGACAAGGCTACGAATCTGTATAAGTTTGTCTCGTTTTCGCACGACATAAAGACACGACAAAATTTTCTCGGGGTGCGCATGTTAGCCCTGCAGGTCTTAGTTGCTTACGGAATATCTTACAATAAATATCCAGTATATAATTTTAGAAGTGTAAGCACTATCGCACCGCGACGCTTTTGATCCTTGACTATCTGCATGTAAGGCATTGTTTTGAATAACTTGACGTTTTCTCTGCAGGCCACAACAGAACAGCTCCGCATGGCGAGTATGATCGACCGGAAGGCAGAGGACTCAGCCGACGTCAGAAAAATGATCAAAATGGTAAATAACGCAGGTTTTTTTTTTATATCTCATGTGCGTCTGACTGCAATCACGTCTGGTGTTAAGCGAAAATACGACTTGAAGACACCGTGGAAGTGGAAAGTGGAATCAAATCGTTCTGTGTTTTTGGAAAATAAACCATAAACGATGTCGCATGTTCGAGCTTTTGGCCGTGGCAGTAGAATGGGCAACTAAAACTAAACCCAACTATTGTCTAGGGGAAACTAAATCTTGCAGATCCGAAGCACGCACTCGAAATGTATCCGATAAAACACCGATATACCAGCAACTTTGCGTCGGTGTTCAAGGCCTGATTTGCATGTCTGATGAGTGCATCTGCAGGTAGACGCTTGGTTTAGCATATCAGCCTGTAGCACTTCACTGCTAGATACAGGTCTGCAATGGGAGGTATATTTAGCCATATTCACCACACCGGCCCAGTCGCGGGTTGGTGGATTCACATAGGTCATTGAATTGCTTTTCTGGACGTATGCAGGTTTCCCCACAATGTTTTCCTTTACTGTAAAGTGAGTGAAATGAAAATCCGTTCATAAACTCCAAAAAGACCATTAGTACGTGCCCAGGATTTGAACCCATAACCTCATGATTCAAGGTCTAGCGGCAACTTTTCCAACATATCATTCTATTAGGTATCATGCTTTCTATCTAGGCGGTATGTATGATTGTAATTATCAAATGAAAGTAAGTATTATTGTTTTAACAGTTATGTATTAATTGTGAACGTGGGAACAGCCAAACAATAGGTTTAGTTTTCCTTTATCTTTACATAGTGACTTCCTAACATAACTACAAATGTAGTTAGATTTCAAGTTCAATGCTTTTACATGTTTTAAAACTGGCGTAGACACCTGGGCCCTGTTTTATAAAGCTACAAGTCTTGTACTTGTAGTGAAAAACTGGCAACACCGCAAAAATATTGAGTACGGCGTTTTCTAAAGCTACAAGACAACCAGTGTACAAACTACAAGTACAACCACTCGTATATAAGTTAAAGACAAACCATCTACCTGTAACTGACAAAAAGAGAACACATGTACATGTATTAGAAGTTTGTATTGTTGTATTGTACGGCTCGCATGTCGCAATGACAGAATATGACTGACGCGAGAGGAGAGCTGGCGCTGACATATGGTCTTCAAAATCCGATTCAGATTCAGATATGTATTGCTTCCATAGTGTACAAAGATATTGTCAAAAAGAAGTTTCATATGGATCCGTGCGCTTATTTCCCGTCCATTCATTTTGTCATTGTCGCTGCCTGCTTATCGGATTGACATGTGCCATGAAATTTCTTCTCTGGGCCCATGCAACTTTCTCCACTATGTTTCCCATAACCGAAAAAAGCCAGTTTCCAAATTCGCGGAAGTGTTGTCACCTCATCCTTCTATCTATAATTTGGGCGGGTGACGGGTTTTCGGCCTTCCGACTGGCCTTTTAAAAACACATCCGTGACGTATTTGGTTTTAGGTCCAGGATCTCATGGAGATGACGTGTCGCACTGAAGAGGAGGTGTGTTCAGCGCTCCACGATTCTGACAACGACGTGGTCGCGGCCTGCAACCTGCTGCTGGAAACAGAACACACGGTAACGGTGGGTCACGACTCACTGCATTAAAGCACACAGTAACGATGGGTCACGACTCACGTCATTAAAGCACACAGTAACTATGGGTCACGAGCCACGACTCACGGCATTATAGAACACAGTAACGGTGGGTCACGACTCACGTCATTAAAGCACACAGTAACTATGGGTCACGACTCACGTCATTAAAGCACACAGTAATTATGGGTCACGAGCCACGACTCACGGCATTATAGAACACAGTAACGGTGGGTCACGACTCACGTCATTAAAGCACACAGTAACTATGGGTCACGACTCACGTCATTAAAGCACACAGTAATTATGGGTCACGACTCGGGGCATTAAAGCACACAGTAACTATGGGTCACGACTCACGTCATTAAAGCACACAGTAACTATGGGTCACGACTCACGTCATTAAAGCACACAGTAATTATGGGTCACGACTCACGGCATTAAAGCACACAGTAACTATGGGTCACGATTCGCGGCATTATAGAACACAGTATCATTGCTATTCGATTCAGTTTACATCTTCCACTCACTGAAATCACTCACAATTACTCAAATTATGACACAGACTTATTAACACTATCTTTTCTTTTGTACTATTTATGTGTTTTAGTGAGTTTTGCCTACAATCTTTTATTTCTTTCAAGCTACATGGCAGAACTTATTCAACGTCAGTCTTTAAGGCGAGGTTATTTCACGTTTCAGCCACATTAGTTTATGTAGGCGATTATCGGCTCTATAGTGTAGCAGATAGGATAGATACCATTTAGCGGAGCAAAAAAATTGCAAGTACAATAATCGGTAATTGTAATTATTGTAAACGGTTTCTTCTAGGCAAGCGTGCTCCATCGTAGACTGCAAATTCGTGCATTCGCTTCTTGCAAAACTTCAAATACTTCGATGTTTGAAGTTTTTTTTTATATTTCTCAACAAGTTCGAAGCTAAATCTAATTATGCTTCTCCGATCCCTGACAAATAAAATAATTACATATTGCTATGACATTTGCATGTTTTTACTTTGAAATCTCTCAGACCAGAGGGCAAAAACACATTTTTCAGTGTCATCTTTGATTACATTTTCTATAGAGTCGGATCTTCCTAAACTACTTTTATATTTTTCCATGTCCTTGAATATTTGCTCAATTTTAGTGAACTTAGTTTTTTGAAATTCATAATTATAATTATTTGCTATATTTTTGTAGGTACTTAATTTGGTGAACTAATGTAGCTAGAAGTGAAACAACCGCGTCTTAAAATTATTTTGTATTTTGATTGTACAATCTTTGATAAATAATACGTCTAGATAGAGTCTCGTACTGTTTATGAACGAAATATGACAGGCCAACATTATTATACTAGTGTGCGTGACAGCCATGTCTTACACTCGCGTTGCACCATTGTCGTTGTTATAGTGTGCGTGCATAAGAGGCTAACAGTTAACCGCTATTTTTTTCGACGCGTTTAGGATCCATCAGTCTATCTAGACATATAATGTATCATAGTGTACAGTGTACGTTTCTCGTGTCGCAGGGCGAGTGGCAGACGAGCGAGAAGAAGAAGAAGAAGCCGGCCGCGTCCACCAACAACGGCGAGGTGGAGCCGCGCGAGCCGCGCTCGCGGTCCGGCCCGCGACCGCGTTAGTGGCTTTATTATAGCAATTGTACAAACGTAACGTAAACGTCCTAAAACTGCATCCAGTACCACCGGAGGACGGGCAGCAGCGTCCTCGAGGTTAACGGTGGTGAGCATTCTGCGATCCCCGAGCTGCCTGCCAAGCGTGGGGATTATGACACCCGTATTAAGAGTGAGGACTGAATCCAGCAGTGGAGCCACGGAGGCATTTTTCCACGTCACCTTCCTGGCAGGAAGGTGACGTGGAAGGAAACGGAGGAGACCGTTCTCTAGTGTACTGCCATCTCTTATTTGCACGCCTCTACAGGCATAACATGAAGTTCATAATGTAATATCATCAAACGCATACTCGTGTTTAATGCAAATTAGTTATTTATGATACTAGTGCGGTAAGTTGGTTTTTACAAACGAGTAGACGAATGTAAATGTAATGTTTGGCTTACCAAAGTCACGAGTTTGTAAAAACCAATACCGCACGAGTGTCATACAACATTTTACAACACATTTGCGAGATAACAGTAATAATTACAAAAACTTTATTATTTTGTATATAAATAACAGTCAGAAAGTCGCAACCAAATACTTGACACTGTCAAATACACAAAGTGCAATGCCATAAGGAAAATAAGAAAAAAAAATCTTTGATGTTTCTATTATAAAAATGGCGCGAACTTGCAAATAGCGCCACGTGTGGTGCGCGTGAAAATTAGAACTACATCTTTCGTTTTATTTTCTCTTTAGTATTAAACTGAGACAAACGTATTGAGCAAAAGGGCTTCCAAGGAGGCTCGATCATTTAGCTTATTTATTCTCGTAATGTGAAACTCCTTAGTGGAATTCTTATATATTTTTATAGAAATTTAAAAAATACCGTAAAGTTAATGCACGGCGCTATACAACTAAGCGAGCGGTAAAAAAAATTGCTGAGACTTTAGACTTTTTTACCGCACGCTCCGTTGTATGGTGCGTAATGTTTAACTTTCGAATGATGTATACAGGCTTCGTGAATGCACTTTTTGAGCAAATGCGTTGTAAAAATATTTTCATCACACTTGCTCGTAAAGTGGATCTTATTGCATCGGTTTTGAGGCTCATAATCCAAGCTATTACGCACGCGTGGTTTTTACTTTACATTACGGCACTTGTGCTATAATAGGTATAACCCGGTAAAGTCAAGTTTGTACGTGACTGCAATTGTATGTCGTATGTATACGAAGCACTCTTAATATAGCCGGGTAATACTTACAGGTTTTTTTGTAATACCAACAAAGAGTTTTTATGCCGCTGAAGTAAATGTCAACCTGCGCGCGCATTGCTGGTTTGGGCGCCATTTTCCGCAAATGTTTGTTGACGTTTTCGCTGTGGGGTTGATTTTTATCAAAAAGAGTTTGTTTTTTCCTCGCAAGTGTGACGAAAGCAGTCGTATGGAACTCTTGTGCTATTAGCCATTACACTCTCGCCTTCCTTATCGCGCTCGCCTGCGGCTCGCGCGCATAATACCGCCTCTAGTGTAATGACCAACATAGCACACTTGTATCATAATGTACTATTATATTACCTAGCAGGCGGATCTCATAGGTAAATAAAATGCAGTTGTATTAATGTGTTGCGTTGCAGGTCGCGGCGAGGGCGAGCGAGGGGAGCGGGGCGAGGGCTCGGCGCGGGGGCGGGGCTCGGGGCGAGGCGGGCGCGGCGCGGGGCGCGGGGGGCGCGGCGGCGGACGCGGCGCTCGCGGCGGCCCGCGCCCGCGCGCAGACCGCTCGCACGACTGGCCGCACCACCCGCAACCCTCCGACTGTGAGTACACAACACACACACATGACACACAAGGACACATAATACACACAAGGACACATGACACACAGAAAGACTTGCCCAAGCCCCTAGTTAATTAATTAGTGATTGAAGCGCTATTGGAACTCAATTTCCACACGATTATATTTGCGGAACCAGTAGAGGAATTCGTGGCCCGTTTAGTGCGTAAAACAAAAAATATATTGCATAGTAAAAAAAAAGGTTCTTCCAAGACAATCGGTTTCTATCTTCGATCACATTATCACTTCAACTTTAAGCTTATTTATTTATCTATTTCTTGAAAAACAAACAGCTATCACAAATTCATTTGCTAGGACACAAGAATATAAACAAACTAGAGGTCGTCCGCGTACGGAAGAAATTCAGCCCGCTCCCAAAATTCACCACTTTAAATCATCCCGAGCAATTTTTTTAGCCCCTCCCCTTAACTCCCCTACTCTACCGAATCTACCAACTCCCCCCAATATCCCCCTTGAATAAACTACCCAAATAAAAATTTTCATCACTATAACAACAATTCACAAACAAAGAATTTTACATACAACATTCCACCCCCTTTCCCCCCCTTAAAACGTCCCTGATAAAAAATATTTGAAAACAGCATTTTTTATTTTAAATGAACTATCCAAATACAAATTTTCGTGACTAAAAGTCCAAAAACAAAGGACTTTCATACAAATGTTTCCCCCACTTAAGGGTCGAATTTCGAAAAATCCTTTCTGAGTACACAGCTCCGCATCGAGACGAGTACTCCCTCCAAATTTCAAGTCTACGACCAGCGGTTTGGACTGTGCGTTGTCTGTCAGTCAGAGATTCTTATAGTATTAGATTTGATTAAATTGAATTGAAGGTAATAAATTTATTTTGCTACAAGATTAAGATAATGTAAAACACAGAAGTTAAATAAAAAACAAAAGACATTGAAACAATAACGAAAGATACCATATAACACAAAATATACCATAACAAATAGGCATAAAGCCAAAAAAAATAAAAAAAAGGTAGCCAATTATTAAAGTTAGACAGAATACAGAAATTAAAATAAAAAGAAAAAAGCCTGTAGCCTTATAGCCATGTATATGACTACCTGTAATTACCCGACTGTCTAGTAAGTAATCAATTTTATAACTGGATGTATTTTCAGCAAACCCGATGGGGGACACATTCCCCGCCACAGAAGACTGGGACAACGAGGAGTGGTCCGGCTCTCTCTCAGACACTAAGGTATATTTTCTACCATACAGCTTTTCATGCACGATCACAAGAAAATATGTGGAATTTTGAATCTTATTCGAGACTTAACTTGATTGTTTTCCAGGTGTTCACTCCGAGCGTGAATCCGCAGCCTACAATGGATGGAGACACGGCTCAGACTCTGCCTGTCACTGTAAGTGCACACTACTACCTTATTTTTTTTACATCGACGCTTAACAGACGTGAAATAATGAAGAGTGCAGTTACAAATCTCAAAAATGATAAACCATTGTCCATAAATCTAGTTGTACCAATAATTAATCTAGTTTACTGTCTAAATCATGTTGTAATATCTAGATATACTATTACTTAATCAAATTGTACTAATAATTAATGTAATGGTCCTAATACTTAATCGAGTTGTACTTACTAATTTATCTAGCTGTGTTAATAATAATTCTAGATTCATTCAGGCGTTACTTTGCGAAAGTGCATTTTAACCAACTGTTATAGTATAAAACAATATTTTTAATGCTCTATTAAAATGTGGCCCATAAATACAGCTGATTAATGAAAAGAAAATAAATATCTGATCAAAAATAAGCAACTTATAAGCATTTTAATATCATACTAGACAGAGAGGAGACACAGCTAATCATGACGTCACTTCTCTGTACGCCATATAAATTCTATTCTGTCACGTAAGGTGTGACGTCATTTTTTGTTTTGTGGGAAAGGGACAGAGTTGGCTCTACCAAAAACTTTAAACGCTTATATATCAGAACATAAATAACCGATTTAAATTATTTTTTTCAATAAACAAACTACTTCATCGAAGCTATTGGTTTCAACGATTTAAACATTAGTCATCTACCCTATTGATATAATTATGCTTAAAATGAATCTAGACTCTGTCCATTATGTTTAAATGCCTTTTTGACAGCTCATGCAAATTTTACGACACAACTTTGTAAAGCGTCTAGCAAATTATATTCCATAGAAATAAATACGTTTAATCTAGTATTCATTGTTATCATTAGCCTGCAGATGTCCATTTCTGAACGAAGGCCTCCCATTTAGACCGCCACACTGTACGACAACCTGCCATTTGCATCCACCGTTGGCCGCGACTTTTACAATGTCGTCGGTCCACCTAGTGGGAGGCCGCGCCTACGCTGCGTCTTCCGGTTCGCGGTCGCCACTCAAGAACCTTTCTTCCCCATCGGTTGTCAGTTCTTCGAGCGATGTGGCCTGCCCACAGCCACTAGCATCTAGCATTACCTCTTTATAATGTTATTGCTATGTCGACAGTTGACATAACATTACAAAGAGGTAATGCTAGATCAAAATAATTTATTTCTATGGGATATAATTTGCTAGACGCTTTACAATGTTATGTCGACAACTTTTCTTGAACTGTTAAAAAGCGATTAACATAATAATTAATAAATAAAATGGACAGAAAACAGTTGTTAAAATAATGTTAAAGTTGTTGTAAGTTATAATAATGAATCAAGTTGTATTAATAATGAGTTTCCCCGTACAGACGGAGGACTGGGAGGCGCCCGAGCCGCCGGCGGTGGCGGAGGGCCACATCCCCACGTACACGTACCACAACGCGGCCGCGCACCACGTCAATATTGAGGTAGGTCACTCTAAATACGAAAACCATTTATTTTTTATTAATTTTATATATTTGTTTATGATCTAACACAGTTCCCTCAGCCGCAATAGTTAGTTACTTGTTATTTTTATTTTTGTATTCCATTGAAATGAGTCTTAAGACGTAGTCAAAGTCACACCCAGTAAATCATACTCAAGTCCAATCATTCTCTAGTAAAGCTGTGGAAACTTTACTAGAGAATGCTTTTGCTTTTCCCATAATCCCCACGCTTTGCAGGCGGGTTGGGGATCGCAGAATGCTCACCACCGTTAACCTAGAGTACGTTGCTGCCCGTCCTCCGGTGGGTCTGGGTGCAGTTTTAGGACATACCCAGGTCCACTCCTATACCAGATAGCTACTACTCTACGCTGCTACTGGTATACGTCCAACCTTGAAGGTCAACTGTATTGCAGTACTAGAGTTTTTAAAACCAAATTTGGACTAGCGAGCCACATTAGGGCCTTCATCAGATGGAGTGAGGAGAACTGTACATGGTATCTGACTGTTTGTTGGTGTCGGCAGCAGCTGGGCGGCGTGGAGGTGCCTGCGCCGGCGCCGCACCTCGCCGCGGACGCCTTCCTGCACCAGCACCAACACCAGCACCAGCCGCATACCGTGAGCATTCCGCATCTTATTTTAACCGACTTAAAAAAATGAGGAGGTTCTCAATTCTGTTGTATTTTTCAAATGTTTTTTACCTACCTCAGAATCAAGGGCGGATCCAGGGGGGGGGACTACTGATAGCTTTTGTAGTTGTAATGGAATTGGAGCCTGACTGCTAACTAGACCTCGACTCGACTATATGACCCCAATGACATAAAAGCTCGATCCGCCCTTGCTCAGAACTCCGTAATTTTTAAGGATTAAAACTTTTACATTGGCCCTGTACAAATATCATCAAAGTCGGTTCAGTAGTTTGGTTTTAAAATCAAATTAACTGGTAATAATATGCCATCAAATTTAACAAGATTGCGTTGCTTTGAAGTCGGTTGAATTTTATTTTTAAATAGTTCAGGTTGAGTGACGGCCATATTGTGTGATTTGTGCAAATGATACGGTTGTTTTTAAGTTTTCTTATGAGAAAACGATAGTTAAAACCTTATTATTTACTGAAAATAAATGTCGTTTTAGTAGTATATTTTATCCAGAAATGCACAATAAATATCTGCTGTTCCATACAAAAAGTTAATTGTCAGACTTGGAGAAGCAAATTTTTTTTCTCGTTCTTCTTTCGAACCTCGTGACAGTTCTCTGGTCTCGGTCACGTGTATGTAAGCCGCGGCCTCATGTGTACCTACACGTGTACACCCGTGTCGGCAGGTGCAGCCGCGCGGCATGTCGGGCAGCCTCACGGCTGCGCAGACGCAGTACCTCGAGCAACTCACGCAGCAGTCGCAGCGGCACGACTCCAGTACGTACACACGCACACTCGCACCCTGCCCCCTCATACAAGCACGTTTAGAGTTACCTTTTGTTTTTTTTTAAATTAATTTTACAAATTCTTAAAGAGAGAAATCACCTTCCTTTTTTTTATTAATTTACGAGACGAGCATGACGTTCGCGTGGTGGTAAGCGTCACGCCTGCCACCAACAGTAGCAGTGCTAGAATTGTGAACTTGTGAACACAATCCTGCGCCGCACTGCACTGCGCTCGTCACCCTGAGATATTAGATGTTAAATCTCTTCATACCCAGTAATTTATCTGGTAACATTGCTCTTCAAACCGGAACACAGTAATGCTTGCACACTACTTGTGAACTAAAAGTGTATAAGTAGAGTGATTCTATGGGTAAGGTTGTTGTTGGAAACAAGGGAGAACATACCCACTCGTACCCTTACGGAAGTCTTAATAATAATAATTATTATGAACTTATTACTATTAATTATAGTTAATTACTTTCCTTTACTCTCTATGTTGCATGTTTGTTTTGTAACAATAATAATTAATCATTTGAATCTCATGCTATTTTATTTAATGTAAATTTAATTTAACTAACAGAATAGGACTTTTATATGAATTTAAGTATGTATCTACGTAAATGCGTGCTGCTTCTCAGCGCTGTAAATATGTAAATGCAAGTATTTGTACACGGCACCCAAGATGCCCAAGATGCAGGCCTTGCCTAGTTTGGGACCCACTTCAAATTACTTAGTCAGTTACCTATATTTATCTACTCTCTAACACAAAATGTATTATTTATTCTTATAGAAATAAATATTTTTAATCTTTAATCTACTGCTTGGCGGTAGAATAACTGGCAAAGGTGTGGAACTTCCCCAGGCGGACTCTGCAGTAGAGTCCTGCGACCACAAACTTTATCTAGAAGGCGTCCACAACTGGACGAAGTCCATAACACGTAGGGAAGAGAAAATAATAATAATATAGCACGGGCAGCAGCGGAGCACTCTGCGATCCCCAAGCCGCCCGCCCAGCGTGGGGATTATGGCAAAACGCCTCTATTAAGGGGGAGGCCTTCGTCCAGCAGTGGACGTTTTAAGGCTGACGACGACGAAGCCATAAAATACAAGAATACCGAAGAGAAAAGTTGAAAAAAGGTCAGGTTTGACGTAACGTGGTCGTGCCGCGTGTTGCAGGCGTGTACAGCACCAGCTACGGCGCGTACGGCGCCGGCGCCGCGGAGCTGGCCGCCCAGCGCAAGCCGCAGCGCGCGCGCGTGCCGCCGCCTTCCAAGGTCACTGCTTATTTTTAATCTGTTTTTTTATTGCCGTAGTTTTCCTTGTGAATAGGATAGATGACTGAAGTTTATATTGTTGAAACCGATAGCTTTGATGAAGAATTTAAATAAATATAGTATGTTTATTGAAAAAATAAATTTAAATCGGTTAATAATGTTCGGATATATGAGCGTTTAAAGTTTTTGTTAGAGACAACTCGGTCCCTTTCCCACAAAACAAAAATCACGTCACGCCTTACTTGTCAGAATAGAATTTATATGGCGTACAGAGAAGTGACGTCACGATTTGCCGTTTCGCCTCTCTGTCTAGCGTGATATTAGAATGCTTATAAGTTGCTTATATCAGATTTAAATATTTTTTCATTAAACAGTTATATTTATGGGCCACATTTTAATAGGTCAATAAAAAAACCAGTCATGTAGCCTATTCTGCCAGTGTCAAGTTTATTCAAACTAAATAGTATCATCGAGTCAAATATGTCATGAAATCACAGTTATAATATAATAGTCACACGAAAGTAGTCATAGTCGAGTCCAAGTCATACCCTAGTAAAGTTGTGGCGACTTTACTATGAGCTTTTACGGAGTTTCGAAAACAACACGACAAGACATGTTTCACCACATTATATCACTTGCCCCACACTCGTGCATGTAATTCAACACTCGATGAATAAAACACCACCATTTTTAATCATTCATTCGCGAAAAAATACATGTTTAAGAAAATAATAGTATGCAGCGATGTGATTTTTCCGTGTTCCCGCCAAAATTCGTCAGTGCTCTTGTAGGTGTAAGGTGTGTTTTGTGTGAGACAGGAATGGTGTGGTGTTTTCGTCAGGAAAAGAAAACCTTGGGAAACCTTGGATCGGATGACATATCGTACGCCATATTTACAGAGATAGATATTCTCATCGTTATGAATAATTTTTACTATGGGGCCACACCTGAAATCGCGAAAAAAACAGCTGTTCCATACAAAAAGTTCATTGACCTTGGACAAATGTATGGAACAGCTGTATTTATTTTCGCGGTTTCGTGGTTGGCCCCGTAGTAAAAGTTCCTTTAACCTGTGTAAAAAAAACCTCTGTAAATATAGCAGGAATGTAAAACAACAGGTTCTATTTTTATAACAACAACCGTCAAGCCATGTCAGAGGCCTCGGGGCGGCACATGAGCTCTGACGCTAAGGCTGGCCACTCAGCGAACGAATAGGGAATATGCTTGTGTTTCAATTATTAAAAATAATATGATAAATGGAGAGTTTAACTGAATCTGATGCTGACGAAAAATAATTGAAATCGGCTGGTAACGTTCTGAAATATAAGTGTTCAAAGTATTTGGGAGGGAGACATCTGTCCCTTTCTAGCAAAACACGTGCAGTGCATAGTATAGAATTTATTTGGAATCGTGATCTTTGAGGGCATAAACCTAGTATAGTCCCATCCCTGTCTAACATGAAACTAAAATGTTTATAACTTCGTTAATTGTGCACATATTAAAATTTCACTTTCGATGATGTGTTTTGTTGGCAGTCAGGTTTTTTGTGAGTGAATAAAATAAACACGTGCATATTCCCTATTGAGCGAGTTAACGTGTATCCGTGTGCGCAGATCCCCCGCAGCGCGGTGGAGATGCCGGGCGGCGCGGGCGCAGAGGGCGGCGGCTTCCTGGACGTGCAGTTCGGCGCGCTCGACGACCTGCCCGACCCGCCCAAACCCGCCGCGCCGCCCGCCCTGCACATGGTAACTGTCACGCCCTCTGCTCCGCGCGGCCGGTGCCGCCTGGGGTAGCCAGGTGGTACCCGAAAGGAGGATATGTCCTCCTTTCCGATATTTTGGTAGTACTGTTTGAAAAAAAATAGATGTGTTGTTTGAGAGTGCGTGTGTTCCCTCAGCAGCCCGTGTCGCCGGCGGCGCCGACGGAGCCTGCGCCCGCGCCGCACGAGCCGCCGCCGCACGCGGACCCCGCGCCCGTCCCCTACGCCAACGCGAACACCATGGTCAGTACCACTGAACAGAGAACTTAATAGAACGGAAATGTGACGGGCGCGCTAGCCGGCATCAAGTGCATATGCGCTTGATGACAATTCTACCAATATACATGTTTTTAGACTGAGAATACTCAAAACGACAATTTAAATAGTAGCGTAGGAAACCAAACCACATTGCATCGTAATTAGATCAATTTTAATCTGTTGCAAAATGGCATTTAGAGCGTTTTACTTCAAATGCGCGACCAATATTTGGCATTTTATGTCGTAGTTTCTATACAAATATTTCTGAAACTAGCGACAGTGGTTCTCCGTGCAATTGCTTTACAACATTGTTTTGACAGCCGTTCTACCTAAGAAGTAGGGCTTTCGCCCTTCTGTGGTCAGTACTCATCACCCACTACCGTACCAGTAAAGATGTCTCCATATATGTCCCACACATAGCACAACAACCTGACGTAGTGAACCTGAAGTATGTTTTTAAACAATAAATAAAATATTGTTTTAATAGATTTTTAAGAGGTGTTAAGTAAATAAAAATAAAACTGCTAACATAATATAATAATGGTTTCGATTCGGCGATTCTAACATCCCTCTAAATTAAGTTTGACTAATTTTCCTCATACGTAATAGGCTAGATGACTGGTTTTTTTTAATTGTCCTATTATAATGTGGCCCATAAATATAGCTGATTAATGAAAAAAAAAATGAAAATCTGATCAAAAATAAGGCGAAACAGCAAATCGTGACGTCACTTCTCAGTACGCCATATAAACTCTATTCTGACAAGTAAGGCGTGACGTAATTTTTTGTTTTGTGGGAAAGGGACAGAGTTGTCTCTAATAAAAACTTTATACGCTCATAAATCAGAACTTTACTAACCGATTTAAATATTTTTTTCAATAAACATACTATATTTACTTAAATTCTTCATCAAACCTATTGGTTTCAACGATTTAAACATCAGTCATCTACCCTATTTGAACCGTGTGTTCTTTGAATCAAGGTATTTTTCAAATTAAACAAGAAGGTTGATTAATATGTAGTTTTAGAAATCAGCGACTCATATAAAATATCTTCGATAGCTTGACAAGGCTAAAATGTTATTGCTACAGAATGAGAGTCTCCATTCGTTCTCCAAGCTGTTTTTTTAATTCAGCTCCTATGTCAATATATTTAGCTTAGCAGCGGCCTCAAATCCCACGGCAGTTCTCTTTCTGCTCTAACTACATAAAAACCGCAGAGGAAACATAAAACTAAAATAAATACCAATATTTCATTCATTCATTCATGTTCATTCAATTAGGTATAAAGGTAGATTTGCCTCTAGATTGTCTACATAAATCTAGTTCTAACCACATATTTACAAAAGTTACCATGTGTACCCGAACTCTTTCTTTAAACCTTTAGAATGGTTAACATGTTTTGTCTGAGTGTAACGTTGATTGTTTCTGTGCAGTTGAGTGAGAGCCTCTCAGTAGTTGAGTCGACGCCGTCGAGTCAGCCCGCGCCTGCGCCGGAACCTGTCGTCACAAACTCTACATGTGAGTACACAGATATCCGCATTCTCATACCTTCACACTAACCCTGCCACACAAATGCAATACACACCCTGCAATACAAATGGTTTATTTAGCGCAAATCACTGATACAATAAAAACTTTGTTTTAGGAACCGATGAGTTCACCCAGTTATAGTGTAAGATAATCGTTGATAGAACTAAATGATTGAATTTATGCCTATAAATAAACGTTAAACGAGATACTTGTTAAGCAACATGCCTTTTTTTAAATGGGATACCTATCATTACGATATACAGGGATATTGGTAACTTGCGTGTGACCTCTTAAAGACCTCTTTGGAACCTCAACAAAAACATCTTTTGTTCTACGACTTTTGCTAATAAAATGTCTTTTTCATAAAAAAATACATGCCTGACTCATTTTAGTTCTACGCAAACTGTAGTTACAGTTGAAGCACCGTGCCGCACCTTAGCACAGTTAACTTAATAGACTACACTTCACACTATTCTTCTATCTCCCTCGAGTCTATTTTTTTAAAGTATTTTTCATCACACTTGCTCGTAAAGTAGATCTTATTACATCGCTTTTAGGCTCATAATCCAAGCTATTACACACGCGTGCTTTTTACTTTACATTACGGCACTTGTACTATAATAGGTATAACCCGGTAAAGTCAAGTTTGTACGTGACTGCAATTAGACGTACGTATACCTCTTAATATAGCCGGGTAATACTTACAGTTTTTTTGTAATACCAACAAAGAGTTCTTATGCCGCTGAAGTACATGTCAACCTGCGCGCGCATTACTGATTTGGGCGCCATTTTCCGCAAATGTTTGTTGACGTTTTCGCTGTGTGGTTGAATATTATTACAAAAAAAATTTTTTTTTCCTCGCAAGTGTGACGAAAACAGTCGTATGGAACTCTTGTGCTATTAGTCATTACGCTCTCGGCTTCCTTATCGCGCTCGCCTGCGGCTCGCGCGCATAATATCGCCTCTAGTGTAATGACCAACATAGCACACTCGTATCATAATGTACTATTATTTGTGTGACAGCGTCGCTGGAGAAGCAGCTGACAGCGTCGATGAAGCAGATGTCGGTGTCCGCGCCCGACACGCCGCCCATGCACCTGCATCTGCAGCAGCACCGTCCCAAGGTAGTCACGTGTGCCATGGACAAACAAAATAAAGAAAGAGATCATTTATTTATGAAAAATCTGAAGCTAGTGAGAATGTTAAGAACTTTAATTCTCTATGTGTGATAAAGCCAGTGATGATATTTGAAATTTTCTCTCTCAATGTGTTATGAAGCTAGTGAGGAAGTTGAGAATTTTCTTTCTTAATGTGTGATGAAGTTAGTGAGAATGTTGAGAATTTTCTTTCTTAATGTGTGATGAAGTTAGTGAGAATGTTGAGAATTTTCTTTCTTAATGTGTGATGAAGCTAGTGAGGAAGAAGAGAATTTTCTTTCTCAATGTGTTATGAAGCTAGGGAGGAAGTTGAGAATTTTCTTTCTTAATGTGTGATGAAGCATGAAGTTTTATAACTTGCTTGGATCAAAATTACTTAGCGGCGCTCCTTTCGTTTCGTTTCGTTTCGTTTCTTAACTCCACCGATTGTAACCCTAATTACCAGTTAGTTAAATTTTAGTTTTGCTTGGCAGCCCGCGGCCGCGAGCACCAACGCTACAGCGAGCGCGGCGAACCCGAGTGCGAATGTGAGCGCGAACGCGAACGTGAACGCGAGCGCGAACGCGGCGCAGAACATGTACTCGCACCACCAGGTGGCGCACCATCCGCCCGCCGTGTACTCGGCTAACGTGTACGCGCCGCAGGTCAGTGGACACGTCCAGACGATACTGTCCTCACGATAAAGGCACCAGCCTTTATCGTGAGTCTGGTTTCTCGAAGAGCGATTGGGTGATGCTTATATTACGCTAGGCCAGTCGAGAACTGCCGGATTCACACGAACGCCATTGAATTTCCTTTCCACACATATTTGTGGGTATTCACACAGCCCCATCAGATCTACCACGGAACCAGAGAGATGATAGAATACTTATATACTTTTTTAACGGTAATGCCTAGATTGCACGGGCTTCGTACTTCTCATTAGTGCTTATCGGTTAATATTAATATGACACTTGTGACTTGTCGCTTAGTAAATAGGTTCGAGATCTATCCACTTGCACTGTCAGTGTTACTTACTAATACTAAGCACGGGAATCAGTACATTAATTCGAAATGTATTAGTACGAAGCTTTACCTACGAAACCCCGACCAATCCAGTCATATTATCTTATAGTATAGAATATAGATAGATTAAATTAACGTACACAAAAAAAAACGATAAGAACGTGAACTTAGAACTAGTACTTAGAACATAGATGTTTGTTCTGTGTCTGGGTGTAGTATGTATTACAAGTATGTATTTACGGAAAAAAATGTATATACATAAGTATTCTATCAGCTATCTCTCAAATCTCTCAATCTTTCAAATTCGAACGTACTTTAGACCAAGGCTTGAACCTACAAACTCATGAATCCAAGGTGCATCTGCTCCCAATGTGCTACCAAAACTTACGAGCTTACTCTTTGTTTGTGTTGTTAAACAACTAGATAAGGAAGATTATTAAAAATGCATTGTTTTTCAGGTGAATTCGAGTAATGCGTCGCTGTCCGCGGGCGCGGCGCTCCCGCAGGCGTACCCCTCCAGTGTCACGTTAACCCAGTACCAGCCCATGATCAACTCGTACCAGGTAACGTACCCCTCCAGTGTCACGTTAACCCAGTACCAGCCCATGATCAACTCGTACCAGGTAACGTACCCCTCCAGTGTCACATTAACCCAGTACCAGCCCATGATCAACTCGTACCAGGTAACGTACCCCTCCAGTGTCACATTAACCCAGTACCAGCCCATGATCAACTCGTACCAGGTAACGTACCCCTCCAGTGTCACATTAACCCAGTACCAGCCCATGATCAACTCGTACCAGGTAACGTACCCCTCCAGTGTCACATTAACCCAGTACCAGCCCATGATCAACTCGTACCAGGTAACGTACCCCTCCAGTGTCACATTAACCCAGTACCAGCCCATGATCAACTCGTACCAGGTAACGTACCCCTCCAGTGTCACATTAACCCAGTACCAGCCCATGATAACAACCGTGTGCAAAATCCTGCGCGGGAACATTGACGCACCTGATCTGCATGACAAGGTCTGTAGGTTGTACGTGCCGGACAGTTACCGCAGCTGCAGGCGTCACAAGCTGTTTGCCGGGCCCCGCTGTCGCACGGTGGCTCGCTCTTACTCACCCATCCCTCGCACTCTTACCGCGCTCAATGCTCTCTTGAAGGACAATCCTGAGTGTGATGTGTTCGATGATGGATGGTCAGATTTGATGTCGGTATGCTTGACGTTTTGTGAGAAAAATGTATGACTGGATGATTGTCTTATTTATAATTATTGATTTGAATATTGTGTGTAATTGAATTATTAATCTATCCTTAACGAATGTATTAGTGACATAATAATAATAATATAATAATGTAATAATTTGTTGTTAACTTAAAATATTGACTTCTGTGTAAATTGTATAATGATATTGATTAATGTAACTGGCGTTGTGCCGTTTTAATTGATTAAATAAATAAATGATCAACTCGTACCAGGTAACGTACCCCTCCAGTGTCACATTAACCCAGTACCAGCCCATGATCAACTCGTACCAGGTAACGTACCCCTCCAGTGTCACATTAACCCAGTACCAGCCCATGATCAACTCGTACCAGGTAACGTACCCCTCCAGTGTCACGTGAACCCAGTACCAGCCCATGATCAACTCGTACCAGGTAACGTACCCCTCCAGTGTCACATTAACCCAGTACCAGCCCATGATCAACTCGTACCAGGTAACGTACCCCTCCAGTGTCACGTGAACCCAGTACCAGCCCATGATCAACTCGTACCAGGTAACGTACCCCTCCAGTGTCACGTGAACCCAGTACCAGCCCATGATCAACTCGTACCAGGTAACGTACCCCTCCAGTGTCACATTAACCCAGTACCAGCCCATGATCAACTCGTACCAGGTAACGTACCCCTCCAGTGTCACGTGAACCCAGTACCAGCCCATGATCAACTCGTACCAGGTAACGTACCCCTCCAGTGTCACGTGAACCCAGTACCAGCCCATGATCAACTCGTACCAGGTAACGTACCCCTCCAGTGTCACGTTATCCCAGTACCAGCCCATGATCAACTCTTACCAGGTAACATACCCATCCAGTGTCACGTTAACCCAGTACCAGCCCATGATCAACTCGTGTTCAATGTTCTGCATGTTTTGCATTTTCTAAAAAACTTTTTCCAAAAATTAAAGGGTCCGGAAAATTTGAGAATCGTTTTAAATGGCGTACCGTCTTTTAAAAATGACGTTCTTCAAATGACACGAGTCGCTATTTTTTTGTGACGGATCCGTCGATGCGCTTGTGCACGACTGATCTATGAATCACGAATCAAGTGTGTATTCGGATATTTTGACAAATCGTGAAAAAACTCGTTTCCGTATGCAATGTGAACGTATGACGATACGTCGTTATTTTTGACGAATCGTCAATAACGGGTCCCGTGTGAACGAGGTCTCGCAGTAACGTGTTGGTGTGTGTTCCCAGACGTCGTCGACGGCGGGCGTGTACAACAGCAGCGCGCTGTACACGGCGGCGCCCTACACGCCGTACCAGCCGCCCGCCGCCGCCATGCCCAAGCAGCCCAAGGACAACCAGCCGCAGGTATACTATACTATACTATACTATACTATACTATACTACCTAACTACTACAGTCGACGGCGGGCGTGTACAACAGCAGCGCGCTGTACACGGCGGCGCCCTACACGCCGTACCAGCCGCCCGCCGCCGCCATGCCCAAGCAGCCCAAGGACAACCAGCCGCAGGTATACTATACTATACTATACTATACTATACTACCTAACTACTACAGTCGACGGCGGGCGTGTACAACAGCAGCGCGCTGTACACGGCGGCGCCCTACACGCCGTACCAGCCGCCCGCCGCCGCCATGCCCAAGCAGCCCAAGGACAACCAGCCGCAGGTATACTATACTATACTATACTATACTATACTATACTACCTAACTACTACAGTCGACGGCGGGCGTGTACAACAGCAGCGCGCTGTACACGGCGGCGCCCTACACGCCGTACCAGCCGCCCGCCGCCGCCATGCCCAAGCAGCCCAAGGACAACCAGCCGCAGGTATACTATACTATACTATACTATACTATACTACCTAACTACTACAGTCGACGGCGGGCGTGTACAACAGCAGCGCGCTGTACACGGCGGCGCCCTACACGCCGTACCAGCCGCCCGCCGCCGCCATGCCCAAGCAGCCCAAGGACAACCAGCCGCAGGTATACTATACTATACTATACTATACTATACTACCTAACTACTACAGTCGACGGCGGGCGTGTACAACAGCAGCGCGCTGTACACGGCGGCGCCCTACACGCCGTACCAGCCGCCCGCCGCCGCCATGCCCAAGCAGCCCAAGGACAACCAGCCGCAGGTATACTATACTATACTATACTATACTATACTATACTACCTAACTACTACAGTCGACGGCGGGCGTGTACAACAGCAGCGCGCTGTACACGGCGGCGCCCTACACGCCGTACCAGCCGCCCGCCGCCGCCATGCCCAAGCAGCCCAAGGACAACCAGCCGCAGGTATACTATACTATACTATACTATACTACCTAACTACTACAGTCGACGGCGGGCGTGTACAACAGCAGTATACTATACTCCACTCTACTGTCTAAATTATACAAGGATATAAAAATCAGATATTGGTAACTATACTACAAGAATGTGAGAACCGACCACACATAGAACTTGGCAAAAGCATAATGTATAACAAATCCAGGCTAAGTAAGCCAATGTCTAACAATTCATGCCTAAAAACTCAAAAAGTGTTTCTCACCTTCGTCAAATGCTCGAACAACTGCTGCCTTCAATACTCAATCATTTATTGCAACATATGTGGCTACATGCAGGTCTTAAGTAACATGTGTATATTACAGTAATACATATGACCCTTGTCAGGGTATGGCAACATTTGGTGCAGAACGCTCTATTTTACTAGTTGATATTAGAATTTTGTCCTTGAAAAACTCGTCAAGGGTGTAATAGCATTTCAATTCTAAAATATTTTTTTATTTGTTTAATGAAACTGTCGTCGTTTTCTATTTCTTTGAGAGAGTTAGGAAGTTGATTGAAGATTTTTACGGCCACTGAGTTGGGGCTAGAACTGTGTATTGCAAGACAGCCTTGCCTTGTAGCTCAGTTGGCATGTCTGCTCTGATGAGCTGTAGGGCGTGGGTTCGATCCCCACCCAGGGCAAACTTTTAGGTGACGAACATATAATAATGTTTGTTCTGTGGCTGGTAGTAAGTATTATAAGTATGTATAAACAAGAAAAGGTATGCAATGTGTAACAAAAAGGTTCAACAATAAATACTAAAGGTATGCCACTTACAAAAAGTTCATTGCCCTTGGAGAAAATGTTTGAAACAGCTGTTATTTTCGTGATTTCAGCGTTGGAACTATAGTAAAAGTTGATTATAATGATGAATATATACATAATACATACCCTTCAGTATTGTTGAACCTTTTTGTTACACATTGAATAAGTATGCTCTCAACTATCTGGTTTCCATATTACAAGCTTTGCTTAGTTTGGGGCTAGATGGCGCTGTGTGAAAGTTACCTGAAACATCGCCGTGTCACAGTGAACTCTATTAAGATCACTATACGTTCCATTTCAGTACGACAGCAATGCAGTGGCAGTCAGCAACAGTTTAGCGAGTACTTCCACAACGCAAACATCCACGGCTAAAGTTACCACTACCTCAGGTTAGTCTTACCTTTTTTTTTTTACTTTGTAGTGGTAGGACTCTACTGCAGAGTCCGCCTAGGGATAGCACCAGACCTTTGCCAGTTATTCAACCGCCAAGCATTACTGTGTTCCGGTTTGAAGAGCAATGTTACCAGATAAATTACTGGGTATGATGAGATTTAACATCTAATATCTCAGGGTGACGAGTGCAGTGCAGTGCGGCGCGGGATTGTGTTCGCAAGTTCACAATTCTGGCACTGCTACTGTTAGTGGCAGGCGTGACGCTACCATGAGCTCTTATTCTGGGACCGAATACGCTCAGCTACCGACGCTGCGCGACTTTGAATTTTATCGCCTCGCAATAAGGTTCGCGGTCGCGCAGTGTCGGCAGCTGAACCTATTCGGTCCCGCTATAAGAGGTTCACGGTACGGCCCCTGGTCCACATAATAATTGATAAGAAATTGCAACATTGTTTTCCCCAGTTTCCTTATGACCGATAATAAATAAATAAATTAATTATTAATTAATTTCAATTTCATTTGTTTATTTAATTTATTAATGTGACTGGTTCTGCTATAAATTGTATGATGTATATGAGTCTACGATACTTGATGAATAACGGCTTTATTTAAAAACGCCGCGCAAACTTAGTCACTGCTTAAATTTCTCTGTCTTGTCCTTGCACGTGACACTTCACGTCAGAGAGAAGTTGACAGATCATCTTAAGCAGTGATTAAGTTTGAGCGGCGTTTTTAAGTAAGGCTGTAAACGATTATTATTTAGTATTATTATACCCGTTTTGTACGTCGCGTCGTGCAGGTCACGTGCCGGTGACCGGCGTGAGCTCCGGCGGGGGCGCGGCGGGGTACGCGGGGGGCGCGCTGTACGGCTCGCAGGGGTACGCGGCGTACGACGAGCAGCTCATGCGCTCCACCATGCCGCACCACATGGTACGTACTATTAAGAAAGACACTTCACTCAATCTAATACTATAAGAATCTCTGTCCTGACATAATGACTGACAGACAACGCACAGCCCAAACCGCTGGTCGTACAGACTTGAAACTTGGAGGGTGTATTCGTCTCGACGCGGAGGGGTGTACTAAGAAAGGATTTTTCGAAATTCGACCCCCAAGGGGGGGGGGGGGGGAAGTTTGTATGAAAGTTCTTTGTTTTTGGACTTTTAGTCATGAAAATATGTATTTGGAAAGTTCATTTGAAATATAAAAAAAACTGTTTTCAAATTTTTTTAGACGGACGATTTAAGAGGGGTAAAGGTGGGACGTTGTGTGGAAAGTTCTTTGTTTTTGAAGTTATAGTGATGAAAATTTAATTTGGGTAACAATCCGCTGTGCCATACTAAATGTATGGAACGTCTGTTATTTTGTCGCGAATTCAGGGATGGTCATATAGTTTTTTTTTTCTTAATGATGAGTACAATGATGTCTTTTCAACCGACTTCAAAAAGGGACGCTGGAAACGGCTGTTCGTATAACCTGGAGAGAGAGCGCAGGCAGGCGAGACAGTCCCTGGGGCCTTCTTCACGGAGACATTTGAGGGCGCGATATGACATATCTCCCTCCTTATATATATAATATCATTGATAATAAATAATGATATCCTAGGAGTTTTCGCGGGAACACGGAAGAATCATGTTGCTGCATTCAATTATTTTCTTAAATTAGTGGTTTTTCGCGAATTAATGATATAAAATGGTGGTGTTTTATTCATTGAGTGTTGAATTACATGCACGAGTGTGGGCAAGTGATATAATGTGGTGAAACATGTCTTTTTGTATTGTGTTCAAAACTCCGTAGAAGCTCATAGTAAAAGTAAAGTCGCCACAACTTTACTAGGGTATGACTTGGACTCGACTTTGACTAATTTCGTGTGACTGACTGTGACTTCATGACATATTTGACTTGATTTTAATATAAAAACTCCCCCAGGGCGGGTACTACGAGGTGACGGGGTACGGCGTGGGCGTGGGCGGCGGCGCGCGCGACGCCGGGTTCGGGCTCGGCGCGGGCGACCGGTTCGCGCGCAGCGACGCCGCCTCGCCGCAGCAGGTACTGTACGCTAATGTAGACGTTACTATAGAGCGACAAATATACATTTGGAAATTTCGGTATTATTGTTCCGGAATTAAACAGCAATTCCGGGATTGGATTCGAAGCCTGCTGCTTCTGTTTTTATAATAACTTTTCTTCGTAAAGAAAATGTGCTACGTAGGGTTATACCATTGATTAAGGAAACTGAGGATATCGCATGTCGAAATTTAAATGCAAAAATAGTAGCACATTTTACCGACTCAACTAAGCTAAAAGGATAAGGATAAAAGTGATGTGCAAGTGATTGGTTGTCACGGCTTGAACGTCGCCTAATTGTAAGCAAACTGGTGCAAGGGAACAGTTTGAGATGTCCTGCGGCCGAGCGGTTGGGGCGACATCCTTATAAACAGTTGAATGGTTTACACAGAAAACGCCTAAATACCCACTGAAATATACATACAATAATGTTCCGAACGCGTGACGTTCATTACTCTTACCTTTTTGTACCTTATCATATGTATTCATCGTGCATATTCTATTGACCCGCTTGGATCGATGACGTCACACGCCCGACGGTGCCGCCACGGCCAAGGTGCGCAACTTCACTGTGCTTCATAACTTTACAAGTGTTCTAGGCCAAAAAAATAAACACCAATTTATATGAGTACTCCAATTACGGTAAATAACCCTTAAATAATAATTGAACTGTAACGAACAACCGTGATCGTTTAAAACGGTACTCTAATGTTTGACCCATCTTAATGCAACGTGTTTCTGTGTTCAGGTTCCTACGGCAGCGCTACCTCCCGGCTATGCGTACTACTACCAGCCTCCACCGCCTACTACCTACCAGTATGGTGTCTATCCGGTTAGTACTATATCAACACTAACGTTTCGTTTTTCACAGGATCTTTGGCTTTTAGTCAAAGTAACCAAAGACAGGATCTTTGGCTAAATGCCAAAGGTCCTGTGGAAGATAGACCCTGTGCGTGCAGTGATAGTATAGCATTTTAACAATCACAAAGTTTGATATTCGCAGTTGATAAATTAATAGGCTAGATGACTGGTTTTTTTAAATTGTTTCGTTAAAATGTGGCCCATAAATATAGCTGATTAATAAAAAGAAAACGAAAATCTGATCAAAAATAAGCAACTTATAAGCATTTTAATATCAGCAAATCGTGACGTCACTTGTCAGTACGCCATATAAATTATATTCTTTCAAGTGAGGCGTGACGTCATTTTTTGTTTTGTGGGAAAGGGACAGAGTTGTTTCTAACAAAAACTTTAAACGCTTATATATCAGAACATAAATTATGTTTTCAATAAACATACTATATTTGCTTAAATTCTTCATCGAAGCTATTGGTTTCAACGATTTAAACATCAGTCATCTACACTATTCTGTAGTGGTAGGACTCTGCAGAGTCCGCCTTGGGAAGTACCACACCTTTGCCATTTATTCAACCGCCAAGCAGTAGTGTGATTGTATAGGATTGTGTATATTTATTGACTTTTTACTTATCAATTTACAATCCTAGATAATGTAGAGACAAATCTAATATAGAGATTATAATACTTTGTGTTTTTAAAGCTTAAACAGGAAGAAAAATTATGACCTCCGGCAGGACTCGAACCTGCATACGAGCAGTCTATGGGTTTCCGTCCCAACTGCTAATGCTTAGTGTTGGACTTTTATTTATTTGGGACAATTAACAGTGGCGTAGTAATAGTTGCACAATAATTTAAATTAATAAATGTGATAACTACGCCACCCACAGCATTATCCACAAAATACTAATAGACGATAATTATTCTTTGCTGGGGCAACACAGTAACAAAGATAAAGATAAAGAAACATTAAACACTCGTTGTATACAAACAAAGGGGAAATTTGTGTAATGAAAATTACTATTCGAATTGCACACATAGCCAACTAAAAAAATTAAAGGATATAATAAAAGAGCTTACAAAAGCAATTCCAGAACAGCCCCTCTAAATCGTGGCAGAGAGTGTCCAAATATATTTACGTTTACGAAACAAGAGTTATACGTGTCAACATTACATAGTGGAGTAATATCCCTGCCCCGGTCCGATGGAGCAGGGGCCGGTCGGTTCGCCCTTAACACCGTGCGTCGGTAAGACGATGACAGCTCGACGTGTTGCAGAACGTGTCGGACCTGCGCGTGCAGTTCGGCGCCGGGTCCGGCGTGGGCGGCGCGGGCGGCGGCAAGGTGCCCTACCAGCAGCCGCAGTACGACGCGCAGGACTCCTACAAACCTGGTCAGATCCCTGCGCACACGCATGCACGCGGACCTGGGCACGTCCTCAAACTGCATCCGGGGCTGGAGGACGGGCAGCAGCGTCCTCGAGGTTCACGGCGGTGAACATTCATTTAATCTCCATCGTATACCGATCTCAATAAAATACATAAAAATATTGGCCTACCTAGCATTCATTCATTTATTTGCAAGCTATCAAAAACATTTTTATTTGTACAATAACGACGAGCGCAGGGCAGAATTGTGTTCGCAAGTTCACAATTCTGGCACTGCTATTGTTAGTGGCTGACGTGACGCTTACCACCAGGCAAACGTCTTGCTCGTCTCGCCACTTTAAAGTAAAAAGTAAAAAAAAACACCGACAAAGTTTCGCATTTCTTTATATAAGCAGGATTAGGATGCGAACTAATATTTAAAAAATTACGCCGAAACGGCCGTCGGATTTGGATAAAACTTGGAAAGGAGATAGCTTATTTCCTGGGATAGCGTACAGGCAACACGTATGATGTATATCATCATCATCATCATCACCACTCGGGTGAATCCTCGTGTCGCAGCCGGTACACGCTGCACACGTAGAGCGCAGTAGTCTTGTAGCAGTGCAGTGACCGGCGTGTCCGCAGGCGGCGCGTACTCGGGCTCCGGCAGCAAGGCGGCGGGCGGCGCCGGCGCAGACCTCACCAGCGCCATGTACGCCAAGGGACACGTCACGCTCAACAAGGTCAACGTGAGTATACACTACACAATACTTTACGAGTGACGCAAAACTTACCACACAAACAAAACTAATTGAGAAAAAAAATTGTACTTTACGTCGATAGTTGACATAACCTTGTAAAGTGGTAGGACTCTATTGCAGAGTCCGCGTGGGGAAGTACCACACCTTTTGTCAATTATTCAACAGACAAGCACTAGTGTGCAAGCTTTACTGTGTTCCGGTTTGAAAGGCAATGTTACCTGAGAAATTACTGGGTATGAAGAGATTTAACATCTAATATCACAGGGTGACGAGCGTAGTGCGGTGCGGCACAGGATTGTGTTCGCAAGTTCACAATTCTGGTAGTGCTACTGTTATGGGCAGGCGTGACCCTTACCACCAGGCTACCGTCCCGCTCGTTTCGTCACTCAATAGATCAATAGATATGCATGTATTTTTTATTGACTCACAACAAAACAAATCATCGTTTTTTTTATATTTGCACAAATAACGAAGTTGTTAACATTATAGTTTCATATTAGACAGGGGAGGGCACTATAGTGGTTAATGCAGTCACAGTTCACAATTCCAAACAATTTTTTTACTACATTAGAAAAGGACAGATAACACCTTCCCAAATACTTTGAACGCTTATATTTTATTTATTTTTTTAAACGCACTGAAATGATGACTGCATGAAATACATGCATATTCTCTATTACATAAAATAAAACTTGATCAAACAAGTCTATAGATTAAATTTGCTAGACTCTTTACAAAGTTATGTCGTCAACTTTACATGAGTTTATAGCGATATAGAGCGATTAATAAAATATACAATAGACATAGTATAATGTCTTTTGTCTATAATTCCACTATAAGCTCTGAATTGTAGTAAGGAAAACTATAAAACAGTAACTATTTCAAGGCTACTACGCGTTTTATTAATAAGGAAGTTTAAGTTTTGTCTCCTGAAACTTTTAAAATTGATTGAACAGAGGGAGTGGGGGTGGCGTGGTTGATTCTGTTGTGTTTCTTTAGCATGCTCGCGATTCATGTAGCTCGATCAGCTGCAGGGGTTAACGTCCTCTGCGCTAATTTAACAGCTGATAAGGTCAATGAATTCTGAACTATCTGCCTACCTCATGATGTGATGTGAACTTTCTCTATGCTGGCTGATTACAATGCAATACATTCATTGATAACACATAAATAAATAAAAATACCTTAATAATTTATTATTTTAAAATGAGCTTACAAATTCTGTTGTAAATTCTGTTGTGTTTTGAGCCAATTCTGATGCTATCAGCTTGGTTACGAAGCTTGCACGCATTTGACTATCAGGAAAAAACGTCGTACTCTGCGCTAGTCAATCAGCTGATTAGGTTAACGTCCGCTAGCTGATCACCTGACGAGGTCAACGACTTATGGTCTATCAGCTGATGAGGTCAACGTCCTCTGGCGGTTGATGGGGTCAATTTGGGCTGGCCTATGTTTCTGCAGTTTTGTTTTTATTTAGCTTATTTATTTATTTTATTTGGCATATTAGAAACGATAAGACAGACACGCTTCATCACATTAAATATCCCGCTTACACTCGTGCGCGTTATCCGGTACTATATGAATAAATAAAAAAACACCATATTTAAACAAACCTCTCCATAAACAAGTTTTGGAATATAATATAATTTAGGGAAATAATATTTCTGCGTTCCCGTTAAAACGCAAAAACCGTTCCGTCGGGTAGATAGTGTAGGGGGGGGCAGGGGAGAGTCGCCGCGGGCGGGTAGTGTAGTGACGTCGCCGCTTGGTTGGTTGCAGAGCTACGAGAAGGCGGGGTTCCACAGCGGCACGCCGCCGCCCTTCGGCGCCACCTCCCACCTGTACATCGCCGCGCCGCCGCACCACCACCACCACGCGCCGCAGCAGCACCAGGTGCGTCACCACTGCTCCCCGCCCCGCGCTCCCCGCCCCGCGCTCCCCGCCCCGCGCTCCCCGCCCCGCGCTCCCCGCCCCGCGCTCCCCGCCCCGCGCTCCCCGCCCCGCGCTCCCCGCCCCGCGCTCCCCGCCCCGCGCTCCCCGCCCCGCGCTCCCCGCCCCGCGCTCCCCGCCCCGCGCTCCCCGCCCCGCGCTCCCCGCCCCGCGCTCCCCGCCCCGCGCTCCCCGCCCCGCGCTCCCCGCCCCGCGCTCCCCGCCCCGCGCTCCCCGCCCCGCGCTCCCCGCCCCGCGCTCCCCGCCCCGCGCTCCCCGCCCCGCGCTCCCCGCCCCGCGCTCCCCGCCCCGCGCTCCCCGCCCCGCGCTCCCCGCCCCGCGCTCCCCTCCCCCGAGCCTGTCTCGCCCCGACCCGCCGCTATGACGCAACCGCACTGACTATAGTAAAAACTTACGAATATATTCATATGAATAAAATGGGTTATACGGAATCTCACCCGACCCGACCTTCCCCCGCGTTTGACGTCGAGGAAAAGACCGAATGCCCGGCCGACATCCTCGAGAACCAGTGCAGCCCCAGCTTAGAACACGTCGACCCTGCTCACCTCGATGCGGTGAACAGTGATATCGAGCATAGATCCTAGATGAACTCGAGCCTGTCACGGCTTCCGAGGTTGAGTCGATTATCAAGAGCCTCCACACCAGGAAAGCTCCAGGTGCGGACGGCATCAGTAACAAAGTGCTCAAGCACTTCTGCGTTGAGCTAGTTCACCTTCTAGTTAGCATCTTCTATGCTGCTATCACCAACTGCATATTCCCCGACGCCTGGAAATCCGCCGACGTCATCGGCATCCACAAACCCGGCAAGAAGCCTGAGCCCTCTAGCTCTAGCTGTATTTGCTCTTAACAATAATTTATTTTGTGCGCCTACATCCCCATCTCTTTAACCGCGGGGATGACTGGTAGAAAAGGCTTTAGCATTAAGTCCTCCTTATGTACATTAATGTATTTATGTGTGCAATAAAGAATTAAATAGCTACCGTCCCATCAGTCTCCTCAGTACCCTGGGGAAGATCTACGAGCGCGTCCTTCTGAAGCGCATCTAGTCCTTTGTCAAAGACAACAACCTCCTTCCTGATGAGCAGTTCGGCTTTAGAGCCTCTCTTGCGTCCAACAAGACCACCGCATCACGGAGTACGTCCTAGAAGGTTTAAACAAGAAACCCGGCCATGGTTACACCCAGACGCCGTTCCCCCAAAGGACTGTAGCGGTCTTCCTCGACGTCGCAATAGCTTTCGATAAAGTCTGGCACAACGGGCTGATATACAAGTTATATCAGTTCGGGCTGCCAGACCGTCTTCAGATAATACAAGACTTTCTCAGGGCTCTAAGCTTTCGACACCGCGTCGAGGGACAACGCTCCTCCCCCCACCACATCGGTTCCGGAGTCCCTCAGGGATCCGCAGTGGCCCCGATCCCATTCTCGCTATTCACCTGCGACATCCCCCGCACTCCCAAAGTGGAGCTTGCTCTCTTCGCTGACGACACCGCCCTGTACACCAGAGGGTGGAACAAGGTCATTCAGCTAGCCCATCTTCAACGAGCCCTCAACCTCCTCGGAGACTGGTTCAAGAAGTGGGCTAACACCGTTAACCCTGATAAAAGTGCAGCCGTGTACTTTCATCCGACCAAAAGACCTCCTTCGAAGCATACGAGGGCGGCACTGAAAATTTCGGGAATCAAGGAAGTGACACAACATTACTATTTAAAAATATATTTATTGCTTTTAGAAGTATTCTCCGCGAAATTTGACACATTTTTCCATACGATGGAACCAATCATTGAAGCAACCATTCCATTCGGAAGTTGGGGTCTCCAAAATGGCCGTTTTGTAGGCGTCCACAGCTTCTTCAGGTGATGAAAATCTCTGTCCACGCAATTTATTCTTTATTTTAGGGAAAGTATAGAAATCATTAGGGCTTAGGTCGGGGCTGTACGGCGGATGGTCCAATAATTCTATGTTTTCTTGCTCTAAAAACTCTTTTGTTCTGTGCGCGGTGTGAGAACTCGCATTGTCGTGATGGAGGATGATGCGGCGGTTGCAGTTCTCTTTACGGAGTTCAGAAACGACCTGTGGCAAACAAATGCTAGCATACCATTCTGCATTAACCGTTCTTTGTCCCTCAAGAGGAATAGTCGTAACATGGCCGGTTTTGGAGACAAACGTGGCCACCATTTTTTTTGCAACACTCCGTGAACGAACAATTTTTGTTGGCTTTAACTCATTTTCGAACACCCAAACTCGTGACTGGTTTTTTGTTTCGGGTTCGTACGCGTATATCCAGGATTCGTCACCTGATACGATGTTGTATACAGCATTTGAGGATCCTGCGTGGAATCTTTCGAGAGTTCTGACGCACCAAGTAACGCGTGCCGCTATTTGCTCTTCACAGAGCGAATGCGGTATCCATCGGGAAAACAACTTTTTTACACCTAATTTTTCATGCAAGATTATTTGTATTTGACTCATGCCAATGTCTAAAGTTGCCTGAATTTCGCGGTATGTCACATGTCGATCTTCCTCAATCAGCTTACGCACAGCATCAACGTTTTCTTGGGTGACTGCAGTTTTTGGACGACCTTGATGGGGATCATCACTGAGCTTGACACGTCCACGTTGAAATTCAGCAAACCAGCGATAAATTGTGGTTTTGGATGGGGCTTTATCACCAAATGCAGAAATCATCCGGTCAACACACTGTTTTTGTGTTAAACCACTTCGAAAGTCATAATAAATCATCGCTCTTGAATTTTCTCGAGTCAATTCCATTTTCTCAACGACTAAACAAGTTTGACAAAACCTTGTGACAAGACCGAGAATATTTTTTTAAATAAATAAATGGTATTCGATTTTTAAAACCAAGGAGTTTTCAATTAAAAAGATTTTAATATGACAGAAACAGTGGAAATATTCCATTCCCGATACTTTTAGTGTAGCCCTCGTATCACGCTACACGGCCAGCCCATCCCATGGGCTATCGAGACCAAGTATCTCGGTGTGACCCTTGATCGTCGACTCACGTTCTCAAAGCATAGCGTATAGCGAGCGTAGTAAATTGACCCTTAGAAATAAGGTCACAATCTACAAAACTTTTATTCGCTCCGTCATGACGTACGCCTCCGTGGCGTTTGCTCACGCCTCTAGCATAGATCTAGAGAAACTCCCAAGTCATACAAAACAGATTCATCCGCAGAGCAGTCGGCGCTAGCTGGTTCATGCGATCCTCCGTCCTGCACTGCGATCTGGCACTCCCCTCCATCCGTCAGTACATTAAGTACGCTTCGCGCCGCTATTGCAATGCGGCCCCCACCATCCCAAGCCTCGAACTATACGACAGACAGACAGCGAACAAAATTGTTGTTTTTTCGTAGCTAGTTTCGAACTTTTAATTACGAATGTGGAAGAAGGGGATTTTACGTGCCACTGCGGGAAGTGGTTCCTTTCGTTCCGCATAGCGGAGATAAAGTAGTCACTTTAGCCCCGCACATATTTTTTTTATTTCTATATGAATGGAACAGTAGATATTTCGCGTTCTCAGTAAAAGTAAAAGTTGTTGACAACGATGAGTACAATAATATTCTTTCGAGTTATTACTGATGTACTTCGTCATCCTCTGTATCTAGTCTGAGGTATTAGGCACGTGTTCCGGGCCTCCAAGTAAGCTGTCCATTTTTTTCCTCGTTTCAAGAAACTTACACTTAATTAGGTCACGTGTCAGTAAAATAGATACACATTTGGCGTTACCACATTGCAATGACACGACATGATATCGTGAGGTTACCGGTATATGAAAAGATCGTTACGTTCCTTACCAACAGCTTATTGTCACGCGCAGCAGAATAGATAGAGCGGCAAGTGAGGGCCGGGTGCTGCACGCGGGACCCTAAGGGGCTAATTTGACATGGGATTTATGATATATATATTTTTTTTTAATCAGTGTTTTTTTTTACTTTTTAATTAATTGACAATTGTTTTATGATCATAAAAAGCATACTTTTAAATTTACTTTTACTTTAAACATATGATTAATTTACCAAATTATTCAAAAACCACCAGCTGACCAGAAACTTAACCTTTTTTTTAATACTATATTGTGTCGAGACGAGCAAGACGTTCGCCTGGTGGTAAGCGTCACGCCTGCCCATAACAGTAGCAGTGCCAGGATTGTGAACTTGCGACTACAATCCTGCGCTGTACCTACTGCGCTCGTCACCCTGAGATATTAGACGTTAAATCTCTTCATTCCCAGTAATTTCTCTGGTAACATCGCCCTTCAAACCGGAACACAGTAATGCTTGCACACTACTGGCGATTGAATAACTGACAAAGGTGTGGTACTTCCTCAGTCGGACTCTGCAGTAGAGTCCTACCACTACAAAATCTAGCCTCCGCAGATTGTTTGTGTGTTGTATCGTCTATGTAATCACCAGCAATCAACATCTTTATTCTCATCTATCTTTTTCAGTTTCGAAAACGTTCCCCTTACACCAATTACAGATTTACCAACACGTGGATGAAAAAAAAATTGTTTTTTTTATTGTATAAAAATGTAAAAAACATAAGTAAGTAAATCATGTGGACAGAACTACCGACAAACTAATTTGAACCATGTGTCGTTACAACAATATCTAAATTCATAGGCAACAATTTTTTTCTTAGGTATCAATTTTCTTTCACAGATTCTTAATAATTACTACGGTCAACCTGTAGTATATTATCTTTGGTTCGAACATTTTAAAGCACTACATAATCCGAAATCCACGAATTTGTAAATCTATTACCACCACGGCAAAAATTGGCGATAAAAATATTCAAACTTAAAATGAAACACTTTTAAAATTATATATATATATAATGCAATGTGTGGTGAAGCATGAACACGTTATTGTGAAAAAACAAATAGATATACAAAAAAAAACAATGCATGTCCAGGCGTTTTGTTTATCATAGTATATTTTTTCGTTTGTAGATGGATGCACGGATGAACAGTAGTCAAAATAGGCGGGTAAGTGATATATTATATGTTTAGTATATAATATGCACTCAGTATATAACGCATCTATCTGTTATGTATACCGCTATATAATCGCATTATTACCCGCCTTTAGATTATAATATGCACGTGCTGAATTTGTTTTATATATTTGATATATTTATGCCTATAAAGCGTAAACGATATGTTACAGAAATAAACAAAAAAACACATAAAAAAAACATATCATTTACGTATTCTAGTATTGCACATTTATAAATAATAACAATTTGCTTAATATAGCATACTCATAATATAATAATTATTAAATAAAATATGTAAAAATACACTATCACAGTCTTCGCCAATTTACTTAATTTTACGGCCATTTTGGTTTGAAATATTTGTTTGATTTTATAAACAACAGATGTCGTATTTTAATTTTCTGTAGTTTTTTTTTTAAGTTTCGAATACTGTGCGTTTCGATACATACTTGCAACATTCGCGATATTAGGGTAGTTAAATGATCGTTTTTGTTTTATAAAAAAAAAAAAAAAAAATATCGTGATGATTATAATGCACTTCTTTCGGCTTATAACCGCTCTGTGTAACCTTGTAGGCGTGATAGTGTTAGAACAGTCTTTAATTGTAAGACGAGGGTCACATGTAAACTAAACTACAGTTTCAAATAAATAAATATTGGCAAAAAAGGGCTTGAAATTTACCTTTTTTTTCTTATTGCAATATTGAGGATAATCACGTCTGTGGGTCGATGTTCCTGTTCCTGATGGATCACAAAGTTGCTAGTATTTAGAACTATTTGCGATTGTGGCGCCACTATTAATTTCTACTCTTTTTGTCAAGCTTTAATCGAGAATTCTAACCCCAAGCGAAATTATTAGTAACGCTACGCAATGCTGACGTGTTCAATTTGCGTGTATGACGTTATGATACGTACTGCGCAAATGTATACCATAATAGGCTAGATGACTGGTTTTTTTTAATTGTCCTATTAAAATGTGGCCCATGAATATAGCTGATTAATGAAAAGAAAACGAAAATCTGATCAAAAATAAGCAACTTATAAGCATTTTAATATCATGCTAGACAGAGAGAAGAAACAGCAAATCGTGACGTCACTTCTCTGTACGCCATATAAATTATATTCTGACAAGTAAGGCGGTCGTCATTTTTTGTTTTGTGGGAAAGGGACAGAGTTGTCTCTAACAAAAACTTTAAACGCTCATATATCAGAACATTATTAACCGATTTAAATATATTTTTCAATAAACATACTATATTTACTTAAATTCTTCATCAAAGCTATTGGTTTCAACGATTTAAACATCTGTCATCTACCCTATTAACCTTCTAAATAGTGTACTGGCGGATAAATGCCTACCCTGTAAGGGTGAGGCCACACCCTCCACGCTGTTGCGGGTTGGTCGATTTATATACGCCGTTGCATTTCTCCTCGGATGTGTGCAGGTCCCTCACGGTGTTTTATTAATCGAAAAGCCAGAGGTATGAAACTCCGTACATAAACTCCAAAGAGCTCGTTGTTATTTGAACCCACGACCTCAGGATTTCGAGTCGAGTGATCTCTGACTAAAACTGCTTATATTGCGAACTAGATGACACTGAACTTCGTACCACCTAAACCTTAACTAAACGTGAGTATTCCCGTATAAATAAAACAAAAATGTGTCAAAACCACGTCAGAATTCATAATAAAATTCTTACCACCTAAAATAAAAACCTAAACCACAACTGTGTTGTAGCGAAAAAAATTATTAATCTGTCGAGCCATTTTCGAGTTTTAGCGACACTAAATCACGGCAACAGATCTTTTTGTATATGTGAATAAGATTGAATTTTGGTCGGCAGGCGGAGAGCGGCAGCGGCGGCGGCCGCAGCGGCACCAACAAGCCGACGCACACCAAGCCCGCCTACACGCATTCCTACTGGCCGACCAACTAGCTCCCGAGAGGTACGCACACTACCTTCATACCACCAGGGCAGGTTCACTCCCATGTAAAACGCGTCTAAACGAAGATAATACCTATAACTAATTTGAAAAAGACCTTTTTAGAAAGAACACAAGGTTCAAATTGCTTTTGAGGAAAATTTCGTTTCGTCGAATTAATTTAGAGGGATAGTAGAATTGCTATTATTGTCTTATATAAATACAGTACAAATTAGCTTGCACTGAATATGACATTGTTGTAGTTATAGTACAGGTATGATATCTACGTACAGACGCGTTCTCTATGGGAGTGAATCTGGCCTAGTTTAACCATAGATGATAGTGGTACAAAAACTAAACACAAAACAAACAGACACGCGAAATTCGATTTAATTTATAGTGATACAGAGTGTATTGTTGCAGGCAGCCAGCGCACGTCAGCCCCTGTACATAGCCGGCCGGTAGCGGCCGCGGTCACCCATCATTGTATAAACTCCACCCGGCCACTATGTTAATATTATGTTAAATTGGTAGTGCCGGAGGACCCGCCTCTAGGTTACGTGTCGTTCTTTTAAAATTAACTGTAGTGCTATGTATATCTTACCTATAACATATGTATATGTATGTGAGCGGTTGTGCGCTATGCGCACTCTGCCTTTGTATTTAGTTCCATGGACTTTTTGTAATTAACAATAATTATTATATTATAAAAAAGTTTAATGTCATAGGTTGATGATAATCGTAAATGTAACGTATAGACGAGGTCGTTTTTTATGTGGAACAAATGCTCTTGTCATGACCTTGCTGGCATTTTGAACGAATGAGGGAATACACATATTGGAACTTGATTTATTGGTTTCATTTCGGCGCTCTATCGCGCGGGGGAGAATGTTCGCGCCGACCGACAATCGAGGCCAGCTTCATAGTGATAAACTATATACGAGGGAGTTTTGGGGGGAACACTGAAAAATCATGTCGTTGCATTCTATTATTTTCTTAAACTTGTGTTTTTTCGCGAATTAATGATTAAAAATGGTGGTGTTTTATTCATTGAGTGTTGAATTACATGCGCGAGTGTGGGCAAGTGATATAATGTGGTGAAACATGTCTTTTTGTGTTTTCAAAACTCCATAGAAGCTCATAGTAAAGTCGCCACAACTTTACTAGGGTATGACTTGGATTCGACTATGACTAATTTCGTGTGACTTACTGTGATTTTATGACTTATTTGACTTGATTATAACAAATAAATGTGAAAATTCTTAAACTTGACACTGGCAGAATGCACAACGTGCGATGCCAATAACTAAGAAAGAAAAAAAAAACTATACGAAAATATGTTGAAGTCAGCGTCACAGTGTGGTGCTCTATCGTATCTTATATTCGTATTCGCAGCCGACGACGTCAGTCTGAGGAATTCAGGCCTATTGCATGGAACTAGCTTAGTCTCACCATGAACAAATCTAAATAGAGAATATTAAACTAGTAATTACACAATAGAAATTAAACAAAAACTTTATAAACCCAAAGCGTTTATTCAACCAATATGATAACAGGAATGTATAAAGATTCAAAAAAATAACACCCAAGTGACTATGTTTTTACATAAATCTATTATCACTTTGTTAGACACTTAAACTATCTTTCTCAGTGTACTCAGTACTTATTTTTAGTATTAAATCACACTAGCTTGACTCACACTTATAAAAGCATCACAAATATAATGTGTAATTATCATGGACCTCTCATTATGCTATACTTTTAAAGTAGACTATTATCAAGTATTAATTATCAAAATAAAAACAAAGACAAGTCGAAAGAAAAATAAATTCAGGAGACATAGATTACCGAGTCACCTGTCAAGCCAATCGGGGGCTTCTGTTTCGGGGAAAATATATACAGACACATAGATCTGGAAAACGATACCCTCCCTCTAGGGCAGTCAGGTAAAAACCTTAGGAAATCCAAACAAATTATAGATGTGCAGCCGCCGCTTCGTCCACCAACCAATAGAGGGAGCCACTGGTAGGATTCACTCGTCTTGCCGGCAAGTTTTCATTGTCCTTCAATATACGCTGGAAAAAACGATCACATTAGAAACTAGCATGGCCCTATGATCTTTCTGGCATTGTTGGAAGGCAAAATACGTAAGTATATCGTAATAATATTACTACTTGGGTTTGAGCATTTGAATTTTTCTCTAGACTTTCAACTGTCTGTATACAACTCTTTTATTTTTGTGTAGTAGGCTAAGTAGTTTTTTTTAAATCCTATATAGATCTTCATCAATGTAGTTTGTTGTAGTTTATTAAGGCTTATGCCCAAGGGGTAAAATATATTACTACTGAATTTAATATCCTAAACGATCATATAAAAAAAAATGATTATTTCCATTAAGTTATACATTCTGGGTTATAGGTATGCAATACATGTGTCGCCAATTAAATAACAGTAATGTTGGCAGTGGGCCCCAAACTCGGCTAGGCCGGTCTCTTGGTGGCCCATACTATAGCCCTAGTTTTAAAGTGAGGGCCATATTCTACTGCAGGCCTATAATGGGCTGGTGAATTGACATACACCATTATAATTCAAATTCAGACATATACAATATGCAGGATGTTTCATGTTTTCTTTTGTGTTTGTTGGCGTATTACTCTAGCAAAATCTATTTAATAAACCAATGTGTCTAGTTCTAGCAAATATGAGATGCTCACCTTAATCATGTCAGCCTTCCCCGCTCCACTGATAGCAAAGATGCAATTCCTAGCTTTATTAATGACTGGGTAGGTCAACGTGACTCGCTCTGGAGGAGGCTTGGGGGAATCTGTAATAGGGGCCACTTGCAATCTTGTCTCGTTTAGCAGGGGATGGTCAGGGAAGAGAGAGCAAGTGTGGCCATCTGGCCCCATACCGAGCAAAAGTAAGTCGAATTTGAAATTGTCGCTTCCAAATGCTTGTTTGAGCTTTTCAGTGTAGTCTTCGGCTGCTTCACCCGCTGCAATTATAAAATTTAATTATAGGGTTTCCATTATAGCCAACCCATGTTTTCATGTGGTAATTAAGTACATTGTTTGCTAAATGAAACATCTTACCGGATACACCTTGTTTGATAACTAGAAACTGGCTCTCCTTCAACCCAGTTTTAGGAATAAGGTCTCTCTTGTATGTCCCAAACGTTGAGTCAGCGCTATCCTCAGGGACTAGTCTCTCGTCACAGAAGGCTAGCGTCCATTTTGACCACTCTGTGTCAACTTTAGGTAAACCTTCACACAGGTATTTTACTACGGAACCTCCTGAAAGCAAAAATGTACATAGATAACGTAAATCACGGTTTCAAATCTGGTCAAAATCTGGACCTAAGATAAAAGTGCCTGGGTAAGTTGTCAAATCAAATCAAAATATATTTATTGCAGTTTGTTGGTAAACCCAGCTGTAACAGGTGATACAGAATATAATCTGTTCTCAAAGAGCTCCGAAAACAAACTTGTCTCTAATGCAATATTAGCCCTGGCATAACTCGCTAATTATAAGTTATTAGTAAATATTGTTAGTGTACAAAAAAATGTCATAATACGAGGGCGGCACTGAAAATTTCGGGAATCAAGGAAGTGACACAACATTACTATTTAAAAATATATTTATTGCTTTTCGAAGTATTCTCCGCGAAATTTGACACATTTTTCCATACGATGGAACCAATCATTGAAGCAACCATTCCATTCGGAAGTTGGGGTCTCCAAAATGGCCGTTTTGTAGGCGTCCACAGCTTCTTCAGGTGATGAAAATCTCTGTCCACGCAATTTATTCTTTATTTTAGGGAAAGTATAGAAATCATTAGGGCTTAGGTCGGGGCTGTACGGCGGATGGTCCAATAATTCTATGTTTTCTTGCTCTAAAAACTCTTTTGTTCTGTGCGCGGTGTGAGAACTCGCATTGTCGTGATGGAGGATGATGCGGCGGTTGCAGTTCTCTTTACGGAGTTCAGAAACGACCTGTGGCAAACAAATGCTAGCATACCATTCTGCATTAACCGTTCTTTGTCCCTCAAGAGGAATAGTCGTAACATGGCCGGTTTTGGAGACAAACGTGGCCACCATTTTTTTTGCAACACTCCGTGAACGAACAATTTTTGGTGGCTTTAACTCATTTTCGAACACCCAAACTCGTGACTGGTTTTTTGTTTCGGGTTCGTACGCGTATATCCAGGATTCGTCACCTGATACGATGTTGTATACATCATTTGAGGATCCTGCGTGGAATCTTTCGAGAGTTCTGACGCACCAAGTAACGCGAGCCGCTTTTTGCTCTTCACAGAGCGAATGCGGTATCCATCGGGAAAACAACTTTTTTACACCTAATTTTTCATGCAAGATTATTTGTATTTGACTCATGCCAATGTCTAAAGTTGCCTGAATTTCGCGGTATGTCACATGTCGATCTTCCTCAATCAGCTTACGCACAGCATCAACGTTTTCTTGGGTGACTGCAGTTTTTGGACGACCTTGATGGGGATCATCACTGAGCTTGACACGTCCACGTTGAAATTCAGCAAACCAGCGATAAATTGTGGTTTTGGATGGGGCTTTATCACCAAATGCAGAAATCATCCGGTCAACACACTGTTTTTGTGTTAAACCACTTCGAAAGTCATAATAAATCATCGCTCTTGAATTTTCTCGAGTCAATTCCATTTTCTCAACGACTAAACAAGTTTGACAAAACCTTGTGACAAGACCGAGAATATTTTTTTAAATAAATAAATGGTATTCGATTTTTAAAACCAAGGAGTTTTCAATTAAAAAGATTTTAATATGACAGAAACAGTGGAAATATTCCATTCCCGATACTTTTAGTGTAGCCCTCGTATAGTAGTTATGTCAAGTTAAATACAATGTCCACAATGTTATAATGTCAATATAAATTAGTCAATGTTAGTATTCCAAGTAAATCCTTTATCATTAACTAGCGGCCCGTTCCGGCTTCCCACGGGTGGACTATTATTTTTTAAACATTGAGGAAGTATCTTTAAGCAGGACATTGAAAATAACTTTTGATGAATACTACCATACAAAAACTGTGAGAATAAGTACTATAAAAAATTACAGTAAAAGTTTAGTCATTTAATAATTTCTTATTGCGGTTTTCTATGAGAAGCTTGTGTTTGTCACGTCTATTACATATAGATTTATGATTATCACTGTTTTAAAACCTCACTGTGATGGAGCTCTTGATTAGTACATTTTTCGTACCAGTATGTTGTCAAAGTTTCATGTGGAGACCATATGATCAATTTAATTTATATTTGCGGTCTCGCTGCCACAAGAGATATTATAAAGTTGATTGCTGTTAAGGGTTGGAAGACAACATCTAGTCTGAGGCATTCAGGTTTGTAGGCTCTAACATTATGACTGGCCAATCAGAATTATTGTTTGTTATCACGTGACTCCCTAAACAACTGGATAAGATCACAAGAGGATTGGGTCAAGTTGGCAATCTAGTTCTAAATGGTCGTAATTGTACCCTTTCTAATTTTATTTATTTGCAAACAACTGTTCTGTTTCATTTTGTAGCAAAAAATAGTAGGTAAGTCTATGCCTACCATTTATCTAAACTTGTTATCTACTAGGTAAGCCAACTTCTTTGAACTACTTACATCATTGTTTTGATGTATAGCTGCAAATGTGATTCGTCATTCTCATGACATCATTAATCGTGGAAAATAACTTTGATTAAAGTTGGTTCTTAGTTTGCCGACTTTGAGACTAATCTTGAAAACTGATTGTTGTTTGCCATAAGTTTTCAACATTAATCTATCGTAAAAAGATGAACACATTAAATCAAGTGATCTGTAATTCAAGCATTCTAACTAATTAATTAGAGTAATGTGATCTTTTCGTAGTTTTTTTCACTTACCGGAAAGTCCAACATAAAACCGTCCTCTGTTATTAATAGCGTCATTGGAAATCTTTTCGATGTAGGAACTAAGTCTGTTTATTATTTCGTATTCGTCCCTTACTTTAATTGTAGTCATTATGCCGTAAATGTATCAGAAAAAAATTAAATTCTATGAGATAAACGATTGAGATTGGATTTTTGAGGTTATCTATAAAATTAAAATATATCCATTATAGTACTTGACTTTGACAGCTTGCTGGATTTGACATTGACTGCAAACAATTTAGGCCGGGCGCATACGACGAGAAAAACCGTCCGCTTTCGCGCGAAGGGCGCTCCGTGCATACATTTTGTACTAGGTCCCGCACACGGCAAGAAATTTCTCACGGCGGCGCCCGTCCGGTGCCGATGCGCGCCGGATCGCACTTGAACCGAATGCGAGACGTTTTTCTCGAGACGCCCGTCCGCAGTACATTTTGTACAGGTCGTGTCATTAAAAAGAACTAGTCCTGTGTCGATCGTGATTGAACGAATCAAATCGATTGTATCTCGCTTTCTGCGTGACCGACCCGGCCGTCAATCGTTAAAGACCCGGGTCGTGATTGATCGACGTGCGGCCCAAGATCCGCGGCACTTGCCATTCATAACGATCTTCCGATCTGCGACCGACCGAGAGACCGAGACCGCAATGAATGACTGGCGATTGATGCAACACCAACCGGCTTCGTCTCGGTTTTCTTCGATCAATCTCGGTGAAATTGCGTACCTAGCTAAATTCAACTCTATATTAAGCCTTAAGCCTTATTTTTATTTGTAGGTTCACGAGACCGATAAACGACGTTTTGATCGAATCTTTTTGCTTGGTCACTTGGCTCGTCGGTTACGAAAGATCGAGATCTCCTAAAATGACCGACCGACCCAGGACTAAAAAGAACGCTGGAAGAAAGTAGAGGGGGTGTGTTTGCGCATGTGTACACTTGCGCACAAAAGTACTAGGCCTATTGTTTTAAATAATTATTAATTAGCGTTTTGCTCGCAGTTTCGCATACAGGTTATTGCTAGGTACATGGCAAAATATATTAGATATCGCTTAAATCGCCTACTGCGCAACTTAACCGCCAGCGTTTTTTTTTACATGACGCGACCTATACTAGACTCCGCGCACGGTCGGCAATTCACGTCAGTTCGGAAAACGGCGCCGTACAGTGCACACGCCTTCCTCGATCCAAAATGCCTGATATTTATATTTTATTTATTTATTCCAATTACAACTATTATTACAGGCATTCCCTAATTAAATAGTGTAAGTCAACTGCATTATTTTAAATAGAATAGTTAATAATTAGACCCTGATAATAAGTTTTTACCTACATAATAATAATAATAATCAATTTCCTTAACAATGAGTGTGGGATGCATCGCGATGTAGTGACCGTCGACAAGGGGCTCACGCCGCTCTCCTTGGCAAACGAGAACTGGCGCAGACCATCGGTGCTAAGCACCGACGACCGCAAGGATGTATGGAAGAGCAAGGAGCTGCACGGACGGTTCTATCGGGCCCTATCGGGCCCCGATGTGGACTTGCTCGCGTCGGTGAACTGATTACGCTTCGGGGACCTCTTTGGGGAAACTGAGGGGTTTGCCTGTGCAATTGCGGATGAAGTTATCAAGACGAACAACTACCGGAAATATATCATGAAGGACGGTACGGTCGACATCTGTCGGGCATGCCACCGTCCCGGGGAATCCCTCCGACGTATAATTTCCGGTTGTTCGCATCTTGCTAACGGCGAGTATTTGCACAGGCATAACCAAGTGGCCAGGATCATCCACCAGCAACTTGCTCTTCAATACGGTCTTGTCGAGTCAGAGGTGCCGTACTATAAGTACGCACCAGCTCCAGTTCTCGAAAATGGTCGTGCTTTGCTCTATTGGGACCGCTCCATCATCACGGACAGGACTATTGTCGCCAACAAGCCTGATATCGTGATGGTGGATCGGTCTCAACGCCGGGCAGTGCTCGTCGATGTCACCATCCCACAAAAAAAACATAGGAAATAGGAATATAGGTGCTCACTATTTATTTATTATTTAAATTTCTTTCTTTAGTATGAACTTTTGTGTGAACCCCGCCCTATTTTTTTTTTGTCTCGAATAAAGTAAATTTTCTTTCTTTCTTTCTTTCTTTCACATGACGAGAATCTCTTGAAGGCCGAGAAGGACAAACTCAGCAAGTACCTTGACTTGGCCTTCGAGATAACCGCCATGTGGGATGTTGACTCGACGATCATTGTCCCGATAGTCGTTTCGGCAAACGGTCTTATAGCGAAGAGCCTCGACCAATACCTCAAGAGGCTCTCGCTAGATGGTTGGGTCAAAGGTCAGATACAAAAGGCAGTGGTACTTGACACGGCGCGCATTGTCAGGAGGTTCCTCACTCTGCAGCCCTAACCACCGGCAGCTTGAGCCCTGCCCCGCTGCTGGCAGCAACCTAGTTTTTAAGTTTTTTATAATTTGTATTTTAGTATTCTAATATTTAATGTAAAAAACTTATATAACTAAGAAATGAAATAAATACGTGAATAATAATCTTTTACTTACCTACGTAAAAGTTAAAGCACATAATAATTTAAGTAGTAAGTTCCATTGTAACTTGTTATTTATTTTCTTACGTATTAATAATAATGCAAGTTTTGATAGCTGAGGTGTAAAAATGTCTGTGTATATGAAATGTGGAAAGCGAAAATTATCAAAATAAATTACAGCTGGACATATCCAAGCCAAGCTCCTTCTTTACTACACCAAACAATAGTGCCAATAGTAATAGCGTGTCGTCATCCATATTATCGCTGTGCGAGCGTAGAGTGACGCAGAGGTGTGTCGTGGCGGAGCGGTCAGAAGCGACTGGACGCGACTGGCCGTAACTGATAGGTGTGCGTAGTGGATAACGATCGGTACGGCGCCGGACCGGTGCCTGACGGAAGCCGTGCCGAATGCGTGTGCGGCAAGCCTTATTCTGGCACTGCATTTAGCCTTTTTTTCTTTTCTTTATTATTGGCTTCGCACTTTGAGCATTCTGTCAGCAAATCTACTATGCCTGTGTACTGTGTAGGTACCTAGAGAGAGAGAGCTAGATCCTCCAAGGGTACCTACATTCTCTTCGAGTCTGGTTTTTAATTCTATATATAGGCCTAATATTGATACCTCGCTCCTAATTGATGGACCTTCTTCCACGGTGCTAATTGCTGTTCATAAGCTTTGCGACTGAGATGCAAAACACAGGTCGAACACAGGTAAACTAGAATGTTACTTCAACAGGTTTCCACACACGAAGCTACAAATAACGTATTGAACTTGATTTTTCTTGACACGTTTAGCCGAGTATAATTACTTAGTACTATTATTTATTCTAGAATACATAAAGACAGATAAATATACTAGTTTCTTTGCATAAAGACTTCGGACATTTGCCTTATATCAAATGTAGGTGGTTATAATAATAATAATAATAATAAATCTTTATTTCAGACCAGAGATCCATAGTGATAGCCATTACACAAAACACATTAGGTACTAAAAAGATACAGAATAGAGAAAAACACACATTAAAATTTGAAAACATAAATAGACAGACCGACAGTTTAAATTATAGTTTTGATCCAATGCCTTAATATAGGGCAATCGTATTTATCGGCTATGGTAGCTAAGATGCTATTATGACTGCCACGTATCCTACTTAGAAGACAAAATATTCGTTTCCGTATGATCGCCTGAAATCCATCAGTTCGAGCATCAGCGAACATGCCGGAGGCGCTGCAAAACCTAGGCAATCCTAATAGCATCCGAAAGATATTATTGTACTGCACTCGCAGAGCATTGAAGGATCTTTGGGTATAATGAACCCATAGGTTGCATGTGTAGAAGCACTGGCAGTACGCCCTAAACAGTGTTATTTTTGCTTCTACTGAACATCGAGCAAACCTACGGGCTATCATATTCCCCCTCACCGCCAATGCTCTACGTTCCCTTTCTAAATCCATATCATCTTTCAAATCTTCAGTGATAATGTGTCCCAGGTATTTGAAATGTTTCACAAAGTTCAAGGGCGCGCCGTACAGTCTCACTGGGGGTACATTTTCGGGTGACTTAATATTACCTACAAAGACTAGTAATTCGCTCTTTTTCGTGTTGTATTTTAAGCCGTGAGACTCAGCGTATTCTTCACACACCTTTATAAGCTTTCTCAGGCCACTGATAGAAGGAATCAGCAGCACCATGTCATCCGCGTAACTTATATTGTTGACCATGACGCCATCAATTGAGCATCCGACATGCATGCTGCTGAGCCTCTCAATCAGCTGGTCCACATACAAATTGAACAGTCTAGGGGAAGACAATCCTCCCTGCCTTACTCCACACTCCAATCTATATGGGTCTGACCTAACATTTGCCCATGTAACATAGTTAAGCTGATTTAACCATGTAACATAACCACCTAACATTTGCCCATGTAACATGGTTATGCAGGTGGCCTAAGTGATACAAAATTCGTTGTATGAACTAGGCCAAAATGTCACATGTTAGGCATGTGAAATTTTGGCCTAGGTGTTGGTGTTTCAATAAGGTGTTACTTAAATAAGGTGTTTCTCATTTTCACTTACTTTTTACTTTTGTTTACTTTTTGTTAGGGCGCCATTTTGACGCGACGCGTAGGTGCCGTATGTACTCGCGTCGTCCAGCGTGTTACGTGCGACCAAGGGCCGTACCAAAGAGGATTAAAACAATACGTTTTAGGACGTACCAAAATCTTTTATTGCGGAACCTATTAGGTTCAGCTGCCGACGTTGCATGACTGGGAATTTTATCGCCTGGCAATACGGATTGCGGTCGCCCAGCGTCGGCAGTTGAGGTTGAGGCTATTCGGTCCCGCAATAAGAGTTCATGGTACGGCCTCAGAACTGCCAGTAGCGGATGTCAGACGTGTTGTCGACGCGTCTCACGTCGTCTCAGGAAAAGAGAGAGAGTTGCTAAATCCTCCAAGGCGGAACATGACGAATTTGTGCGGCGGTTACTGACGAGCAACCAGTAGGATATGCGTACAATACTCAAGTCGCTTGTCGATAGTCTCGTGGTAGAAGGCCGTACCAAGTTGACTAAAGCTTGACTCTTCTAAGGCCTTGCCCGACAAGATGAAATTTTTTCGCTGGAATAAGGCTGGAAATGTGATTTTTTAAACACTTTTATTTCTCAGCAGACGTAGGTCGATATACTATTTTTATGCTCTGGAACAAAAAAGTTTGTCAGAAGTGGGATTCGAACCCACGCCCACAGAAGTGGACTGCGACCTGAACGCAGCGCCTTAGACCGCTCGGCCATCCTGACTTGAATACTTCGGTTGAAATTACAAAACACATCATGATGCATCATTTCCCTAAAAGCTGGAAGAATATTTAATTTCCGTATGCTTCAAAATAACCATTTGTATCGATAAAAAATAAACAAAAAACTTACAAACGTTATCTAGCAACGCTACAGAGGACCGTCCTACTGTATGTGGCACTGATTTTAGTTTACCTATTCGAAAAAAGATGGCGTGTCATGACACTACTCCATACTAGATGTCGCTACTACACTAAACATTTGAATAACTTCACCCAACAGTAAAAGTGAAAGTAATAGTGCATGGGAAAGAAAAACGAATGCGCTGACCGCAACTAAACGGTTATTGACCGTCAAATTATTACACTTATGCCGTAACTGAGGTAATATTACTTACATTACCCAGTCGAGAGAACCTGGAGTCCGCAAGGCTTGGTAGCCAACCTGGCGCCTTTATGACTGATAGGTTGCTAGTGCGTAGCAAAAGAAAAGAAAACAAAGTATTTGTGGTGCGGCTGGTTTTGCAAATATTATTTTTAGGCGACGTTGACACACTTGTATAATAGTGGTGATATGGTTGTTGTCACCTATACTAAAATAAGCTTAAAAAAAACAACCGACTTCAACTTCGAATAGGTACCTGGATGACATCTTCATATTTTCTAGTAATTATGATTTAAAAACCAAACTAGTGAACCAATTTCGATATAATTTATTCTTATGGGACCACCTCTGAAGTTAACCTACCAAACAAAAAAAGAATCATCGAAATCAGATCATAATTGGCGGAGTGACATAATCGCGTAACATACATACAAAAAAAACATACAGTCGAATGGAGAACCTTCTATTTTGAAGTCGGTTTATTTATTTATTAAACACACAAAACAGAATGCAATAATTTAAAGCTATCTCATAAGTTACATTTTATAGATCTGTACTACATTCTAAAACGATGTATGCCTAGCTGCATTAATAACAGAAGTATTTAACATAATATACACTAGAGGATTAAGTATACAAGGCAAAGGAAGAATTCGTTTTTGAAACTGATACAAAAATAAATTAAATTAAAGCTATCATATAAGCATGTTGTAATAGTAAATAATTATTAATCATTACTAGATTTTAAATAATTTGAAATTAAATTGCAATGTCCTTTTTAATTGCAATTGAAAGGAACAAAACTTTAAATTGAATATATCAATGTCTTTGTTGGAGACAAGGATCTCATTGTATTGGCATTGTATTGTATGGTATTATATCTATAATGTACAGCATGATATTTGCCGACACGATAATGTACGGCATAATAATGCATAGCATGATAATTGGTGTACATGTACATCGAATATCATGCTGTGCAATCCATGTCGTACAATACTGGCCGTCCATTATCGGCTCGTGTCTATAAAGTGCGGCCCTATATTGTACAGCCAATAATCCGAGTACATTTCTCAAATAAACATTTAAAAAAAAACTGAACCTAACTGCTATACCAATAAGGAATTCGTGTACTTGTACATCAAATATCAGTCTGTACAAAATCGGGGTGTGCATTATTGAGCTGAGCCGATAATGTACGGCATGATATTGCACAGCATGATATTCGATGTACATGTACACCAATTATCATGCTGTGCATTATTATGCCGTACAATATCATGCCGTACATTATCTGTGTCGTACATTATTGCCTCCCTTATTGGCGACACATTTTGACAATAATAGGCAGGGGGTGTCACTCCGCAGCGTAGGTATATTTATTCTGTGCAATAGGACAATAAAATAGGTTGATAAAAGTAGACAATCCCTTGAATATTACTGAATAAGAATATATTTATTGCCAAAAACACGAGGAACACTAAAATAAAACATAACATTCGTTGTTTGTACTGAAATATTTATTTTCATGGAGTAGTTAAAAATTCACTGAATAGTCTAAACAATCGAGTGGTGAATGCGTCTTGCAGAGTTTGATAGTTTATGTTTATGACCTAACCTGTCCATGACCGACCGTGGCAGCACCGCCGATAAATTTCAGGGCATACACAGGGCACACTGCGACTACATTGACGCCATTATATCGCGAGACGTGAGGGCGAATCTCATTAGCCCAGTAACTTCTCTAGCAGGTTACCTAGAGTGATCATCATCACCATCAGCCAGAATACATACACTGATGGACGAAGGCCTCTCCCTTTTTAGTTGTTTTAAAAATTTCCTGGCAATGGATACTAGTCCTTCAGCCGAATACATATTTCTTCATCGATCCTTCTTTCTCCAGTTAAATGAGTCGTAGTCATAGTCCAAGTCACATAAAGTAAGTCACGGTTAAGTTCAATCATGCCCTAGTAAAGTCAAGTATGTACCTACAGTAATGGCTATATTACACGGGCTTCGTACTTCTCATTAGTACTAATCGGTTAATATTAATTTGACATTCGTCGATTTGTAAATACTTAGTTGGTAAATATAGGATCGGGGGTTCTATCAAAGACCTATATCTACACTATATATGTACGAAATACATATATATCATGAAAACTGACGTGGTTTTGACACGCGCCCGACGTGCGTGCAGCTGCGTCCTGCAGCACTCAAGCTGCACGCGCGTCGGGTTCTGTTTTCACTCTTTGAAAAAGGTCACCGGATGTGATCGAAGTATCCGATTTAATTAAACGTGAGTATTCCCGTATAAATAAAACAAAAATACGTATATATCGATGGGTTCTATTCACTTTCACTGTCACTTTCGTGTAAACGTACTATTTAGTGCTTAGCCTAAATAGTACGTTTATACGAAAGGTACCGTGTTAGTACTAAGCATTAGTACGGCGCATTCGCTACGAAGCCCCGTGTGCTCCAGTCATATTAAATAAATAAATAAATAATGGGGGACATTTTACACACAACGCCATCTAGCCCCATACTAAGCAAAGCTTGTATTATAGAAACCAGATAGCTGATAGAATACTTAAATACATATTTTTTTCCTAAATACATACCACACCCAGACAGAACAAACATGTATGTTCGTCAGATTTTTTTTTGTCCTGGGTGGGGTTCAACCCACGCTCTACAGCTCTGAAGGCAGACATGCTACCAAGTGAGCTATAAGGCTATTAACTAACTATTAACTGAGCTATTAAGCCATGTACCTACCTTCCTTTCAGTGACGAATAATAATATGATATTACAAATAAAGCTGCTAGCCTTTGACCGAGGTTAATTAGCTTTCGTTTTGCTTCTCAGGTACTTACCTAGTGGTTTTAGGTATTTACTTAGAGGCCGTCCAAAAAAAATGGGTTAAAAAATGCTAAAAAAACATCACGTGATTAATGGACGGCCCCTTATTTGCTTTTTGCTTCTTTTGAGTGTAGGAAGGGACCTGGGTATGTCCTAAAACTGCATCCTGAACCACCAGACGACGGGCAGCAGCGTCCTCTAGCTTAACGGTGGTAACACTGCGATCCTCGAGCCGCCTGCCAAGCGTGGGGGTTGTGGCAACCCCTCCCTATTAAAGGAGAGGCCTTCGTCCAGTAGTGGACGTCTTCTGACTGATAATGATGATGATGATAATGAGTGGAGGAAGGGTAGGAATTTGCTTAGCAGTGGCACGGAACTAGCTCTCAAAGTAAGTCGGTATACAGGGTGTTTTGAATTCATGAGCAATATCTTAGGGGGTCGTTAAACTCATCATAATGCACGACTTGTATTAAGAAACTAACGCTGCAAACAAGAAAAAAATCAGCTATCCCACACAAAAAATGAATAACGCACGACGAAATTATTAAAAAATACCCGATGAAATAGTAGATTAGATTACCTAGATATATATAAATAAACTGACCTGAATAATCGGACCTGGGTATGTCCTTAAACTGCAACCAGAACCACCGGAGGACGAGCAGCAGCGTCCTCTTAGTTAACGGTGGTGAGCATTCTGCGATCCCCAAGCTAACTGCCAAGGGTGGGGATTATGGCAACGCCCCTCTATTAAAGGGAGGCCTTCGTCCAGCAGTGGACGTTTTATGGCTGACGACGATATAAATAATGTCTTAGATCTTAGCACATTGTGTCCGAGGCGAAGGCGAGGGTGACGAACATGGGATCTGAGGCTTCTTTACTTGCTCCCGTGGTGTGTATACGATTTTACGTGCCGCTGCGGGGAGGAAGTGGTTCCTTTCACTCCGCGTAGCGGGGCTAAAGTAGCCCCGCAGGCACGTAACATTATTTTCACACCACCTGCTCGAAAATGTCCAATTACATATCATGCAACCTCAACGTAAAGCATTATCTCTTAAGGGATATAAAGTTGTATGAAACTCCCTAAGGAATAAAGTGATTTGAATTTGGAACGTCAAATTCGTGTGGAAACTCGTGGAAATCTCTATGTAAAAAATGCCCATAATTATGGCATTGTAAAGAGGTTTGTTCGAAAATCGAACTGGCCACTATAATTAGAACTCAAAAAAAAAGGTGGTTTTACGAAGAATGTGAAAATAAAAACGGTGATTGGTCCTGTGATTGTCAGTGAACTTTAAATTTATGGAGCCAGCTCGTTTTGGGCAGCTGGTACCCCTCGCTTCACTCAGGAATCTATATAACTCTAGACTCCCATCGTTACGCTCAGGGTTCAATATGCCGCCCGCTTTATACCCTAAGTGCATAATTTACTATTGAAATTGTACAGTGTACACCATTCTGTACGCTCGCTAGGTTAACCTACTGAACTACTCTGACTACCTTATAGCTCAGTTGGTAGCATGTCCGCCTTCAGAGCTGTAGGGCGTGGGTTCGATCCCCACCCAGGGCAACCATTTATTTTACGAACATAGTTGTTTGTTCTGTGTCTGGGTGTAGTATGTATTTACAAAAAAAAAAGTATATAAGTATTCTATCAGCTATCTGGTTTCCATTGTACAAGCTTTGCTTAGTTTGGGGCTAAATGGCGCTGTGTGAAATATGTCGACCGATATTTATTTATTTATTATTTATTTATTTACTCGTTTTCATTCGATTATAATGAATAAAATTTAAAACGTAGGCTTCGTGCGTAATAGTACCAGTGTGCCGTAATGCATGTGTGTTATGCCTAGAAGAAACTGACTTTATAGTTCCAATATTATTCTGTTCTTTTTTAAATGCTTACATGAAATAGTAATTCGCCGTACGAGTGGCATCGCCCAGGGCGGGATGGAAGGTCAGTATATAAAAAGCAGTACAACACACAGGCTGTTGCACTTGACCCACATATGGCAACACTTTCTGCACACATTACCGTTTATGTATGTATTTAAATGTATTATCGTGTACGTTAACATGATTTATTCATACTTTATTATACATATCAGAAAAGTGAATTAAAATGTTTAAATTCACGTGTAAAGGTGCAAAAACCTACCTAAAAAGTATATACGGTGTTTGTTTATTAATATTCAATGGAGTGACGAGGCGAGCGAGACGTTCTACTGATGGTAAAGCATCACGCCTGGCCATAACAGCAGCTGTGCCAGAATTGTGAAGTTGCGAACAAAATCTTGCGCTGCACTGCATTGCGCTCGTCACCGTGAGATATTCACCGTATGTCCTACCTCTACATCCCAGTAATTTCTCTAGTAACGTTGCCCTTCAAACCGTAATGCTTCCACACTACTGCTTGGCGTTTGAATAACTGGCAAAACTGCGATACTTCTGCAGGCGGCCTGTGCAATAAAGTCCTACGTTCGTTTTGAAGCAAGGCGAAAGCGGTGGAAGGTGCATCCCGAATGGAAGCTGGTATGCGGTTGTAGATCGCGGGCCACAAAATAAACACTGACCCCTCCGACTTGAGGAGACAGTGCTACAGGGTTATCAGTTGGTATTTATTTTATTACTGCGTAAATCTAACGCGTGCTGTGAACGCCCCTACGTTGGAACGTTTCTGGGTATGCATGGCTGAACAGGGCTACCTATGGTAAACGAGGTTACATGGTTCACATCAACAGCTGGTGGACATCAACAACGTCCACTGCTGGATGAAGGCCTCTCCCTTAAAGGGGGGTGTTGCCATAATCCCCACGCTTGGCAGGCGGCTTGGGGATCGCAGAATGCTCACCACCGTTAACCGAGAGGACGCTGCTGCCCGTCCTCCGGTGGTTCCTGATGCAGTTTTAGGACATATTCAGGTCCAGGTTAGATGGTTTATCTAAGGTAAACAGTGTGCTAAAAATAACTCTTTCCCGTACACGTTGTAGGTGAATCTATTATAGCAGTTTACCAAATAAGCCACATGCCAGCGCCACAACACCTGTAAGGTAAAGGCTGCAGCTCAATGAAAAGCGTTCGCCTTACTTGTTAAGGTCTCGTCAGACTATGTCATATGCAGTGATTTTTATACATAGATATCTTTGCACTCCTCTATCTGGCGAGAATTTTGTATAAAATTTTAATGGAAGCTAGCGGCGGAAGCGCCCCGCGGATTCAATGATAATATATATATAATCAAGAATATTCAGTGATAAACCTACTGGAGTTGTTTGTTTTGCCGGTGTAATATAAGTATTAAGTAGCCTAATGTAAATTTCCGATGTTTAATCTATAGAGCTACGTGGGACGGTAGCACAAAGCTGACAGGACTCTGAACAACTTTTAGGTAGGTACTCTCAACCAAATATTTTCTTGTTTTATTTATACGTATTTATATTATTATATTTATATACCTTACCCGCCCCCACCCCCTCGCCCGCAGAGCAACCGCTGTCATCACGCGCGCGACGCGCAGCGGCCCGCAGTGCTAAGCAGGACGCAGCTGCACGCGCGTCGGGCTCTGTTTTCACTCTTTGAAAAAGGTCACCGGATGTGATCGAAGCTATAGTCGGAGTATCCGATTTAATTAAACGTGAGTATTCCCGTATAAATAAAACAAAAATGTGTCAAAACCACGTCAGTTTCATAATAAATATTTTCTTCGTGATTTCAGAGTTAAAGTCTTACAAAATTATTTGAATCTACGCCCTTATCCTACGTGGCTTTAAATCATTTCAATTCCAACATTGGCTTAGCTAGCTTACTTCATGTAAAACATCGTGAGGAGACCATAGCAAAGGTAAAGTAAGGTACTCTCAAGTCGGACAGGGCCCTGTTTTATAAAGGTACAAGTCTTGTATTTGTAGTGATAAACTGGCAACACCGCAAAAAAATATTGAGTACGGCGTTTTCTAAAGCTACAAGACAACCAGTGTACAAACTACAAGTACAAGCACTTGTATATAATTTAATTTCATTTTAATTTATTTATTTAACTAAAACGGCACAATACGACAATTACTTTAGTCAATAAAAAATATTAATAATAGTTATTACAATACGAAGTCAATATAATTATACCAAATAAAAAACTTCAAGTCAATAGAAATAAATACTGTCATCATTATTTAAATATACAAACATAGGTTATTGAAAATAACCATTCGTAAAACAATTAATTAATTAAAATAATAATAATCACACTGTGTGATCATATAACTTTGACTTTGACTTTGACTTTGACTTTGACTTTAAGTCACCATCATCATGCACAGTCACCTTACACGCTTTCTTCTCGCAGTACTCCAAACACACGGACATGATGCTCTTCCATTCACTCGGTCCTGGCGCAGAATAAGTAATGGTACTACGTAGTCCTGGCCAGGAGAGAGTTAAAGGCGCTGAGAACATGTGGAATAGGTGAGAACGCATGCGCAACAGTTCGACAAGGCGGAACCGCGAACAGTCGATGACTCTGACGTCGGGGACAACTGTCTTGGTCGGGGATGTGGAGCTGTGCGAGCTCGTTAAAAAGGTTGGGTGCATCAATCTTACCATGTATAATTTTGTTCACAACAGTCATCTGATTCTTTATTCGCCGAACATCCAAGGAGTTGTAACCCAAGCAACCCAGGAGGAAGCTGGTCGGATACAAGTAGGGATAGTATAAGTTAAAGACAAACCATCTACCTATAACTGGTAACTTGTAGTTACTGGTACAAGAAGCTGTACTAGCTTCTTGTAAGCTTTATAAAACAGGGCCCAGCTGTTTAGCTCCCACATGAGAGCTGCTACGAAGCACTTAACGGTATGTTCGTTCATCCTAATTTGAAAGCCAGTTTCAATTCCATGGAAGCGAGTTTCATTTCCGGTGTGTTTACTATCTATGACCTAAAACACATAGCCTGTCAAGAATTAGCAAAAACTATTTGCTACGGATTTCAGATGTCCACGAGGAACGGGTGGCTATTGTTTCGAACGACTGGAAGCTGGTTTGCGGTTGTAGATCGCGACTTTGGCTTGTTTATTCTATTATGGCGTAGTCTGAAGAGGCGGGTAATCACGAGTGAGGTGTGAACTAGCCGGAGCGTGTTACCATCGTTTAGCGGACGTTGAGATCAAATCATGGATAACAGTTGATATAGGCATAACCAATAATATCAAAGTCGACGGCCGTCGAGCAGAGCAGCAGGAGTGAGAAGAGAATGGCGCAATGTTTTTTTAAATTTTGCTGTATAGTTGACCTAGTGAGCGCAGCGAGCGCAGCCTTTGCATCAACAGGCAAAGTTTGCATTAACCTGTCCGGATGTATGGATGTTGGTCGTAACAGGTCGTATTTTTTAACTAAGCTTTTACAGCTTTATAGATTTTCGCCGTCGCGTCGGTGATTTTTGATTGGAGGCGTATTTCTCGCATAAGTAGTTTGCTGTGGCGCCATTTAGTGTCCGATTGTGATAAAATTTGCCAGAAAGATTTGGTACTGAATTCTAAACTAGAAAATTACTAATATTATAAATGCGAATGTTTGTCGGGGTGTGTGTCTGTTTGTTCCACCATCACGGCTGAAAGAATTTGGATGAAATTTGGTATAGAGGTAGCTTATACCTTGGAATAAAACATAGACTACTACTCGTATATTAAACCCAAAAACTGCGGAGCGCGGTTTTGGGAATATGAGCAAGATCGCTCAAGAGATGTTCAAGATATGTATGAGGTCGTGAGATCATAGTTCTCAAGTTCAACTGTTCGAAGAACTAGTAGTTATTCTTACGAAACACGCTGCGGTCAAAGTAATCCCGCTAATCACTATAAACCTGACCACGCCTCAGTCGTGATCGGCGTCGACCTCAGCGACCCAATGTCACCTCACACCATACCGAGCTTTCATGTAGGACATGTGCCTGCGTGAATGTCGCTTATTTATAGCACGCACTCTAGCATAATGCCTAGGACATGCGCTCGCGGTACATATAAAAATCGAGGCTAGAATCAGACTGGCAGAAATTCCGGACTCATATCGAGAACGAAATAAATAAATTAATAACGGTGGACATTACACACAGTGTCTTCTAGCCCCAAACTAAGCAAAGCTTGTACAATGGAAACCAGATAGCTGATACAATATATACCTACTACTATTATTTTGTAAATACATATATATAATACATACCTACTACACAGTACAAACATCTATGTTTGTCACATAAATAGGCAAGATGGCGGCCAAACGGTAGCTAATTTTGGTTTGATTCCGCTTTCATTGTGCCAACCGCTAGAATGTACTGCCTTTATTAATGGGTTGTTCCCTCAATCGTCGTCGTCAGCCATAAAACGTCCACTGCTGGACGAAGGTCTCCCCCTTAATAGGGGGTGTTGCCATAATCCCCACGCTTGGCAGGCGGCTTGGGGATCGCAGAATGGTCACCACCGTTAACCAAGAGGACGCTGCTGCCCGTCCTCCGGTGGGTCTGGTTGCAGTTTAAGGACATACCCAGGTCCATCCCAGGTAAGTTGTTCCAATCGTCGAGAATTAATAAAATGTTCTTCTAGACAAACATACCTACCTCATTCATTGTACACCGCATTTGTGGTTAACATCAGTCTGGATAGCTGCCAAATGCAAGCTAATTTTCACTTTCATTCCACTTTCATTGTTCGAACCGTTTAACTTCCTTTCTGGTAGAATACTCTACCAGAGTGGAAGTATAGATACCTACTATTAGGCACGAGCTTGATCTGTGTAGGATCAAAACGGAATACACCAACTGGGTGTGTTCAAGTGGCGAGTGAAATGGTATCTTCTAGCCAAGCGTGTTCCATAGCAAACTTATAATTTAAAAATTCTTAAAAAAACTTTTTTCTCGTCTTGTAAAAAACAAATCAAGCGCACCGTAGTCAAAAACCTAGCCTGTCAACTATAAATGCACCTAATAATGCTTAATAGTGCACTTGTTATATTTAACCTTAACCAATCAAAACGTAAGTTGATAATAATTATTTTGATATATCAGATATCACTGCAGCCATTATATCTCTTGACACCTTATTACGCCTTTAATGTTAAGTTGGTATTTCAATTATATGCTACTGGTCTGATTGAATAATGATTACTTATCTTAGATATCTGAATATTAAGTTCCTATAGTATAATTAGTCGGGGTAGAGAGTTTTCGCTTGTTCCAAACAGTACACAAAATCTATAGAGGTTTTGCGGAGTTGGTACTTTAGATGTAGTTCTCTGATCTATGATTCTTTGGTTTTTTTATGGCATGGAGTGACGAGACTGGCAGAACGTTCGCCTGGTGGTAAGCGTCACGCCTGCCCATAACATAATAGTGCCAGAATGAACTTGCGAAAAATCCTGCGCCGCACTGCACTGCGCTCGTCACACTCAGATATTATAAGATATCGAATCTTTTTATGTCCATTAATTCCTGTGGTAACGTACACGTAACGTACTGGCCCTTCAAACCGAAGCTGACTATTTCTTGGCAATTGAATAACTGGCAAAGTTCTGGTACTTTCCCAGGCGGACTATGCAATAGAATCCTACCACTACAGGTTGGTTGTTGACATTGACATATATAGCTGGCCTTATTGTGACCCTAGTATTGCAGTTGCAGATATAAGAAACGCCAAGCTTGCTTGCCAAAAAATCTCTAAAAAAAACTCTCATAACACAAAGTTTTTGGTTTTCCTCCAAAATTACATTCATTGGATTCGGAGAACATCTGCGACAGAGGAGGTTACCGCCTGGAGACACAGCCTTCAGGCACACAATGCATGATGTATGTGCCGGCATTCGATGCCATTATTCGGCGATCACGACGTCGGATGATCAGTCTTGCTGTCAAACCATTTGACCGATTAGGGCGAGGATCATTTGACCTACATTTCATGTCCTAGAAGTTATTTGTTGTTGACTGACGCTTGTGATTTTCATGGTTATGGAGACGAGTTTGAATTTTGGAATGTATGAGGAGAATGTCACAGACTTTCGAACGATAATTTGTTACGGAAATCAAAGGTGAAACATTTGTATGAAAGACCTTTGTTTTGTGCTTTTGGTCACGGAAAAAAAACGTGGTGAATTTTGGGAGCATACCGAAGGTGGGCGACCTCTAGTTTGTTATATTAGTGTGAGAGTTTACTTGAAAATGTGCTACGCGTGTTTTCCTTGTCCCCGGAAAATTTGCAGGAAATCATGTAGGCAGATTTTCACCATTGGCCTCTCCAACGGTACATGCTCGAAGGTACTGATGTGAAAAAAGTGTTGAAGACATTAAAATTTGAATTAAAACTAAATGGCTATTTACTACATAACATTTATAACAAAAACACCATTTAAACGAAACATAAAATAATATAGAACGTAACACGGACACATAAAAAAAATCTGGAAAACCCCATTCCACAAAAATGACTTACGTGTAACCCACAAAAACCGTTCTCATTAATTTTAAAACGTATTTTTGGCCGAAACTGCTGTAAGAACTAGCTAATGTTATAATGCAATGACCTCATAGGTGTATTGTATGATAATTCGTGATCATATGAACTAAATACATGCTAACTGAACATGTTGGACGACTTGTGTGCGCGCTGGAGTGCGCACGTATTTTGTAATGCCTTAGCCGCTGTTTCCACGGCGACACAAGATTATAGGCTGAAAAAGGTTTTTCTATACGAGTTAAGGGTTTCTAATCCGCCGTATTGGATTTACTCTGATGATTTGTTTTGATACAATAATATCTCAGGGTGACGTGCCAAGATTGCGAGGGGAGAGTGCAGTGCGGCGCAGGACTTTATTCGCATAAACACAATTCTAGCACTGCTACTGTTATGGGAAGGCGTGACGCTTCCCACCAGGCGAACGTCTCGCTCTCTCTCTGACTCCATTTATAAAACTGGGCAAACCCTACTCTAAGGGCCTTACTTAAAAACACCGGTTCAACGTTCCTTATTTTAAGTAGCGTTTTTAAGTAAGGCCCAACATTTTGGTAAGAGTTACATTCAAAGTTATCTTATCAACATTCCGTACCTGTAAGGGAAGCCCGCGTAGACGGCGACTAATCATTACCGAGTCATAGCGTTTTACTTTACGGCAGATGAAAACAATGTACTATGGAAATTAACTCATAAACATATTATTATAATTTGAACTTAGTGATAATCATAGTAACGGGGAATAATAGTTATGATAGAAATAAATACATTGCGTAATTAACTGATTTGGACCATCGCGGTTCTATACACGTGTCACGTGCACAAGGTGCATGCAACCGCGCCGAACACAATATCCATCATCAGATCTACAACATAATCACGGTAAATAAAATCATTGTGTAAACGATGAAACTGCGTACTCCGTGCTTGGCCAAATGGGAAAAGACTCCGTTTTTAAACCGGCTTCAAAAAACGAAGAGGTTCTATGTTCGACGGTATGTATGTATATTTTTTTTAATGCAAGATCTCCGTATTCTCCGTCAATTGTGGACCGATTTTGAAAATTCTTTTTTTATTTGAAAGGATTTTTTTTTTAAAAGGGTATACTCTCGAGGTGGTCCATATTAATTTGTAATCTGTTGTATTTTTTTTTGTTACTCGTTAATTAATCGTGAGGTAGTAGGTTCGATCACGCGTCCGTACCAACAAATTCTACGGAAATTACTTACGGATTTTAAAATTATATTACTGGCTTTTCTGTGAAGGAAATTATCGTGAGGAAAACTACATACATCAGCAGGGCTAGGATGCGCAACGCGAGAAAACTTTCTCGATTCTTAAAAACAGGACAAGGCTACGACTCTGTATAAGTCTGTCTCGTTTTCGCACGAAGACACAAACACACACGTTGACATGAAGACACGACAAAACTTTCTCGCGGTGCGCATGCTAGCCCTGCTGGAGACGAGACAGCCAAGCCACAATAGATCAGCGTGGCGGAATATGCCTTAAGTATTCACCCTTCGATTCACATGACTACTCGCAATAACTGTTTTTTTTTCTGGATTTCAGGGCTGGCCTTATAGTAAAAGTTATTCACAATGATGAGTACAATTTATGACTTCTGTACCGGTACATGCAGGACTGATCATACGTCACAGCTAAGGTCTACGCAATCACGTAATTTTCATTAAAAAACAAATGGGTTTGAGTAAAAATGATGCTAGCGCCATCTCTTCATCATCAGACAGAAGAGGTCCACTGGACGAAAGCCTCCCCCTTAACAAGGAGGTGTCGCCATGATCCCCACGCTTGGCAGGCGGCTAGGGAATCGCAGAATGCTGACCACCGTTAACTGAGAGGACGCTGCTGCCCGTCGTCCGGCGGTTTTGGATGCAGTTTTAGGACATACCCAGGTACAGCGCCATCTCTTGGCGAGTCTGAGTTGGACCGTCCTCCATAAGAGGTGATGTAGTTAGTTACCATAGAGCCTGTACACATCACAAACATCATCAGTCAGAAGATGTCCACTGCTGGACGAAAGCCTCCCTCTTAATAGGGAGGGAGGGGAGGAAGAGCCAGTACGTCACAGTCAAATAAAATAAAATTAACAAACTTACAAAACACATTTTGTACGACAGGGTCGTATCTAACTAACCCTAAGATGTTTTTACCTTAGATGAGTTGTCCCCCCCGCCATATTTACTAGACGCAATCAAGGTAATTGCCGTGATCGCTACCAGTCTTTCACTTCCGAATGTCCGGTAATACGCTGCCGCTAATCGTATGTTTTCTAGCAAAAAGATGGTGATATAATGCCTTTCTGTGTATTTAGGCACTGCACAATCTACACAGGCACTGTGAGAGACAAAAAAATATTCATTACACGCGCAATTACTGTATTTTTATTGCAATGGGAAAAAAGAAATTTATTTCATCTTAGGCGACTGTTGTCACTTTGAAATGGATGACCGAGATAGATAGATCGTCTTGTGTGAAAGAGTGAAAGAGTGCGCGGCGAGGGCGCTCGCTCTGGCCAATCAACTTGTGTAGCTAATTACGTCGTAAGAGAAATTAGAGATTTGTCTCTTTCTAACAACAGGTGTGGCGTATAAAGTCGGTCATATTCTTTCCTTTTCTTCACAAACTGCATAGAAACATGCGTAAGTATATTTATATAGCCCACTTCTAGTCGGTTTTTAAAGCAGTTTTGTTCGACTATAACTACTCTATTTATTTCAACTCACTGAACTAACCTATGTCTTTAGAAACCAACTTCGGGGGCAGCCAAATTTGGTTTTGTGCCCAACAATTTTTTTATGTGTGGTAGCTAATTGCTAAAACTTTGTAGGTTTTTTGTGTGTGTAAGTATTTTTGCTAATTAAAATTTTTTTGTACGTCAACAGTAAAAAATTTTCTTTGCAAACTGGAAAAACAAAGGAACTCGAACGCTTCAAGTTCATATTGTTTTTAGCATGTTTTTTACAAAGCCCTTAGGTAAACATATTCCGTCCTATACTTCCTATTGAAACTCGTTTGAAAATTAGCGATATTACTAGTTTTATGCTTATTTCCTGTAAAACGGCATCATAAAATATTACTTAAAACTAATAATACGTAAACAGGAAATAATTACCTTCTGACGAAATTATAGGGCTAGACCTTACGACAATGATTTATTTGAAGGTGTGGGGTTCCTTATTGATACATATTTATTGTCAAAACTTCGGACTCGTTGGCGTTAAAGAGAAGAAAGAAGGTTTAGAAGGAACTTGTAGATTAGGTACCTAACGAAAAATTCAACAAACATGAAATATGGCTAATGAAAACAGGTTTAAGAAGCATTTATTTATTTTTGAACAGAGAACGTCTTAAATACAATTATAGGATAACTTCCACAGGCCTGATTAAGATGTTTTTATGCTTGACAGACTAGGTGTTTGGCCACAGCTCAACGATGTCGAAGATGGTAAACACGCTGAGCCTGGAATGGGACAGAATGAATAGACCACCATCTATCCACTATTTTCTTTTATTTGTGTGCTATGTTTTTTGTCGCAAATAAACTATTGTCTATTGTCTATACTTACGACACGTGTTTCATCTATATTCAGGAATAGTCCTGAACATGCCTCGTGTTGAGGTGTAACACGTTTGGGCAAGCGAGTACTAAGGGTAGCGGCAGGGGGGTGTCACTCCGCAGTTTAGGTATGTTCGGCCGACGCTAGCCTCGTCGCACGTAACTAAGCATACGTGATAGAAAGAGAGCGGTATATCTAGGTGAATATAGCGAGCGGTATCCAGCGCTGTGCGAGTTGAATTGCTACTTTATTGCCTAGTAGATAGAGTCCTTATTTATTTCAATTCCTTTGCGGAGTTCACTTTCTGTACGTAGTACTATTATTTATTCTGTGTAGCGCTGATATTTAAACTGTTTGCTTTCTGTTTAGAATGAATGGATCTGATGCTAGATTAGGAAAGTGGATTCTGGCAGTCATTATAGATTAGAGTAATATAATATGCAGGCAGTCATCGAGACTTACGGCAAGTTGTATACCCGTCGAGTTTAGGCTCGAAAGTGAAGTTACCAAAATGTTATGTGAATTTTAAAAACTTATATATAAAAATCATGAGCATGACAATAAGTGAGTACCTACCTAGTACCGAGACTGAGCGTGCGTGTGTGTGTAAGTACATTACGGGACACACACACATTTTGTATGTTCCGCAAACGTGAGTAATGTTGAGGACTTTCGCGATGTATTATCCGTTACCAGCTTCCATTCGGGATGCTCCTTCCACCGGGTGCTTCAAATCTAAGCTCAGAGCGTGGTTACAAGAGAATTTGTTTTATGACATTGAAGCTTATTTTAAAATAAGAGATTATTGACGTATTTTTATAATTATTATTTCATTTTATTACCTAAGTAATTATTATTTTTGACTTACATAATGAAATTTGACGTGTAACTTTGGTGTTATCAATAAATTATTTGTATTTGTATTTGTATTGAGTAGGTATTGACATACTTACATGTGTTGTCTGTATCTTAAGTCACTGATGACTAAGTATGTATTCACCGGAATATACGAGACCTTTTTATCTGTTAACTGGCTAAGATATACGCCAAAGACGTCGTAAGGTAGTCAGCAGAAACTTTGGATTTTTGACGAGTATGATGTACTTAGCATAATCTATTGGAGGTAACCACAGATATCGGAAGATCTCTATGGAGGTAACAAATGAAGACGTACCTCTAGGCGTAGTGTTGTATTTTTAGTATGCGTTCATACGAACAGGGTTTTTTTTATCAGTGTGAAAGTATAATTGAAAATGTAACGAGCGTATTTACCTCGTCCCCTGCAAAAACTTGCATAATTGTTTGAAGATTTGCAGGCAGATTATAGCCATTGGCATCTCCTATGATTATACATATGCTCGAAGACTTTAATAACATAGTGAGTTCTACAACATTAGGAACGGTGAATGATATGTCAAAAGTATTATTAAGCTTTGCTTAGTTTGGGGCTAGATGGCGCTGTGTGACAGGTCTACCCAATATTAATATTCATTTATGTATTTTATAATTATATACTTACTTAAATATATAAATGGCATCCAACATCCTTCCAACAGAAAGCAAAACACGCCTTATTTGAAAAGCTGCATTTTATCTCACGCATTGCAAATAAGCAATTCTTAAGTAATTAGGCATAATTAAAATAACCGCATTTAGTAATATTAATATTTTAACTGCATATTGAAAACAAAAATTAAATCGTGACCGTATAATTTTGGTAAATACAAAATTGCCGCAGGGCCGGATTAAGGTCAGGGGCAAGCGATCGTGTCACCCTGCTCACTCGATATCCTTGCCCACGCACCTGTCTTATCAGTAATCTCGGCTATTAAACATTGTCTTACATTATGCCAATATACGCATTGTTTAAAAGCTTTATCAAGTTAAATAATTGATATTGGCAACGTATTGAGAAATAGACCAAATAGTTGTACAAAGTTTTATATCTTGCTCAAAATATTGTTTTAGGGATAAAATAATATTCAAAACGATTTAATTTTTTGACGCTAAATATTCAAGAATATTTTATAAATGAGCCGTCCACACCATTGTTGGGTTACGTTTAACAATTCAAGTATGTGGTAGCAGGACATCTTTATTTATGCTTTCGTTTAAAAATTTGGAATTAGAAATAAGAAATTTGGCAACTTTCATGCTTCCCTCTGTCATGTTAGATTCCTCCCCTCCTTACCCTCCTCCTAAGACAAATACTCTCCTAATTAAGACTCCTCCCTTTCCTTAAGATTCCTTAAGTTAAGACTCCTTTTATTTTGTAGCCTAAACAATAATAAAGGCTAAATAACATATTACAATAAATAAATAACTTCACTTGTTTATTTAAGAGGTACCCGCCGAACTAAAATGTTTCAATCCAATTCTTTATTTTTATCTTTTGACATTATCTCAATGCTCTTAAAACCGTCAATTTGTGCACATTATATAATAAAACAGACAGTTTAAAAAAACTAAAGCCCATCACAAAAAGGTTGTATCAAAATCTTATTAGGTATTTTTCACAAAATGTTTTTTCGCATTGTTTATGATAAAGCTTGTAAGATTTTCGTAATTATTCTCACAAGGCTCATCAAAACATCATTTGAATTGCTAATAAAAATAAACTGAACGCGCGGCTCAAACGACATCCGCATAAAAAAATCATATCAGCACATAAATAAAAACTTCGATTTTGACAAATGAACATTAAAACCTTTACTGTTACAATAAATTACAAATTACTCATATTCAATTCATAAATAACGACTTCCTTCAATCCTGATAGCATTCGTACATACCCACTGGTTAACCCTGTCGCCATTATGGAAAATAAAAACTGCCAGTTGTAATTATAAGGCTCGAATGCATTGATTTATATATCACATGAAAAAGGTATAAGACTATGCCACAATCAATTCAGCTTAAAATACAGGTATAAAAATGAATAAACGTAATTTCTTTTTACTTTGACGTAGTTGTATGTCTTTTGCGAATGCATAAGGTCCAATCTGATGAATTTAAAAATCAGTTGATAACCTTGACACTGTTTCAGTGCGTTAACGTCACACACACGTTCGGGTCACGACAGTCATCCGACGTGTGGATGAAAAGCTTTGGCTATTTGCATAAAGCGGTCCAGTCGAGCAACGTCGTAACTGCAAATTCTCTTCAAGCTCTTGCAATTCACGAATGCTCGTAGATTTCTCATGTGGGTTTTAAAATAGCTTTGAATAGTTATGGGAGTCAGACCTTTAAAAAATCTTAAATCGGCACTGTGTCTATGTAACTCGACGAAAATACTATTAACTTATAATACATATTTTTTTAATGTGACTATGTGCTGTATATTAGGACATGAAACTGAAAATGGTTTAATAATAGACACTGTTTCGGTATTTTTTTCTATTGAGGAAAGTATAATCAATCGTGTTTTCATCCACAAAAGTTACTAAGACGAATGATTTTCTGTAACATTTTGTATTTTTGGGCTTTAAATATAGTAATTTGACTAAATAAATTTGATTTTACGAGGGGAAAATTTGGAAAATATAAGCCTTAATTCCCGGCGGGATCATCTCGGGGATCTAACAAAACATAATATATATATATGTGAAAATTATTTAACAAGCAATAAATTCAAAAATACTTAGAATGTGATAAGCGTTTTTTTTTGTAAATTGTTTGTTAAATTTTTACGATTAATGCCAAAAACCTTATTTATTCTGTAAAAAAAGATTTTTTGCTTTAATACATCATATAGTCGGCTCTCAGGCTGCTGATACGACGGTAGAATCTTTTTTACACGATGAATGTGTAACCATGCACGAAAAAGCAAAGAACTTGCATACAAACAGAAACTGCACGCGTGAATGGCAACAACTGTACCATTTCGTAGTAAACATGTGTCCTTATTCTACTGAACTGAATATTGACATGGACATAGATTGATATATTGGATCGTATCTAGTGCAATTAATTTGTCAGATGGAATTTTGGGCTCGGTTCATGTAATGGGTAGGTAGAGTTAACTAAGTTTTAGCACAAATAATATTTAATGATAACTTTATGATTAGCTACGTTAACATTATAGTGTACTGAAGATCAAGTAAAATTAATAATTCATTTTAAAGATTAAGTCAAATTCTATGAAACCGTCACAGTATACAAAATAAATATGATACAAGATACTTCTCAAATAATTGCGTTTAAACGTAACGAACTCCAATAACTTTTGTTGAATATTTTTTATACTAATGAAGTGTTTCCACACTTTGGATTTGATTTTTTGTTGGTCAGTGAGTTTCTTGTTATTTTTATGAACTTAGATTTATAAGCTAAATTCAAATTTTACGAAGCGCATGGCCTTTTTAAGAGTAGACAAGTTGGTCACTTCTCCATAGAAACGCGGTAGTATTATTACTCCACTATGCAATTGTGTAGGTCCAAGACTAAGTATTATATCGATTAATCTCTTTATTATCTAGGATTGTAAATTATTACGAAAGTAAAAAGTTAATAAACATGAAAGCTATGAGCCAGGAAACATCTTGTATTTTAGCTCAATTTTAACGCCACATTGGACGTAAATAAATAACATAAGGAATACGAAAACTCTAAAATAATTTATCAAGCGGCATAGTTTAGTCCATAAACATTTCAAATAACTTAAGTTGGAATAAATTAAGTCAGAGTTTATTGAACCACATTACTGCAGCCAAAAGTCGACAAAAAAAAATTGCGCGCTCATTTATCTTTCTTTCTCCCTTTCCCACAGTTTGTTTGATGAAGAGAGCATGCTTTTTAGCCGCGCCCACCGATGAGTTCGAGCCGTCAACTTGTCGATCCTTAAGTAACTCAATTGTCTAAAAGTTTAAATACTGAAGGATCTTGTCCGTATTTAAAGTTGAGTTCCCCAAAATGTATGTAGGTAGAGAGTAGGCACTCAGTAACAAGCAACATTATAACACAGAAACAAGTAAGGTTTAACAACACCACTATAATTAATTGGTAACTGCCAAGTAATTTGTTTGTTGTTTGCATATTTTTTAAGATCATTAATGAAACGTCCATTATGAATATACAAAATGACTATCACGTTTTCTGCTCAATAACCTTTGATGTTCCTTAATTAATGTTTACGAGATGTCTAAAATTTAGGGCAATTATGAATTATGGTATAAATCATTGGTAAATTAAGAACTTAAACGAAAAGTATATAAAACTTACTTACTTAATATTAGGTCTTTACCTATGAAATTGGCGTTTTGTATGGAATACGTGAAAGTACTTCTTTTTTTATACTTTTTTATTTCTGTTATTCAAAGTAATCACCCATGCAATTTACGCATCTTTGCCAACAAATTGGCAGTTTATTGATGCCCTTCTTGTAAAAATCAGCTGGACGGGAGACAACAAACTCTTCAAAGGCTTTTTGTACTGCCTCTCGGGAATTGAATTTTTTACCCACTAAAAAGTTGTCTAAATTTTGGAAAAAGTAATAGTCGGTAGGTGCAAGGTCTGGTGAGTATGGCGGCTGAGGGAGAGTTTCCAACCCCAGCTCTTGCAGCTTGGAGACTGTATGTAGCAGCAGCGCGCGGCAGGTCTCGACACGTACGTTGCGCTGGCGATCGTTAAGTTCGTGGGGCACCCATCTATCAAGTTTTTTTTACCTTGCCTATTTGTCGCAAATGGATCAAAATTGTTTTGATGCTAACATCAAAAGCTGCTGCTAGCTCAGCTGTAGATTGAGTTTCGTCAGCTTCCTCAATCTCCTTTAATTCATCATTGTTGACCAAAGTCTCCGGACGACCACGAGCTTCATTTTTCAAGTCAAAATTTCCAGAACGGAACCGGGAAAACCAATAACGGGTTGTGCGTTCGTTTGTACAGTTCTCTCCGTAAACGTTTTTGATGTTACGTGCCGTTTGTGTCGCGTTGGTGCCACGACGGAACCATATTCCATAATTACGTGAATTTTTAAAGTATCCATTAGACGAAAAATGTTCAAATGTAATGAAAATACAACGCTAATCAATAAACAAAAGACTGAGTTTGTAAAAAGAATGTCATGTTTTTAAGACAAAATTAATTTGAATTCAGAATACAAAGCCATTACAAACTTTTTTTCTATTTGAAATGACCAGTACTGAAGAACGGCAATTTCATAGGTACCTATTATTATAAAAAGTTTTTATTTAAATCGCCTTCTATCAGTTTGGTCTATTTATTTAGATCTTAAGCTACATTGCATTACTTGGTAACATAGTTTATTTGATGATTGTGTTTTGAAGGAAAGATCTTGGTGGAGCTCTATGATGAGATATTATCGAAGGGAAAGATATGAAATCGGGAGTAGAGCTAGTATAAAAACTCTTGCTTGAGTATATTCCAATTGCAAATTCAATGTTTGTCATAAAAAATAAACATACCAACGGATAATGGCACATAGTCACGAGATTTGACCACACGATGGCAATAAACAACCCTTTAGTGTTCAAACTAAAAATTAAACAAAAAATCTTCCTAATTTTATTGTACAACAACTGGTGGATAAGCGATAACTAGGAGTGATCTTCAACAACGTTATGGAGAGGGTTTACTAAAGAGGTAAAGAACGGGGTACACTATCAAAAGAAAAACGTACACAATATACATACATTCATTAATATTTAATACACAATATAGAAACAATCGTTAATATAAAATATACAATAATGCAATTCGGTAACAATCCTAATACGTTTTAATTCTTTAGACTGTGAGCAATCGTAGCGCAGCTTGCAAAGACAATGTTAGGTCGTGTCTGTGTGATAAAATTAATATATTCAAAAGATAGCGATATTACATACGGCATTGATAACTTCGCGCTCGCGACTGCACCCACATACACACACATACGTACCGACATGACATTTTTACATTTCAATGTTAACTGCAACTGGTATAAGACAACTTGAATTACATCATATGAGTAAAGAATAACTTATATATAAAATAAAAATTAAATAGAGTTGTTCGTATTGTCGTCCTATAAAGTGAGGGTTGTCATAGAATTTGGCATTTGCTTATAATTATGTATGACTACCTTTGTCCCGCGGTTACACCCACGAACCCTCGAATAAAAAGTAGCCTATGTTTTATTCTAAGGTACCTACATAAGGTACCTCAATACCGAATTTCACCTAAATCCGATCAGCCGTTTCAGCATGAAGAAGTGACGAACATACACACCGACAAACTTTCACATTTATATTATTAATGTGATGCATTTTCTGGCAAGATTTTGATGTTAAAACACTATAATGTACATTCGGGACTCTAATTAAAAATCACCTTTGTTGTTAATAATTATTATTTATTCATTTATTTTATTTATTTATTAAGAACACCAACATGATGTACGTCATTTCCCACATCTGATACATGGTATGTTAGTTACTAGCTAGACGTCACCACAATTATAGGTGCAGACTACATGGGTTTATTAAAATAACAAGTCAAGGTAAGATAATAATCATCATGTCATATAACTTTGTTTCGGAGAAACATTAGAGAAAGTGCTCTACAATGCTGACTGAATCCGCTCCTGAACTTTTAATTAGCTTAGTTCTAGTTAAAATCTAGGAATGTATTGTTAGCGCACCCATCGAATTATCTCGACTGCAGTAAGACATTTTTTCTATCGCGTCAAACATTCAAAATCACATTTTCTCAAAAACAAAAATCTAAAATATATGATCATTGGTTAAATTAAATAAAAAGCATTTTGTTTTTTCCCACATTTAAAAAAGTTCATAATTGCTACAAGCCCGCCCTCTTTTCCTTAATTGTTAGATTTAGTTTGGGTAAATGTTTCTTAGATTACGAGAAATAAAGCCCCTGCCAGGCAATCATGGATTATTTTCATGTCAGTGAGAGTATTTTTCGAAGTATTTAGAGAGTTTTTTACGAATTTTATCGATGTACAGATGTTTATTTAAAAAAGTTGTATCTAGAATTAGAAAACTGATCTCAGCTTAAAAGTTTATTATTTATCTTGTTAAAATATTATAGGTGTTATTGATGTTATATTTTGTTATAGTTAATGGCTATTGAATCACAAGGCTGTTATAAGAGATTGAATCTACTAGATACAGAATTTTGTTTCTTGAAATTAAATTGTAAATTATGATTAATAATAATTATAGGACAGCCACCGGTGGATGGCATCGTAGCAGCCGTAACACAGGGTATCCTAGCACGGCTGCTAACGTGACCAATAGATGGTTAGTACAATGTTAATAAAAGTTAATTTCTATTTACTAAGTTAATTTAATTTTAGTACCAAGATATTGTACATATTGTTTGTGATTGAATAAATTATTATTTCTTTTATTGCATTTGAAACTCGAGTCTACTTATTATTATTATTATAACCACTAAAACTTTTCCTATAAACAACCAAAATATTGCATGTCCGTTGGGATAAACTGTTGTGTCTAGAATAGGCATGATGACTACAATTTTTTTATTACCTCATAAATAACCTGATCATCAATAGAGCCTATCAACGAAAACAAAATTTAAATGAATTCAAAAATAAATATGTTCCAAGTCTTTTAATTTCAAGCTAGACAGAGAGCGCGCTATACTGAGCTATGATGTCAAGCCTCAGGCGCGGCATACAAATGCTATACTAACACGTGCTTTGCGAGAAAGGGATAGAGCATCCCCTCTCTATCTGCACCTAAAACTTTAAACGCTCATATCTCAAAGATTTATCAGCCAATACAATTTATTTTTTCAGTATGTGTAATGTATTTAGTTATATTCATCACTAAGCCTGTTATTTGTCATAAATTAAACATTAGGCCACACGCCTATTGTATGAAACACCTTTATGTACACAGTTTTGAGCAATAAACATTATCTTATCTTATCTAGTATAGCTCCTGTTTATGTGTATAAGTAAGTATGTATATTTAACTCTACGAATGAAACAATAGATTAAAGTTACAAGATTACTATGCTGTGTGGTGTCACGTGGTCACGAGAGTAGTGTCCCTTGATTGGACTACGATACAGTGGCGGCTGTGAACTTAGGCGCGAGACGCTGCGCATTAGCAGATATTAGGTGTGCGGTGTGCGTACAATCGCAAAGTCTCGCTTGCAACGCACTTCACAGCCGCCGTTAAGTTTGAATCAGTCTACCTTCCTAGTTATTGTTCATTTCACATTTATCTGGTTTGCTTGAATAAAGAATTACTGAATGAATGATAGGTTACTTACATAATATAATTTGATAATTATATTATTATGAAATCTTATGAAGTTTATCTTCGTTTAGTCGACGCCGCTGGTGGCAAAAGACCTGGCTCATTCCTCGCGCAGATAATTTATTTGACATTAATACAACGCGGGAATGTAGCCAGCGTTGATGCTACCTCTTGGAAACCAGTATGTTTGAATAAAATAGTTAAAAACGATATTTCTATTTACTTAAAATTTAAAAACGTTCGTGCTTTCAATTTTCATTATTCAAAGTCCATTCCGTTAGATGTTATAATCAAAATCAGTATACGTTATTATAAACTGTGTAAATTGGATTGGGTTACCATTTGATTAACTGAAGCCTATCTTATTTGACTTTATCTTAATGCCTGCGCTAAAATGTTACCCAGTGTGTGACCAATTTGCATGAAATTATTTACGTTATGTGCTGAACTAGACGCACTCTAGCGGGATTACTTTGAATAATCACTGCCTTTTATAGTTTAGGACTATTTTACAATATTTACGGATATTATAAGCGATCACCACATTTGACGACGTCTATATATACGAAATAAACTTGAAATAATCTTAAATGACCTGAGACTTCAAATTATTTTTATCTAATACTAGAAAGTCTATAATCTTAGGCTGAGTCGACTATATTATAATTATGAAAACTTTTTGATTAAAAAAAAAACGGAGTATATAGGCTATTTGAAATTTGTTTAAATTTAAAAAAAAAAAAAAAATTATGTAGTAGTGTCAAAATTGGGAAGTTGTGAACAAAATCCTGCGCCGCACTGCACTGCGCTCGTCACCCTGAGATATTAGATGCCAAATCTGATCTTTCGGGAACAGCTAGTCGAGCTACGCCGCGAGCGCTACATGTGACATTCTAACACACAGCCCTGTCTAGTTATGCAAGCTGGCACGGAACCGTCGTGTGTAGGCACACATACCCGAACATATTGCAATTGGCTTCCAGTGTAGCGCTATCTACGTTTGATGTATTACTACGGCTCCTTTGTACGGATGGCAAACAAAATTGGATTGAAACTGATTCAGACGTTGATTCTTGGATTTATTGGGACCTCTTTGTTGAATGTCCATATCTGTAACCACAACTACTTGGACGAACACACAGTACAGTCATACAGTAGTCGGCTGGGTATATAATCAAAGCCACAACTATCACGGTTCTGCTTTCCTCGTAAGAGGAGTTGTTGCACTTTTTGCATTTGCCGGGGTATTTATATCAATTCAAGTTTTGGATTATTTTTAGTAAATCACGGTCAAGCCGTCTAATCATGCCCTAGTAAAATCGTGGCTACTTTACTATACGTTTTACGGAGTTTGTAAACAAAAGGAAAATACCGGTATACCTATGTATCAAATTACAAAAAAAAACAAAAAAAAATATTAATTTATTTTTTATTTAATTAATTATTTATAGGTGCTCACTATTTATTATTTAAATTTCTTTCTTTCGTATGAAATGTGTGTGTATCTTTTTTTTTGTCGCCAAAAAAAATAATTGTATTGTATTGTAAATTATATCACTTGACACTGGACCTGGGTATGTCCTAAAACTATAGAACCACCGGACGATGGGCAGCACCGTCCTTTCGGTTAACGGTGGTGAGAATTCCGCGATCCCCAAGCCACCTGCCAAGTGTAGGGATTATGGCAGCCTTCCCTATAAGGGGGCACTGTCGTCCAGTAGTAGACGTCTTTCTGACGGATGATGACATAATACCCATCACTTGCCCACACTCATGTAAATCGGCACTTTTATTAATCATTTTCGTTCATTAACACTTCATCATCATCAGCCCGGAGACGTCCACTGCTGAACGAAGGTCTACCCCTTAGACCGCCACACTGTACGACAACCTGCCATTTGCATCCACCGGTTGCCCGCAACATTTACAATGTCGTCGGTCCGGCTAGTGGGAGGTCTTCCTACGCTGCGTCATCCGGTTCGCAGTCGCCACTCAAGAACCTATCTTCCCCATCGGTTGTCAGTTCTTCGAGCGATGTGGCCTGCCCATTGCCACTTCAACTTGCAAACCTTGCGAGCTATGTCGGTAACTTTGGTTCTTTGGCGAATATCCTCGTTCCTGATTCTATCGCGCAAAGTAACTCCGAGCATAGCTCTCTCCATTGCCCGTTGCGTGACTCTGAGTTTCTCCAAAAGGCCAGCACTTAAAAAACACAAATTTTGGAATTTCCGTTGCAGCATGATGGCATGATGTTTGCGCGTTCCCACCAAAACTCTAACGAAATACTTATCACAGTTGTGTGTTGTGGAGTATCCTATTTAATTAAACTCGAGTATTCCCGTATAAATAAAACAAAAATGTATCACAGTTGAATCATAGAATTACTGTAGGCATGTTTTAAGCTATTCACAATGATGACAACAATGACCCCCTTTCGGCTTAGTACCGATACGCGTAAACCTGTATAATTATATATACTAAAATTTTTTTTTAACAGGCATAAGCCTTTATTAACTACAACAAACTACAATGACTACTTAGCCTACTACACAACAAAAAACAAAAGGATTGTATCCAGACCGATGAAAGTCTAGAGACAATCCAAATGCTCAAACCCACTACCAGTCGGCAGCGTACCCAGCATGCTGGCGGCATTGCCACGCTGGATGGCAATGCTTATGCGTTGAGCCAAATAAACGCCAGCATTTTGATCACGCGTCGCGTCGACCAGGCGCTCGGATATGTTTTTGAAAAGATGATGAGCTCCCGGTCCCCACGGACCCAATGTCTCAACACCAAACGGCTCAAATATGTAACCTCTGCCGAGGTTAGCATATTTGCGCCGCTTGTGCCGCTCCGCCGAATTTGCCGCCGCACCAGCCCTACTCTGTGTCTCAGGAAGATGTGACGGTGCCAAAGTATCAACGCAAGTTGCGTCCCATACAAGGGGCCGTCCCATCTTCCAAGGCACAAGTGTCATACCGTCAGGTCTTTTGCCATCGTCACGCGCAAGGCCGCTCGGTTCGAGCACAGCTGCAACATTGGCGGTGGATAAAGCCCGGCGTATGACATCATTCAGGCTAGCGTGGCGGCCGATCCGACCAGCGCTTCTTGAGCAAGAGAGACCATGGTGACCGAGCTGATCGACAACAGTACCACACTGGCAGCGATGGGCCTCACAGCACCTTGCACCCAAGCGCAAGCTGACAGCTAGACGAAATGCAGTTGGGTCCAAAAGGCTACCAGTGTTAAAGGAGGGAATAGCCTGCAACCAAAGACCTGATTCCCATACAGAGACAGCAAGGATACGAGCGCGATCTGCGACGCTAGTACACGTATCTAGAAGAGATTTCCGTGCTAGTTCACAGATCGGCCCATCCCACAGTCTCTGCGAAGACAAAGTCCTCGGAAAATCAGTATTTGGGCAAGCCTCCCTCCAAACATTCTTGGCCTCATTCAAATGAGCTACTACTACACCGGAATGGCCTAAAGAGGGAAGAAGGATTTTTTCAATTAATTTATGTGTACTATGAACTGAGGACAAGAAAGCTGGTAAAGCTACACTTGAAATTTTGCGGATCCCTAAGCCTCCTAACCTTACTGGTAGTGAGGCTTGTGACCATGTCCTGTCATTCATGTCAACATTCAAAACCGATATTAGTGTTTCCTTTACGACATTGTCTAAGCTCGAAAGGAGCTCACCGTGTTTCCACAGTGGACTACATCGTAAAGTGTATATAAATTTTGGCACAAACAGACAATATTTGATAATGGTAAACGCCATGTGGGCGTTAATATTGAGTAACCTCCTGGAGGCACTCATAAAATTTTGGATTTTTTCTTCTACGAAAGGTGAAAAAGACTCATCTAAAATCGGTGAACCCAGTAGGCGAAGAGAACATCTATCCACAGATTTGATGTTTGGAGCCAAATCATTAAATTTTGCAATAACCAAATCTTTGTTCGGACATGAATCGCAAACATAGAGTTCGCATTTTGAAAAATTTAGTTCTAAGCCAATAAGACGAAATTCGTCTATGAGAATTTGCAAATCATTTAGGACAGTGCTCACATCACCTCCTAAGGTTCCGTCATCCAAATACCAAACATTAAGTTTGGATTGGAGACGTTGAATAATTGGATGAATGGCCAGGCTGAAAATGGCGGGACCGAATGGATCACCCTGTTGGCAGCCTACTGAAGATAACAAAACATAAATTAACAATAACATAATTAACATAACAACTAAAATTAATCTTAATTCTCTTTGCATTTATTTGCGAACCGTACTTAGTAAGTTCACATGAAGTGGCATGTGTGAGCACGCAAGGCAAACGGCCGCGCCCTGCGAACCGACTAGTGATGTGCAACATGTGTGCTCGATCTGTCGGTAAACTTATCGATAGGTACTTATGAGTTAAAATCGACAACCTTGGACTACTTTATTTAGGTACAAAGAAAAATATACAATTTTAAAGATTATATATAACAAACTATTCCTTTTCATAAACATTATGCATGGGTCTTATTATTAAACGTAGAGTAGCATCCCAACTGCTTGGGACGCCGCAAATATATTATCGATATTTCCTCTTCTTTAATCCCTATTATTTAATGAGAACTATATAGCCTCGCAATATAAATAAAATATTTAATTTGTCTTTTGTCTTTTTCCCCTGAGTTACAGTTCTGAAAGCAAAAACATAATAACGACGGCTAATTCATGTTTGTTAATAAGAGGGTTAGAGTCGTAAAAATATCGATAATATATTATTAGTGCATAGATAATATGAAAAAAAAAAGATTCTTTCACTTGAACCTGCATACGAGAAATCTACCGGGATTCCTTCTCGATTGGACCCACCGAGAAACATTTCATAATATTAGAAAGCATATTGTATTGTATACTTTCTATGCATTAATAAAAAATAAAACACTTCATATAAATATTCTCTGTTTTATGGATAAGAATAATAATTATATATTATAGTAGAGCTCGCAGCATCACTAGCAGCGCGGGCGACAGTTGTGCAACGCTCGCGTGTCGCAAACCAACCTGACGCACGTTGTAGGGAGTGCGGACACCCTGTATCGCGGTATACACACTAAAGCCTTGTTCGCACTGCGTTAGTAAATTTAAAAGAATAGCGAGTAATTTAGTAACTAAATGTGTCTGTCTAACAGCAATAATTTTGTCGAATACATTGGTACACAATTTAGTCGACTCAATACGTTTTAATCTATTTTTGCGGGCGAGTAGCGCCGCTGCTCACTGGCGCCGCTCATTTGTGTCTCGTTACTCTCGTACTTGACTGTAGTGCGAACGAGTAGGGACAGTACCAAGTATTTGAGTACTATATCACTCATTCCTCGACTAAATTACTAATGCAGTGCGAACTAGGCTTAATTAACGTACTTAACGCGCTGTGAGGTAAGGTCCTTATGCATTCTTAGTTGGCTAGACTGAAGTTCGTTCTGCGGGGCGGTCGCAACCACTTACCTACCGTCATCAATATATATAAAAGGCTTTGTCCTGACTGAAGAAGACAAAACACTTATTAACCAAAAATAAGTTTTAAATACTTTTTAGTGTTCTATGCATAAGACGACTACTTAGTCCCAAATTATGTTCACTGCGACGCCATTTGCTACTTCAGTCCGGCCAACAAAGAACGCGCGTTTTGCACTTTTATGTCCAGGGAAAATCCTTTATGTATACCGCCGTGCGCAGCCCTGGGGCGGGCATGTGGGACTCTCCGTCCTAGTGCCGGCCTTGCTACGAAAACCCTGGAATGTTCCATCTCGCGCTTTGTGTCGCGGCTACTGGCACGCTTTCGCATTCTTCAGCGGCTTTAGATAATATTTCAAATGTAACAATTAATTGGTCTTAAAACCTATGTTAGCATTAGATGGTCCCCGCGGTTTCACCCTCGACTCTTGGGATAAACCCTATGTTTTATTCCAAGCTAACAGGTACCGCTATAAGTACCAAATTTCATCCAAATTCGTTCAGCTGTTTCAGTGTGAAGGAGTAACAAACATATATACCCACACACACTCACACATCGGTTATCTTTCAGAACCACCTAGTCAAGCCAGGCCATGAGCGCCACTTATGATGATGATTTTTACTTTCAGTATTTTCAGTGTTTAATTTTTCCAATAAGTACACAACTTCAATAGCGAATATGCATGTTTTTATTATTGATTCACAAAAAAGCTGAATCGCAACAAAACAAATCATCGAAAGTAACATTTTAATATGTGCACAATTAACGAAGTTATAAACGTTTTAGTTTCATGTTAGACATACCGGCTGTTATAGTTTGAACACCGTTATCCTTCTAGGATTTCATTGTACTCATCATTATGAAAAACTATTACTAAGGGGCCAACCCTGAAATCACGAAAAAAAAACAGCTGGTCCATACAAAAAGGTTAATCGATCTTGGACAAAATGTATGGAACAGCGGTTATTGTTTCGTGATTTCAGGGTTGGCCCCATAGTAAAATTTGTTCATAATGATGAGTACAATAATATCCTAGAAGGATAACGGTGACAGCCCTGACTAACATAATAAGACATAATAAGGGTGCTAGTATTTCTGGGCAGTAAATAGATCGGAAGATCGATCGTTACTATAATATTAACGAATTCTTAACAGATAAAATAATTGTTTAATTTTTGACAAGTATTAGAATGCCAATAAAATATTTGTACATCTAATTTAGGTAGAATATTTGGTACATAATTACAATTAAGACCTAAAATTAAGATAATATTCTAACAAATAAACTGATTTTGTTTTTTTTTTTGAAGCATTTACACTATTTCTCCACAGAGCTCCAATATAATTAAATATTATATTATATATACAAGGTTTCCCCTCAGTATTCACAGTCCAACATTTTGGCAAGACCTCACAGATCTGCTGTAGACGCGTTAGAAACAACTCACATGCACTTTATAGCGTCTTTATACGACATTAATAGCAGAGATTAGACGCCTCGTTTCACATAATAAAGTAAACACAGCAAGCTGTCCGGACGCGTGTGGCAACCCTGACATTCTTGGAACAGCGCCAAAGGACATCCTTGCATTATTTTGACTAGACTAAATAATGAGACATTATAATTATGATTTTAAGTTAATTGAACAAATTTCTTAGTTTGAATTTTCAGAGTGCTGTTATATAGAATGTTATTGAATTCATTAGCAAATTATTGAAATCTTAGGAGTCATTAAACTCATCATTAACAATTTTACTATGAAATCAAAGCGGAAATCGTGAAAAACACAGCAGCATACAAAATTCGTCGCGTGTTCAATAATGCACGATGAATTGTATTTTTTGTATTTTTTTGTATTTTTTGTGTTCCCGAGATAATAAAAAGGCAAACATCAAAGAGCTCATTGACTTAAAAAATACCATACATACAACCTTCGAAGGTTGGTCTACGCTAGTGGGATGCAGTAAGTATTGCTCAACCCGTTTACAGGCTTGATACAGGCTGTTAATGAATTCATGAGCAATATCTTAGGGAGTCATTAAACTCATCACTACGAAAAAAAAACATATTTTTTTTATTAAATAACACTGAAAACGAGGAAAAAAAGCTGCCCGAACAAAAAATACAATAACGCAGGATAAAAGTATGGAGCTGCGGACTTTTTCATGAATTCCGCTTTGATTTCATATAAAAGTTGTTCATTACGATGAGTTCAATGAACCCCTAAGATCGTCGTCAGCCATAAAAAACGTCCACTGCTGGACGAAGGCCCTTTATAGAGGGATGTTGCTATAATCCCCACGCTTGGCAGGCGGCTTGGGGCTCGCAGAATGCTCACCACCGTTGAGCCAAGAGAACGCTGCTGCCCGTCCTCCGGTGGGTCTGGTTGCAGTTTAAGGACATACCCAGTTCCCCTAAGAAAGTCTCCATTATGTGCCGCTAGCTGCGTTTTACCAATAGAAAGAAAATAGACTATAAGCACAGCGCCGAATACTTGGAATAGATTTAGTGCGTTCACTCATGTTTCGACGAACGAGAGAGAAGCAAGTCAAGTGAGTGGACTTAAGACTTCGGTTGCTTTCGATTTTTTTGGATCTTTAGGGGGCAGCTGCCTCTCCTTGCCTCTTCCTTGGTGACGCCCATGGATACCGTAACATGTAACCCTGTCTTAGCGTAGCTTAGGAGTACCTTGCGTGATATACTAGCAGCTAGGCGGGTAGGGGCAGCATACGGATATGGCACGCGGTCGCGCCCGCGCTCCACACGTCGGTGCTCTACTACTCTACTAGTAGAGTCAGTAGAAAAATCTTGTGTTTTTAATGACTGTTGGTTGTAGTTGTGTTAGTCCAATTATGTATGCTTGACATTAGAGCGTACCTCATCTTCCTTTTTTTTTTACTAGATCTATGATCTAAGTATTTTATCAGCAATCTGGTTCTCATAGCTTTTCTTACTTTGGGCACAGAATAAATAATAGTACTACGTAAAGAAAGTTCACTCCGCAAATGAATTGAAATAAATAAGGATTCTATCTACTAGGCAATAATGTAGCAATTCGCACTCGCACTCGCACAGCGCTGGATACCGCTCGCTATATTCACCTAGTTATACCGGTCTCTTTCTATCACGTATGCTTAGTTACGTGCGACGAGGCTAGCGTGCGGGCGGCTACTGACTTCTACCTTGCATTGTCCTCCCGGACGGAGCGCCGGCCGAACATACCTAAACTGCGGAGTGAAACCTGGTTTGAGGCTAGATGGCGATGTGTGCAGTTCAAATTCAAATTCTTTAATTCACGAAATAAGTATTTTCAGGGCTTAATTATATCAAAACGCCACCAACTTACTTTTAATAATAAAGTGTACTATATAGGCAGTATGTTAAATATGACCCTAAAGTAAAATATTTATAAAAAAATAAAATTAAGCAACACTTTAAAAGGTACAATGTGACTTTTAATGTCTACCAATATTTTTATAGTGTGTCTTCTATAATCATCGTTATCAGCCAGAAGACGTCCACCACTGGACGAAGGCCTCACCCATAATAGGAAGGGGTTGCCATAATCCCCACGCTTGGCAGGCGGCTTGGGGATCGCAGAGTGTTACCACTGTAACAACTACAACCGCAACTAAGAGGACGCTGCTGCCCGTCCTCCGGTGGTGCTGGATGCAGTTTTGGAACATACCCAGGTCCAGGTATCTACTATATTTCTATCTTATTCTCCTTATCTTATAAACATAATATCCTTATCTATTTAAATAAATAGGTACCCTAATAACTCTATTATCTATCTATATTTTTCTGCTAACCGTACTGGTATTGCTAAATACATAGTTGAGATTGATATGTCCGATAACGAGCTGGCTGCAGATACAGTTCGTACGAGGCGGGCGTTACTAATAAACTAACAGATATAACATATATTGTGTCAATGCACGCTGCATTGCGACCTTTTTACACGACGACTGCTAAAAAGGAATGTTATTTTCAAGTTCATGTAACATTGAAGTATAATCCCAGGCATTGGTGTATATATGGGGAGGGTTTAAGGAGTCCGGTCACGTCCGGTACCGTCATGTCCGGTCCGGTCACCCCCCCTTACCATCCGACGAAAATGTAAAAAATGGGTGTTAAGACTGACAATAGCTGATCCGCGCGTCTGTGGTCTCTGTTTAATTACATAGGTAAAAAAGAGAAGCCGGCGAAAACCCCGTTTCGTACAGTCATTTTGTTGGAAAATTATTCATTGCAATAAAGTTATTGCGTAAGAAAAAAACTAGTTCAATAGTAAGATAGATTAAAGTATTACTCGTAACCTTTGCTAATTTTGGTTATGTGTCTTCATACAAAAATACAAAGAAAAATTGACTTAGAAATTCGTTTTAGAGGTTATTTTACGATTTTTTTCTATGGAGAAAATTATTCGCAAACGTGTTTTTGAAACAATAGCCAACTAGGAAATAAGATCTAAATTAACATTGAATTTTTTCAGTGCTGTCGAATTTGTACGTTTGGTAAAACATTAAACCGAATGAAGCCAATTTGGGTGTACTCATCCTCTTAAGGCGGGTTTGTACCAATTTTGAACTTTAGTTCATAGTAAAATCTAAAATATTTATTATCTTTCGTATAAGACATCATGAATTCATATCTATGACATAGTTTTAATAAAAAAACAAACATCTATAATATTTACATATGTACAAAACTTAAAATAAATATTTAAATTATATACTAAAAACTACTTATTTACAATAAAATATATAAATAAAAAATAATTAAAAACCCTAGTTCCTATAAAACAAAAACGCCGTCTAGATCGCCACCATGCGGTAAGGTTCCCAGGATGCTGGCTGCATTACCCCGTTGAATGGCAATACTTAGCCTCTGGGCAAAGTATGCGCCAGCTCTGAGGTCCCCTGAGGCGAGGACCAATCTCTTGGCCAAATCTTTACAACATTTTTTAGTGTCGGACGACCACGGGCCCAAAGTTTCCACAGCCAGCGCCACAAAGTCATAATGTGCGCTTAGCTGTGAATACTTTCGATGTTTGGTAGTTGGGCCTGTTCGGCCGCGGCCCCGACACTGCGAGCGGAGCTGCCCACATGGGACGGTGCCAGGGTATCTACGCAAGTGGCGTCCCAAACCAAAGCTCGGCCGAGACACCACGGTACCAGTGTAGCACCGTCTGGTCGCTTACCATTATCCCTCGACATTCCGCTCGGTTCCAGTGTCGAGGGCGCGGCCGCCGTGGAGAGTGCCCGCCGGACTAAATCATTGAGCGCCCAATGGTCGGCCGGCACTCTTCACGCAGGACAGTCCGTGTCGTCCGGATTGGTCCACGTCTCGTCCGCAATGGCAACGATGAGGCTCACACAACTTAGCCCCCAGACGCAGACCCACCGCTATGCGCAAACAACTGGGGTCGAGGACTGTAGCCAAGTTGTCAGAGGGAAGCGCATGGAGCCAGTGACCTGACTCCGCCTCTGCAACGGCTAAGAGACGCGCTCGGTCAGCATCGTCAGAAGCTTGGTCCAACAGGGCTGTAAATGTAATTTTGGTGAGCGGAAGGTCCCATTTACTCTGTATCTTCATTTCGGTGGGAGTGCTGACACCTGGGCATGAGGCGCACCAAGCCTCCAAGGCCTCCGTCTGGCAAGCAACCCGAACATCGGCAACACGGTTATTAAGGATCATGCCGATGAGGGTCTGCGAACCGTGACTGGAGGCCAAGAAGGCTAGAAGTGCCACACTAGAGGTGCGTCTGAAATCTAAAATGCCCGATATTGAAAATATTTTATTAAATTTGATCATAATTATTTTCGTTTTTGTTTTTTAGAAAACGTGATTTTAAATGTTTGACGTGATAGAAAAAAAATCGAAAAATACATTAAATCGGTATTTCGATTAGCTATTAGACCCTCGGAAGTCTTTTAAAGGGTAACTTTTTCTCTCATGGCGGTTCTCTACTGTAGATGTTCTCAACTCACGTCATTACTAATTTGTCTATTGTCTAAATTTTCTATTACCCAAATCATCACCCTCGAATGAACAACAAATCTGCTAGAATATTTAGAACAATTACCGATAGTGGCGATGGCGCTCTAAGTAATTTTTGTTTGTACCTAAGCTGTTCTAAGCTTATCGTTAGAATCTTTGCGTTACTCAGATATCATCAGGCATGTTTAATTTTTTGTTTCATCGACGGTCATATGATAGACAATAAAATAAAAATAGTACAACAATGATCCATGAATGATTCCAGTTTTATACAATCTTTTATAAGTTTGCTATTGACTACCAATTAGGCGGTAACTGGTAAGCGAGGATGTGGTCAAAGATGACGCACGCAGACTTAGAAGATACCTATTCACTCCGACTTGATCTAGATAATATATTTCTAAGGAAACAATTTGTTCCATTTCTTGGTTGTATGGATTAGACGTGGAGTCAAAAGATTGGTACGTATCCAAGGAAAATCTACAACATAGAGGCGGTGGTAGGCCGTATTTCTACTTGTCCTGTAGTAAAAAGGAGATGGAACGATGATGATTGATAGCAAATCCTGTAGAAACTGTACTATAGATTCCACAAGAACCTTATAAAATTTGTCGACATCATCAAAACTGTTGCAAGCTTAATTTTATCATAGAAAAAGTCCTATCTATCTCTTACTTTAAATACTGTAATAGTTGAGTATTTATGGGCCACTTAAGAGTAAAGTGGCCATGTTTGTCAGGAAAACCTAGAAAATCCATCAGGACATAAACATGCAACTGCAACGAAATATCGGGAGCTCGTTTCTCATTTCACAACACAATCCCGTAAGTAGCCACTATATCGCACACCCGCGATACCTTAAAACAGTGAAATATTTTAGGTTCATTCTTCGAACTAGTGTGTTTTTATTAGTTAGTTTAACTCGAACGAAACGATTTGATTTCACTTTTAATGTGCGTACTGCCGTACTACTAAACAGTGGAATGCGCTTCCTTAGTGGGGAGAGATTCAATCTGGGTGCCTTCAAGTCGCGAGTGAATCTGTGTCTTCTAGGCAAGCATGCAGCATCGTAGACATCTTCGCTTACCATCAGGCGAGTTAACGGACATGCACAAGCCTATTAGTGATCTACTAATAGCACTTGGTCCAACACGCATTTCTTCCAATACGCAGTTGATCAACACGCATTTCGTGAATAAATAAATGAATATTTGGTTTTCATACTTTAAGCACAGAATAAATAATAGTGCCTTTAAGTCTTTGAACTAAAAAGCAAGTAAACTTTTTTTTTACGTGCCTGCGGGGTAAAGTGGCTACTCTAGCTTCGCTACGTGGAGCGAAAGCGGAGCTCTTCCTCCCCACAGCGGCACGTAAAATCGTATACACACCACGGGAGCTAGTACAGGAATCTCAGATCTCATATTTGTCACTCTCGGCTTCGCCTCGGGAGACAATATACATTATGAGATATGAGACATTCTTTACTTTTGCTCCCTAGTTAAGTAATCTACTATTTCGCATCTGCGTGTGTCGCAGTACCGTACATTACCACTACTAGTATGACTCCAGATTACAATACCTAGTTCGATATAATTATCAATAAACATAATTAACAAATTACTACGTAAGACGACTTCATCGCCCTTATCCTTATTGCATGCATTGTCAACATCAAGAAATATCCTTTATCTGTACAAGAATAGACATAATTACGAACATCTGTTTTCCACATGCATACAACCTTGGAATAATCTCGACATTTCCGCGATGCATTTCCTAGTTGTAAAGAGTAAGCAATATTGCCTAGTACCTAGTTATAGGTATTTATAGTTGTCCTAGGGCGCCTAGGTCAGGCTCTGGCCTTGTGCGGAGAGAATAACAATGTGGAGTTTATTAATAGGTGATGAGAAATGCTCAGACGCGTTTGAATTCAGATGGTCTAACATTATTGTAAGAACTACATAGATAGATATATAATTTTTCCTTTTTGGGGTTCCGTACTTCAAAAGGAAAAAAGGAACCCTTATAGGATCACTTCGTTGTCCGTCTGTCTGTCTGTCTGTCTGTAAAGGCCCTTTTTCTCTGAAACGAGTGAAGGTATCAAGTTGAAATTAATATCGAATGCGTAAATCTACGGTCCCTTAGAGCTGTAAAAAAATCAAGCTTCTAAGTCAACGCAATTAAAAATTACAGCCATTTTTCTAGTGTTTTTAGTGTTTTTTAGACTCGCAAGTAAATCTAAATTTATAGGATACTTCCCGCTGACTTAGAATCATGAAATTTGGTAAGAAGCAAGGTCACATAACACTGCTTATGGGAAAAATCTGAAATTTGCCTAAGGCAAATTCAGGATTCCCTAAGGCTGAAACGTGGTTTCTCTTATCTAAGGACTGGAAACAATAAGTAACCCTAGCACATTTCATAGTAACTACAGAAAAAGACGAAGTACGTACCTAAACGATAGAAAAAAAATTAAAAACTGGAACATCTTGTGGAACGTAAATTGAAACTCGTTTCTAGGGTTTCTTACCCAATGGGTATTTAACTGTACCCTATAAATAAGCAATCCGTCTCTGTTTGTCTATAAATATGTTAGTTCGTCTGTTTTTGATCTATAACGACGTATATCTCGTAAATCATAATAGGTAGCCGGTTATTTTCATAGAATATTCGTTAGATACTGTCGCGGATTTCCTCTGTACTTGTGGTGGTACGGAACCCTCGTTATCCGAGTCGCAAGTACTCGTATTGACGTCTTTATTTAATAGTCCAATGCTGAGCACAGGACCATTGCCGGATTTAAGGGAAGGAACTTGGGGCAACTACCCACGGCGTCCACACGCGAGGGCCTCCCCATAACTTGTCCATAAATTACACTTATTAATAATAAAATAATAATAATCGTTTATTTTAGGCAACAGGAATTACTTAAAAAACATGTGCCCATATTATAAATACCTTACAGACTAATATAAGTACATATAAAAATAATCTTAATTGACACTATTTAGTCTGGGATTTTCCTGGCATTATCGCTTGCCAGTAGCGTCGGAAAAATGCAGCTACCAGCAGCGGCAGGTTTTTTTTATTATAAAAATGTTTAGTAAAACGTAAAATTTTTGCTGAAAAGATTTGATTTGCCTCGCAAGAAATGATTTTAAGTCTACCTTGCAAAATTTTGTAGGAGTTTCTTTGTTTTGAAAAATATAACAAAGATATACTGTAATCTTTAAAATTCAAATTCATTTTACGTGGTTTCATAATGTATTTTCTTAGTACTAGCTAATTACAATGCCGGCTTAGTGTCTACTTTGCTTTTTTCTTCTATCGAGCCAAACAATGAAAATCGCGTTTTCTAAAAGACAAATAGTTAGACAAATCATTTTATGATCAATTTTAATAAAATATTTTGGATTTATCCCACATTTAAAAAACGTTCAAAATTGCTACAAGCCCGCCTTAACAAACTGTCGACGTTATATTATTGCGACACTTGTTACTGCGAAAGCCCAATGCTTCGAAAGAACGGAACTGCGATGATATGTTCCTGTGAATCATTAAAACTACGATGTTGGTAGTTGATGAGTTTTATGCCTCGCCTCGTAGTCGTAGTTTATGTTGGCTTAGTTGGACACTTTAATTTCCTTATGATCGCACACACAGCACAGTCTTCAATTAAGCATTTTATTTAATCCTGTGATTCCACATCGACCAACTGAACAGATCAATTGAAACGGATTAACTTATAATATATCTAAGGTAAATGTATCTATGGATCGAGCGTAGATAGAGCATGCTTTATGTACACTTTGCTATCGTTTACAAACATGTAGTTCTCGCAAATCTTGCTAGTCTGATAGTATTTTATATAACTGACAGTCATGTTAGGCTTACGGGAATGAATCAAGCTGCCGGATGCTGCCGATTTCCTTGTTTCCTGTAGATAAAATCTAGATCTTTTCAAGGTTAGATTGAAGTATCTTCTGAACGTGCGTACTTCATCTTTGAATACGCCACTCGCCAAAAGGCGTGTTAAGTGAAAAAAAAACATATTAGTAAAAAGAAATGCTACGGAAACTATTTTGTGGAAGGTTTATGGGACGGGGGAAATCGGGGGTCGAAATGGATTTGCAATTGACCCTACTTATTATAACTGTAAGCAAAGTTGCGGTCTAGTATAGATCACGATTCTCTCAGATTGAGCGAAGTGTGGCGGTCTAGCATAGATCACGATTCCCTCAGATTGAGCGAAGTGTGGCGGTCTAGTATAGATCACGATTCTCTCAGATTGAGCGAAGTGTGGCGGTCTAGTATAGATCACGATTCTCTTAGATTGAGCGAAGTGTGGCGGTCTAGCATAGATCACGATTCTTTCAGATTGAGCGAAGTGAGGTGTCGTGTAGAGTGTTAACATTTCTAATTGTGTTATTTATGACTACCTTCTATATTTGTTATTCAACCACCAAGTAGTAGTGTGCAAGCATTACAAGTATTACTGTATTTCGTTTTGAAGGGTAATGATACCAGAAAAGAAACGCTCGTCACGTCACTCAACTGTATAAAAAGGGGCATAAGTCATTTTGTCGTCATAGATAGTAGATAGCTAGTATGCCATAAACATTTATAGTAACACGCTAAACGCATTAACAACTTCCTTCCTGCTTCCACCCACAGATAAACCAGTGCAAAAGCTAACTGTTATCACTCGCGGGTCATTGCTGGCCGGATAACAACGCTTCCGAACGGACTCGGACATCCATAGGAACTAACATCATTTTATACTTATCTTAGTTCCTATGGTTGTGCGTGAGTGCTAAAAACCTATTACAGCCCATATCCTCAATCGACACGGGGTTAGTGATCTCTTAGCCGAAGATACCACATGGGAAAGACCCACACCACATCCAGCTAAGAGAGCCACAGTTACGTAGGATAGCTTACGATCTACAGACAGCTATTGAAATAAGTAGCTCTGGAGTTACACGGATGGCAGTAAGCAAGGTCTCTTGGAGCAGCACGATTGCTACGATCCTGGCACCTGTACAACGACAGTCCGATTGATCTAACTTCGTGGTCGAACCACGTGGCCACAGCCGACTGCAACTTGTAAACTTAAATTACACGTCATATGTACCGTCTTTCATGTTGAGCTTTTGGCTATACTGAATGCTTGCCTATGGGCGCTCAATCACAAGTGTCCACTCGTGATTTACTCAGGTTCCATGTGATCGCTCCAAGCTCTACGGAATCGGGATAATCCCCTTAGTATCTCAAATATACGCGATTATGAGAGAGTTCCAAATGGGCTGCTGAATCGAGGGTAATGAAGCTTCAGACAGGGCTGCACAACTGAATACGTCATCTGACTATTCTCAGGTTCCTATCTCTTACGTGAAACACAAATTACGTAAATCTAATAAAGAAAACAAAAAATTGGGAAACACGCTATCTATCGCAGTTCAGTTGTTGTAATTGAACTAATATTACTTTTTGTGGCCTGGTACACCAATCCCTACCAAGGCAGCCCTACTAGTAGGGATAGTTTTTAAAAGTAGTTGTTGTTTGTAGTTGTTTTTAGTTTTTCTATGGAAGAGCTGATTTCATTTTCGTGATTTCGGAGTGGGCTTCATAGCAAAACTATTCACTATGACGAGTACAATGACCTCAATTCGGCTTACTAGCCCTGTGTCCTAAGGAGTGATGTCAAGAAACACAAGTAAATTGGTGCATGTCGCGCGGGTCGTGGCGCCATTGACACACAAACCGACACTTCCTGCGCCCGCGCCGACACTCGCCGCGCCGGTGGGAGATAACAAGTACTGCCAGCAAAACAATACACTGTTTAGAAAATTATAGAATAGACTAACCAAGTGCGACTCAGGCTCGTGCACCAAGAGCGATCAACAAAGAGTTTGTTTTCCTTGGCTCAATTCGGAAGTCTAAGTCAAATCATATTTGGTCGATTTATTGTCATTTGTTGCAAAGATATACCTTATAGTAGAGCGATTGGGCCATATCCACGTGGGCAGTTGGGGGTGAATTTACATACGCCATTGGATCTCTTCTTTGGGATTTAGGTAGGCCGTCATCAGGACAGAGTTCCACATAACCACCATGCCCGACCCAGGGCCAGTGGTATCCAACAAAGATTTTCTTTAGGCAAAAAACAATGACTTCTTTCTGCTCTCTGTTACGTTTGTGGTTGGAGAGTCTGTCAGACGTTACCACCGTAGGCTTTAACCGTCTGACAGGCTAGGCTTAGGCTTAGTAATAATAAGCTCCTTAAAAAGCGCACAAATAAACTTTTCTCGTCTTTTTCTGGTGTCGGTACTAGCCCGCACTAGATCGACCTTACACTTCCACAATGTCGTGACTACTTGTGTTTAAATTCAGATGCCTACGCTCTTTCGTACTTTCCGGCTCTGGCCGAGGAAGTATGGTAAGAAAATTAACTTTTATACTTCTTTGTAACTGTTTTTGTAACAAGTACAACTACATACTTACTCGTAGGTAAGGTTAGCATTAGGTACATGGGGAAAACTATAGTAGCGCTCCAAAATGGCTATAGGAATTGTTATAAAAACAAAAGCTTTGTTCACTTTCTTTTTTAGTCCGCTGTTGGTCCGCTGTTGGTAATGACGTAAGTGAATCCAGCAACATGCAGCTGGGCCTAACCAGCTGCATGTTGCTGGATTCACTTACGTCATTGAATTTCTTCTCCAAACGTATTTAGGCTGCCTCGCGATGATTTTCTTCACCGAAAAGCCAGTTGTACAAAAATCCGTACATAAACTCTAAAGAGTTCATTGTTACAAGCCTGGGTTTGAACCCGCAACCTTACGATTAAAAGGCGATCGCTCTCCCAATTAAGCCAATCAGGTCCAGGTTCTTCTCCTGAATGTAATATCATCGACCCGTCTAGCTGCCGGTCTATCAACGCTTCATTTGCCTTGCCTTTGTCTACCTCTTCATAAGTCTACCTCTTCGTAAGTCTAACCCTCTTCTTAAGCCTCTTACTTTGTAAGTCTACCTTTTCATTAGTCTATTGCTCTTTAAAAGTGTATTTTTCTTCATAAATCATCCTCTTTATAAGTGTACTTGTTAATAAGTATATTCCTTTTCATAAGTCTTCTCTCTTTATAAGTCTACCTCTTCATAATAAGTCTAACTCTTCATAATAAGTCTACCGCTTCATAACAAGTCTACTTCCTCATAAGTTCATCTCAAAATGATTACAACGTAGGTGATATGTAATAGCTCGTAAGAGGCCAATGGCCAATGGCTGGCATGGTCATGTCTGACCAAACCCTCTATAATATTAAAGAATAAAAAATAAAAAGTCTACCTCTTCATAATAAGTCTATCTCTTCATAAGTCTACCTCTTCATAATAAGTCTATCTCTTCATAAGTCTACCTCTTCATAGTAAGTCTCTCTTTTCGTAAGTTAAAGTTGGTGTGACACTAAACGGAAACGGAGTGACTCACCCAAAACAAGACCAGAGGTTATGTAATATGTTTTCCGTATTAAACCATAAGCCAAGGTCGAAAGCCCGCAATATATGTGTCAATTGGTTTCAAGAAACATTTAACTTGCGGCTTGTTTTCCTTCGTACGATATGATTAAAGCTAGCTGCGGGTTGTGTGATGGTTAACTATTATTGTTTGTTTAAAGTTATTATGATGGCACACTGGTGAAACTGGCTCTCTAGCGAGGGTGTGAAAGGGTGTAGTTTCTAATGAGTATCACTAAATTAATACTTTCTAACGCAATCAACATATTTTTTTACTAAAATGTTATTATTTGTATTTTTTTTGTGACGTACCTAATAGAATTTGTTGTGTAACTTTGGTGTTATCAATAAAAAAAATATACAGAATTAAAGCTCTCGCTTTCGTTTCCGAAAGTACTTTCCTGTTTCAAATTTATAATTGAATATTTGGTCTTGCCAAATCAAAGAGACCATTGTGTATTTTGGGGTTCGGCGTCAAAACCAAGCTGAGAGTGTGGTTACAAGAAACTTCGTTTCATGACATTTAAAATGAGAGATTATTCAATCACCATTTTTTTTTCTTCGTAGATTGCAATTAAATTTGAAGAAGATTGTAAATTTGTAAATCACCATCAGGTACCGGTACAGTGATTGTAAAAAGTCAATATTTTAATTGAATAACGAATATTATGTTAGCTATCCATTGTGTTAGGTTCCTTTATCTATGGGATGAAGATGATGATAATTGATCAACACTGAACTCAGAGCTGCAGAAAAAGATCGAATATGGGAAGTACGTTCGTTTTGCAATAAAAAAAGGCGATTAAAAATTACTATACAATTGAATGAGCTTTTCCAAACATGAATTAAAAAAATAGTAATTTTCTTGAACTCGACAGATAGCGCAGGCTAAATGTGCATGCCAAAAACAGCATACCATTTCTGATAAGTAGCATAAGAAATTAAAAAAAACCTGACAATGACTGGCACGTCTGGTCTGCGCAAAGTCAAAGCCATCTACAATAGGGTAGAAGACTGATGTTTATATCGTTGAAACCATAACATAACCATAACCATATCGTTGTTCTTCATCGTTGATGAAGAATTTAAGTAAATATAGTACGTTTATTGAAAAAAATATTTAAATCGGTTAATAATGTTCTGATATATGAGCGTTTAAAGTTTTTGGTAGAGCCAACTCTGTCCGTTTCCCACAAAAGTAAAAAATGACGTCACGCCTTACTTGTCAGAATAGAATTTATATGGCGTACAGAGAAGTGACGTCACGATTTGCTGTTTAGCCTCTCTGTCTAGCATGATATTAAAATGATTATAAGTTGCTTATTTTTGATCATATTTTCATTTTCTATTCATTAATCAGCTATATTTATGGGCCACATTTTAATAGGACAATTAAAAAAAACCAGTCATCTAGCCTATTTCGAGCTTTTCTTCGTTTTTTATTGCATGTCAGAAAATTGCCCATGGCAATCTCGGTAAAAAATATTGTCAATAAAAGTGATCCTAGCGCCATCTTGTGGCAACCCTGGAGTGGACCATCCACCTTAAACAAATCAAAATCTTTACTACTTAAATTACTAAAATTAAACTGTAATAAACCATAAACATTTAAATAAATACTCGCCCGTATTAAATGCTCGGCTTTATTTGACCCTGTACGCAGATCTATCGTTATGAACTGGTTTGATATGTTGATTCCGATTGGCGAATATAAACACATAAGAATAGGTTACGTGGGTAAATAAATACGTTGGTGTGGAGGCACACGTTTAATATAACACTTGATTGCCTACAGGCTGTGGTAAAACACAAGCCTTTCAGTTGTGGGTGGGTTAAGTAAGGAAAGATAGCGGGTTAATATATATTTTTTATCAAATAGAAGTTTCGATCTCATTACTCTTTTTTTTTAAATTCAGAATAGTTTTGCGTTTGATCACATCCTGTCTGACGTTAAGCAACAGTGCGCTCCAGTGCCCGCTGAGATGGAGTACGGTCACCTAGAAGAAATCTATTTACTCTAGATTTGAAGACGGCATGTTGTATGATCCGGGAAACAGACCTCCGGCAGAGAGTTCCACAACCTCACTGTACGAATAAAAAATCTAGAATCTTAACCCTTCGCTACTATAAGGGAGGCCTCCCATGTCGTTGCCGCTGCTGCAACGCCGCGTAGAGTCGTAAATCCCGGCACGGTTAAAGTCAACGTCAAATGAACCCGGTGCGTAAGAAGGGTTTCTTACGCACCGGGTTCATTTCGTCGAAACTCTCTATCTCGATGTTGAATCTCCCCGGCACATTTTGTTTCAGAGAAAGTCTTTCGTACAGGCGAAGTATCTAGCTCAGTTTTGAAAAGATGCTTCGCTCGTTGTCTGATAAAACATAATTTGGAGGTACAAATTCTAAATATGTAAAAATACTTATGAAATGTTCACACAACATATAAAATCCTTCTGCTTAAGCCGATCTTAATGATTTTGATATTCTTAAGGATGACTAAAGAAAGAATGAAAAATACATTTAATTGTTAAGACACATACAAACAGACACATATAATACATTTCCGTGCCCGATTTTTAATGTGTGGCATTTCACTCATAGGTGGTAAACAAGACGGGCACAAAAGCCAGACGAGTTTCCGGTTAATCGCTATTTTAGCAGGCTAGCAAGGCTACCTAGGTGGGTTCTAGCTGTTTGTGCTGTTGAGCTTATATGTGTTACTGTTATATAGAGAAGTCGGTGGTTGCTTACTATTGTAAGCAACTACTGACTTTTCACAAACAGCAAGAGCCCGCAGTTTTACCTATAAAATAAAATAGCGAACCCGCTCCCGCCGCCTCCGCTCCGCCCGTGGCTTGCTCCACACAAAGTACGCAGCCAAATGTTGACCTTATTGCATTTCGGCATTGAGTGTAGAGATAGTGACGCGACAGGTGCGCGGGTCATGCGATCTGTTGGCCTTATCACTTATCACACCAAGCTGATAGCCTGGCAGCTCGCTGGCCTTCCTCGGGGGACCCGTGTGGCTGAGTAGCTCTGGACCGGGACTACACACCGAGGGCCCATTGAGGGGATTTATGCCATATTCTCACATGGGTATGTCCTAAAACTGCATACAGAACCACCGGAGGACGGGCAGCAGCGTCCTCTCGGTTAACGGTGGTAAGCAATCTGCGATCCCCAAGCCGCCTGCCAACCGTGGGGATTATGGCAACCCCTCCCTAATAAGGCCTTCATCCAGCAGTGGACGTCTTCCGGCCGATAATGTTTGCCATATTCGTCCCGGGGACGTTCGACCTGCATAAAAAAAACTGCTTTCGTTCCGCATTGTATGTCGTATTCGAATAATTTTCGCTACTGGTCGAGTTACCACTATAAAAGAATGTTATAATAAAAGGTGGCGACTCGACCACGTGGTCGAGTTTTTCGCGGCCGATATGACTACCCACTCTTTATTATAATTTAAACAATATTTTTTCCTCCCACTTATTCGCCCAAGTTATTTTATCGAAAAGCCTATCGTGTCGTGCGGATACAGGACCGCTAACCAACTACCAAGTAGAGTTTTGGCGGGAAAGCAGATGTTCAGTGCAGCGGATTTTCCAAAATTTATGTTGTTTTTCGCGTAGGTAGAGGTACTAATGTTTAAAAATGGTTGTGTTTAATTCGAGTGCCGAATCATATGCACGAGTGTGGGCATGTGATAAAACGTGATGAAATATCTAATTACGTGTTGTTTTCAAAATTCCGTAAAAGGTTGTCGTAAAATCGCCACAACTTTACTAAGACATGACTTGGACTTGTCCATGATCAATTTTGTGTGACGGACTGTGATTTTAGTTCTCTGGATAATTACTTATTCATTCCGGATACGATCCCTTAGGTAAACGCCGAGCATAGCTTTTCCTATACCTTAGCCATACTGTCATACACCAACATATCAGTCCGCTGACCTTTTACAAGGATTGTAAATAGAGCCCGCAATTCGTACGACGAAACCCTATATAACAAGGAAACACCGTGTCGTAAGAAATGACATCAGAATGTTATATACTTACTGATCATAAAAAAGGGCCTACGGCGATAATTAACTAAAATAACAATTCATAAAAATGTCATCGCATTATAGGGCCAATCCATAGACTTCTAAATTACTTTGTAAGGACAGGGCATTATGGTACTCGATGGTACCGCTACCGACTCAGTAGTGGTTGTGCCAAGCTACTTAGTGCTAGTAACACAGTTAAAATAAAACTAAGTAAAATCTGAATTTGAGTAAACAATTACGAGCGTAGGCGCAATGCATTTCGTTATTTTTTCTTTTTTTGCGCGCGCCATCCTTTATCTTACAGCCTTGTTCATACAATGTCCGTGGTTGATGTCTTTGGTGATTGGAACTTTTACTAAACACATTCTTGTTTCTTAGTTATTGGCATCGCACGTTGTGCATTCTGCCAGTGTCAAGTTTATGAATTTTCTAGTTTTAATATTATAATCAAGTCAAATATGTCATGAAATCACAGTTAGTAACACGAAATTAGTCAGAATTGAGTCCAAGTCATGCCCTAGTAAAGTTGTGGCGACTTTACTATGAGCTTCTACGGAGTTTTGAAAACAACACGAAAAGACATGTTTCACCACACTATATCACTTGCCCACACTCGTGCATATAATTTAACAATCAATAAATAAACATCACCATTTTGAATCATTCATTTGCTAAAAAAACACAGGTTTAAGAAAATAATAGAATGCAGCGACATGATTTTTCCGTGTTCCCGCCAAAACTCCTGTTTACTAACAATATTCACATTCAAAATTCAAATCACTTGAGCTCTTTTTTGCCCTGTTTGCGAGGAACAAAGTAGCTATTTTTGAATAGTTGTGATAAAAATATAGTTTATACGAAAATAAAACTGGCCACTATAGGCACAAAAAAAAGCCACGACTCGGTTGTTATTGTCTTGCAGAGGGATCTATACTATAGGATAAAGCCTGTCTTCGTCTTGGACGGCTTGAAGCCTTCGTTTCACTCAGTCTTGGAGGATCTAGCCTCTCTCTCCACTCAGTACTCTACATATCTGTAACGTCACGTCACGTTTTATCCTTGGTCTTTTTACGGTACGGCACTCTAAAAACAAATATAAAATTGTAAACATACTCAGTATAGAGATGTGTTCGTCTCACTGACTTTTTTACAAACTTTTATTTTACTTGCAATGTATGTATGTATATTTGTTTAGGTCAACATTTTCAACTGAACTTTGAAACAGTTCTCGTAGCCCGAATAAGCTGAAATTTGGTATTCATGGGTAAACCTGATGACAATGAAATATTATGGTGAACTGGACCTCATGCTTCTGCCAGGGCTTCCTGCAGATAAAGGCTTGTTTTTAAATATATTATTTTACTATTAATTTATTTACAGTAAGTATATATTATTGCACATAAGAAGCAAAGTAGGTAACTTGCAAAAGTAAGTAAGTTCGTATAGGCTGAGTGGCCAGCCCTAGTGTCAGAGTTAATTTGCCGCCCGAAGGCCTCTAACATGGCTGACTGTTGTTGTTATAGAAACTAGAACAAACAACCGGGACCAACAATTTAACGTGTCATCCGATCCACGGTAGCGCTCAGAAATAAATGCCATTCACGGTCCCCCATCCGAAGACTGACCGGACCGTCCGTTGCTTAACATCGGTGATCGTTTAGAATCACCGAGACAAGCTACGCCACGAGCGCTACAAATCAAATGCGAATTACTTGCAAATAAATAACGTTTTAGGTAACGCTGAGAATCATCAAATCAATAAATTGTATGATTTTTTTTATTTTCATTTAAGGTCCAGATCACACCAGCGTAGCTATTTACATTATATAGTAGAGTATATAACATACAATTGTAAAAACAGTCATATATCAAGGCACCAAGTGACCTTATTTCCTTCCGATCGGCATTGGCCTCATCGCAAAAGGTAATGCTTTTTATTACCAACTTAACACCTTCGAAAACATTTAGCTCTTATTATCTTAATCACAAAGCTGAATTTTAAGAAAGCTGATGGAAGAGTTTAATTTGTATATTTTTACTTACCGTAATTGGTTCGTATGGGTTTATTAAAGGATATATATGTGGCAATGACGACTAAGAATGGAAGGATAAAGCTTATATTCCCTTGAAATGAGTTTATAAACATTGTTTGGTACATAAACAATATTGCGGAAGGAACAACCGATCACTGTATTTTGAGCCGTTTGGTGTTGAGACATTGGGGACAGGGAGCTCACCTTCTATATCTGAGTGCCTGGTCGACGCGACGCGAGAACAAAATAACGCACCTTTAAACGTTGCCATTCAACGTGGCAATGCCGCCAGCATGCTGGGTACGCTGCCGACTGGTAGTGGGTTTGAGCATGGATTGTCTCTAGACTTTCATCGGTCTGGATACAATCCTTTTGTTTCTGACGCAGAAGCACTAAGTAGTGTGAGTTGTCTAAAAGTAAGTTTTCACCAAAGATAATATTGCGAAAGGAACGTTTTGCGTGCAATAGGCATTTAAAATAAAAAAAATATTGGTTGACATTTTACACACAGTGCAATCTAGCCCATACTAAGCAAAGCTTGTATTATGGAAACCAGATAGCTGATAGAATACTTATATAATTATTTTTTTGTCGTAAATACATACTTATATACATACTACACCCAGACACAGAACAAACATTTATGTTCGTCACATAAATGTTTGTCCCGGGTGGGGTTCGAACCCACGCCCTACAGATAATAATAGATATGTATATATAAGTCTTTATATCACTTAGTCACATACAATAATAATTTAAATCAGAAATAAAAAATACAATAGTAATAATGTCAAATATCAATATATATATATAAGTTATATTTAAGATAATAATATAATACTGTTAAAGAAAAAAAATACAACCGACTTCAACTTCGAATACCTGGATCTTCATATTTTATAGTAATTTTGATTTAAAAACTAAACTGCTGAACAAATTTAGATAAAATTTATATGGAACTGCCTCTAAAGCATTACCTACTAAACAAAAAAATAATCATCAAAATCAATTCATAATTGGCGGAGTAATCGCGTGACATACAAAAAAACATACAGTCGAATTGAAAACCTCTTTTTTTGATGTCGGTTGAAAAAGGGACATTCTGTGACGGAGCCTACACACGTTGCAGGTAGGTATTAGTAATGTTGTCCCATTATACACTTTTTAGTTACAGAAACCTAAAAAACAATAAATAAATCAAGAAAAATTTAAAAATCTATTTCGGACACCCATCTCAAAACGAAGCCGAACATTCGAAACGCAAAAACGTGTTTTTAAGGCCATACCTTCGACTGAAGGTTCACTAATATAGGCCAGTAGGAAACACCTGGCACGCTAAATACTTGGGTCCAATAACAATAAAGATACACGACATTTCACTCACACTTACGATAAGGTTTCATTTCCGCAAGGTTGTTTCCTGAACGACCTAGGTCGAGACTTGGAAAAAACGTTAGGTACATGTTTGATACCTGAGTTTATACCTAACTACCTATACTTAAAACACCTTGGTGGCCGAATGGGAAGACCGCTAGGACCGCGAGGTCGTAGTTTCAAATCCCAAGCCACCATTGAGCTTTGTGGAGATTATGTACGGATTTTCAAACAAGGAAAACAACGTAAGGAAACCTGCATACTTCCGGAGAAGACATTTAATGGCGTGTACGAGTCCAACAACCTGCGCTGGCAATTTTGTCTTTTTCAAGTATTTTAAAATATTCGAGACATCATGTTTGTTTTGTGTCGGTGTGCTTAATATTCCGTTTCTACCCTACGAGCCCTTCATCTGGACTACTCGCTATACGGCCCGATCCAACGCGATCAAATTTCTGTAGTGGAAGGACTCTACTGCAGAGTCCGCCTGGGGAAGTACCACACCTTTGCCAGTTATTCAACCGCCAAGCAGTAGTGTGCAAGCATTACTGTGTTCCGGTTTGAAGGGCGATGTTACCAGAGAAATTACTGGGTATGAAGAGATGTATCGTCTAATATCTCAGGGTGACGATTGCAGTGCAGTGCGGCGCAGGATTGTGTTCGCAAGTTCACAATTCTGGCACTGCTACTGTTAGTGGCAAGCGTGACGCTTACCACCAGGCGAACTTCTTGCTCGACTCGTCACTAGATAGAATAAAAAAAATAAAAAAAGCTACGCCGAGCGCCGCGAGAGGTCCTGGAGCTTGGAAACCGGACGCCGCAGACTGAACCCTAATGGCGGGACTGCGTGGATCCTTAAGCCAGTGTACCTACTCGTATTGTAACTTGAAAAATAAAGCTTAAAAAAACGATTCCTTCGCCTAGGCGGCAGCCACCAACCCGCGGGCAGCGGGCGCCTCAACTTTGTTTTGAATTATATGTAAGTACTTATATGCAATGTCGATGTGATGCCATTTTTCACTATGCCCTAAAATTCCTCTGTCATTCAACGAGTACCTGGGTACTTATGTCTTAAAACTGTATCCAGAACCACCGGAGGACGGGCAGCAGCTTCCTTTCGTTTAACGGTGGATTGCATTCTGCGACACATACGAGACATTGGATTTTTTCCGCCCATATGCGGGGTTTTCTTCATAATATTTTTATTTACCTAAAATTGAGCGGTATACGTTGTTTTAATTCCATAATAACACATTGGTACGGGCCCGGAATCGAACCCATGGCCTCACGATTTCGAGGTGGGTTACCTACCACGCGTTAAAAACTAGTCGAGTGAACAGTTAAATTAACAAAATAAAACAAATTGAAAGTAACAAGCAAAAAAAATGAAGCCACTCGAGCTGCGACGTTCACTTCCTAAAGTTTAAGAAAACAGATTATGTAAAGTTATTAAATAATAAATTGGGCACGTTGTGTTATCTCCCAACTCGATGTTTCCAATACTTTTTTTGTGTTTCTACATCTAGGAATTCTTGAAAGTTACAGGCATAGCGCTTAACTGCGTAGGTTCTTAACGAAATGGGGCTGTACCCACAAAAAAAAGGTGTTGGTCCCTGCAGTGCGGGAAGGGTGGCCAGATAACAGTCAAACACAATCTTAAAAACAATAATATGACGTAACAGAACTGTCTGTAAACGACTTTTATTTCTTAACTAGCTGTACCTGCGGCTTCGCTCGCGTCGACCAAAAACAGTGTAGTTTTATGCGCATGACCTTATTTTACTTATATAACAAAGTAACGTTTAAGAGGGTTTAAATTCGGCTGATCATTTGTAACGATATCTTCGTGCATAATAACAATGTTGTATCTCGCACCATCTTACACTTGCGCCTCTCTATAGATAGATACTTTCATTATGAGGGAATGCAGTCTTATGTTGTATTTTCTAGATAATCAGTATTCTAGGTCGGGTAGATGGGATATTCGTGTTGGTTCCGTGGCGACAAATGGCCCGCGCACGCAACCAAGAGGTATCACGATTTGCATTTCAGCAATGTGACCGCAGAGCCTAATAAGCCAAGTAGCCTAATTCGGGACCGCTGGACTTCAAATCGTGAGGTCGCGAGTTCAAATCCCGGGCCCGTACTAAATGATCTCTTTGGCGTTAATGTTAATGTATATTGTGTGAATCCACTAACCCGCAACTGGGCCAGCGTAGTGGATAAATGGCTTATTCGCCTTTCGAGTATACAGGGTTACTTGTAACTCGACGTATTCTCGGCGGGATCAGATAGGGGTTACAAATCAGTAAAAAAAAAAACAAAAATGGTAAATAAAGATAAAAAGCAATAAAATTACCAAAAATACTTAGAAACAACAATTTATTATTTCCTTTTTTTTTGTTTTTTTTTTTACGATTAATGCCAAAAAACTTATATTTTCTGTAAAACTCAAATATCTCATATCATAGATCATATTTCAAGAAATTGCATTCAGTTTCGTGTCGTAGTTTCTGAGTTTATCCCGGACTGACAGACAGACAAAAAAATAAAAACTGTATTTTTGGGTTCTGTTGCTCTCATACACTCCTAAAAAATTGATTTTTAAATACATATATCTTCAATGTACATTAATCGCCTCGTTACAGTTTTATTATAAGTATAGATTATTGGCATCGCACTTTGTGCATTCTGCCAGTGTCAAGTATATGAATTTTCAAGTTTAAGTATTGAAATCAAATATGTCATGAAATCACAGTTAGTCACACGAGATTAGTCATAGTCGAGTCCAACAGGGCTAGGGGTGCCCTTTCGTGTTGTTTGCAAAACTCCGTAAAAGCTCATAGTAAAGTCGCCACAAATTTTCAGTAGCTTTTACGGAGTTTTGAAAACAACACGAAAGGACACGTTTCACCACATTTATATCACTTGTCCACACTCGTGCATGATTCGCGAAAAAACACATCGTGTTAAAGAAAATAATGGAATGCTGCGTCATGATTTTTCCGTGTTCCCGCCAATACTTCAAAAGCGGCCTTTTCAAATAACACGTGTTGTTGACAGCGGTATTGGTGCTAGTTCTGACATGCACTAAATGTAGTTACACCAAACTTAAATTCTTCAAAGTTTATTTAAGCCTTGTACTTTTTCACAAGGTCTTTTTGGTCTTCTATCCTTCGTCACCACTGACCTGAGTGTCTAGTGCCAGTTTTTCCAAGAGCGTTTACGTATTCGTTCACGTTAACGTAAACTACAATTTGTATGAAATAAGAGCAGCGCCACCTAGTGTCAAACATATCAAACATGTTTGACACTAGGTGGCGCTGCTCTTATTTCACATTACTTGACAAATCACTAAAACTTGTCAGCGTGAAATGACTTTTTGTAGTGGTAGGACTCTACTGCAGAGTCCGCCTGGGGAAATACCACACCTTTGCCAGTTATTCAACCGCCAAGCAGTAGTGTGCAAGCATTACTGTGTTCCGGTTTGAAGGGCAATGTTACCAGAGAAATTACTGGGTATGAAGAGATTTAACATCTAATATCTCAGGGTGACGAGCGCAGTGCAGGGCGGCGCAGCATTGTGTTCGCAAGTTCACAATTCTGGACCTGCTACTAACGTTAGTGGCAGGCGTGTCGCTTACCACCAGGCGAACGTCTAGCTCGTCTCGTCACTTGAAAGTATAAAAAAAATTACTTACTTTATTTAAATTAATTACTTTGTTACTATACGAGGGCGGCACTGAAAATTTCGGGAATCAAGGAAGTGACACAACATTACTATTTAAAAATATATTTATTGCTTTTCGAAGTATTCTCCGCGAAATTTGACACATTTTTCCATACGATGGAACCAATCATTGAAGCAACCATTCCATTCGGAAGTTGGGGTCTCCAAAATGGCCGTTTTGTAGGCGTCCACAGCTTCTTCAGGTGATGAAAATCTCTGTCCACGCAATTTATTCTTTATTTTAGGGAAAGTATAGAAATCATTAGGGCTTAGGTCGGGGCTGTACGGCGGATGGTCCAATAATTCTATGTTTTCTTGCTCTAAAAACTCTTTTGTTCTGTGCGCGGTGTGAGAACTCGCATTGTCGTGATGGAGGATGATGCGGCGGTTGCAGTTCTCTTTACGGAGTTCAGAAACGACCTGTGGCAAACAAATGCTAGCATACCATTCTGCATTAACCGTTCTTTGTCCCTCAAGAGGAATAGTCGTAACATGGCCGGTTTTGGAGACAAACGTGGCCACCATTTTTTTTGCAACACTCCGTGAACGAACAATTTTTGTTGGCTTTAACTCATTTTCGAACACCCAAACTCGTGACTGGTTTTTTGTTTCGGGTTCGTACGCGTATATCCAGGATTCGTCACCTGATACGATGTTGTATACAGCATTTGAGGATCCTGCGTGGAATCTTTCGAGAGTTCTGACGCACCAAGTAACGCGAGCCGCTTTTTGCTCTTCACAGAGCGAATGCGGTATCCATCGGGAAAACAACTTTTTTACACCTAATTTTTCATGCAAGATTATTTGTATTTGACTCATGCCAATGTCTAAAGTTGCCTGAATTTCGCGGTATGTCACATGTCGATCTTCCTCAATCAGCTTACCCACAGCATCAACGTTTTCTTGGGTGACTGCAGTTTTTGGACGACCTTGACGGGGATCATCACTGAGCTTGACACGTCCACGTTGAAATTCAGCAAACCAGCGATAAATTGTGGTTTTGGATGGGGCTTTATCACCAAATGCAGAAATCATCCGGTCAACACACTGTTTTTGTGTTAAACCACTTCGAAAGTCATAATAAATCATCGCTCTTGAATTTTCTCGAGTCAATTCCAATTTTCTCAACGACTAAACAAGTTTGACAAAACCTTGTGACAAGACCGAGAATATTTTTTTAAATAAATAAATGGTATTCGATTTTTAAAACCAAGGAGTTTTCAATTAAAAAGATTTTAATATGACAGAAACAGTGGAAATATTCCATTCCCGATACTTTTAGTGTAGCCCTCGTACGTATAAGTCCCCATTTACAATTTTATTTATGTCATCATATAATACCACGAAACATGTTAAATGACAACAGTCATGATCACAACAGCAAAAAGGAACTTAAAACTATACAATGTGTAACAAAAAGGTTCAATAATACTGAAGGGTATATTTTTCTCCATCCTAAGGTTGTCTGGAAGAGATCGCTTTTAGCGATAAGGCCGCCGTTTGTGCACTATTATTGATTTTATTTAATCCTTTGTATGTATGTTTCTTTGGTGTGAGCAATAAAGAGTTAATTTATCTATCTATATGTATATACTAGGGTGTCCCTTATATGGGCGAAAAAATTTTTTTTCAAGTTATTGAAACGCATACCCTGGTGTTGTGTTTAATTAGCCTACTAGTTACCCAAATACAGAATTTCAACTTCCTACGTTAATTTTAACCCGTGCCGACGAGGCCTTAAAGTTTAAGAAAATTGCTGCTTATAGTGTCTTTTATATGTAGTTGTAGATGATCACTTAAAATCATTTTGTTAGATCAATATTTGTGAAAACATAGATGGATATAATGCTTTTCTTGTAATTATCAAAAAATATATAATTTGTACATATATTTATTTGGATATTTCCTCTTCAATGTCTCTTTTTTACAGACTGGGTAAAATTTTATATGTTTTTATAAAATTTGCACACAACGTAATAAGAACTGCTTCTGTTCTTTATCTGCGGTAACCAAGCCATGAAAATCTGTCATAAGCTTAACAGCTCTTTCATCTGTTTCATTAACCGCTTTTAACCTTTGTTTTAGCTTCCAAACGCCGCGTTGTCTTTCCATGAAGATACGATTTCTTGAAGGAAACTACTATCAAGTTTCAATGAGTAACAACTCTCTTTCTAGTTTTTGCACTAAAAGCACACAAGCTCCGTTCAAGCGTCGTATCACATACAACTTATATTAAATGCTGTCATATCACAGCACATCATTATTTTGTACCATTATCATTCAGGTTCCAATCATGAAGCGCATTTGATACTGATTTTGCTTGATCTTTGCCGGAAGAGCTGTCTAACTTCAGCACAGCAAGAAATTAGTTGTTCTTTCACATCATATGATTGGCAGGCGTTCTTTTTTAAAACTTCTTACGTCCTGACCACGAAAAAAATTCCATCCCAATGAACATTAACTACTTCGTACGTGATTCTGAAAATTTGATATAAAGGATTCGCTCTATCTTTTCTCATTTGTGTTCGAAAACGTTGAATAGAAGATTTGTTGGTCGGGTAATCGTTAGAACTAAGACCAAACTCTTCTACTATAGACTATTCTATCTCCGATGCTTAGTTGACATCTGACTACAGTTGCAACTAATTTAGATAAGTATGATAAAATATTTTCTTCCTCTTCTTGTTGACGTAGCAAAAAAACTTACAGATTGAGATTTGGATAGCAGAGGTTCTTCCAGGTTTTTTTTAGAGCTTGTAGATTGTTCTTCTATGCCTTCATCATCATCAGCCCGGAGACGTCCACTGCTGAACGAAGGCCTCCCCCTTAGACCGCCACACTGTACGACAACCTGCCATTTGCATCCACCGGTTGCCCGCGTCTTTTACAATGTCGTCGGTTTACCTAGTGGGACCTATGCCTTCATGTGTATCAAAACTCTGTAAAGTAGCAGATTCCAATGAGGTCTCGATGGCATTTGCTTTAGTCACTTTTTATTTTTTGCATGTTTTCTCAGCCTGGCCCTTTGTTCAAATTTACCTAAATTTTTGTCAAAGTACGTTAAGCATCCCGGACGCCCAGGCTCTCTTTGATTTTGCAAGAACATTTTATCTTCTTCGACTTCTTCTTTGTTCAAGAGTGTCAGAGTGTGCGATTTCGAATAAATTATCTAATTCAAGTTCTCCTCGCGGCGCCTATGAAAATACCGAATCTCCTTGCTATTATTTTGCAGTTCTCGCCAGACCTGCTAAATATCCACGAACTTCTTAACACAATTAGGAACAGCTCTGGTAGGTACCTATTTTAGCCTTCCCAGAATATATTGCAGTCCCGAATGACAAGATTTGCGCTTTCAGTAACAGTCAACTTAACTTCACGTAAGTTGAAAAATATAACTGCGAGAACTTGGCGATTAGACGGGAATTTTGCACTTATTATTAGGTGATTTACTTCACCAACTAAGAAAATACAATTTATTTTGCTTCTTACTTCCACTGGCATCTTCGAAATATAAAACAATCCGTGCTAACTACCAGCAAACCCGAGACTAAGTGACAATAACAACGAGGACGCGCCTCTCCTGTGCCGCAACTTGTATGGAGATGTTTGAGCGCAAGTCGGCACGGGTTGCACTGTTCCGAATAAGTAAAAAAAGCGTTTACGGGTGTTTTAGGTCCAAATGAATAAAACAATAGCCTATGCATTGTAAAATTAAAACTTTGAAAAATAAGGGACACCCTAGTATATACCCATAGGGCTATTTTTCCATAGTAAAAGTTGTTCATAATAAAAAAGTTCTTGACCAAAGAGAAAATAATACTCTAGAGTAAATGTCTCTGTACTCTAGTATCATGACATAGGCCGACCCTTGAAGGTGTCAAATCTACCATTTGTTAAACCTTTTATACGAACCCAAAAGGAAAATTTGTTCGCCACGTCGACAGCCTCGGTGGCGCAGTAGGCAGCGCGTAAGTCTCATAATCTTAAGGTCGTGAGTTCGATCCTCACCCGGGGCATATGTTTTGCCTTCTGCTTCTTTTGTATTTTAAATATAGCTGGAAATGGATCTCAATTAGGTTATTTTTAAAGGTCATTTTATAATTAATTTCTTTATTCTTAGTTTCAGTTAGTTTCAGTCATATTTCAAGGTAACAGAGGTGGATCTAGACGAAATCTCTGGAGATAGAAGCTTTATGGGGGTTCTTATCTTTTTAACCCCGACTTCAAAATAGGAGCAGGTTCTATGTTCGACTGTATGTATGTAGTTTTTTTTTCATTTTTTGGCTCTCGAGGTGGTCCTATATTACTTGTTAGAACAAAAGAATGGACTACTTTGCAAACAACCCGTTATGGGCACCGTGACGCTAACACCAGGCGGGCGTCTCGTTATTCAATTCCATAAAAAAACATTTTAGAGACGTAGATCAACAGAAAAGCGAAGCCCTATTTCCAAGCTTATGTCAATTGATGTAAGTATTAGTCTTCCTCAAATTATTATAAAATAATTCAAGTAAATAACATAATTAAAATGGTTAATTATTAACTTCACGATAATATCAGTAAATGCCTGTTTCCGTGTGTTATTAAAATCACATTAAATTTGTTTATTCGCGTGAACTAACGGAAAATAATTATGAAATGATACAAAAACGCAATTAAAATCGTTTGAATATAAATCGTAACAGTTTCTAAAATCTTGCCTGAACTGGCCACTCGTACCTATTATTAACTTGTAAAAAATATTACTTGAAATTATGATAGCAAATAAGTGTGTAACAACAACATTATACACGGAGAGTTTTGGCGGGAACACCGAAACATCATGTCGCTGTATTCTATTATATTCCTAAACCAGTGTTTTTTCGCGTATTAATGATAAAAAATGGTGGCGTTTTATTCATTAAGTGTTGAATTACATGCACGAGTGTGGGCAAGTGCTATAATGTGGTGAAACGTGTCTTTTTGTGTTGTTTTCAAAACTCCGTAAAAGCTAGTAAAGTCGCCACAACTTTACTAGGGCATGACTTGGACTCGACATTGACTAATTTCGTGTGACTAACTGTGATTTCATGACATATTTGACTTGATAATACCTAGTAGATAAACTTGAATATTTATATACTTGACTCTGGCAGAATGCACAACGTGCGATGCCAATAACAAAGATAAAAATAAACTTTATACACAACGAAAAGGCTCTCGAAAAGGCTCACCAATAAGCTTTTTGGAGTTTATGTACGGATTTACATACCTGGGCTTTCGGTGAAGGAGACATCGTGAGGAAATCTGCTTAAGCACGGAGAAGAAATTCAATGGCGTCACTCACCTTCACTTTGCCGTTGATATAGCCATCATAGCAGAGTCGCTGAAGGACCTCAATACTATGTTCAGCGACCTCAGTAATGTTTCCCAACAGGTGGGTCTTAAAATGAACATGGACAAGACGAAGATCATGTTCAATGTCCATGTTGTGCCCGTACCGGTTGTCGTTGGGAACGATACTCTCGAAGTTGTTGACAACTACAACTACCTTGGACAGATTGTTCAGTTAGGTAGGTTCAACTTCGACAAAGAGCCCGCAACTAGACCAGAGTATATACAGAGTATAACTAGACCAGAGTTGAATTAGGTAAATACGTTATATCTGGTTGTTTGCTAATTACTCCATTCTTTTGTTGTAAAAAGATAAGAATCCCATACATTCGTTCTTCATCATCAGCCCGGAGACGTCCACTGCTGAACGAAGGCCTCCCCCTTAGACCGCCACACTGTACGACAACCTGCCATTTGCATCCACCGGTTGCCCGCGACTTTTACAATGTCGTCGGTCCACCTAGTGGGAGGCCGCGCCTACGCTGCGTCTTCCGGATCGCGGTCGACACTCAAGAACCTATCTTCCCCATCGATTGTCAGTTCTTTGAGCGATGTGGGCTGCCCATTGCCACTTCAACTTGCAAACCTTGCAAGCTATGTCGGTAACTTTGGTTCTTTGGCGAATATCCTCGTTCCGGATCCTATCGCGCAAAGTAACTCCGAGCATAGCTCTCTCCATTGCCCGTTGCGTGACTCTAAGTTTCTCCAATAGGCCAGCAGTTAGAGACCACGTTTCAGTTCCATATGTCATCACTGGCAACACACACTGCTCGTATACCCTTGTCTTTAGACACTGCGGGATTTTGGACGAGAAGATATTACGTAATTTCCCGAACGCTTCCCATCCGAGTTGGATTCTTCGGGCGACCTCTTTGTCGAAGTTGGACCTACCTAACTGAACAATCTGTCCAAGGTAGTTGTAGTGGTCAACAACTTCGAGAGTATCGTTCCCAACGACAACCGGTACGGGCACAACATGGACATTGAACATGATCTTCGTCTTGTCCATGTTCATTTTAAGACCCACCTGTTGGGAAACATTACTAAGGTCGCTGAGCATAGTATTGAGGTCCTTCAGCGACTCAGCTATGATGGCTATATCAACGGCAAAGCGAAGGTGAGTGATGTATTCGCCATTAATGTTGATGCCGAATCCGTTCCAGTCCAAGAGCTTGAAAATTAATACTAATCTAAACTAACTACTTATACTAATCTAAAGATTTCTTTGTAAAATTATAAGATATACATAGTTACTGGAAATGGTAACACTCACTTAATTAAAACCTAAGGAGAACTAACCTTTTGAAGTTTTTATTTTCATGAGTAGGTAAAACTTAAGGTCAGACCCCGCCCCCACACAACACACACACATACGCACACAGTCTAAATACTACTATTACTCTACAACTGTGTTTACTTCTGTGACTTCAAAAGAATCATCGTATTTCTGAAAGAAACGCATGAAAGTGTGCCGGGAAATCCCCCATTACCCAACCCATCCGCTTTATCAAAGTCACACTAATTAACCACACAGATTTTGAACATTTAGACAAAAAGGTATTAGCATGGCAAAAACGATTAGAAAAAAGACATTAATAAGGGCTCTAAATACTGGCAAACCCTATGTTTTTTTTATGCGGTCAAGTGACGAGACGACCAAGACTTTTACCTGATGGTAAGAGTCACGCCTGCCACTAACAGTAGCAGTGCCAGAACTATGAGCTTGCGAATACAATCCTGCACCGCACTGCACTGCGCTCGTCACCCTGAGATATTAGATGTTAAATCTCTTCATACCCAGTAATTTCTCTGGTAACATTGCCCTTCAAACCGGAACACAGTAATGCTTGCACACTACTGCTTGGTGGTTGAATAACTGGCAAAGGTGTGGTACTTCCCCAGGCGGACTCTGCAGTAGAGTCTTACCACTGCTGTATTACGCCTAGGAAGATAAGTGGATGAATTTTCCCCTTACGTAATTTCCCTCTATAACGCCAGGCGGGAAAAAAGTTTTCGTTTCAAGGTTTTTTGCCAATCTATTCAATTCACATAATAACAATTAAAAATAAATTAAGTGAATAAATACTAGTCTTATTGTAGTTGTAGTGGAATGAGCGACCTCCAAATAAATAATGGGTCTCTTCAGGCGATATAAAACATGATTGATGTTTGATTGATACCTATTATTGCCAGGTTCATTGACAGTCTAGTCTAGCCTTCTTCCTGCACACTCGGCCTAGAGCATCGACGTACTCAGATTACACAAGACCAAGAGTTAGGGCCCCCTAAAAATCTATACCGCCAAATGGAAACGCATCTGTCGCAGATCCAGTAACTGACGGGTAGACGTATTCTAGAGCGGAGCCCACGAATTGACAACCGCAGTGGTATCAGAGTATTCAGTGCAGATTACACAAGACCAAGAGTTGGGGGCCCCTATAAATCTATCCGCCAAATGGAAACGCATCTGTCGCAGATCCGATAATTGACGGGTAGACGTATTCTAGAGTGGAGCCCACGAATTGGAAACCGCAGATGTATCAGAGGATGCTTTAAGGCTCTGTGGAGTGACAATATACGTAGGACAGCTGGCAGTACTTAAGCGCCTAGGAAGAGTCAGCTCACTATTTTTAGCCAAATTTGGAAGCGGAAAGCAGGACGTGCCTTGAGGAATGTCTAGTAATGGACTATTGTACGCTTATTATGGCGATGAATGTAAAAGTAAGCGGCTCAAAACATTCTTCATTATTATCATCATAATAAAGGTCCTGTGTAGCGTACCTGGTGAGGCGTATTATAGTCTACTGCTGGATAATAATATAGGCATGCCACTCTGCCCGACCTTTGGTGTGTTCGCAGGTCTTATTTTTGTTTCATTGCATGGTACAACGATATGCGACTTCTAACAGCGCACATAACAAGAATGAATTTGTTTTTTCAGATCTATCCACGGTATACTTAACGAAAGGTTAGCCTTTTTTAATTTTCAATCACTATCAGAGCGACGAAATAAGTTAGATTTAATTTTTGTTTATAAATTACTGCATAATGATATCAACTGTTCAAATCTATTAACTAAATTTAAAATCAGAGTACCATTTAGATATCCACGTAAACCTATAACGCCATTTGCTCCAATATATCGTAGAACTGTACTAGGGGATAACTCTCCTGTCCCAAGAATCAGTAGACTTGTAAACGAATATCAACAGGAAACGGATCTAGATATTTTGGGAGACTCATTCGCAAAATTCAAGATTAAACTGAACTTATTAATGACCAAATGAGCTATCTCTATTCTACTCTTTCTGTCTAGGTAGATGTGATTGGTGTAAACAATCAGTGCTGCAATAGTTGGTTAATTTAATTGTCTAATTTAATTGTTCTTTTTTTATATTCTCTTATTGTAAAATATAAATGCATGCGGTGCTTCCTTCAACAGATAGCACATTTAGCTTAATTAGATTACATGATTATGGTGTTACAATGAATGTAGTTATCTATGTGAAGCCTAAATAAATAAATAAATACTTATTTGAGCTGACTGTACTATCCCTTACCATCAGCGTCCCGTTTTATTTTAATGCTAGAAAACTTTAATATTTTAAGCTAAAGTGAGGTGTAAGAGTGTGGGCATCATTTAATTGCATCGCATTAGCTGCAGGCCCCAAGCTGCCTTAATCCGGCGCTGATGTTAAGTTTTCTTTAAGGAAATATTCATATAGGAAACTAACATATTGAAAAGAAATGAGACTCGTATAATTTTAGTCCTGTCGGATTAGTTTAGTTTAGTGAGCGGTGCAACAGAATCGATACCAATATCCACGTTTATCTAGGACTCTAGGTATTCTTGAACTTAAAAAAACTATTATTTTCAATGATTTCTACTATGTATGTCTATGGTATTTTTTTAAGGATTTCTGTGAGATCAATAATCTCTCTATTGTACACTAGAAATGTAAAACATCTTAAAACTAATCAGGGTAACATATTGGGCAGTAAGTAAGCAAGTTCGTATAGGCTGAGTGGCCAGCCCTAGTGTCAGAGTTAATATGCCACCCGGAGGCCTCTGACATGGCTGACGGTTGTTGCTATAGAAACTAGAACAAACAACCGGGACCAACAATTTAACGTGTCATCCGACCCACGGTAGCGCTCAGAAATAAATGCCACTCACGGTCACCCATCCGAAGACTGACCGGACCGTCCGTTGCTTAACATCGGTGATCGTTTAGAATCACCTAGACAAGCTACGCCACGAGCGCTACTGGGCACTACTACTTGGGCAGTAGGTACGGCCTTATTACTTTAAGCGATTTGTTCCAGGCAACCATTTTAATGATTGGTAGAATAACAGGCTACAACTCAACAACTCACCAGACCTGATGTTAAGTGACGCTGCGGTCGAAGGTAGTAAACAAAGGTAGCTAGCTACCTTCCTTTAGTTCCTAGGAACTGGCTCTGTTCTCTAGTGAAGCTTCCGGGTGAACCGTCCGATGCTTTACGGCAGATTATTAACTCTCGAATTATTTAAAAAGAAGTTCACTGAGTCTCTGTTTAATAATACTAATAAATAACATCTTTAGGGGTGAGTTAGGACATATCCTAACCTCCTGTGTGCATAAATAAAGAAGAGGTTATAAAAAGGTGCATATTTTGTTTTAATTGGAAAATATACAGTGATAATAACTTAAGATGAGTTAAAAAATTAGGATAACTATACACCATTAACACGTTTCCGTATGTAAAGTTATTATATATTACGTTAGTAGTTAGTATGCCAGCCAGCGACGTACCTACGTAGTATAAGGTCAATGCGACGCGATTGTCGGGGGCTACTGTGAAAGAGCTTGTTGTGTTAAAGATAGCGGTTACTTACCTCAGACCTCCGTCATTTATAAACTGATTTGGAATATTCTTTATTATTTTTTACTCTTTCAGATTGGTTCCAACGAAATTTAATCAAAATTAGGTCAGTAGTTTGGTTTTTAAATCAATATAACTGAAAAATATTACATCCAAGTAAACGACATTGCATTGCCATTGTCCGCGTCCTCTTGGTTAACGGTGTGACCATTCTGCGATCGCCAAGCCGCCTGCCAAGCGTGGGGATTTTGGCAACACCTCCCTTAAAGGGAGAGGCCTTCGTCCAGCAGTGGACTTTTTATGGCTGACGACGAAACGACATTGCGTATTTTGCTTTGAAGTTTTTTTATAGCTTGTTCTCATCGTATAATAATTTTAACATGTATAAGTCCCTGTTTGAAAATAGCTCGCTAGATGGTAAACGACAATGTGGCAAGCAATATGAAGCACGGCACGCAGACTGAGAAGACACCTATTCACTTTGATATTACAGTCCGTAGAAATGTAGCTTTTACACGCTTTCGACACATGTATGATAAAAATAAAATAAGCAACATTAACAAATAAAATAGTTTAAAAAAAGTGAGAGAGAGAGAGAGAGAGAGAGAGCTAAATCCTCTAAGAAAAACATGAATACCTTCATATATAATTTCCACACTTGGGTATTTCTATATTATTATTTATGTATAGAGCTATAGACAGTCCTGTATAATAATAACAGAATCAAAATAAAAAACTGAAACAAATTCAACAAATAATTATGTAACGACTAGCTGCGCCCTGCGGTTACACCGTCGTTTTGATGAAAAACTGTGATGATGATGATGATGATAAAAATTTGCTAAGATGTTGTTCCGGGAAATAAGCTATCTCCATTCCGAGTTTCATCCAAATCCGTTCATTCGTTTTGGTGTGAAGAGGTAACAAGCACACAAAACACACATAACAACAAACTTTCGAAGAACTCTGCTTACTGTGATGAAGGTTAACTTAATCTGTATTTTCTTGAATATGTGCTTGCTTGTGACCATCTCATCTGATGTTAAACGAAGACTCGGTGTACGATGGACCTCGCTTGCCTAGAAGAAACCGATTCACTCGCGACTCTTTGTTATCTCTGTTAGGTCAGGCAAAGCGATACGTAAGCGACAGCTATCGATGAATATTTTCAGAGTGGCGCCGCGTATGTTGGCAATGACCTCGGCTCGGCTGAACGGGTCGCGAAAACAAAACGATGTTGCGAACCGGAAGCAAAGCTAACATACTCGCGAGCGTTGCGAGCGCGAGCGGACAAAGTGCGGCTCAACGTAAACAACACGTGGGAAATACCTACTAGTTTTTAGAGAACAATCACGGCCAAAAAGTGAACTAACGTTTTTTAATTTCTGAATAACGACTCACTCCTTTGCTAATATCAAATAGGTACAAAGTTATTCTGGTGTTGTTACCTACTTTGTAGTGTTTTGTAGTGATAGTACCATTGCAGAGTCCGTCTAGGGAAGTACCACACCTTTGCCAGTTGTTCAATCGCCAAGCAGTACTGTGTTTCAGTTTGAAGTGCAGTGTGGGTGTGGCGCAGGATTGTGTTCCCAAGTTCACAATTCTGGCACTGCCACTGTTATGGGCAAGCGTGATGCTTACCACCAAGCGAACGGCTCGCTCGTCTTGTCACTCCATAGCATAAAAACAAGCTAGCCAGCGGAGTATTAATGCGTGGACTGTGCACGCACATTTACTGCCAAAATTGGCTACATTAGCCATATTCGAGCACACCAGCGAAGCTCCTTACTTGATTAAGTAGCAGAAGTGGTCGCCGTAGCCGAAACCGGCATGCATGATGCATGATGCATGAACACCGTTATCCTTCTAGGATATCATTGTACTCATCATTATGAACAACTTTTACTATGGGGCCAACGCTGAAATCACGAAAAAAAAACAGCTGTTCCATACATTTTGTTCAAGATCGATGAACCTTTTTGTATGGATGATTAATGAAGGATAACGGTGTTCAAACTAACACTCTGTATTTTAACATTAAGGTATACAATTTAAATAATCAGCCTATTTTGGTAAGTTTTTGATGAAACATTGGACTGGTCTATGGAATGAGAAACGGCACCTACCAATTCTGTCTCATTATCAAATGTCAATTATCAATATCATTATGTCGAGAGGTGTGCTGCACTTTCACTAAACGCTACTTGCGGCGTTATGCCCTTTAACACTTCCACCCTGGAGCTTAGGTTCTTAGTTCTTGCGTTTTCCACCCACGGACAGCCGGTTAAGACAAGCTGGAGGCCAGCAGGGCTAACATGCGCACCGCGAGAAAATTTTGTCGTGTCTTTATGTCGTGCGAAAAGGAGACAAACTTATACAGATTCGTAGCCTTGTCCTGTTTTGTAGAATCGAGAAACATTTCTCGCGGCGCGCATGTTAGGCCTGCTGGGGTCTCATTTAGCAATTAGGAATCAGGGTACGCGGTTAAGCCACTCACCGACGGCTCACCACAAAGCCGCCCCTGCGTTTTTATTATTATTATTAAAGAGTACCTATACCCTACTAACATAGATAGATAGAGAGACGTGTCCTTAAAGTGGAGAAGCCCTACAGCCTGATGTAACAAGTAACCCAGATATTTGGGCAAACTAATTATGTCATGGTTCTTTGCTTAAACGGATTCTAGTTGACAGCGCTGACCGAATAATACAAGATTAATGGAAATCAGCTTACTACTAGTTCGGCTTCGGTTACATTTAGTTACGACAGGTCTTGTTAGATGGACTCTCTTCTATTATTTAATTTGTTTTGTGTTAGTTTATTAGATTATCCACCGCGTTATATCATTCAAACATTATTCAAGAATAAAGCCGTCAAGTTGGAGTCGGAATTGCGATATCAGAGTTCAGTACTACCACAAGTACCTACTTACTATCCTATGAATTTTGATTTACTTGCAAGTATCCATTTTTTTTGTCAAAAACAGCTGTATTTTGGCCGAATTATGGTATTTTAAAAAAGGCAGCATAAATACCGTCACGGGTCAACGACCGTAGATATAAGTTACTTTAAAAAAAAAAGAAAAGAATTTAACAAATCAAATACGTAGGTCTACATCATCGTAGACCTACGTATTTGATATTAATTTCAAGTTGGTATCTCCACGCATTCTTGAGAAAAATGGGTTTTCCATTTCAAGTAAGGAACCCTAAAAGTAACCAATAAATAGTAAAATTCGATTCGTTCCATGTTTTATACATTTTTTAAGCTTGACTTGACTTGACCCACTTTCCGGTTTTAGATTGAGCTGAAATTTTGCATACATAATGACAACGCAATATTATAACATGGAGCTGATCTGATGACGGAGCTGCAAGATGGATGGGAACTCTGCAATAAAACGACGCAACCCTATCCAGTTTGGGCTCTTTTGATTAGTCTTGACATGGACCTAGTTTTTGTTTTATTTATACGGGAATACTCACGTTTAATTAAATCGGATACTCCAACTATAGTTTCGATCACATCCGGTGACCTTTTTCAAATAGTGTAAACAGAGCCCGACGTGCGTGCAGCTGCGTCCTGCTTAGCACAGAAAAAAAATAAAACAAAAACAAAAATGTGTCATAACCACGTCAGTTTTCATAATGGACCTAGTTTTTTTTTTTATTAACAACTTAGTATAAAAGCTTTTTTAATTTACACTTGTTCGTAATTGAAAGGCTTACAGGGCTTTGGCTTTTAGGACATAGTACTACTAGGTCACTTGAGTATTCCCATACTAGTAGTACTTATATCCCGTACCTCTTTTTATGAGCTAGGCCAAAATGTCCCATGCCTTTAGAAAATCACAGAACCCTGGCTAGGATGCGCAACGCGAGAAAACTTTCTTGATTCTTAAAAACAGACTGCGACTGCGACTCTGTATAAGTCTGTCTCGTTTTCGCACGACATAAAGACACGACAAAATTTTCTCGCGGTGCGCATCCTAGCCCTGCTGATGTCCATGTAGAGTAGTTTGTCGTAATCGTTTTTAAGTTGCGATTAGTTTGTTTGTTGCTAGTCATCTAAGTCCGATGACAATACATTGTTTTAATACCATCGAGTTGAACTAATGGTGGGACACTAGATAGATAGGCGAACTACTCAACGGCTATAGAAATAGCCCCTAGTGTTTGGGGTCATTTCATTTATTTTATCGAGACCCTAAACATTACAGTAGGTATGTGTAATTTTTTTAGTTTTTAAACTATGATCATTATTTTAGTGTATGTTTTATTGTTATTATTATACTAGCCTGTTTTGTCCCATTGCTGGGCAAAGGCCTCTCTTCCCTCTTTCCATTTTTCTCTATTTAGTGCTATGGTGGGCCACTCCTTTTTATGGGCATCGAGTTCGTCTTTCCACCTCCTTCTAGGCCGCCCTTGTGGCCGTTTAACCGCCGGGACCCAGTCAGTGGTGGATTTCGCCCATAGCTCTTCTGGCATTCGGCAGACGTGTCCAGCCCAGTCCCACTTTAGCATGGCAGCCTTTTGAGTTACGTCAATGATCTGTGTTTTGGAGCGCAGTATTGAGTTCCTAATGCGATCTAGCAGCTTTACACCCAGTATGCTGCGCTCCATAGCTCGTTGGCAAACCGCGAGAGTGGACTTTTGCTCAATTGTCAAAGACCAAGTCGGAGTAGTATGTAAGTATGTTAAATGAATACGTCAGCTACTTCGTCATTTCAATGTCGTCGTAGCTTTTTCTTGCTTCGACCTCTACTGGCTTGATATAATACAATACAATAGTTTATTGATAACACCAAAGTTACGTCTTTCATTAGTTAAAACGTCACAAAAAATAATCACATAATAAAATGTAATAATTAAAATACGTTAATAATCTCTTATAAATATATAGATAGATTTACTCTTTCACAGTCGTGACGATCACAACAGAAAGATATACTTAAAACTAGTGTAACAATTGGCTTGAAATCGGTATCACTAGAAGCGGAGTAAACATAAATTGCATAGGTGTTTATTTTTCTTCTGTATATCTATAAATAAACGAGGAAGTGTCGATGCTTTATCGTTAAACGGTGCATTGCAACCTTGCATCATTGTAATGATATCGCAAACCACTTGATTGGGCCATTCTACAGTAAAAACTACATAAGATTGCTTTCAAAGTTATCTATAATAGTATCAAAAAGTAGTTATCAAATAGATGTAGTTTTTAATCAAACAATATCTATAATATTTACATATGTACAAAACTTAAAATAAATATTTAAACTATATACTAAAAACTACTTATTTACAATAAAATATATAAATAAAAAAAAAAAAAAAAAAAATATATTATATTCTAAGTAACAGTTATTTTTATTTATTATTTAACTAAAACGGCACAATACGCCAATTACATTAGTCAATTCAAAATAATAATAATTACTACAATACAAAGTCAATATAATTATACCAACTGAAATGCTTCAAGTCAATAGATCAATAAATACTGTCATCATTATTTAAATATACAAACATAGGTTATTGAAAATAACCATTCGTAAAACAATTAATTAATTAAAATAATAATAATCACACTGTGTGATCATATAACTTTGACTTTGACTTTGACTTTAAGTCACCATCATCATTCACAGTCACCTTACACGCTTTCTTCTCGCAGTACTCCAAACACACGGACATGATGCTCTTCCATTCACTCGGTCCTGGCACAGAATGAGTAATGGTACTACGTAGTCCTGGCCAGGAGAGAGTTAAAGGCGCTGAGAACATGACCCAACTAGGTACTAACTAAAACTAAACTAACTAACTACTAACAAATTATTTCTATGCCTTTAGTAGTTTTTCATAAATTTTAGCGTGATGTTGTCATACTTTTGTTTCATATATCGGGCTCTGTTTTCACTCCTTGAAAAATACCCTCGGAAGTTATTGAAAGTATACTCCTATCCTATCCTAGCAATTGACTTAATTAAACGTGAGTTCATTATTAAACGCGAATCGGGATCAAAAAACAAAACTATGTCTTTCGAAAATAACCTAAAGATAATACTAATTACTTATTAATCTTTTATCAGATAAACTGCAAATCAGAATGGCTCCGCGATGTCGTGACCTACGACAATTAAGTGGCGTCGTGGCGAGCCAGAGGTAGTGTGCAGCAAATGTGATGCACTTCCCGTCTCGAGCGGCCTTCAACCGGCGGCGCGGCAACTACGAATTCTCTGCTGGTGACAAATTTAATAAAGAATAGCACTGGAACTGCAATACATGTATTATTGGAAATACACGCATTGTAGTGGTAGGATATTGCAGAGTCCACCTGAGGAACTATCACACCTTTGCCGGTTAAAAGCATTACTGTGATTCGGCTTGAGGGACAATATTACCAGAGAAGTTACTGGGCAAGAAGGAATTTATCTAATATATCAGGGTGACGAGCGCAGTTCAGTGTGGCGAAGGATTTAGTTCGCAAGTTCAAAATTCTAGCACTGCTATTGTTGTGGGCAGGCGTGATGCTTTCCTACCATCAACGTCTCGCCAACACGCGATCATACATTTATCGCGAGGATCAGCAAAAGTCCCAGCAGTGGGCTAAGTAAGTATTTTAAGCGTAGCACTCGTGGAATAGCTAGACAAACGATTTTTGAATTTTGAATTTGATTACCAATGTTAAGCAACACGGATGGTCCGGATACTTCGGATGGGAGACCATGAGTGGTATTTACATCTTAGTGCTAGGGTCTGATGACACGTTAAATTGTTGGTCCCGGTTGTTTGTTATATATTTCTGTGACAAAAACCGGTGCTTCCTCGTAGTCAAACTATTTAGTCCAACTGGTTTGACCACTAGGAATGGTCTTCCATCGTGGTCAAACTATTAAAAACAACCTTTTGTCAATTTCAAAATGTGTACAACCGTTTTGAATAAAATAATAATCCCGATTAAGCTCATGTACGTAAAAGAAAAATAAATAGTTCTTGTCATATGACTGTACATACATAAAATGCATGCATACAGCGCAGCGTGCTGATGCAATATCAATTAAGTTTGACCACGAGGAAAGACCGTTCCTCGTGGTCAAACCAGTTGGACTAAATAGTTTGACTACGAGGAAGCACCCACAAAACCGTGGAGATAAAAGTGTTTTTCAACCCATTCTTTGGTATGTCAGAGCACGTACCGTGACATCCGTATCACGGTGCGACAAAGTTCAGTCGCGCAGCGTCGGCAGCTGGAATTAGGTTCAATTATGGTTTTAAGATGTCACAGTGCGGCTCCATTTTTTAGGTGACGTCTATTATTTTTCTTGCTCATCCTAAACACAGATTTGATCTGTTTCGATACAATCCTTTTGTTAATGTATAGTACCTAGGTTATGTGTAGTTAGATATTATTATGTATTTTCTTGTAATAAAGGCACTCGCGAAAAAGGAACTTTTTTATCTGCTTTTCGTTTTTATTGATTAATATTGGCAATGTGCATTGTGCCGTTTTAATTAATTAATTAAATATCAAATAATTTTGAGAGTGTACTCCTTGTGCCGTATGAAACAAAATACAAGCCATATTAAATTAAAAAAGCCATTTCCTAGCCTATCTAATTCTTTTATCAGGAATACGTTTTTTCTTAATGTAATTACTTATTATGTAGTAAATTCATCGTTCTTAGTAGATATTATCGTGGTATTTTTCCAAAGAACTCGAGGATTTATTAAATAGTTGTTTATTCAAGATAACATCGCCAACAAAAAATATAATTTTGTAAAGCGTTACGTAACTTTTTGTTTTCCATACAAAATACAAATTAACTTCATTTGTTTACGTCGGACAGTGACGAATTAAGGCAAAATGGCGTGCAAAAAATAAACAGCTTAACGGTTATTTTGTTTTGATTGACTATCAAGGACAAAATACTGAGTAATTATTAAGTACGTACGTATGAAAGCGGTTGTTATCATTCGTTTAGATAAATACTTGTGGTAGAACCTTTTCCATGTACAAAAAGGAATCTTTATCATAAAACCGGAGGGCAAACTGTAGCCTCACAATCCAAGTTATTCTATAAAAAATAGTAACATATTTTGCGCGTAAGTGTTTTGAAATGTAATTGAATGTGAAATACTGAAAAATAGGTGAGTAAAAATTTTGAAAAAGTGCAGTTTCAATTGTGTTAGTTCAATTAAGTTAAAAAAATTGACTAAAATGTGTTGTACATAAAGAATGTACCTAAACTAAACTATCTAAATGTCAACCAAAAATGATATTTAATTTTAAGACTACGTTGTTTTATTTTTTTATGCCCTAACAAGCAAGCAGACGGGTTGCCTGGTGGTAAGCAAAGAGTTAATTATATATATATCGTCCTCCTTGACGTGTCCGGCAATTGCGAACCTTGCTAGCTCTTGTGGCGTGCACGCAGGTGGCTGGCAAAACCAAATTTACTTTTAAAGGTCCTACTGCAAGGCGCACAGTGCAGTTGACCGTCTGCATTGTAGGTGTAAATATAGGAAGGCTTTTGACGGGTCTTAATGATAACGCGCTTCGCGTCGAGGTCTTGCAATCTGTTTATAAGGCAGTTATGAAAGAGTTAATTAGATTTCTTCTAAATCAACATATTCCATGCTCGACCTCGCTGTCGGTCACTTACAGTCGCTTACCATCTGATTCGATTGATTGATTTTCTGACTTGATGTCATGAGATTTCCTGCAGTTTTATTATAAAACACAATTCTACATCAGACGAAGCTTGTTATTTGTATCAGACAGTTATGTAATAACTGATATCGACAAACAAGTGTCAGGCATTATCACGTAAAGTAAATAAGTACTTACTTTCCTCAATCTAATTAGTACTGGGCTACTGGGGTTCTGTCGGGGATTATTGGCTGGAACGTGTATGTGTGTAGATCTACGGCCTTACAAAAAAACTTCTCAACCGTTAGTCGCTGCTTAAGATGCTCTGCCATCTTCTCTCTCACGTGAAGTGTAACATGCAAGAACAAGACAGAGAAGTTTAAACAGTGACTATGAGAATTGAGATTATTTTAGGTAAGGCTGCTAGTGTGTGGCTATAAGTATGAGCAAACGATTTTTAAAAATATGCTCATAGTTTGCACCACAGAAAAGCGAAAGCCCTACTTCTTAGGTAGAACGACTGTCAAAACAATGTTGTAAATCAATTGTATGGAAAACCGATGTCGCCAGTTTCACACTTATTTGTACAGAAACTAAGACGAAAAAATGGCAATAATTGGTCGCGCATTTGAAGTAAACGCTCGAAATGTAATTTTGCAACAGATTAAAATTGATCTAATTACGATGCAATGTGGTTTGGTTTCCTACGTGTCTATTTAAATTGGCTTATTGAGTATTCTCAGTTTAAAAACATGTATATTGGTAGAATTGTCATTAAGCGCATTTGCACTTAATGCCGGCTAGCGCGGCCCGTCACATTTCCGTTCTATTCACTTCTCTCTTTAGTGCTTTGCACATACAATTTTGTAGACACCTCTAGAATTTGACTGTAGATATTTAGCTAGAAGAGAGCTTATATAGAAAAGATTTTAAACCCAGTTTTAACTAACAATTTATGAGAAAAACGAAAGTACCTAAGTAATAAGTTGAAAGCATTTGAAAAACAAAACAAGTACAAATTTGATTACAAAATTTAACTGTAGGTTAAGTGTAAGGTTAGGTTACTAAATTATGATGGAAATCAGACACCTTACTTTAATAGCCACACATTAATTCATGTCCTGCGATATTTATTTATTTATTTATTTATTATAGACCAGAAGGAATGGGCCGAAAAGTGCAGTTTTTCTTTTTACAGGTACTAAAGCTGCAAAGACTTATTAGATATAATAGTATTCTAGAGTTTATTTTGGTCGGTTTATCAAATATCTAACGAGAGTGGCAGATAATATAAATAAACATAAACTGGAACATAGCCGAACCTTTTCAACCGACTTCAAAAAACGAGGTTCTCAATTCAACTGTATGTTTTTTTTTTGTATGTATGTTACGCGATCACTCCGCCAATTCTTGATTATTTTTTTGGTTTGGTAGGTAATACTTCAGAGGTGATCCTTTTTTTGGTTTGGTAGGTAATACTTCAGAGGTGATCCTTTTTTTGGTTTGGTAGGTAATACTTCAGAGGTGATCCTTTTTTTGGTTTTGTAGGTAATACTTCAGAGGTGGTCCCATATAATTTTTATCAAAATCGGTTCAGTAGTTTGGTTTATAAATCAAAATTACTAGAAAATATGAAGATGTCATCCAGGTATTCGAAGTTGAAGTCGGTTGTTTTTTTTTAAAGCGTATATTCTTTTCCATAAGTTCGTATTCCGCGGCTGTAAGGTGCGGTGACCAGCTTACGGCAATCCTGTTAGTTTTCAGCAGTAGGTACGGTGCTGATGTAACCTGCCGAAGGTTTTTACGTGGGATGATGAAGCCGAACTGCGTGAACTTTGTGGTTTGGAGATTAAAAATACGACGCGCTATTCATTATTATATCTTTTTAAGCATTAGAGTCTATTCAAAATATATCGCAGCATAGAACTTATCTCATTGCACCCTGCTCATTCTACTATCGAACGGCTAGGGAAAACCGATATTGTCTTAAGGTTGACGTATCGAAAACACGGTTTGATTCCCTTGAATTATGCTAACTGCTACTTATGGAAGCGCATTCCACTGAGCAGTGGAAAGCGCTCCCCGAGTGGGTCTTTGGGTCTTTTGGAGCGAGGATTTTTTTTCTTCTTACCTTGTTTTTCTTAGTAGGTTCTAAGCTATCTCTATTCCGAGTACCACTCAAATCCATTGCCTCTTACAGCGTAAAGGACAAAGCCGTAGCCAGGAATTCATTTCGGGAGGGGTCGAGCTCATTTTAGGGGTGGTCGAGCTCTGGATCAAAGACAACGGCCTTGGTAAAGGAATACATAGAAAAAAATTAAAATTTAAAGAGAGTAAATCAAATAGTATTGTAGGTAATTAATAAATACAAAAATATTATAATAATAGCATAATAAACAAAAAAATAATGCTGGTAGAAAATGCTTTAGCATTAAGTACTCCTTTTGTACATTAATGTATTTATGTGTGCAATAAAGAAATAAAAAATAAAAAAACATTCTGGTAAAATAAACGGTTCTTTAAGTGATGAACATCCACAAGGCGCTGCTAGTATTTAAAAAAATCTGTGCATCAAACCACAGGATAAAATTATAAATTCGCTACCATTGTCAAAACTTAACGATCTTGAGCTAACTCTATGTAACAAAACAAATGGTGCTACTGCTTTCTCTATTAATGCTGGTAAAGCCTAAATAAATGAACCTATTAATAACAACATTTCATTAGACTCTATTCTTGAAGGAGAGAGTCGTATACATCATGTTAATGTGTTACTACGAAGAAAGTTTAAGACTTTACATGATGGATTTTGAAATTGCTGCGCAAAATTCTTGCCAAAAACTTACTCTTCCAAACGAATTCCTACCGCATAATGTGGAAAATAGAAACGACTGACAATCTGGAAGCTAACATTTACATAGATTTATATTTTTTTAAATAAAACTATGAAAAATAATCTAAAATCTATCGAATCTTTGTTTTCAAATCACGCGTCTACTCGTAAAAAAGTTAGAGATGATGAATTATGCAAATGATACTTGTAAATGTAGATAAAAGGTTCATTTATAGATCTAAATGCATTTACAATATTTTTCTCATCAAACTGATTCAGTTTACTATTGAGGTGATATCAATACTTACGAATCTGAATAAATTTATCAATATGCGAGATCAGAGTTTAAATAATGGTTTTGTTCCCATTACTACTATGGTTTTGTTTACCTAATATATTTGCATTATTTAGCCAGCAAACCGGTTTCCCAAGGTCTAGGATGAGTGTTATCTACAAATATCACTCGCGGACCGAGTCATTGTTCTAATGCAGTTTACAGACGCATTCAAGCGTGCTTTCGACTCACGTAACGTTTAAATTCGCGTGTTTATGTTTATGATGAATACGAGCTGTAACTAGTGTCTTTAAACGTGTGCAGTTTGATAAGGACTTAACCTCCTTCAGCTTCAATTAATAATACGCGTCACCAATGTCATCTTATTTCCGAATGCCTTTGCCTTTCTCGTGCATCCCTCCGACATTATAAAAGGGAGGGCGTGCGGCGCGCGGCCGCAGTCTCCGCTACGCCGTCGACAAAGCCAGTCGATCGCAGATCGAACGCGCGCAGTGTAGTCACGTGTCTCGTATTATGGAGGGGGCACCGCAGACCGGCGTGCCTGAAGACGAGGGGATCGCGTCGGACCGGCGGCCGTCCAGCGACGACCACGCCGACCTCTCGGACTCCGCCTCCGAAGCGGGATCCAACGGCGGCGGCAAGGACTCGGGCTGCGAAGTCGCTGCCGAGGCCCAGGAGCCGCCGTACTCGCCCCCCGACGAAGAACTGGCCGCCAGGATCGTGGCCCAAGTCGAATTTTATTTCTCCGATGCCAACATCACGAAAGACGCCTTCCTGTTGAAGCACGTGCGGAGAAACAAAGAAGGCTACGTCTCTCTCAAATTGATATCGAGCTTCAAAAGAGTCAAGCACTTGACTAAAGACTGGAGAGTCGTCGCAGAAGCGCTGAAGAGGTCTACGAAATTGGAGATCAATGAACTGGGGACCAAGCTGCGCAGGATCGATCCCTTGCCCACGTATGATGAAACGACGCCTTCTAGGACTGTAGTGGCAGTCAGGATGCCGATAGACCGACCTTCGGTTGAAAACGTATCCAGGTTGTTCGCAGGGTGCGGTGAAATCGCTTTAATAAGGGTGCTGCGGCCCGGTAACCCCGTGCCGGCGGACGTTCGGCAGTTTCTCAACAAGAACCCTAGTTTGGTGAACTGTGTGTGTGCGTTGGTCGAGTTCACGGAGTCCGAATCCGCGAGGGAAGCGCTGCGGCTGCAGGGTCCCGAGGAAGAAGGTATGAAAGTGTACGAGCTGAACGGCGTGCCTCGTGAGCCTAAGAGAAAGACGGCAGTCCGGCGCCCGACGCCACGCCGCCACGAGTGTGAATACTCTTCCTGCTGCAGCGGATCCGAAGCCGAATACGACTACAGATACGCAACCCCGTTCTACAGGAGAAATTCCAGCGGATTCTTTGCGCCGCGCTCACCTGAAATACAAACCTGGGTGCCGCGAAGGACGTCGACTTGCAGTCACAGCTCTGCAGATTCTGGAGTTTCATTTTATTGCAATTCGAGGAGAGCTTCCCAAGTGAGCACAGGGAGTTCGAGCAGCGCCGAGGGGTGGCTGTCGAGGAGGCTGTCGGGGTGCTCGTTGTCGGGAACGGAGTGCGGCGGCGGCGGCAGGCGGATGTCGTGCGCGCCACGGTTCGAGCCACGCGCGCCCGCCGTGCCGGACGGCACGCGCGGCTTCCACGCGGCCGCGCGTCAACGCAGAATCTCAGATCTAGCGCTGTACTCGCGCTAGAAAGCGTCCGCCAACCGTGACACCTTTCTAACGTTGGATAACCGGCCACCTTTCACGTTGCGCGGTTTTTTAATCTATTTCGTACGAGGAAGCGGCTCGCGTGTGTTACGCTCGGTGGTCGCGATTTTTGAGTTTTCTTTTGTAAATTTGTGGCCTCTTGTCGCAGATCCTTTATTTGTACAGTTTCATGATTTGTGACAGGTCGCGGCAAGTTGTAGCGAATCTGGGCGATGCAGATTTTGGAGACTATATTAAAAACTATAGCAATAAGTACGATAATGTAAAAGTATAGTCATCGCTGATCGCTCTGTACCTGCCAAAAGTCAAACTATCGAAACGGTAGAGCGACATTTGGTCCGTTAACTAAGTTACCTTTTTTACGTTGATAGAATTGTGATCGATAAGCTCATTTAGGATAAGGCCACAGTCAGCTGTGTTTAGCATAATTTAATTCACATACTAGTAATTTATTAGTATTTATTTCGCGTATTTATTGAAGGCACGTGCGCATGGCGCGGGGGAGTTTTCGGTCCAGTTATGTCAGAGTTGTCAGCACAAAAAAACAGATGCAAAATCGACATGCATTGCGATTGTAGACTCATTTCCACCGAGTCGATTGGCGGAATTACGGACTGTGTTTTACGTAACAGTGCATTCTTTAAAGAGAATGCTTGTCTTACATACTTCCTACGTAGTAAAAGTATCCGTCATTCCGCTGGACTAATATCATTAACAGGCGCACGGTTACAGTTCGCGGCGACTGACTCATGCGTTAAAGAAAGAGTTTTTTCTTTCTTTTTTGATGTCGTCGGTCCATACGTCTGTTGGTAGTATAACCGTATATACCCGCTCCATGTTTGGGCGTAGCACCACTTTGTAAATTACGTTTAACATGTAAGTCAATTAAAGTAAGTCAGTCGCGCCATTTCATTTCTCATTAGTCTACTGTAAGAAAAGTTGTGATGTATGTGTTAGTTACGTTAATTTATTTTTAGTCAGAGGTTTAATTTTGCTTTAGCACAATATGTTTTGCTTACCTCTGTTGCCGATGATTATATTTTAGTTAATTATAAGTTTTTTCGAGTACGAGTTTGTTTTACTGACCTTGTTGTGGGAAAGTGACCTGACCCTGGTTCACCTTGACTAATCGGTTCGGTGCGACACGACGAATCGGAAGGTTTCGACAGATTTGTTTGTGAACTGGTTGCGCTTGCGGCTGTCACCGGCTACTGGAACTTATGCAGATCATTGTGTAGATTGTAGAGCAACTTTTTTAGTTAATGGTGAGAGAATATCAGGCGACAACGTAGCTAAACTAACCTAATCGCCAATGTCACCAATACTTGACAAGCGCTAGCAGGCCCTGCAACGACGTCAATAGTCCACAAAATTATGGCCTTAAAAAGATGCCTATGACAATTTCTGATTTTGATATTCCTGTTTTTATGGGCGATGTATTTGTGGCGTGGTAGTCAAAGGACAGAGGTGGAGGTTACAGATCAGACTATACATCTACTAACACTGTAAATACGAAAGTGCGTTTGTTGGTTTGTTTCCTTCATGAAGCAACAGATCATGATGAGTGTCATGATTTTTGGCATGAATATAGAATAGGGTCAAACGGTGATAATAAGCTACGTTCTATACATTAACAAATAGTTTCTGCAATGAGTAAGGGCCACTAGCTTTTCCCTAAGTTACCGGATTCACATATGCCATTGAGTTTCTCCTCCGGGCGCAAGCAGGTTTTGTCACGATGTTTCCCTTCACCTAAAAGCCAGTGGCTTAAGATTTTTAAGTAATAATCGAATTACTGGGCATGAAGAGATTATACAATATATTTTTACGATCTGTGTGACGAGCGCAGTGCAATGTAGTGCAGGATTTTGTTCGTAAGATCACAAATCTGGCACTGCTATTGTTATTGTTAACGTCTCGCTCGTATTCCATTGCATAAAATTTATCGAAACATACAACTTACAAGCCTGGTACTGAATTTTTTCTACGATCATAAATTCATAAATAAGTATGCAGTTTATGCACTCAGATAATCGATGTAGAGTGCATGAACTCGCTTAAAACCACTTTAGTACGAAAATGGAGTTACTATTGGTTTAAATCTATAATTACAGGCAGCCGTGAGAGTAAAGCTTATTTAATTTGATGTTAATCTACGCAACAGATGCTGTTTAGCAATGAGTGATTGATTTGAATGGATAGGAATAAATCTATTTGATTAATGAATTATTCGATTTCAATTATATAAACAAGATGTTTTATACTAAAGTAGAATGCAGATGTTAACAGAATCTTCCCTAAAGAGTAGGTAACGCCATGGAAATGCTTTTGGTGCTGCCATTGGCTTTAGAGGGCGGTGACGTCTAACCATCAGGAAAATCGCTTGAATGTTTAGTGTAAATCACCCTCATAAAAAAAACAAGCCGAAGTAGTTGTTTCTAAAAGTAGGTATTTATACAACGTGTAACAAAAAGGTGTAATTAATACTGAATGGTATGTATATAAAAATATTTCAGCTGTTCGAAAGAAAAAGTTCAATGACCTTGGACAAAATGGAACAGCTGATTTTTTCCTCGGCTTCAGGGTTGGCCCCATAGTCAAAGTTGTTCATAATGATGAACAGTGCGTACATAATTAAGTATATACTCTTCAGTATTATGACACATTTTTATTACACTTTCATCATCATCATCAGCCTTTTGTTGTGCAGTGCTGGACGTAAGAGCCGTCACTGAGCTCGGTTGACCGCTTTACGTAGATCGTCACTCCGACTGGCCGCAGGGTGTCCTACTACGTTTACCTAAACGCAATCTCCACTCTAGAAGTCGTCTTCTCCAACCGGGAACACTTTGTGTATCTGAAACCATCACATACATATCAGCCAGAAGAAGCCCACTGCTGGAAGAAGACCTTCCTCTTTATAGAGGGCGTTGCCATAATCCCCACGCCTTGCAGGTGGCTTGGGCATCGCAGACTGCTCACCACCGTTAACTGAAAGGACGCTGCTGCCCGTCCTCCGGTGGTTCTAGATGCAGTTTTAGGACATACTCAGGTCCATGAAACCGTCACATTCATAAATAACTAATGGTTTAAGAAAAACCTTTGTCACGATCGCGTTTATCGTAAGATCAGGAAAAACCTATTTTATGTGAAGCTAAAAAGCTTTTGTTCCCCGCAGCGGCACGTAAAATCGTATACTAACCAAGGGAGCAAGTAAAGAAACCTCAGATCTCATGTTTGTCACACTCGGCTGCGCCTCGGGAGACAATTGTACATGTGATCTCACACATTCTTCACTTTTGCTCCCTAGGAGAGTAATGTACGTACTACTTATATTTTTTTTTAAAGAATTATATTTAGAGTCTGGTAAGATTTTAGATATCTGGCTGGTTAAATGATCGAAGGCCACGATCCTTGAACGAATTTAGCTCTAATTGCCTTGCGTGCTCTTAAGAAGGAATGGTTAAATAGTTTTACATCATCATTACAAGCAGCTCTCGCCCCATCTTAGACCATATTAAGTAGGTAGGATATTATAGATTATTGTAGTAGTAGGACTCCATTGCAGGGTCCGCCTAGGGAAGTACCACACCTTTGCCAGTTATTCAAACGCCAAGCAGTAGTGTGCAAGCATTACTGTGTTCCGGTTTGAAGGGCAATGTTACCAGATAAATTACTGGGTATGAAGAGATTTAACATCTTATATCTCAGGGTGACGAGCGCAGTGCGGTGCGGCGCGGGATTGTGTTCGCAAGTTCTCAATTCTAGCACTGCTACTGTTATGGGCAGGCGTGACGCTTACCACCAGCCAAACGTCATTTTACTCCATAGCAAAAAAACTCTTATTAAAACTAAATAGTGGTTCACAGAACAGTTCTATTCATTTGAATAGAATGTGGTATAGTGGGTGTTTCCCGATAGATTCAATCTGGGTGTCTTCAAGTCGCGAATGAATCGTCTCCTATGGTGCACTAACATTAACTCTGACACTAGGGCTGGCCACTCAGCCTATACGAACTTACTTACTTACTTATATAGACCGCATCAGGAGGGATGATGGTCGAACGCAAGCCCATTATACAATTGAAAAAAACAGTTTTGTTAACTATTTACTCAATAAAAAATAACATAAAGCACTGGATAATAACGAGTAACGATTCGTCTGGCGGGTATATCGCCGTTATGTAACGCACGACGGTTATCCAACACGTTATTATAACGTTGAATTGGATCGAAGCTAATAGCTATTGTTGCAACCGCTAGTACTGTATTGCTTTGAATACCACAATGGACTCTATCATGTTTGTAATTGTAAATGTTGTAGCTCCTTATTATGAATACTAAACGACTTCTAGAGCTTCTGAAAATTACGCCAGTTCAGTTCTGTATTATACGGGATATGGATATTTACCGTCTATATGTTATGAAACGAGTTCCCGATAATTCGGCGCAGTTGCATGCACCACGTTCACACAACGTTCACAGGCAGACTGAAGCGTGCGGGTAGTTGTCGAATAACATAATCACGGTAATTATCCCTTACATAATTATAGAACTGTAATGAACAACCGAGATAGTTAATAAAAAGTAAAACAGTATTTTACGCCACTTCTATGATTTAACTTGATTCTATGTACAGTATAGTCGTAGTCTTTCACTTATAGGTAGGTACTGTTCAAAAAATATTTACGTACGAAAATTTTACTTTTCCCCTTGAAATAAACAAAATACAATAATGAAAATGATGCCATATTATTTAGAGCGCTTTATAATTTATCCTTTTTTTTTATTATTCTAGATATTAGTACCATAATCAACCAATTAATGACGGCTATTCCACTAACCCCCACAACGTATCCCCTCTGATGGGGAAATATTGATTTTTATTCCACCTACGAGTATAACCACTGGCAGGGGTTCACGCGAAGGGCGATTTGGTCATATCTATCTCGCTGGTCCAGTTGCAGATTGGTTACTTTGCGGATAAATAAATTTGGGTCTCATACGCCATTGAATTCCTCCTTGCGCGTACGCAAGTTTCCTCACGAAGTTTTCCTTCACCGATAAGCCAGTGGTGTACATAAACTCCAAAGAGCTAATTGGGCAGGGATTTGAACCCACGACGTAACAGGCTGATTATGCCATGCAGTGCAATATCTAATGATACGAAAGTTCGTATAGGCTGAGTGGTCGACTCAAGTGTTAGAGTAAATATGCAGCCTGACCTCTAACATGGCTCTGAAACTTCCTATGACGTGATTGAAGTTTGTTATCACGAACACTTAAAAAAAACATTTCTCGAATCTTAAATCCGTCACAGACGACGAAGATGCTATAATATTTTATGTTAAGATAAAATATAGCTCGCCATACAATTTTGAAATTATATATTATTCTCTTCGTCACTTGATCGTCATTTGTTTTGTATCAGTAGCGATATTGAAATATGTTCTCAGATAACATGAAATATTATATCATCTTCATCGTGTGTGGCGGCTTTTATTGTTTTTTTTTCTTTATTATAATGCAAAATAGATAAGCTAGTCCAAGGCAAGGTAAATATTTACTAATAATGAACACGTCAGTAGCGTGGGAACACTGCGTCTGTTACTCTAGTGACACGGTAACCGTGAAGAAATTCTCCATTTTATGTAAGAGAATGTTAGAATGGGTAATATTTTTTACTTCAAAGACCGACGTACCGTTACGTAATTCTAATACTTATTGCTAAAAAGTGTAAAAAGTAAGTACAGTCAGACGCAAAAGAAATTGAAACTAATATTTGATAGAGGCTTGTATTCACTCATCAGCCCGAAGATGTCCACTGCTGGACGAAGGCCTTCCCCTTAATAGGGTTACCATAATCCCCACGCTTGACAGGTGGCTTGGGGATCTCAGAGTGAAGAGGATGCTGCTGCCCGTCGTCCGGTGGTTCTGGTTGCAGACTTAATCCAGGTCCAAGTTTGTGGTAAAAAACGTGCTGAATTATGGGAGCGGGCCGAATTTCTTCCGTACGTGGACGAAGTCGCGGGCGACCTCTAGTATTTTATAATTAAGTGCAGTGGATTGATATATAAATAATATATCAATCAATAATACATTGATAAAATAAATAAAACTAAATATTCTTGATTCTTGACTTTTAAACAACATTAGAAAAGTTATAAATATGGTTTTCACAAAGGAAATTATTACAGGTGTCCAATTGCCATCGATAATCTTTATTATTAAAACTACAGACTGTCTATTATCGAAATTGGAGCACTTTAAACGCTTTGCTCTCATGCTTTTACCCGACCAGCCAAATGTTATTTAGTTAGTAGATGTACTCTAATGGCGTTTTCTGTTGTTGAATAATTAGTGGATTCGACAATTTAACGGTCTTCCGATCCAAGGATCTAACAACAAACCAAGAACAACAATTCCACAAACAACAAAGAATGGTGATGATGATGATGATTGATCTAGAACAATTGTAAATGCCTCTCGCGGTCAACCCACATAAAAACAAAATTAACATTAACATGATTGTAACATTCAAAATATTCAAAACATTAAACATTCATTAAGAACCGACTTTTAGTTTATTTTTAACTTACCCTTGTTTTTTGTAATCATAGTTTTGCAAGTTTTCACGATGAACAAAAAAAAAAACACATGGGCTTTTAGCTTTTCCGGCTGACTGTACTGCGAATTGTTTTTTGTTGTATATAAGCTTTGAGACGATCTTTTTGAGTTTTTTCTCCCGTGGGCGAAATAGGTCTATAACAGTAAACGTGGAGTCAGCTGATGAGCCTCCATTATGAAGTGATGATTACGCCTACGAGATTTCACTTGTTTCTAACAGAAACAGTCACGCAGCCAAATAAATTCATGAACTCGCTCTATCTCTTTGCATATGTATTTAAGGAGGTTATGTGTGTGTGCAAAAAACAACATTATATTCCCATATAGTTCTACATACGGTTTTCTGTAAAAGGTTTGTGATTAATTGTTGATGGTTCTTATAGATATTTGGGTAGAAGTAGTTTGGTTTATAAATCAATAATTACTAGAATAAATCAAAATAACTGGAAATATGAAGATGTCATCAGCAGGTAGCTGAATTTGAAGTCGGTATTTTTTTCTAAATGTATTTTTTTTTATAACTTTAAAAACTTTTTAAATCACTACTCTTTGAAGTTAATTGTCTTATTGCAGGGCGTAGATCTCTCTATATGTCTTCCCCAATCCAATCCAATCGTCTTTAATTAAACTTCTATACAGAATAGGCTAGATGACTGGTTTTTTATTGTCCTAATAATATCATGCTAGACAGAGAGGAGAAACAGCAAATCGTGATGTCACTTATCTGTACGCCATATAAATTATATTCTGGCAAGTGAGGCGTCACGTAATTTTTTGTTTTATGGGAAGGGACAGAATTGGCTCTACCAAAAACTTTAAACGCTTATATATCAGAACATTAATAACCGAATTTTATCAATAAACATACTATATGTACTTAAATTCTTCATCAAAGCCATTGGTTTCAACGATTTAAACATCAGTCATCTACCCTATTATGGTGTTATAGACCGTCCATCCGTTCATCCTTTCAGGGCTCTCAGCAGGTCTCGGACTATCTTTTAAGCAATCGTTCAAAATTTAATGGTTTTCGAGTAATTTAAACTTAGTGAAAAACTTACACTTTCACTGTTTTCTACCAAAAACATCTGATTTCTGAAAATACAGCTATGTCTGGACCGGTTTTTCATTCTTAATTCTCAGGAACCTTAATTAATAAATTTAATTATCTTCTATGCATAAAAACCTTCTCTAGTCCTGTGGCAAACTAAGATTCTCTGTAACGGAAATGCCATATTAAATACATACACGTTCGTTACACACTGATAACTGAATACAAACACCCACACATACAGAGCTGATATTCAAATACATTATTCAATCGCATGGCCCTGGAATCGATCCCGAGACCTACGCTATCACTATACTACCACAGAGCGACCGAGCTCGTTCTGCATTTAATTTAAGTATTTCTCCTTCAAATTATACATTTCCCCACACAAGTTACCACAAAGTTTCTTCTAAGGAAAAATAAATTTTATGAATCATCGTTTTTAGCATAACTCGTTAACGTCAAGCCAAAAACCCACAAAAATATGAAATAAACCAATTAGCTATAAATGCTGATGAACTGGCAAGTTAATCTAAAATGTTATCGTAGGAAAATCATTAGCAAAATATTTTGATCTAGAGATGAAAAGTATAAAGTTTAGCCGGACGGACGGAGAGACTGTTGATAATCTTGCCGGATTCTATGCGACCGTGACTTTTTAATCAAAGTCGTGTTAGTATTGCAATGGAGCACTTTTAAACCAATTTTAACCACCTACATCGTCTAGCCTCCAATAATTTAATAACGGTTTTCTACTTTTATCTTTAACTTTAGCTATTTTGCTAATCGGTGACTGATGTGGTCGCCATGAAAGTGAAAGATGAACATCCGCCTCTGTTTGCGTCGAAGGTTAATAAAAAACATCATCAGTTTCCGTACAGTATAGAATCACGGTTATAAGATTATTTAAGGAGTGTTACCGTGATTATATTGTGAAACAAGCCCCCGTACCGCACAATGAACACTCGTAGTATAAAGCAGTGAAAATTTAACATAATACTTAGTATTATAAGCCGTCGTCGTCGTCAGCCATAAGACGTCCACTGCAGGACGAAGGCCTCCCAATAGAGGGGTGTTGCCATAATCCCCACGCTTGGCAGGCGGCTTGGGGATCGCAGAATGGTCACCACCGTTAACCAAGAGGACGCTGCTGCCCGTCCTCCGGTGGGTCTGGTTGCAGTTTAAAGACATACCCAGGTCCCAGGTCCAGGTCAGTATAATAAGTATTCTGTCAAATTTTATTCTGTTCGATTTTCTCTGCCGACGAAGTAGCCTATATGCTATTTCGGGAAATAATCTCCATTCCAAATTCATTAAGCTGCTTTGGCGTGAAGAGGTAACAAACATATCGTCCAATTTTCGCATTGAGATTTTTTTTTTTTTTTTGTGATTATGTAGTACCTAATATTATCTGTTAGCAGAATATGCCGAAACCATGCCGGATCTCCACATCTCTACGAGCATATCCTGACTTCCGTTCCGGCAACCTCGCTGTACTCTTGACCTTCGGCCTGCGCACGAGTTCCGAGGATGGTTCAAGCTGTCATACAACATAATATGTATAAAGTATAGGTTGTACTTACGATAACATTTACTTGTAACTCTTTATCATAATGTGGTAAATGTCAGGGTTGTATTTACAAGTCGCAGTTATATTATGTAAGTATATTATCTATTTTTTATATTAAGAGGGGAAAACAATATCTTTACTAAACCATAGCAAGGCAGATTAGAAAGGATTACAATCTTCTTAATTATTAATCTCACTAGTATTTAGTAAGTAGGTATTGTAGTATTATCTTTGGTAAAACCTAGTATAGTAATGTATTCATTAAACTCATTCATATTGTGTGCAAATCTATATAGATAAAAATCAATTGCTGTTCGTTTGTCTCGCTAAAACTCTAGAACGCCTGGACCGATTTGGCTAATTTTGATCTTGAAATAATTAGAAGTTCTTGAAGAATCTTGAAATAAGTTCGGGGAAGGTTTAAAAGGTAAGAACACGGCTGGATCGATTTGGATGAAATTTGGTGTTTCTGGTGCGGGTCATAGTAGCGAGGCCGAAGGCTGAGCTCAACGCGTACGAAGTAGCGGGTACCAGCTAGTATCTTTTTAGAATTTTTATCTTAACCTCGCTAGGATTTATTTATGCAACTCACTCCCAATATATTTTCTAACATTCTTAATTTGATACGTAACAAACAATTTTCATCGACTATAAACAGTTATAAACAGTCGTTGTTCATCGGATCCTCTACTAATATATTTTCTATAATTTCTATGTAGTTTAGGGATGTCTAAGATAAGTGAAATTTGTATTAAAACTCACGCATACCGATCTGTGGTTCTGAGAAACATTAAAGTCCATAAATGCGTTTTCTCAGCTCACAAATCAGCTTAACGCTCGTGCGTGTGCGTGCCTACGTTACTAACTACTCGAGTTCTTTATATACACTCACTATGAACAAATCGAGTATATTATTAACAGAGAGATATAACTATCGTCACATCTGTTGGCGTATTCTATTTTTGTCGTATAGTAGAGCTTGGAAAGTAGGTACAAGAATAGCAAGCCTTTGCCAGACATTCTTGATCAGTCTATGTAATCTTTTTACGCATGTTTTCTAAGCAAATGAGTGACGAGACAAGCAAGACGTTGGTCTGGTGGTAAGCATCACGCCTGCCCATAACAGTAGCAGTGCTAGAATTGCGAATTTGCGAACAAAATCCTGCGCCGCACTGCACTGCGCTCGTCACCCTTAGTATAAATGTCGAATCCTTTCATGCTAAGTAATTTCTTCGGTAACGTTGGTATTCAAACAGTAGTACAGTCATGTTTGCACACTATTGCTTGGCGATCGATTAACTGGTAAAGATAAAGTACCACTTCCCCAGGCGGACTCCACAATAGAGATTACAGTCCTACCAGTACAATGGTAATAATAATAAATAATAAGAGAAGGACAAGCTCAGCAAGTACCTTGACTTGGCCTTCGAGATAACCGCCATGTGCCTTGACCAATACCTACCTCAAGAGGCTCTCGCTAGACGGTTGTGTCAAGAGTCAGATACAAAAGGCAGTGATCCTTGACACGGCACGCATTTTCAGAAGGTTCCTCACTATGCAGCCCTAACCACCGGCAGCTTGAGCCCTGCCCCGCTGCTGATGGCGCTCTAGTTATAAAATTAAGTTTTTATAATATTAATAATTTTTATATTTGTTTTTTTGTTTTTACACAAACTTGAGTTGACACACTTGAGTCACGCAACGGGCAATGGAGAGAGCTATGCTCAGAGTTACTTTGCGCGATAGAATCCGGAACGAGGATATTCGCCAAAGAACCAAAGTTACCGACATAGCTCGCAAGGTTTGCAAGTTGAAGTGGCAATGGGCAGGCCACATCGCTCGAAGAACTGACAACCGATGGGGAAGAAAGGTTTTGCGCGGGCAACCGGTGAATGCAAATGGCAGGTTGTCGTACAGTGTGGCGGTCTAAGGGGGAGGCCTTCGTTCAGCAGTGGACGTCTCCGAGCTGACGATGACACAAAAAAAATATGAAATCAAATAAATATGTGAATAAATAATAATAATAGATGGTCTTTCAGATGATAAGCGTAGATTTTAAAGCAAGTCTTTTATAGCTGTTCGTCTGCACATGTTCTATTCGTTGCTACCTTTATTTCGCCGGCTGCAGACGGCGTGCGTCGACATACTAATTTCACTTCCGGCGCGTTATCCTGCGTTCGACATTGGCAGGTTTTCCTTTCGCGAACCTTCGGAGGCATCGGGATGAGCGGAGAATATTGTAGACAAGCTGTGATGACTTATCAGGGGTACTTACATTCATAAGTCTAGAATAAATAAAGTTCAAGTTATCATCTGTGGCATCGATTAACGTTTACGGGTCTTTTACCGAACATTAATCTAAATCTAAATAGCTTCAAACTTTCGACCTTATCCTTAAAATGCTAATACAACGTGACACAAAAAGGTGTGATAATACTGAAGGGTATGTATGTATGTATGTATGTATGGGTACATTTTTCTATGGAACAGCAGTTTTTCTCTCGATTTTAGGGATGGCTAACAGTAAAAGTTGTTCATAATGCTTACACACATCATCATCATCGGCCCAGAGACGTCCACTGCTGAACGAAGGCCTCACCCTTAGACCACCACACTGTACGACAACCTGTCATAATCACGCATCCACCGGTTGCTCGCGACTTTTACAATGTCGTCGGTCCACCTAGTGAGTGGCCTACCTACGCTGCGTCTACCGGTTCGCGGTTGCCACTCAAGAACCTTTCTACTCCATCGGTTATCAGTTCTTCGAGTGGCCTGCCCATTGCCACTTCAACTTGTAAACCCTGCGAGCTATGTCGGTAACTTTGGTTCTTTGGCGAATATCCTCGTTCCGGATTTTATCGTGCAAAGTTTTATTACACACATAGGTACCCTTCAGTATTATTATACCTTTTTGTTTCACGTTGTATACAACGTGCAACGTACTTTTAAGTAATTACGTGTAATTGTTAGGTTCCTATAGGTTATAGATCTACTTCTAAACTCTAAAGAGATCAATCGATACCAAACCAATCGCTAACACCCAATGTTTGTGTGAGGCTAGTTACGTCAGAGTTCGATGCACTACGCGCGTCCGCCGGCTGCGCCCGCCTGTAGGTACCTACAACATGTTTTTTGCACCGAAACTAGGTCAGGTTGTACACGTATTGATGTTTTTTTGTTGTTAAAGAAATTCAATAGTATAGATGTAATATGGTACACTTAAGGGCAAGTATTGTGGAGAATAAGTGGATTATTTTTAAGACGACATTTTTCTTCGTTTTTTAACTGTGTAAACAAATGTGGGAAGTCGGTTTACATCTTAACACCAGCGCAGCGTCTAGCTATAATTATAGTAACTAGGTTTCCTAAGCTTTTTTATGCAGCTCAAGGCAGCGACAATGATAAAATGAATGGACGGGAAATAGGGGCACGGATTTTGAAGACTATATGTTGAGCGCCGGCTCTCGTCTCGCGTCAGTCATACTCTGTCTTTGCGACATGCGAGCCGTACGATACGACAATACTAACTTCTAATACATGTACATGTGTTCTCTTTTTGTCATGCAGTAATTAGATACGCTATCTCTATTTTCTGGCAAATGTAAACTGCATACTTTTAGCTAGATAAGCTTGATTGTGTTGACTTGTTAATTTTGAACGATTTGCAGGCGCTGGGCCCGTCCAGTGGCGGATTTACCAACAGGCTGAGTAGGCTGGAGCCTAGGGCGGCAGATTTCAGGGGCGGCAAAATTAGTTTTTTTTTTAAATTAAAATAATAGCTAAGTATTTCTTCTGCAATCTTAACATTAAGTCGGTGGGTTACAAAAATAATCTAGGAACTGAAACATCGATCCCCTGGTTCACAATCGTACAAATTATAGGAAAAGGGACAATTATTGCACAATTTCATTAACAACAAAAAAATAACATTAATATTATGATTGTGATAGTTCACGCCGATACATGAACCCTCATGATAGAGGGAATTGTAGAGGTCGAAAGGCGGCAAAATTTGAATGGCCTGCTGGCGGCAAATGTGTAAATCCGCCACTGGGCCCGTCCATTCCATTATCACTGTCGTTGGCTCAAGGGCGGTACAGCTTACTCGAGTCTAGGTCTAGGCTCCAATTCGATAACATTACCTAATAAAATCGACCTAGGTATAAAGAAATATACGTCAAAATATTTTTAATCAAATAACATGAAACGTTTTGCAGCGCGACAGATTGGACATCTGGGTCATTTTCAGATCGCTGAAATAAACGAGTCCGGGCCGAACACCTTTAGCAAGTAAATGAGTTTTTGACCACTTGTTTTTTTTCTTTTATGATAGTATTAATGATCAAATTATTAGGAGGGGCATTTATGTTTTTTTTATAGTTAATGGGGCTTCGGACATGTTCCATGACGCCGTGGGCTAGTTGCGAAACCTCCACATATGTGAGGGGGTTCTATCGATATCGATAGAGCATAACTATGCGATGAATATTTTAGCCCTGTAGTTTCCGTTTCCAAGATATTGGCTAATGAAAATGCACCTATTTGTTTGAAATCATATTTTTCGAAAACCATTATCTCGAAAACGGTAAACGCATTATCTCGTAAACGCATGTTCTATAAATTTGCAAAGATTTCATCTTCCGCCGCGAGTAAAAATTTGATTTCGATTCGACCAAACAAGTGTATTTTCACTGGCCAATATCGCGAAAACGGAATCTATTACTGGGTTAGTTTTAGAACATATAGTTTAGGAATCGCATTTTTATGCTCTATCGATTTGCAAAGGTTTCATCTTCCGCTGCGAGTAAAAATAATGATTTCTACCATAATATAATGAAATACCGGTTTGTGGCGAAAAACTATTTTGTACTGTTTAAATTTGTTATGAGTTTATATTGTCTTGTCTTGTGTACAAAATGTGTTTTTTCTACAAATAAAATATTGTCTATTGTCTAAATAAGTGCATTTTTATTGGCCAATATCTGGGAAACGATAACGTTTACTGGATTAGTGTTAGAAAATTCAGGAATGGCATTTTTATGCTCTATCGATTTGGAAAGGTTTCATCTTCATAAATAAAAATACACACAAAAAATCACTAGGCCAAAATATCACGTAAGTATTAACTTAGCTTACAAAAATAAAAACCGCTGAAATGTTGATCTCGGTGCCGCGTCCGTCATTTTGCGGTGGAAATTATTTTCTTTTTTTCTCTAAAACATGGCTATTTCGACATCTTTTACTACGGACTTCTTTATTGTATTGTATTGTAGTATGAGGCTAACCCCGAAATCACGTAAAAAAAATGATGTTCGGATCTGGAGGCCGTTATTTCTCACATTGAAGTCTAGGTCTGGAGGAGAATCCTTCTATAAATGCGAAAGTTTCCGTGCAGTTTTGAGGCTCGTTCACACTTGTTTCGTTTTGGTACTGTTCTTTCCGGCCTCAGAGAACTTTCAAGTTCTTCTTTTTTTTTAATACTTTCAAGTGACGAGACGAGCAAGACGTTCACCTGGTGGTAAGCGTCACGCCTGCCACTACACTGCCACACAAACCTGCGCCGCACTGCACTGCGCTCGATCTCTTCATACCCAGTAATTTCACTGGTAACATAGCCCTTCAAACCGGAACACAGTAATGCTTGCACACTACTGCTTGGCGGTTGATTAACTGGCAAAAGTGTGTTACTTCCCCAGGCGGACTCTGCAGTAGAGTCCTACCATTACAGAAGTTCTGCTTTCGACCTCTTATGTTCTCTTTTCCTGAGGCTATTTTCTATCATCAGCAGCCTGTCATTCGCGCATTTCATTTTTGTTTGGTAAATCATGCTTCAGATGTGGTGATGATTTTTAAATCAAAATAACTGGAAAATTTCTGGATGTCAATACAATACAATTTTTTACAATACAATTTTTTCAAGGAAGGATTTCCCGTCTAACATTTCGCTGAATACAATAAAGGCTTAGGACATTTCCCATAGGCAGATGGCCTATAGTGATACAAACTTCCCATACTATCTTGTAGGAACTAGGCCAAAATGTCAGATGCCTTTATTGATAACATCAAAGTTTTCCGAGAGTTTTGGCGGGAACACGGAAAAATCATGTCGTTGCATTCTATTATTTTCCTATACATCTGTTTTATCACGAATTTATGATAAAATATGGTGGTGTTTTATTAATTGAGTGTTGAATTACATGCAGGAGTGTGGGCAAGTGATATAATGTGGTGAAACATGTCTTTTCGTGTTGTTTTCAAAACTTCGTAGAAACTCATAGTAAAGCGCCACAACTTTACTAGGGCGTGACTTGGACTCGACTATGACTGGTTTCGTGTTACTGACTGTGATATAATGTCACATTTGACTTGATTTTAATAAAAGAAACTTGAAAATTCATAAACTTGACACTGGCAGAATGCGCAAGGTGCGATGCCAATAACAAAGAAGAAAAAAACATCAAAGTTACACGTCAAAGTTATATGATTGTCCTAAAGTCGGTTGTTTTTTTTAGCATATTCTTTTACTAAATATATTAGATATTGGGGGGGACATTTATTACACACAGCGCCATCTAGCCCCATACTAAGCAAAGCTTGTATTATGGAAACCAGATAGCTGATAGAATACTTATATACAATATATTTTTTCGTAAATATTTACTTATAATACGTACTACACCCAGACACAGAACAAACATACTTGAAGGATCTAGCTCTTGGGTACTTAATCAAAGAGTGAACACTTAATTATTAATGTATTTAAACCCCAGACAGCGTAGCATACAATATTTCCAAGTCTACGTAAAAGATAGTTTAGGAAAAGGCAGTTTCCTCCGAGGTCCGGCAGGGGCGTTTTTCGTATTCGCAAATGATGTATAGGCTCTAAGATTATATAAATCTTTCTGTCATTAGAGCTAGCTCCTGTGGCCGCAGTGTTACATGCGCCACAAACGATCAACTTGGCCTTAATGCGGTTTTGTTTCGGTACAATTTTACATAACATTACTTTCACTGGTGTCTGCTATCGCCAAAGCGTTCAGACTTAGGTCCTTTTAACAGTGCTACTAGCTCAGAACTTAACTAAATATAACACTATTTCCTTATGTTTAAGGAAGATCAAGTAACAGTCAACAGTATTACCTACTGTAGGTATAGCATATTTTCTAAATAAATTATCATAACAGATCGCATAATTATGGCAGTAAATAAGAAAACGCTTCATTTATGCGACTTTTGCGACATGCAGCGGGCACGGCTCAAGCTGCTGGGAAAGTTTCTACATAGCTAGGGCTCCAAGCTCCAAGTGAGGAACCTCTTGTGATATATTTATTATTATTTATTTATGTATTATCAATTTATTACCTGAGATAAAGCCTCTTCCGTGCTATTGCCGTCCCTTATTGGCTGAAGTGATGCTGTTTTGGCTTCATCTTCTTCACAGCCTTCTCTCGCTCTCATTTTTCTTGCTTTTTTTTAAGACAAAAAAAGCTTGTTAATTGTAAAGCTTCTACGCAATTAAACTTATATTATTGTTTTCACCATCACCAAGTCAAAATCCCTTGAACTTTTTCAACCTAGTTCAAAATACAATACTACCATCTATCGTCAAGTAGCGAGACGACGTTCAACTTGGTTCAATCTGATTACGACGCGACGCTTCGTTGAATCTTTGGGTTCAACGTTTTAAACTTTAGTACAACATTTTAGTTCAGTAAAATGATTGTAGATAGCGCTTAGTTACAATACTTGGCAAAATGTGTTGGTGTTGTAACACCTTTCGGGTAAAATTGTAGATTGTTTACCAAGGAAGAAAACATTTTTTTAAGGCGAGAGTGTTTCTTTGAATCCAGGGCGTAGCGAAGGATTCAAAGTACTCGACTTTAAAATAGTGTTGATCCCGAGGTGGACACTCTACTTTTTATCACCATATTCACCATATTCTTTTTATCACCGTAATATTGTATATTCACTATTCAGCGCCGTCTATCGTAAATAAATGTAACTTCAGTAAAATTATATCAGTATTTGCTGCGTTCCGTAATGCGCCAAATGTGATAATATCGCGAATCCGACCAAATGTAATAGTCACAAAATATAACGGCTTTGATGTAATTGAGTAATACTTCTGACTTTGGTCGGATTCGCGATATTATCACTTTTAGCGCATTACGGAACGCAGCAATTGTAATAAAGGCCACAGTTAACAATTTTAAGCCTTCGAGCATATACCATTGAAGGTGGAAAGCCAAGGCATAGGCCCTTCTGCCAAACAAATAGTCACTGACCATAAATCCGTTTTTTGGCAATGGACCTTTCGTTTTTGTGTATGTTGTGAGTTTCTTTTAGTGTGCAATCATACTAACCAAACTACCAATCATACTATGAATTCGTTTTAATTAGTATGAAAGTTTACTTGTCAGTATGCAATATCCATCTAAAAACTGGCAGAAAAATATGTAGGTAGGCAGATTATTCCCATTGGCACCTTCAAAGCTAAAATTATTATTATGCTCGAAACCTAAACCTATGGAGGGTGGAGGTATAGAGTACTGTCTCAAAACACAAGTTATAAAAAAACACTAGGCGCACTTCAATTCGTCTACAATTACTGCTACATTCATAACATACCACCCTTTAGTTACGCTAGCACCATTCTGGAGATGTTAGGTCTGGTTTTACTGCATAAAGCTGGACAGTTTATCTTGGCTCCATTGAGCTAATATCTATAGAGTCCCAAACGTGCAAAAAAAAGTGTCCGCGCCAAAACTCGTCGCACGCTATGCAGTGCGCTGACAACGACTTGAACTACGATAAGACACAAGCGCTCAAGCATACATTGAACACTATACAAGCGACATAACATCTAAATTCGAACATTTGTGAACTATATATAATGCACATACCTATAGGTATGTACAAAGGCACTGGGACGTTTTTTGACTGTTTTCGCTTAGAGTTTGAGAGGTGACTCTTTAGATATTAGCTCAATGCTTGGCTCCCCTATAAAACAGTGTTCCTTACCTCTACCCACCATATCTAGAACCACTGAAGAGCTAGAGTAGGGTCTTCGCTTTTCTTGTCTAGAACGAAAGGAAACACCAAAAAGACTCTGACAAATAAGGGAAATAATCAAATATCCTGGCAACATCATGTAGCTCTTTAGTCTATGCCTACATCACGGCGCTTGTGACAGCTCCCAAATCGCGAATATAAATTGAAAAGTATGAAAATATAATATTTTCATTAGATAAATGACTGCTGGGAAGGAAACGATGGGGTGAGTAAATTTCTAAATTATTTACTCTAATTATTGTGTACAAGCTCAGCCTTGTCCGACGACGGGAGCCCGAGAAAACTGAGTTTAAAGACGGCGGTAATTTAGGGAGGGGATGCAATTTGCCAATGCGAAGGGATATTTTTAAAGTTTTCCTCTCAGAGCCCTTATTTTACACCTCCGGAAAGTCTTCATCCCATCTGCAGATTCAAACTCACTATTTATTCGCGTTTAAAATCGAACTATTGATGATATTTCGCAAGTGAAGGAACTAATTAATCGGTAGAGCATTGCACATCGATTGCACCCGATTGAGCGCTTTTACCGCGGTAAGGTCGTCGGGCTTTGTCCTGCTATTATTACGGCTATAAATTTCACAGTTGAATGACTCCTTGCGACGTATGTGCGCCTGGTGCCCTTGAATGTAAATACACGTTTGTACACAGGGTATCCATTTATATTCTTCTATGTAAATGGGTGGTACTTATCTCTTTTTAGTCTTTCATTGAAAAAAATGTGTGGATTAATTGCATCAAAACTGTTTTAAAATAAAATACACAAGGCTAGAATTCACTGAAGTGACACATTTTATGGGGCTGGGTAATATTTACTGTAATACTATTTGAGTTAACATAACATTTAATTTATAATCCCACATAAGCTCCAAATCTTCCTGGAGAAAGGTCTTTCATATGCTGCATAAATAAAATGTTATAAGACCTGTCCTAATTTTCAACTCGAGCTATGTATTTGAAAAATATATTGAGATCATTCCCTTCTTTTGGGAGATAAAAGCCTGATTGATTCATGTTACTGAGGTTTTGGCGTGGTGAAAAAACTATAGTAAGCTTTGGATAAACTAATTCATGCTTGATCTTCCCTCTATCATGCTACTTGCTTAGGCTGAAGACCAGCTAGACCGTAGTCTGGCCCACAACACGTAAGATAAATCAATAAGTTAAACTTATATTCTTTGGTGTTATTACTACAAAATAAAATATAAATAACTGGGGTTCATATTTTGCCAAATGTCACAACTGCATACATGCAAGCCATGCTTAGGTACTTAATATAAGCTTAGGGCATTTCCAAAGTATAGAGTAAATAGGTACCTTCTAGGTAAGCATGCTTTAGGTGGTAGCCTAGATAGCCCAATATGCAGGGTTTGGTCAAATGGAAACCTATTTTAAGTTAAAAATAAAATACCTACTGCTCTTGCTTTAATAGGCTGGTCTAGGGTGATATTGAAGTTTTCAGAGTCCCCAAGACTTCATGCCTTATGGCCTATAAAATATAATAAAAACCGTTTTATTTGTTATTCGTAGTTTTACATAAATAATGATTCACACTTTATAAAATGTCTTCTGTCGTCAGTATCTTAAGCTTTTGGTATAGGCCTCCTCCAAGTGTCTACATAAGGTTGAGTGATGTACATAATAGAGAATAAGCATGTGTTTCAATTTAAAAAAAAATAGGATAATTGATTAGTTTAACTTAATCTGATGCATATGTCGAAAAAATAATTGAAATCGGCTGGTAAAGTTCTGAAATATAAGTGTTCAAAGTATTTAGGAGGAAGTATCTGCCCTTTCTAGCAAAACACGTGCTAGTATATAATTTGTTTGGAATCGTGGATTTTGATGTCATAAACCTAGTATAGTGCCCTCCCTGTCTAACACGAAACTAAAATATTTATAACTTTGTTATTTGTGCACATATTCAAATTTTACTTTCGATGATTTGTTTTGTTGCCAGTCAGCTTTTTTGTGAGTCAATAAAAAAACATATACATATTCCCTATTATCACAGCACCATTAATCCCCAAACTAAGCAAAACTTGTATTATGGGAACCAGATAACTGATATAATACTTATATACATACTTATAATACATAGAATACCCAGACACAAAACAAACATTTATGTTCATCACAGGTGAGAATCAAGCCCAGACCATACAGCAAGTGTCTTCCAAGGTCAACTGAATGTATCTATTAAGAAAAATATTTTTAAAAGCCATAACGCTCCATGTCCAATATGTTGTCTCCCAGCAGCGTATAGTAAACAGTGTAACCTTCACAGCTGCGAGAATAATTCTCACGTATTGAATGAATGAAACGATTTGTTTACATTCTACATTGTTATGAAATCTGCTCAAAACCATTAGACTTGTTTCCGCACTAAGATACTGGGGCAATATGCTACATATTATTTACACTATAGACCTGGACTTAAGTAAGTTCTGAAACTGCATCCAGAATCAGCGCAAGATGGGCAGCAGCATCCTCTCGGTTAACGGTGGTGAGCATTCTACGATCCCCAAGCCACCTGCCAAGATTTTAACCGTCTCCCCAATTAGAGGGAGGCCTTTGTTAGCAGTGGGCGTCTTCAGCTGATGATGACCCTAAAGATAGGCCAAATCTAAAGTACTAAAGGCCGATGCTGTATAAAAAAAAACTATATGTAAAAAACTAAACTAATGTGGTTAAGCAACTGCCATACTAGTCCAGTTGTAGTAGTGGAGTATAAATGGGATCATTACTAGTTTTTATTCTTATAACATTCTTTAAATATGGGTACATTAGTGTACACTACTAAATTTCAAACAGGGTTCCTAATACTGAGGATACCATGAAACACACAAATACATTAAAAAAAAACTATCACTTAACCCCAGAGCAGATATACGAAATTCATCTTTAGAACATCTGATCGGCCAGGAATCGAACTGCTGAATTCTGACGCCAAAGGCAATCATGGTGCCAATAAACCATAGGCATCCTATTAATTATTTTAAATGTATTTAAAAAGTTACACAAATTGTTCATCTCAGAAATAGACAGATTTAATTTTGTCATTGTTATGAAACTCGCACAAATCTACTAGCGACAGTGATAATGGAATGGACGGGCCCAGCGCTTGCAAATCGTTCAAAATTAACAAGTCAACACAATCAAGCATACCTAGCTAAAAGTATGCATATTAAATTTGCCAGAAAATAGAGATAGCGAATCTAATTACTGCATGACAAAAAGAGAACACATGTACATGTATTAGAAGTTTGTATTGTCGTATCGTACGGCTCGCATGTCGCAAAGAATAGCCGGCGCTCAACATGTCTTCAAAATCCGTGCGCTTATTTCCCGTCCATTCATTTTATCATTGTCGCTGGTAGTATAAGTATTTGTGTAGTTCTGACAATCCAAAGTACAGTGTACGCATCTTATCTATAACCTACATAGCAATGCAAGCAAAACTTAGTAACGTATTATGACAGATGTCATTTTATTTATCCTACTTATTTCTAAGTCAGTAACCTACCTATCTATCTAGGAGATAAAGCCATAAATACCTATGTTGATGCTGCAAAACTTTGCAATACATCAAAGAGCATAATATTAAAATGACACACAACCACTTCACTCCACTATCTTATCATAACTGTCACTTTGATATTGATTATGTTATCAACTTACCTTTATCAACAGCAAAATTATACTATTAGCAACTTTATCTTAAGGCAATTAGTGCTATAATGTATAAGGAAAAAATGACAATGTATTTATAGGTGACCAATAGAACTGTCCCGAAAATTATGTGGTTTTGTAAACAGGTTGTGTTGAAGTGTTTTCAGTGATTTAACTGATCAAAATGGAGTTGCATAGTGATGAAATTAAGTTAATTCGCCTTTTTCAACTGATTAGTGATGAAATTATGTGAGTTTACCTTTAATGACACCGATGATTTTCTATGTGGATGTAGAATTGTATCTACAACTACATAGAAATCCTTTGTAGTTTTATTGCAAATGTACTTCTGAAGAATTGTTTCTATAGTATGAAGGAGTTCATGGATTTTTCAAATAGGTAACAATAAAGATTACATTAATTCAATTGAACCTATACATTAAATTAAAATTTTAAAATTTGCACGTCTGCTTGCAGACTGAATACTGTGTTCCGGCAAATATTTAATTAAGATCTCTATTGTACCGTATTCTTGCAAATAAATGATTTGATTTGTATTAAACTAAGAAATTTAGTTCGATTGTTGATTTATCTTTTTTTTAAACATATTTTAGAACTCCACAACTGTTGTGAAGATAATAAAGATCAAATGCAGAGGACTTTCATAATTTTGTAATTTATCATACAATTCAATTCTGTTGCAATAGATAACTTACTAGTTTGAGAAATGCATCATATCTATCTTGTTATTTAATGCAACTATAGTACCTAAATACTGCTATTATACAAAGTTATCCACTTATGAATCATATGGTACACATACAACGGCTTTATTAAGACCCTAGCCCTATAGTTTCCTGTTTATTTATGCTGATTGCTACTAGTTAGGGTCCATAATAGCGATTCCTTTTTGTCTAAAGCTAGTTGCGCCGCGTGGTTTCACCCGCATATATAGTCCTTCAGGAATTATAGGTACATATATTGAGATTTAAAAAAATCCCATGTTATGTCCCAGCCCATAGCCTGTTGTTACTGCGAAAGTGAACTAACGAAACTAATAAACACTTCAAATAATTTTTTTTGACTTCTGTACTTCAAAAGAAAAAGAGGAACCCTTATAGGATCAATTCGTTGCTCGTCTGTTATTCCTTATGGCTTCTGCTGTTTTGACACAATTTTGCCAATGTCTTGTGTCCGGGGTATATGACTTGTGTCAGGGGTATATGACTTGTGTCAGGGGTATATGACTTGTGTCAGGGGTATATGACTTGTGTCAGGGGTATATTACTTGTGTCAGGGGTATATGACTTGTGTCAGGGGTATATGACTTGTGTCAGGGGTATATACAGGGGTCACTGAACTGTGTCTGGTTGTGGCTCGCTATGATGATTTTGCTTAGCTGATTGGTATGATCGTCTGACATTCCATCAGTGGAGGAGTGTCTAGGTACTTGAAGTTAGGATGAGAAGTCCAATATGGCATACCAAATATAAATACAACATATGTGTATTCCACAAATAAATAACGCCATGTATTACAATAGTACCTTCATTAATGCAATAAAAGTTTACAACCATTTACCCGTCGAATTAAAAATGTTATATGGCATTAAATTTAAGAAAAGTTTAAAATACTGGTTAATTTAAAGTGTTTTACAATATGAAGGAATATTTTGATAAGTAGTTTAATTGTAATTTTGTGTTAGTCGATATTATTTATTGTTTTAATTTGATTCCTTGTTTATGCCATTTGCCTCCTTACTTGGTTTACTTAATTTATTTTAATGTTTTATCTAGCTTAATCTGCAATAATAATAAGATTTAAATATTGTATGTTCGATAAGAACAAAACTGTTGATACTTACTCTAATGTTACACCATCTTTGTACACAGTTTCACAATAAAATGTATTCTATTCTATTCTATTCTATTCTATTCTATTCTATGCAATCTTTAACATGTCAGCCGGTTTAATATAATAATATAGATAACAAATAAAAACATTATAAAATTATTCCAACCGAAGCGTGTTGTTATCAATTGCTTTAAATGTATTTGATTGTTAAGAAGTATCTCTTTCTTGCATTATTGTTTAGTTAAAATCACAGAGATAATATTCCATAGAGATGCCTTACATAAGACTCTGTCCCAGTGAGTTGTCACATTTTGTAAACAACAGCGGCAGATTCTAACCAATGAGGTCTTAGTTTGTCACTAATGACTGTGATTGGTTGTAAATCCGCCATTTTTGTTTTTAAAATAGGACATCTAAGAAAAACAAAGTATACCTTCTTTGTTTGAGCCATTTATTATTAAACACAACAATTGAAGAAAATTTTAGCTAAAGCCGTCTGTTTTGAAACTGGTGATTTTGCGACAGCCCACACAAAATGTACTGTCTTACATACAGCCGACTCAAGTGTTGTGACTTTGGGCCTCTCTGCATAGTATAAACGCTATGGTTTTTCTAACTTTAACCCTAAAGTCTTCATTGCCCTGACCAATAATTCTACAAGTAACTTTAAATGTTATTCCGCTAGTAATTATGTGTATTTTCGATTGCAGTGAGCAGCCGATATTCACGTGCAAGGCGCACGTGTTTCACATAGATCCGAAAACGAAGCGCTCGTGGATGTCCGCTTCCTCGGCCGCGGTCTCCGTCTCTTTCTTCTACGACTCTTCCAGAAACCTCTACAGGATCATAAGCGTTGAAGGGACTAAGGTGAGATGTCATCCTCTCTTTCTATTACACTCGTAAACGAAGTGCCGTCTCATTCGTCTAAGACTCTTCCAGAAACCTCTATAGACTTAACATGTTATACACTACCTCATTTATAAGTTTCAAATCAATGACTTAAAAGTACAGTACACATTTTTATTCTACACCAGAAGTATTAAAACATCCTAAAAACCAAACAGCAACAACATCTAAAACAAAAACATCTCATCATAAACAATAACATTAACATCAAAATTTCCACATCTTGCAAGTTAGTAGACATTGTGGTCGATTCTGACGGTTTTAGTTGACAGTTCTAAACTAATTAAAATATTGCTATCACTTTTTTACTAGGCATGTTAGCTAAGGACAGCAATACTTTTGTTAGTTTAGTTCTATTGACAATACGAAGTCCAGCGTACTTGTATTATAGAGGTCCATGGAAATAACCAACTTCCAAAGTTTAGAGTCATATTTGTACTAAAATAATGTCCGATTTGGATAATTCAAAAAGTAATGGACAGGTATTGAAACAGACTTGAATACGAAATGATTTATTGGATAAGGGTTCATACAAAGGTATGGATAACGTGGTCTGAATTTGGGCGGCATTTCTATCAACTTTTAAGATGTCAAAAAGTCGATATAGTAACATAATTACAATAGTTGGACATATGGTATCGCGAAGTTTTTTGTAGATATTGATGTGTTCTTTAATACTGTAGAACGTTTTTTTGTTCTATCTTCTATAGTTTCCGCAGCACATGTGATAAAACATTTTTTTATTGCAAAAAAATTACACCTTGGGTTACATTATTGAAGTTTTAGTAGGGATTCCTATTTTTTTTTCTAGAAATAGATATAGCCTATGTTACTCAGGGATAATGTAGCATTCTAATGGAGAAATATTTTTGTTAATCGGTCCTGTAGTTTTTGAGTTTATTCGTTACAAACATACAAAAATACAAATCTTTCCTCTTTATAATATTGGTGTAGTTGGTGTAGATGACTAAGTTAGGTATATAAACATATATTTTAAATGTTATATTACATTCCAGGCGGTGATAAACAGCACCATAACAGCCAACATGACCTTCACGAAGACGTCGCAGAAGTTCGGCCAGTGGAGCGACGTGCGAGCCAACACAGTCTATGGGCTCGGGTTCGCTTCCGAGCCAGAACTGGGCAAGGTAATGTTCCAAGCTGGAAGTTGGATCATGTTCTACGATCCAAGAAATATACTTTAGCACCGTCTGCATGACCGCATCCAACCAAGTTTAAAATAACTTACTAATGTGTCACGACACTTGTGTTATTTTTAAACCAACTTCAAAAAAGGAGATTCTCCATTCCACTGTATGTTTTTGTTTGTTTGTTACGCGATTACTCCGCCAATTATGAACTGATTTTGATGATTCTTTCTTTGTTTGATAGGTAATACTTCAGAGGTGGTCCCATATAAATTTAATCGAACTTTGTTGAAATTTTATCGGAATCTGTTTAAGAAGTTTGGTTTTTAAATCAAAATTACTGTAATAAATGAAAATAACTGGAAAATATGAAGATTTCATCTCTGTAATAGAAATTGCAGTCGTTTTTTTTAAAGCGTTTTATTGTTATAACTTACTAAAGTGTAGCGTGTGTTTTCTTTAACAGTTCATAGAAAAGTTCCAAGAGGTGAAGGAGGCGATCCAGGCGCAGCAGTGCGGCGGCGCCAAGCCCGTGTCCAACGGCGGCGGGACCCCGCTCGCGAGCGCCACCGCCAGCCCCCTGCTGGCCGCGCGCCCCGCCCCCGAGGACGAGCAGCCGGCCCCGCCCCAGGTACGCCCCTGCTGGCCGCGCGCCCCGCCCCCGAGGACGAGCAGCCGGCCCCGCCCCAGGTACGCCCCTGCTGGCCGCGCGCCCCGCCCCCGAGGACGAGCAGCCGGCCCCGCCCCAGGTACGCCCCTGCTGGCCGCGCGCCCCGCCCCCGAGGACGAGCAGCCGGCCCCGCCCCAGGTACGCCCCTGCTGGCCGCGCGCCCCGCCCCCGAGGACGAGCAGCCGGCCCCGCCCCAGGTACGCCCCTGCTGGCCGCGCGCCCCGCCCCCGAGGACGAGCAGCCGGCCCCGCCCCAGGTACGCCCCCTGCTGGCCGCTCGCGAGCGCCACCGCCAGCCCCCTGCTGGCCGCGCGCCCCGCCCCCGAGGACGAGCAGCCGGCCCCGCCCCAGGTACGCCCCCTGCTGGCCGCTCGCGAGCGCCACCGCCAGCCCCCTGCTGGCCGCGCGCCCCGCCCCCGAGGACGAGCAGCCGGCCCCGCCCCAGGTACGCCCCTGCTGGCCGCGCGCCCCGCCCCCGAGGACGAGCAGCCGGCCCCGCCCCAGGTACGCCCCTGCTGGCCGCGCGCCCCGCCCCCGAGGACGAGCAGCCGGCCCCGCCCCAGGTACGCCCCTGCTGGCCGCGCGCCCCGCCCCCGAGGACGAGCAGCCGGCCCCGCCCCAGGTACGCCCCCTGCTGGCCGCTCGCGAGCGCCACCGCCAGCCCCCTGCTGGCCGCGCGCCCCGCCCCCGAGGACGAGCAGCCGGCCCCGCCCCAGGTACGCCCCCTGCTGGCCGCTCGCGAGCGCCACCGCCAGCCCCCTGCTGGCCGCGCGCCCCGCCCCCGAGGACGAGCAGCCGGCCCCGCCCCAGGTACGCCCCCTGCTGGCCGCTCGCGAGCGCCACCGCCAGCCCCCTGCTGGCCGCGCGCCCCGCCCCCGAGGACGAGCAGCCGGCCCCGCCCCAGGTACGCCCCCTGCTGGCCGCTCGCGAGCGCCACCGCCAGCCCCCTGCTGGCCGCGCGCCCCGCCCCCGAGGACGAGCAGCCGGCCCCGCCCCAGGTACGCCCCCTGCTGGCCGCGCGCCCCGCCCCCGAGGACGAGCAGCCGGCCCCGCCCCAGGTACGCCCCTGCTGGCCGCGCGCCCCGCCCCCGAGGACGAGCAGCCGGCCCCGCCCCAGGTACGCCCCCTGCTGGCCGCTCGCGAGCGCCACCGCCAGCCCCCTGCTGGCCGCGCGCCCCGCCCCCGAGGACGAGCAGCCGGCCCCGCCCCAGGTACGCCCCCTGCTGGCCGCTCGCGAGCGCCACCGCCAGCCCCCTGCTGGCCGCGCGCCCCGCCCCCGAGGACGAGCAGCCGGCCCCGCCCCAGGTACGCCCCTGCTGGCCGCGCGCCCCGCCCCCGCGGACGAGCAGCCGGCCCCGCCCCCAGGTACGCCCCCTGCTGGCCGCTCGCGAGCGCCACCGCCAGCCCCCTGCTGGCCGCGCGCCCCGCCCCCGAGGACGAGCAGCCGGCCCCGCCCCAGGTACGCCCCTGCTGGCCGCGCGCCCCGCCCCCGAGGACGAGCAGCCGGCCCCGCCCCAGGTACGCCCCTGCTGGCCGCGCGCCCCGCCCCCGAGGACGAGCAGCCGGCCCCGCCCCAGGTACGCCCCTGCTGGCCGCGCGCCCCGCCCCCGAGGACGAGCAGCCGGCCCCGCCCCAGGTACGCCCCTGCTGGCCGCGCGCCCCGCCCCCGAGGACGAGCAGCCGGCCCCGCCCCAGGTACGCCCCCTGCTGGCCGCGCGCCCCGCCCCCGAGGACGAGCAGCCGGCCCCGCCCCAGGTACGCCCCCTGCTGGCCGCGCGCCCCGCCCCCGAGGACGAGCAGCCGGCCCCGCCCCAGGTACGCACCCTACTGCGTGAGTGGTAGTGGTAGGACTCTACAGCACGTCCGTCTGGGGCAGCACCACACCTTTGCCAGCTATTCAATCGCCAAGCAGTAGTGTGCAAGCATTACTGTGTTTCTGTTTGAAGGGCAATGTTCGCCTGGTGGTAAGCATCACGCCTACCAGTAACAGTAGCAGTGCCAGAATTGTAAACAAGCGAATACAATCCTGCTCCGCACTGTACTGCGCTCGTCACCCTGATATATTAGATGTTACAGGCAGGCGTGGCGTTTACCACCGGGCGAACGTCCCACTCGTCTCGTTAATAATCGAGAGCATAATAGTTATTTATGATACTTGTTCGGTAAGTTGGATTTTACAAACGAGTAGACGAATGTAAGCTCTTGACTTCGTGTCTGGCTTACATTCGTCTACTCTTTTGTAAAAACCAATTCCGCACGAGTGTCATACAAAATTTTCCAACACATTTGCGAGAAAACAGTAATAATTAAACAAACTTTATCATTTGTTTATAAATATCAATCAGAAAGTCTCAACTAAATACTTGACTCTGGCAAATGCACAAAGTGCAATGCCATAAGGAGGAAAGAAGGAAAAAAGTCTTTGACATTTCTAATATAAAAATGGCGCCACGTGCGCGTGGTGAAAATTAGAACTACATCTTTCGTTTCATTTTCTCTTTAGTATTAAACTGAGACAAACGTATTGAGCAAAAGCGCTTCCAAGGAGGCTCGATCATTCTGCTTATTTATTCTAGTAATGTGAAACTCCTTCGTGGAATTCTTATATATTTTTATGGAAATTAATAAAATACCGTAAAGTTAACGCACGGCGATATACAACTGAGCGTGCGGTAAAAAAAAAGCTGATACTTTAGACTTAACCGCACGCACCGTTGTATGGTGCGTAATGTTTAACTTTCGAACGATGTCGTTCGCATACAGGCTTCGTGAAAGCACTTTTTAAGCAAATGTGTTGTAAAAAAAATAGGCATGATGACTACTAATATTTAATTAGCTCATAAAAAAGCTGATCATCAATAGAGCCTATCAACGAAAACGAAATTTAAAATAATTTATAAATAAATAAGTTCTAAGTATTTTAGGTTAGTATGAAAGTCCTTTTTTTTGGACTTTGGTCACAAAAATTTGGATTTGGATAGTTCATTTAAAATAAAAAATACTGTTTTCAATTATTTTTTGACAGGGACGATTTAAGGGGGGGGGGGAGGGGGGGGGGGGGGAATGTTGTATGGAAAGTTCTTTGTTTTTGAAGTTATAGTGATGAAAATTGATATTTGGGTAGTTCATTCAAAGGAAGGGAAGTTGGGGGGAGGGGGGGGAGTTGGTAGAGTATGCTCGGAATGCTTTGAAGTGGAGAATTTTGGGAGCGGTCCGTATTTCTTCCGCACGCGGACTATGTCGCGGGGGACCTCTAGTCTGTACCTGGCAGGAGCTAGTGATGCGAGTGCAGCAGACGTTTGTGTTGCAGCCCAAGCTGGAGCCCGAGGAGCCGCACCAGCGCGCGCACTCCGTGTCCTCCGCCGTCACGGTACGTCCCGTCACGTCACGTCACACGTCCACACATTTATTTCTTTATTTGATACACAAAACAGAATAAAGTCTTTACATTTGTATTGTATAGCTTACAAAAAACAACACAACACAATAATACAACACACAATACAATAGAATAGAATCATTTATTGACATATTCATATGTATACTAAAACTATATTTAATATTTTAATAATTATATATAAAAACTGACGTGGTTTTGACACGTTTTTTTATACGGAAATACTCGCGCTTAGCTTGTGCTAAGCAGGACGCAGCTGCACGCGCGTCGGGCTCTGTTTTCACTCTTTGAAAAAGGTCACCGGATGTGATCGAAACTAGTCGGAGTATCCGGTTTAATTAAACGTGAGTATTCCCGTATAAATAAAACAAAAATAATTATGTATTTAATATTTTTTAGTAAATACAAAGTTATAATACATACTACACCCAGACACAGAACAAACATCTATGTTCGTGACATAAAAATATTTGTCCTTGGTGGGGATCGAACCCACGCCCTACAGCTATGAAGGTAGACATGCTACCAACTGAGCTACAAGGCTGTCAAAATGCATTAAAATCATCACCCTCGTTGTACTAAGTAGTGGCAGGACTCTACTGCAGAGTCCGCCTGGGGAAGTACCACACCTTTGCCGGTTATTCAATCGCCAAGCAGTAGTGTGCAAGCATTACTGTGTTCCGGTTTGAAGGGCGATGTTACCAGAGAAATTACTGGGCATGAAGAGATGTAACGTCTAATATCTCAGGGTGACGAGCGCAGTGCGGTGCGGCGCGGGATTGTGCTCGCAAGTTGCAATAGGGTAGATGACTGATGTTTAAATCGTTGAAACCAATAGCTTTGATGAAGAATTTTAGTAAATATAGTATGTTTATTGAAAAATAATTTAAATCTGTTAATAATGTTCTGATATATGAGCGTTTAAAGTTTTTGTTAGAAGCCTCTACTCTGTCCCTTTCCTACAAAACAAAAAATGACGTCATGTCGTAATTTATATGGCGTACAGAGAAGTGACGTCACGATTTGCTGTTCCGCCTCTCTGTCTAGCATGATATTAAAATGCTTATAAGTTGCTTATTTTTGATCAGATTTTCATTTTCTTTTCATTAATCAGCTGTATTTATGGGCCACATTATAATAGGACAATAAAAAAAACCAGTCATCTAGCCTATTCTGACACTGCTACTGTTATGGGCAGGCGTGACGCTTACCACCAGGCAAACGTCTTGCTCGTCTCGTCACAAGACTGTATAAGACAAATGTTACAGGCTTTTATATTTTTCGCGGGCAGAAATTGGCTCCGTTGTAAAAGTTGTAAATGATAAGTAAAATGACCACTTCAAGTGTTAGATATACATTAAAATAGTGGTGTATATTAAGGAAGTAGAGGCTTGGTAAGTTTATAAGACGTGTCGCCCGCAGGGAGGGTACGCGACGGTGGGCCGCGGGCGCGTCGCGCCGCCCCCCGCGGGCAGCTCGCCCCCCGCCCCCGCGGACTCGGAGCAGCAGCTGCGCTACGAGAACGACCGGCTGAAGCTGGCGCTGGCGCAGAGGTAACTCTAGCGTATACCATCACCTGCCTGGATGCCTGTTCTAACACAGCGCCGGAGGGCGGGCAGCAGCGTCCTCGAGGTTAAGGCCCGGCTGTAGCGAGGTACGTCTGGGCGGGTAAACGGTAGGAGCGAGCGGGAGAGGAGAAGGCTCGAGCGCTTGAATTGCTAAATTTAGTAGGTTTTTCTTTGTTATAAAAATAAAGGCTGTTAGTTCGAACACAATTATCCTTCTAGGATATCATTGTACTCATCATTATGAACAACTTTAACTATGGGGCCAACCCTGAAATCACGAAAAAAAACAGCTGTTCGATACAAAAAGGTTCATCGATCTTGGACAAAATGTATGGAACAGCAGATATTTTTTTGCCATTTCATGGTTAGCCCATAGTAAAAGTTGTTCATAATGATGAGTACAATGATATCCTAGAAGGATAACGGTGTTCAAACTAACACCCGATATAACAAAGAAAAATCTTCAAAATCAATAAACTGAACAATACTATATTCTATCTATTAGTATACGTCTATCGTGGTTTCATAATGTATTTTCTTAGTTCTAGCTGATCGCAGCGCTAATTTAGTGTATAATTTGATTTTTTTCTCTATAGAGCCAAACATTCAAAATCGCGTTTTCTACAAGTTTTTTTCCAGTTTATGAAATATTTTTTTGGTTCAATATCGGGCATTTTGGATTGTTCCCAAATTTAAAAAAAGTTCAAGATTGCTACAAGCCCGCCTTAACAGTGGTGAGCATTCAGTGCTCCCCAAGCCGACTGCCAAGCATGGGGATTATGGCAACCCCTCCATATTATGGGGGAGGCCTTCGTCCAGCAGTCCGTCTTCTGGATGATGATGACGTGGTTCCAGTATCTACATTCTAGTACGCGCACGCCTACGGAAATCTGTATCACTCACAATCTGTAGACACTATAACCCGGCCAACTAAATATGAATATACAAAAATAGTCAAACCAGTGTCAACCTGGCAGAATGCAGATGGTGCGGTGCCAAAATTTAAGAAAAAAAGAACAGAAATCAAACAAAATAATTTTTGTAATCAGTTTATCAGATTGCAAGACTTTTGTACATCACTTATCAACTAAAAAAACATACGTACACCCGCGGTACCCGGCCGTCCTACCTAAAAAGTATAACAAGATAACAAACCAACACATCCAAGCTATTCATAATTATTATTATAAATACTATATTTTTCGGGTGTCTATAATGTACAACATGATATTTGCCGACACGATAATGTACGGCATAATAATGCACATTATGATACATTACAAATATGATAATTGGTGTACATGTACATCGAATATCATGCTGTTTATATCCATGTCGTACAACACTGGACGTCCATTATCGGCTCGTGTCTATAAAGTACGGCCCTATATTGTACAGCCAATAATCCGAGTACATTTCTCAAATTGACATTAATAAAAACCTGAACCTAACTGCTATACAAATAAGGAATTTGTGTACTTGTACATCAAATATCAGTCTGTACAAAATCAGTGTGTGCATTATTGAGCCGAGCCGATAATGTACGGCATGATATTGCACGGCACGATATTGCACAGCATGATATTCAACGTACATGTACACCAATTATCATGCTGTGCATTATTATGCCGTACAATATCATGCCGTATATTATCTGTGTCGTACATTATTGCCTCCCTCTTTTTCTATCGTTATAATACTCTTCAATGATAAAACAAAGTGAATAATTAGTCTTTCAGAGAAAAGCAAAAGACATAGTTCGAACTGACTCGATAGATGGCAAACAAATTAGTACAAACGGCAATTTTGAAAAAATGGGCAGATCCAAAAATATGTCATTCCATTAAAAATCCTAAAGCAAGAAACGGATTGACATTTTCGCCTCTTTCAACGCGTGAATTCAATGCGTTTGAAAAATGCTTTAAAAAAATCTAATTGGCGATTTTCTGGCAGGCAATAAAAAAAAGAAGCTCATTGTAGATGGCTCTGACTTTGCGCAGACCTGACGTGCCAGTCATTGTCAAGTTTTTATTTTATTTCTTATGCCAGATATCAAAAATAGTACGCTGTTTTTGACTGGCATGTTTATTGTTTAGTCTGCGCTATCTGTCGAGTTTAAGGAAACTACCTTTTTTTAAATTCATTTTTAAATCGCTTATTACTTCATTCATATCAAGCAACTACTATTATAGGTTTTAGTAACAGTACAAAACATTAAGTAAACTAATTGAGCAAATACACATCACATTCGCAATTAAATAACAGGGTTAATTTTGATTAAGTTTGACATTTACCAAGGTAAGAGTGGGTTTCTATTAAAAGATCGTAACGTTAGTTTACTTGACCTGTGTACGTATTCTACCCAATCAGAAAGGTTCCAACGGAAACTGTATTATCTGTCTCCGTCATTCTTAATGCAGAAGACGGAGATATGCAAAATATAATCGATTCGAATCGAAAACTATTAAAACTCGATTCGTTTGGCCTTAGAATATTGTTGGACATTTCTCTATCTGTAGTTACAAGGCAAAACAACAAATAAAATCAAATAATAATTTGTTAAGTAAATTAACCCTTATAGTGTATAAGTGATTTAGAAATTTAATAAAGTTACGTCCTTGTAGATAGTACCTATAATATCATCTGGTTAATTATTTATAACTATGTTTAGTGTCCAAAACTTGGTACAAAGTCGTCGTCATATCCGTGTCCGTATTCATGGCCGTACGCCACTGGCGCATGGCCATACCCGACGTCGTGGCCCTTGTAGCTCGGCTCCTTCACTTGGTACTCCGGTTCCTTCGAATGAAAAAATAAATGTTGGTTGACTAGGTACTTACTACTTGCATTAAAAAAAAGTGGGAAAGTTGGGATTAAAAAAATATTACCAGTGTCCACAGTGAAGGAATCTAAACCGTTTTCTGTCGTAGTACCTTGAAGGCTTCTAACGTCATTGACATAATTTTATTATAAAAACGGACGTGGTTTTGAGACATTTTTGTTTTATATATACGGGAATACACGTTTAATTAAATCGGGTACTCCGACCATGGGGGATAAGGAGTTGCGATGAGCGACTTGCAGCCGCAGATCCTATTTTGCGGACGGAGTGTGTGACGTCACACTTATTTGCTCAGTCTGCTAACGTCCGCCACGCGTAATGGTCATTCAAACTTACATATTAGACGTACGATTTTTAATGATTTTACTCAGTAATAGTAAAAATGAGTTGCTCTGTTTCTTTATTTAAAAATAGGGAGGGAAAAATTCAGATGACATGATTGGCATCGAGTTTCATTTGTAAGTAATTTTATTTCTATATTTAGTGATCCGTTCTATAAAATTTGAAAACGCGACATCTAGCGTGATATTAAGAAATTAAGTGTTATTTCAGCTAAGTGTTAGTTCACTAGTTCGATTCTCATAAACTTTTCGTGAATACCGCTAGATGGCAGTACAATAGGTTAGATGACAGATGTTTATATCGTTGAAACCAATATCATTGATGAAGAATTTAAGTAAATATGGTATGTTTATTGAAAAAATAATTTAAATCGGTTAATAATGTTCCGATATATGAGCGTTTAAAGTTTTTGTTAGAGACAACTCTGTCCCTTTCCCACAAAACAAAAAATGACATCACGCTTTACTTGTCAGAATAGAATTTATATGGCGTACTGAGAAGTGAAATCACGATTTGCTGTTTCGCCTCTCTGTCTAGCATGATATTAAAATGCTAATAAGTTGCTTATTTTTGATCAGATTTTCATTTTATTTTTATTAATCAGCTATATTTATGGGCCACATTTTAATAGGACAATAAAAAATAAAAACCAGTCATCTAGCCTATTGTATGGAAAACCGCTGTCGCCAGTTACACACAAAATTGTATAGAAACTACGACCAAAAAATGCCAATCATTGGTCGCGCATTTGAAGTAAAACGCTCGAAATGCTATTTTGCAACAGATTAAAATTTACCTAATTACGATGCTATATGGTTTGGTTTCCTACGCGTCTATTTAAATTGTCTTTTTGAGTATTATCAGTCTAAAAACATGTACATTGGTAGAATTGTCATTAAGCGCATTTGCACTTAATGCCGGCTAGCGCGGCCCGTCACATTTCCGTTCTATTCACTTCTCTCTTCAGTGGTTTCGATCACATCCGGGGTTTTTTTTCAAGGAGTAGGCCGCGTCCTGCTTCGCTATCTTTGGAAAGGTCACCGGATGTGATCGACACTATAGTCGGAGTATCCGATTTAATTAAACGTGAGTATTCCCGTATAAATAAAACAAAAATGTCATTGAAGCAACCAGTGTGGACGTTGGGAATTATTATTTTTAACGTTCTCTCACTAGAAACAGGCGGGGAATAGGTCGTTCTCCTAAGTACTATCTTGTAACAACATTAATAATTAGTGGGGACGGTAGGAATAATTCCCAAAGTCCCCTGATGAGTTATAAACTGTGATACCTTGTAAGTTGGCTCCTCGTGTTTGGGTGTCCCAATTTTGTGAACGACCGCGTTGAAGCCGTTTTTGTCATCCGCCTCGTACTCAACTACGCGCTTTGTTCCATCGGTCTCCACTAGTGTGTAGGTGCCTGCGGGTCGGAAATACAATCTTAGTTAGGGGTATTTATACTCGACCTCGTTGGATACAAGATATTCAATACATAATACCTTTATAAATTGGTTTCGGATTCATTTAAAAAAATGGTTTTCGTTGGGAATAGAAAATAAATGATGTTTAAAAAGAAATACCATTAGTATTAAAATGTGGTATTCGTTAAAGGAATACATCGTTACATCATCATCATCATCATCATCAGCCCGGAGATGTCCACTGCTGAACGAAGGCCTCCCCCTTAGACCGCCACACTGTACGACAACCTGCCATTTGCATCCACCGGTTGCCCGCGACTTGTACAATGTCGTCGGTCCACCTAGTGGGAGGCCGCGCCTACGCTGCGTCTTCCGATCGTTACATTCGGTCTAAATTGACTTACCACACACATTTAAGATCATCAGTATGCCATTGCTATGTGCGACTACCACTATTAAGATTCTGCAGGGTTCCGTAGATAAATAAACTTCATTGTACACACCAAAAGAGATGATAACAGTCATGATGATCACATCAGAAAAATATCTTGTTTAGTGTAACAATTGGCGGCCTTATCGCTATAAGCGATCTCTTCCATGCAACCTTGTGATAGATAGGATTCAGAGAACATATATTGTAGATACCGGGGTGTGCAATATTAAATAACTACAGTATTCTAAGTATTCTCTATACTTATAAAAAGAGATCAAGACTACTTATTTACTAGATAACACTTAATAAAACCACAGAATAAATAATAGTACTGAAAACAGAAAGTTTTTCTCCGCAAAGGAATTGAAATAAATAAGGACTCTATCTACTAGGCAATAAAGTAGCAATTCAACTCGCACAGCGCTGGATACCGCTCGCTATATTCACCTAGATATACCGCTCTCTTTCTATCACGTATGCTTAGTTACGTGCGACGAGGCTAGCGTGCGGGCGGCGACTGACCTCAGCCTTGCATTGTCCACCCGGACGGAGCGCCGGCCGAACATACCTAAACCGCGGAGTGACAAACCATACACCCTGCTAAAACCATTAAACCACTATCGCTATTACTTACTTACTAAAAGATAATTAAATTAAATTAAATGACCTTTGACTTTGTCGCCGTCCCTGGTCTCCCAATGCTCCTTGTCGTCGCCAGTGTGAGGGTCCTTCACGGAGTAGTCGAATGAGTACTTGGGATGCGCCTGTAATATAATGGAACACAAAATAAATAGATATACCTGCATCATAAGTTCAGTGCAATCTGTTGTAGTCAGATGATATTAGTTGTAGCTTTTCTTAGTAGTTAACTAAGTTAACTGTAATAATCCATCTTTTGTACTGAACCTCAAATTCATGTAAAATTAAGTGTTATTAAAGTTCTACAGATTATTTACGGGATATTTACAATGTTTGACACAGTGTTTTAAGGGATATTTTTAATATCAATGTGTTTTCCCTTAAAACTTATTCGCCAGCTAAAGTTCAGAAAAAAATTAGAAAATGAATATAAATGTATTTACATAAACAAACCTATAAGCAAAGATTACGAAGGATGCGCCATCGCGTAATAAAACAATGTTTGAAAATGTCCCCCGCGCCGTCATGTTTACGACATGCGCTGGAGTGTGAAAGATGATAGCACTTTTATGAGAGCAAAAGGGATAGCGCGCGTCTCGCTTAGTGAGCGCAGACAGGCGAGACAGTCCTTAGGGCCGTCTTCACGGGGCCATTTTAGGGCGCGATATGACATATCTCCCTCCTTATATATATAATATCATTGCCTATAAGTATAACAAATAAAATTAATAATAAGATAAGCGGTAAGTAGTGGCCTGACATATCAATCTTCTGTGTTCCTATTTGATTAAAAGATAGATTTTTTTGTTTCAAAATAATCGCATCCCTATTGTCCATTCGTCCACCACCGTCCATCTGTCATTTACTGATCCATTCATTTTTATTTCCATCATCCCCAATGATGGGGGACGATGGGAACAAAACTTAATTTTCTACAGTAGCTGTCAATTTTGACATAACTCACATGGTAGTCCACCTCGTACTCCCCGTGGTGGTCGTCCAAGCTCTGGTGATGGTGCTCGTCCTGGTGCCCTCCGAACCCGTGACCCTCGTACCCTTCGAACCCCTCGTACTGCGCCATCGCGGACGCCACCAGCAACAAGGACAGTGCCGCCTACACATAGAGAAAATAATTGTTTTAGTTTTTTTATGACATCTTTTCGTGTTCATAATATTTCTCCATCCTAAGGTTGCCTGGAAGAGATCGCTTTTAGCGATAAGGCCGCCATTTGTGCACTAGTATTTAATTTATTTAATCCTTTGTATGTAAGTTACTTTGGTGTGAGCAATAAATAATTAATCTATCTATCTATCTACATAATATAGGTATAGTCCAGAAGTCGTTTTTTTTTTACAAAAAATGACGTCACGCCACGTCAGAATAGAATTTATATGGCGTACAGAGAAGTGACGTTACGATTTGCTGTTTCGCCTCTCTGTCTAGCGTGATATTAAAATGCTTATAAGATGCTTATTTTTGATCAGATTTCCATTAATCAGCTATTTTTATGGGACACATTTTAATAGGACAATATCAAAAAACCATTCATCTAGCCTATTAGCCTTTTAGTAGCCCACCGCTGGACATGGCCTACCCTCGAAAGGCGATTGCGCCATATTCACCACGCGGGCCCGGTTGTGGGCTTGGTGAATTCACATATACGCTATTGAATTTCTTCTCCGGACGTATGCAAGTTATCTCACGATGTTTTCCTTTATCAGAAAGCCAGTGATATCAAAATCCGGACATAAACTCCGAAGAGCTCATTGGCACGGGCCTGCAGTTTGAACTCGCGATCTCCTGATTTCAAGTCGAGCGCATTACGCTACCACGGCTTTTACAACAGCAAAATATAGTTTAAATCTGCCGAATCATTTCGAAACTAAGTGCAAACGAACACTCGCAACTTTCACATTCAATATTAGTGTGACGTGTGAAGTCGCGTGTTGCACGATTCTAAACTATTACGTTATTTCGTTATTGGATTAATTGTTTGAAGTGTGTATTTTATTAGATAATAGGTGCCTGAAGAGGCGTGCCAAACAGATGCAACAACCTAATACTATAAGAATCTCTGTCCTGACTGACTTACAGACAACGCACAGCCCAAACCGCTGGTCGTACAGACTTGAAATTTGGAGGGTGTATTCGTCTCGATGTGGAGGGGTGTACTAAGAAAGGATTTTTCGAAATTTGACCCCCAAGGAGGGGGAGGGGGACGTTTGTATGAAATTCGTTTGTTTTCCTCCTGTGTCCTTCTAGTCACGAAAATTTGAATAGTTCATTTAAAATAAAAAAACTATCAGCTGTTCCATACAAAAAGTTCATCGACTTTGGGCAAAATGTATGGAACAGCTATTTTTTTGCGACTTCTATGTTGGCCCCATAGTAAAAGTTGTTTGTTTTGATGTACAGAATATGCCCTTAAAAGGATGCTAACTGATTAGAACTAGCCCTGTATAATTTTAGTGTACGGAACCCTCCGTGCGCGAGTGTGATTCGAACTTGACTGGTATTCTTACAATCTTAATGTATGGTGTCATCTGTAGTACCTGTACTAGCACATATTATCTTAATGTCACACTATGATGTAACGAATGTCAGTTTGGTCGGCAATTAGTCGCGTAAACTGACAACTTTCGTGTATTAATGCTAACTCACTCCATGTAATAACTGTTAGTTAAGTAAATATCGGTCTCGGTATCGGTATACGTTTATTTCCATCGAATAAAACCTTGCTTTTAATTTAATTCGTGGTGTAATTATTTATCGCAGTTACGTACATATACAAAGGAGGACATAACGCTAAAGCATTTTCTACCAGTCATTTATCAAAATAAGCTTGCAATTCTCGCGCGATTTTATTGATCATGCTTCCGTACGAACTGTGAACTGTAAGATCAGGTAGTTTGCACAAAATCATCCAAAAACAGTTCTGTATAATGGGCTCGGTAGGGTGGCTCGCTGCGCTCACACGTATTTGGGAGCTCGCTGCGCTCTTGCAAAAATCTGTTAGTTAAGTCACAGTATAAATAATAGTAGTACGTACAGAAAGAACTACGCAAAGGAATTGAAATAAATAAGGACTGTATCTACTAGGCAATAAAGTAGCATTTCAACTCGCACAGCGCTGGATACCGCTCGCTATATTCACCTAGATATACCGCTCTCTTTCTATCACGTATGCTTAGTTACGTGTGACGAGGCTAGCGTGCGAGTAAGTACCTAACAAACTAAATTCATAATTCATAATTCATGAAATATTGGTATAAAACTCAAATCTATATCAAACTTGAAAACCAGATATATTACTGGGTATGAAGAGATTTAACATCTAATATCAGAGGGCGACGAGCACAGTGCGCCGCAGGATTGTGTTCGCAAGTTCACAATTCTGGCACTGCTACTGTTAGTGGCAGGCGTGACGCTTACCACCAGGGGAACGTTTTGCTCGTCTCGTCACTTGAATATACAACAAAGAAAAAAAAATGCTGCGCTTCGCGGTTCTATCCCGCGTCATGACGAAAAACGGTGATGATGATGATGATAATAAGTAGCGTATACGACTGCTATTCCGGGAAATAATCTGCCTCTATTTAGAGTTTCATCCAAATCCGTTCAACCGTTTTGGCGTGAAGAGGTAACATACCGACAAACTTTCGCATTTATAATATTAGTGTAATTTACATTTTTTTTTAAACTCAACAATATACTACATAGTGATAAAATTTAAAGTAAAAACACAGTCAATTTAAACCTAATAAAGACGCGACACGCAACGCAAATGTAAATCAAAAGTTAATTGAAGTAGTAACACTTCGTGATATCGGAACTGCGGTTACGTTTTTTTTCTAATCGGACGGAGTTTTTCGATCGTTTCCTACCGCATGCGAGTGGCACAGCTTATATTACAGTCGCTTAGAAATTGAGGATAGTGGGTGATGGATAGGGTGACCATAATTATCGAAATTTAATGAGAAAAAAATATGAAATATATTGTGGCCTATAAACCAACCCAATAGCAGGTGGTCTCGTTTTTTTAAATACCTATAAGTTTAAAACATAACTTAGAAAATCATGTGAAGATACTTTTCGCTTCAACTTTATAATTTACCTAGCCAGGCCAGGTATAGAAAAAAAAACTTGGGCCGAGTGTCGAGCTGAACTGTGGGACGAAAGGAGATTTATTAAATTAAAATAAATTTTGGGCCGAATACGGAATACAATGCGGGACAAAGGCAGATTTTTTAATGTGGGACGAACTTTCTCGGGAAGAATATGCTATAAGTCTTAAAAACTCCTACTAATATGCTAGACATAAAATAATGCATGTTTAAAAAATGGCTGGTTACTTTATTTTCATAAAAAATTACGTCACATAAATACATAGTATTGTAATTTGTGAATGTATGTTTGTATTATGTATATTTTCACGCTAAAACGACTCTAGTCATGTGTAAAATTAGGAACGGAGATAACTTATATCATAGATAAACACTGCTACTATTTATCCTGGAAAATACCGAACTTTAACGGTTCCCGTGGTGTAGAGGAAAAAAACAAGTTAACAAGTTCAAGTCGCGAGTGAATCGGTTTCTTCTAGGCAAGCGTGCTCCATCGTAGACTGCATCTTAACTGGTTACTGGTTAACGTTAGGCGAGATGGCAGTCAAACTCAAACCCAATACTCAATTTCAAAAAAAAAACTGCGGTGAATAAATGAGGATGTTTTGCATGACAGCGGGCGTAGATACAAATTTCAATTAAAAAAAATCGGGCTTCATAACAAAACAGACATTGTCCGGACAAATCTAGACGGCTAGTCACTAGCGATGTGCTTTTAAGTTACGATGCTTTGTCGTCCGTAGCAAGTTATGTCAGTTACGCGATGCAGTCACGCTGTCTAATTGATTTTAATGACGCATCCAGTTTGATTACATGTGGTTATCTAGCTGGATCATAACATAACTCGTCATACACTGACCAATTTCACTACAGACTGTTGTATATTTTGCAGGGGGTTTAAATGCACTTCTTGCCGCCAATAGGGTAGATGACTGATGTTTATATCGTTGAAACCAATAGCTTTGATAAAGAATTTAAGTAAATATAGTATGTTTATTGAAATAATAATTTAAATCGGTTAATAATGTTCTGATATATGAGCGGTTAAAGTTTTTGTTAGAGACAACTCCCACAAAACAAAAAATTACGTCACGCCTTATTTGTCAGAATATAATTTATATGGCGTACAGAGAAATGACGTCACGATTTGCTGTTTCGCCTCTCTGTCTAGCATGATATTAAAATGCTTATAAGTTGCTTATTTTTGATCAGATTTTCGTTTCCTTTTCATTAATCAGCTATATCTATGGGCCATATTTTAATAGGACAATAAAAAAAAACCAGTCATCTAGCCTATTCTGATTTTGTAATTTTTTGTGACAGTTGGAAAACTGTAATGACAACATTTTTTACATATTCCGAGAACCAAATCGACCAATGGGATAGGGACAAAAAAGCCGATAGTGATTTGTTGGACTATTAGAATATTGTACAAATGTAATTAATAGTTATTGTTTTTTATTTGACATTTAGGAAATTGTTTTTATTATTCTTAGTTTATTTGACATTTATATTACTTGTTAAAAAACCTGACATTACTTATTTTTATGCAATTGTTGTTTATGAACTTTCTGTATTATTTTGTGAGTTAAATGTAATTGATTCTATCGTTTTTATCTCAATAATAAATTAATTAATTTAAAAAAGCAGAATGCAGTTTCAAATAAAAATCGAATTATAAAATAGTTCTTGCGTGAATAAAAAAAAATAAGATGTTTGAGGCAAAATGTTTTAAGGCCCTGCTGGTACACGAAATGCCTTCGTTATTCCAGAACTCGTGAACATTTAATAACTAGGTTCCTTAAACTTTTCAAATGGATAACAATATATGGTATACTCAAACGTTTTATTTAGTAAACTCATTTATTCAATACCGAATTTGAATTAATTAACTTTATAGAAAAAATATCTCAAACTAAACCAGTTTTTTAAAAGTTTTTTATTTTAGACGTACTTTATACATATTCCTATATGTATTTTTCGAAACATTTATTTACGTATTAGTTATGTATGAATTTAGTTAAATCATTGACAAAACTTCACAAAAACTTAAATGATATTTAAATTAATTTTTACACATAAACTCAGCGCGTAGCGTCAGAACGTGCTCTTGCTCCTACTCGCATCCAAAGCAGGCGCTTCAGCTTTTTACATTAAAAAAAATCTGTGGTCTTATCGCGCCTTAAATACGCTTGTATTTTTACTTCTTCTTATAACGTGCTTGATTAATAAAAAAATAAACTTAACAAATAACAAGACGATAACAATTATTTTCATCTAAGCATATAAATCTAGTTAAAAAGTAAGAGGGCGTCGTAAAACTAGCTAGAGAAAACGTCGCGTGACCGCGCGGCCGACGCACGCACGCACGACTCGACCGATGTACAGGAAACGGCAGATGCGGATACTGCCGTTACTGTCTTATGCTACAGGAGAAATAATTGTGTTACGTACAGGAGACACCAGTGGACCTGGGTATGTCCTTAAACTGCACCCAGACCCACCGGAGGACGGGCAGCAGCGTCCACTCGGTTAGCGGTGGTGTCATTCTGCGATCCCCAAGCCGCCTTTGTATATGCCTTTATATATTTATTATAGCAACCTCCCCAGGGGGGGATTAAGGGAGGGGGGTGGCGGCTCCTTACAGCAGCGGACGTCTTATACTAATTTCTATTTTACTTACAAACAAGCAAGCACTTACCAACTTAAAAAAAAAATTGTCTTTTGTTTTGTATACTTGGATGACATGGTCCAGTTATTAAAAACCAAATTACTGAACCGATTTTGATGAAATTTGTAGGGACCACTCTGAAAGTATATCCTTTCAAATAAAAAAAGGAATCAACAATGTCATATCAAACATAAAAAAATACAATCAAATTGAGAAGCTCTTCCTTTTTGAAGTCGGTTAATAAGGTTTGCTAAGTTAGCATCGTTTTAAGTAGATACGGTTCTTTTTTTACATGTTTTTCGTTATTTACCGTAAAATTGAAATAAACGTGAAATAACAATATTTTTTCCCCATACAATTTTTTGAGATACATTTTGTAATGTCACAATCTCGGACACATATTTTTTTTAATTTACATCTAGTGATTGAATAATTTCATAATAAAACTGTGCAAGCGAGACAACAGTAAGTGTTGACTTCACAAAAGGATCTTTAAAACTTTGTCATGGCTCACATACGACGTAATAATTTGAATCCTTTCTTACATCTTTTTACACATCACTTTCACATCGAAACAAACATCGTACTCACGATTACGAAATCCATTATGCAGTGTTGATACAAAACTCACAAAAAAATTATACTAAAAATAAAATGTACTTGATATGAATCAATTAGCTTAAATATCTCTTCACTTAATATAAACAAAGTTCACAGTTCACTGTAGCGGTGAGAGTTGTTGTTGATGTAAATCGATGTTAGCGTGCGGACGCACTTATACCCGAGAAATGGTTTATGATAGAAGGGGGGTTTGGTGGGATAGGTTGGTGGCGTAGTTACAAGATATACTAAGCGATAGAGTGGCTATGCCATACGTAGCCAATCTATCGCTTGGGAGGACATTTAGGCTTATTCATTATAGGCATCTTCTAAAGCTTCGCAGACGGGCATTAACAATAGGGTATATGACTGATGTTTAAATCATTGAAACCAATAGCTTTGATGATGAATTTAAGTAAATATAGTATGTTTATTGAAAAAGTAATTTAAATCGGTTATTAATGTTCTGATATATAAGCGTTTAAAGTTTTTGGTAGAGCCAACTATTTCCCTTTCCCACAAAACAAAAAATGACGTCACGCCTTACTTGTCAGAATATAATTTATATGGCGTACAGAGAAGTGACGTCACGATTTGCTGTTTTGCCTCTCTGTCTAGCATGATATTAAAATGCTTATAAGTTAATAAGCTAAAGATCAGATTTTCTTTTTTTTTTTATTGATCAGCTATATTTATGGGCCACATTTTAATAGGACAATTAAAAAAAACCAGTCATGTAGCCTATTGGAGATACCATTGGCCTACATCTTTCTCTGCCACGTGTTGCGGGGGACGAGTTAAACACGCATGTCACACTTTCAATCAAGTGAACCTGGTATTTGGTCATACCAAAAAAATAAACAAATATATAATTTATATATCCCACAACGCATCTGATTCATTTCTCATTTTATTATAATAAATAAATATAAATAACAAAACCACTTAAAATTATAACTAAACTAAAATTAAATAACCGATATCTGACCCTACACGAATAAAACTTGCACTGTGGGAGACAGTTCAAGTAATATATAATGTATATTATATTTTGTAAATACTTGTATATAATACGTACAACAACTCGGACACAGAACAAAGCAGTACATTCCATTTAGTGTCTAGCTGTTACACGCGTTTTTAAGCTTTCACCCAGCGTCTAAAGTGGCTACTTTAGCCCCGCTATGCGGAGCGAAAGGATCCACTTCCTCCCCGCAGCGGCACGTAAAATCGTATACACACCATGGGAGCAAGCGAAGAAGCCTCAGATCTCGTTTGTCATATACATCAGATCTTTTACTCCTATATACAGATTCTATATACATGAGACATTCTTTACTGTTCCTCCCTAGGCGAGTAATCAAATCTAATACTATAAAAGGCTGACTGACTGACTGACTGACAGACAGACAACGCACAGCCCAAACCGCTGGTCGTACAGACTTGAAATTTGGTGGGTGTATTCGTCTCGGTGCGGAGGGGTGTACTAAGAAAGGATTTTCCGAAATTCAACCCCCAAGGGGGGGGGGGGAGTATGTATGGAAAGTTATTTGTTTTTAATGTTATAGTGATGAAAATTGATATTTGGGTAGTTCATTCAGCGGGGAAGTGGGGGGGGGGGGGGGGAGTTGGTAGAGTCGGTCGAGTCGGTAGAGTTGGGGGAGTTGAGGGGAAGGGGGCGTAAAAAATTGCTCGGGATGATTTAAAGTGGTGAATATGGGGAGGAAAATAATGAGTAATTACCCCAGCGGTTTGGAAGATACGAGTATTTCGGAGCGGGGTGAATTTCTTCCGTACGCGAACGAAGTCTCGGGGGAGGTCTAGTCTACTATATATTGTTTGAAATGTTGGTGTAAAAAATACAAATTTTCTCTCAGTATCTACAAAAATCATCAATATTCGTTTAGGAGTGTGTGTTGGGCTTTAGTTATCATACACTGGGCTTTGTGTGGGTCTATCTTGCTAGCTTGGGATCGCTCTCCATGCAGCACAACCTTTACCGGTATCCGTACAATCTTATGAATCATTTAATTGAGTCGTTATCCTATCATAATTAATTAGCATATAGCAACAGCAGCGCGAATGATTGTTTTATTAGCGGTGATTAATGCTGAAGCTAATTGTAGGCTTCTTGCTAAACACGTTGCAATGAAAAGATCATTCTTTATTTCGTGCTAATCTGATCACTTTCTTGAGCAATTTAATAAATAGCTGACCGGTAGCTGTTGCAAATTCTTCTATACCTAGTTAACTTATTTGCTTTTTAGATAGAACTAGATCATAATAATTTTATTATATAAAATGCAATGTTTTAAAGGATCACGGTTGTTCATTATAGCTCTATGATTGTTGACGGGATATTAACCGTGATTAGGTTGTGAAAAATCAGGAAATATCGGTCGTTTCACAGGATAATCACTGTTATTTTATTAACTAGATGCACGTGATTACACTAATATACGGCCTTACTTAAAAAAACTTTTCATCCGTTAGTCACTGCTTAAGATGCTCTGCCATCTTCTCTCTGACGTGAAGTTGCACGTGCTAGAAAAGGACAGATAAGTTTAAGCAGTGACTAAGAGAATCGCGATTATTTTAGGTAAGGTCGATAAAGTTTAAGAAGGACACATAACTGCTGTGATAGTTTAGTCGGCTTGCCCATTTTTAAATTGTAAGGATGAGTTTTGGAAATGTAAGGATGACTTTTCGAAATCTAAGGATGACTTTTGGAAATTTAAGGATGACTTTTGGAAATGTAAGGATGATTTTTGGAAATGTAAGGATGATTTATGGAAATGTAAGAAAGCTCACTTTTTTCATTATGTAATGGTTAGTTTAACTAAAGTAAACGTTGTCCACTAAGATGACTACAATGACACTATTTTTTATTATGCAATCCAGTGACGAGTCGAGCGAGACGTTCGCATAGTGGTGAACGTCACGCCTCCCACTAATAGTAACAGTGCCAGAATAGGGTAGATGACTGATGTTTGTATTGTTGAAACCAATAGCTTTGATGAAGAGTTTAAGGAAATGTAATATGTTAATTGAAAATATAATTTTAATCGGTTATTAATGTTTAAAGTTTTTGGTAGGGAAAGCTCTGTCCCTTTCCCACAAAACAAAATATTACGTCACGCCTCGGTGCGCCATACTTGTCAGAATATAATTTATATGGCCTACAGAGAAGTGAATATTAAAATGCTTATAAGTTGCTTATTTTTGATATTCATTTTGTTTTCATTAATCAGCTATATTTATGGACCACATTTTAATAGGACAAAAAAAAACTAGTCTAGCCTATTGTGAACTAGCGAACACAATCCTGCGCCGCACTGTACTGCGCTCGTCACCAAACGACCCGCTCGTCTCGTCACTTGATTGTATACAAAAAAAATACGAAAGATGCACCCTTAAAAAACTTACTTTGCTTTGAAAAAGCTGTTATTGGTTGGGCAAGCCTAACCAATCACGGCTTTTTCAAAGCCAAGTAAGTTTAATACAACAAACAACAAACAAACATCAAAACATTTATCGATGTTATTATATAATCTGTAACAAAAAGATTCAACAATACTGATGGGTATGTATGTACTCATCATTGTGATCAACTTTTACTGTAGGGTCAACCTTGAAATCGCGAAAAATATATCAGCTGTTCCATACACAAAGTTCACTGACCTTGGAGAAAATGTAAGGAACAGCTGGGTTTTTTTCGCGATTTCGGAATTGGCCCGATAGTAAAAGTTGTTCTTAATGATGAGTACATACACACCCTTCAGTATTGTTGAACCTTTTTGTTACACATTGTATAATAACAGTATTGAGGTATAAATTACGAGTGATCGATTTGGAAACAGAGCCCGCACCAGCGGACCGTGACCCGATCTACATACGCGACGGTCCACTGTACTGATTATTCCAGTTTTTGTACTAATTATGTGGCTGGCACATACTGTGTTTATTAGTTATCGGATCAGGAATAGAGGTTTAATTAATAGTTTTCCTAGGAGACTTGGTTGTGGGGCTTCCCCATTTCCACAACTGTATATATTTTTAACCAACTTAAAAAAAGAGGAGGTTCTCACGTTTTTTTTTGAAAAAGCTGCTCCATACATTTTGCCCAAGGTCAATGAACTTTTTGTATGGAATAGGTGTTTTTTTCGCAATTTCAATGTTGGCCCCATAGTAAAAGTTGTTTGTTTTGATGTACCTATTGAATATGGCCTTAAAAGGATGCTAACTAACCCTGTATAAGTATTAATAATTTCGTCGATTGTCCTTTAATGCTTTTTGCTATGAAGTAATTAAAATATTATTTTCTAATCTTTAGTTTAAGTTTGTACATTGTACGCTTTCCCCATATACCACCTTCAAGCCGTGTTGGCGGCATTCGGGCGGCAAATTAGCTCTGACACCAGGACTCAGCCTATACGGACTTGCTTCTTCTTCTTGCTTGTTTGTCTTCTTGACTGTACGGCGCCAATTTTAAAATTATACTCGGATTCATAATTAAACGGACTAACAACAGACAGACAGACAGAACAAACAACAGACAAACAGACAAGACAGACAACACAGAACCAACAGAACTAACTGACAGATTGAAATGTCGCTTTACAAAATAATGCTACCAGCTAAACATAGTGAAGGATATAGTTCAGTTCTTATCGTTCACAAGAATGATCGATTAATTATTAAGTGCTGTTAAACATTGAACGTGCTGCCTGTTCCCAGTGGCGGTAGAAAAGGGAAAACATAATTGTGTTAAAAAGTTATTCTGTAAAATGTTACAGGGAAATTAACATTATTTTCATGATGACCTTGAAAAGATTGAAATCGTACATAAGTCTGGAACTAACCCCTCACAAAGATTATTATGAAAATATCGAAGTAGTTTACTGGTGAGAAATTATTAAGTTTGTTAACCTATGTACATAAGTGAAATAGATTAGGTTTCTTAACGTAAGTAAACAAACTTAATTATTTTTTATCCCGGTACTATTTAAGTTTTACCAAGAACTAGAATACATAACATTTTAACATTTTACCATTATCTACACTCGAAATGTCATTATTCATTAGCCTTCAGCCGAACTAATCGAAAAAAAAAACTTATCCGTCTAATAGGCTAGATGACTGGTTTTTTCATTATTGTCCTTATAAAATGTGGCCCATTAATATAGCTGCTTAATGAAAAAAAATAAACTGATCTAAAATAAACAACTTATAAGCATTTTAATATCATGCTAGACAGAGAGGCGAAACAGCAAATCGTGACGTCACTTCTCAGTACGCCATATAAATTATATTCTGACAAGTAAGGCATGACGTCATTTTTTGTTTTGTGGGAAAGGGACAGAGTTGTCTCTAGCAAAAACTTTAAACGCTCATATATCAGAACATTATTAACCGATTTAAATATTTTTTTCAATAAACATACCATATTAACTTAAATTCTTCATCAAAGCTATTGGTTTCAACGATATAAACATCAGTCATCTACCCTATTATGAATTCGACTATAGTTCGTTTTTGGGCAGGGCAGTAAAGTTTTTTAATTGTTCTAATGAATTGCTTGTTTTATCTATCAATCTCTCAATACTTGGTACTTTTTCGTCACTGGTCAATAAAGCATTATTATTAATTGAATGATTAATAATAATCATAAATAATAGTGGGTTATGTATGCATATTGGTTATAATGATGACGTAAACCATCGTGCTAGGCTAGGCGGTTGCATATAATGTAATTGTGTGGAATTACTCAACTTAGCTTTAACTAGCTTCGTTTACAGTGGAGATGTAGGAAGTAGGACAGGTAGGGTGGAAATACAACGTTGTCTTTGATACACCTATAGATTTATTTATATTATTTATAGATTTGGTGTATGCCGGTCCGATCCCATGGAGAGAACATGGGATCCGTTTTATTTAGTTTTTTTTATGCCGGTCTGATTCCACTTTTTCGACATAAGTGGGATTTATTCTAGTTTTGTGTAAGTTGTGAAGAATATTATCTGAATGTAGTAAGAACTAGTGTTGTCTGGATTTTAAGACCCATATTGTAGTTATCGAGGAACAGATTCTGGCAAAGTGCAATATTTTTGGTGTAGAACACTGTTTTTAATTATCACGACTTTCCACTAAACTTCAATACTAATTAACATAAAAATTGTAACCACAAAGAAAATCATAAGTATAATAAGTATGTATTTACGAAAAAAATATGTATTTAAGTATTCTATCACCTATCTGGTTTCTATAATTCAAGCTTTGCTTAGTATGGGGCTAGATGGCGCTGTGTGTAATAAATGTCCCCCCAATATTTATTTATTTATTTATAAAATCCTTAAAAGAAAAAATTGCCGCCAATAAAAGTAAAATCAAAATGATCCCCTAAATATCCATATCCCTGTGCCTAATGTTTGATATGAACAGTAGTTCAATAATTCCCTCAATTATTAATTCCTTAAATAAAGTAATTAAATTAAAAAACACGACTGCCTTGCCAAAAATCGAACTAAAATATAAAATAATGTATTTTTTATATTTCACGTTTTAAAATGGCACCGTACAGCCGCTATGTTTATTTTTACTACAGCCTATGTCACTCGGGATGATGTAAGGATTCTAACGATACCCCATACATCTAAATGTGATCAACCATTTACAAGTTATGGTGGAACAATATCAAATACTACAGTCCTTTTTATGGGCAGTCGTGTAAGAACTACATACGAAACGTTTTGTTAAATTGACCGTCTGGTCTGCGCACGCCGTGGTAACATTCCGATCGATCACCGCGCGAATTATCCTTACGTATCCGTAACGAGCGTGAAGATAGAGCGATCTCCCCGCCGCTGTTATATCATCTGTGGCGAGATCTGGAGCCGACTCGCGCGTCCTGGGTGGCGCAACTAGAGCGGGGATAGCTCGGCGGTTGATGCGGTCGGACGCCGCGGTGTGGGTTCGAATCCAAACAAATAGTTTGAGTTGATACGTACATTATCTCCAAAGAGCTCATTAGAACGGGCTTGTGTTTGAACCGGCGACCTCACGATTTCAAGTCAGGTGGTGTCCCGATTGGTATGGACCTGGTTATGTCCTAAAACTGCAACCAGACCCACCGGAGGACGGGCAGCAGCGTCCTCTCCGTTAACGAGTGTGAACATTCTGCGACCCCCAAGCCGCCTGCCAAGCATGGGGATCATGGCAACCCCTACCTGTTAAGGAGGAGACTTTCGTCCAGCAGTGGACGTTTTCTGGCTGATTTGGTTGGTCTCCCTATTAGACGCGTTTGTTTTTACGCCTGTTTTATTACAGCCACAGCAACGCGTGTCCGAGATTTTAAGTTCAGCGAGTACTCCTAATACTCCCATACATCTGTTTGTAATTTTTCGCATGCGTCACGTTCCGTTGCCAGCGTCGTGGCCGTCGACTACCTCTAGCACTATCGTCATGTAAAACTGGTGCATGTAGTTGGATTAGTCTACACGCAAGATGACCGCGCCGCGCACACAACTTAGTAAAAATTAAAATAAATTAACGACCATTCTGAAGTTCAATTTTCAAATATTGGGATGGCAGACAGTAGTGCCATTTAAAATTGTAATTCTCAAAATAAATACTATATATTAGATTGTTTTTTGTTATATATAACGACATCCATCAAGTCATGTCAGTGGTCTTCGGGCGGCACATAAACTCTGACACTAGGTCTAGCTACTCAGCATGTAAGAACTTCATTTTTGGTTTTTGGGGTCCTTGCGTTTCGTGGCATCTCTGACACAGGATGCTAGTAATGTGAGCGCTAGTTTTAAAATGCAGCCAATCTTAGACCTCCGCCAAAAGATATTCATGTGTTATCTTGCAGTCTTCAGATATAAAACAATGGACATAGAGAACATCGATGTTATGCAACGATAAATCTTTGAGGTTTACGATCGAAAGTTAGCGCGTATGCGTTGCATTCATGGCAAAACATGTTGGCAGACTTTGTGTAATTAATTGTAAAGAAGCAAACTTTGTGTGTGTGTGGCGTAGGAAGTCTTACGGATTCCATTCTAAAACTTCCCTCATTTATCCCTAAATAAATAATAAATAAATACTGGGGGACATTTTACACACAGCGCCATCTAGCCCCATACTAAGCAAAGCTTGTATTATGGAAACCAGATAGCTGCTTATATATATTTTTTTGTTGTAAATACATACTACACCCAGACACAGAACAAACATCTATGTTCGTCACATAATTTTTTGTCCTGGGTGGGGGATCGAACCCACGCCCTACAGCTCTGAATGACAGGCTAGGTTTTTTCCAAACCGGACGTATCGCTGGTATGTTTGTACATTACGGATTTTCTCGGATGAAGCGTCTATTTTAAAATCCTTGTACAACGAGTTAGGAAAATAAAACAGAGTGTTGTTCGATCATCAACTTAAAAAAATTATATAGTATTTGATAGAAAAATATATGAAAACTGGGACAGCGCTCCTATCGGTGCGGCCGAAAACGACAACAACTTTTTCCGTATCGAATCGAGAGCTTCTATGTTAGATACCGAGATTGTTTACATTTCGTCTTAGCACTGACTAAAGTAGATTTATAATAGAACCCCGGAGTACGCCCGGCGGTTTCACCCATTCCAAGGATGACCTCCTCTCAGGTGAGACTTGTCCAAACAAAATATTATCTAAATCTGTACAGCTATTGTGGAGTAAAGTGCAAATAAACAAAAAAAAATACACGTGATGTGTGCATCTATAGAACAATGATCAAATTCAAATAAAATCAAATTTAGAATTGCTCGCGTTCGTACGATCGTGAATTCTCACCTTTACTATTTCTCGACTCGCGTGCGAAGCGAGATTGGATTGAGATGAACGCATAAACTGCCTCAGACTTTATTCCATTACGTCTACTCGCATACGTATGTACAATATACGCGTTGTAAAAATTGTATTGCTTTCATATGCGGCTTTAAACACGGATAAAAAGTATCGTGGAAGGTATAGGATTGAAACAGTAGCCAAGCTTATATGAGTTAGTAATAAAAAATTGTGTAACATTCCAGCAATGCCCTCGTTATTCTGAGATATCAGTCGTTAACCAATTGTCAAAAGTCGTGGTAGCTTAGTTAAGAGAGCGCTCGACTTGAAATCGTGAGTTCGCGGGTTCAAATCCCGTACTAATGAGCACTTTGGAATGTATGTCCTAATTTTATACTACTGGCCTTTTTGTGAATTAAAACATTGTGAACATAAGTTCGGAGAAAATATTCAATAGCATATGTGAATCCACCAACTCGCAACTCCAGTGTGGTGGGCATTTAACAATCGCTCTTCGAGGTTAGGCCTAAGTCCAGCAAGGCTGATTATGATTATGCTAACTATGCGTGGTAGTGGTACTATTGGTAGTAATACTAGTAGTACCACGGTCAACAAACGCATATTATGATATTATTATAAGAGGTCGCCCACGACTTCGTCCGCGTACGGAATAAATTCGGCCCGCTCCCAAAATTCACCACTTTAAATCATCCCGAGCGTTTTTTTTAGCCCAACCGACTTAACTCTACCGACTCTACCGACTCTACCAACTCCCCAAACCCCCTCACCCCTCGCCCAATCCCTAACCCCCTTGAATGAACTACAAATATCAATGTTCATCACTATAACTTCAAAAACAAAGAACTTTCCATAAACCATTCCAGCCCCCCCTTTCCCCCCATTAGGGGTTGAATTTCGAAACATCCTTTCTTTGTACACCCCTACGCATGGAGACGAATACCCCTCCAAATTTCAAGTCTGTACGATCAGCGGTTTGGGCTGTGCGTTGTATGTCAGTCAGTCAGTCACCAGTCAGTCAGTCAATCAGTCAGGACAGAGCCTTTTATATGTATAAATAGATAAGTCAAAATTTTACTATTATTGTTGACTAGTTAAAAGAGTTCAAATGGAAAGAACGAATTTATTTAATTAAAACGGGATAGTCGCATTTAACCGAAACGGATACTCCGACTTGATAGCAGTAGATATTTCTCAGGATAGATAGATAAGATTCTTGATTAACGTTTGTTGCATCTTCCATCCAACGCGCCTGACGCGATCCTACTTAATAAACATTAAACATTGTACACGTTTGATAATGTTGGAAATACTAATGCTTTTTGTATTGATCTTTTATACTGTCTCTAATGCACATGACGTGAGTGAAGCTCTTGTGCTAATATCACCTTTCTGTGCCAAAAGTTTCACTTATGACGGTGCGGTTTGTGGACGATTTGGTTTGCTGACGGAGCAGTTCACCTACTTATTACTGGAAAACTTGTAATTTATTATACAAAGCCACAAAACAAACTATGTTTCATACTAAATACTGACTTGAAGATCTCTTTCTTGTAAACGTAGAGGTCCTCCCATATTCTGAGTTATTATCATTATTAGCTAATACCCGCTTCTCGATTAACGGTAGTGAGCATTCTGCGATATCCAAGCCGCCTGCCAAGCGTGGGGGTTATGGCAATCTGCCTCTATTATGGGGAAAGCCTTCGTCGAGCGTCTTCTGGCAGATACAATGATACAATGATTTTATTGGTCTGTGAAACTAGGTAAACATGATAAATATAGGTGATAATAATAGATACTAGGAGCTCTAGCTTCTACCTGGCTAAGGTATACAGACATATGGTTGTAAAATAATGAATGTAATATGGAAAAACAAAATTATTATGTAATTATTCAAACAGCTTACCGGTTAACACGTATTTGTCAATGAAAATAGTAACACACCTTAAATACAGCAAACTATACAGACAGACAGAGAAATAGATATTGAATAATGATCAAATAATGATAAATATTATTTATGCAACTATTGGTATACATTCCATTTATCAAAAAATCTAAATCATATCTAAACAAATAAATTTACTAAGTAAAATAAATGTCAGAAATAGTTTTTTATTTTTTATTTCACGTAATTTGGCATATCGCTTTGAGCCTTCTGCCAAATTTAAATTACGATTACAATCGATTAAAACTAAATAAATTGTGCATGTCCAAAATTAAAATGTCAAGTTACATAATAAGAAAGAAATAGGATCGAACACAAACTTCAGGTAAAATAAAATAATAATAATTAAATTATACTTTCTTTCGATCAGTGCGTAGGTAATGTAAAGCAGGTATTCATACTGTCATCATTTAGGAACATGTCCACGGAGTAGTAGCCTTTATTTACTAGCAAGTTATTTAATTGATTCTTAAAAATATTTATGTTATGAATACTTCTGATCACCTTTGGTATTTTGTTGTAAATAATCGGCCCCATACAAAATACACTTTTGTTCAGAAACGTTGTATTGGATGGGGTATTGTATAATTTTCCTTCAAGTCTACTTCCCTCGGCCACATTTTAAAAAGCTCAGGATTCGACTTGATAAATACAGCAATTTCGGATACAAATAAACAAGGTAAAGTTAAGATTTTTAGTCGAATGAAGTGGTTTTTACAAGAGTGTCTTCTTTTTAGACCGCAAATAGATCGGATACAGCGCTTTTGAGCCTTGAACACCTTAAGGCGGTCGGTCGAGTTACCCCAAAACATGATGACCCGCTTTGGCTATAGAAAGGCCTGGCGTACCTACTGTACGAGTTTGTACGACCATGCCTTTTTTATGGCCCGCCCTCAGATATTTCTATGAGATGAAACTTTGTAAGTAACTGTTCACTTTTCCAATCTGGAAAAAATGAGATTGGCGCAGCTCTGTTTATACGGCAGTTATGAACTTTGAAGAGCGTCGATTGCAAGACCTCGACGCGAAGCGCCTTATCATTAAGACCCGTCAAAAGCCTTCCTATATTTACACCTACAATGCAGACGGTCAACTGCACTGTGCGCCTTGCAGTAGGACCATTAAAAGTAAATTTGGTTTTGCCAGCCACCTGCGTGCTCGCCACAAGAGCTAACAAGGTTCGCCATTGACGAACACGTCAAGGAGGACGATATACATATGTATATATTCACTTTTCTGTGGTATATATAGGTTCTTTCTCCCAAGCGCCATTGTTCCATGTCTCATGCCATCATCGTCAGCCAGAAGACGTCTACTACTGAACGAAGGCCTCCTTCTTAATAGGGAGGAGGGGTTGCTGCAATCCTGCCCTTGGCATCTTGGCAGGCTTGGGGGTCGCAGAATGGTCACCACCGTTAACCGAGAGGACGCTGCTGCCCGTCTACCAGTGGTTCTGGTTGCAGTTTTAGAACATACCCAGGTCCAAAGTGTAGCGCTCGTGGCGTAGCTTGTATAGGTGATTCTAAACGATCACCGATGTTAAGCAACGGACGGTCCGGTCAGTCTTCGGATGGGTGACCGTGAGTGGCATTTATTTCTGAGCGCTACCGTGGGTCGGATGACACGTTTAAATTGTTGGTCCCGGTTGTTTGTTCTAGTTTCTATAACAACAACCGTCAGCCATGTCAGAGGCCTTCGGGCGGCACATTAACTTTGACACTAGGGCTGGCCACTCAGCCTATACGAACTTACTTTATTCTTGGTTTAGGCCCAACTACATAGTCAATGATTCCGAGTAGAACTACATAATAAATAACAGCAGCCTCCATTGCTCTAGCTCCGCGAACGCGAAGAAGTGGGAGGTAGAGCTGGCGACGCTCAAGTCAAACAACCTGCGCCTGACGGCGGCGCTGCAGGAGAGCACCGCCAACGTGGACGAGTGGAAGCGGCAGCTGCACCAGTACCGGGAGGAGGTGGCGCGCGCCAGGCACCTGCAGGGGAAAGGTACACAGTTGAATCATATCTAGGAGCATCAAGTCCTGCAGCGACGTCCTCTTTTCAACCTACTTCAAAAAAGGCGGTTTTCAATTCGACTGTATGTTTTTTTTGTATGTATGTTACATGATTACTCCGCCAATAAAATTATGATTTGATTTTAATGACTCTTTTTTTGTAGGTGATACTTCAGAAGTGGTCCCATATACATTTTATCAAAATCAGTTCAGTAGTTTAGTTATATCAAAATAACTTGAAAAAATCTGGTAAATATGAAGTTTTTTTTTTGAAGCATATTATGGCTTTTATTCTTGCGATTCTTGCGCTGACTTCTGCCAAAGCATAGGAGAGCAATTGTAGGTCTGGTGCAGAGTCTGCCTGGAGAAGTACCATACCTTTCATCATCAGCCCGGAGACGTCCACTGCTGAACGAAGGCCTCCCCCTTAGACCGCCACACTGTACGACAACCTGCCATTTGCATCCACCGGTTGCCCGCGACTTTTACAATGTCGTCGGTCCACCTAGTGGGAGGCCGCGCCTACGCTGCGTCTTCCGGTTCGCGGTCGCCACTCAAGAACCTTTCTTCCCCATCGGTTGTCAGTTCTTCGAGCGATGTGGCCTGCCCTGCGCCACTTCAGCTTGCAAACCTTGCGAGCTATGTCGGTAACTTTGGTTCTTTGGCGAATATCCTCGTTCCGGATTCTATCGCGCAAAGTAGCTCCGAGCAAAGCTCTCTCCATTGCCCGTTGCGTGACTCTAAGTTTCTCCAAAAGGCCAGCAGTTAAAGCCTTACCATACCTTTGCCAGTTATTACGAGGGCTACACTAAAAGTATCGGGAATGGAATATTTCCACTGTTTCTGTCATATTAAAATCTTTTTAATTGAAAACTCCTTGGTTTTAAAAATCGAATACCATTTATTTATTTAAAAAAATATTCTCGGTCTTGTCACAAGGTTTTGTCAAACTTGTTTAGTCGTTGAGAAAATGGAATTGACTCGAGAAAATTCAAGAGCGATGATTTATTATGACTTTCGAAGTGGTTTAACACAAAAACAGTGTGTTGACCGGATGATTTCTGCATTTGGTGATAAAGCCCCATCCAAAACCACAATTTATCGCTGGTTTGCTGAATTTCAACGTGGACGTGTCAAGCTCAGTGATGATCCCCGTCAAGGTCGTCCAAAAACTGCAGTCACCCAAGAAAACGTTGATGCTGTGCGTAAGCTGATTGAGGAAGATCGACATGTGACATACCGCGAAATTCAGGCAACTTTAGACATTGGCATGAGTCAAATACAAATAATCTTGCATGAAAAATTAGGTGTAAAAAAGTTGTTTTCCCGATGGATACCGCATTCGCTCTGTGAAGAGCAAAAAGCGGCTCGCGTTACTTGGTGCGTCAGAACTCTCGAAAGATTCCACGCAGGATCCTCAAATGCTGTATACAACATCGTATCAGGTGACGAATCCTGGATATACGCGTACGAACCCGAAACAAAAAACCAGTCACGAGTTTGGGTGTTCGAAAATGAGTTAAAGCCAACAAAAATTGTTCGTTCACGGAGTGTTCCAAAAAAAATGGTGGCCACGTTTGTCTCCAAAACCGGCCATGTTACGACTATTCCTCTTGAGGGACAAAGAACGGTTAATGCAGAATGGTATGCTAGCATTTGTTTGCCACAGGTCGTTTCTGAACTCCGTAAAGAGAACTGCAACCGCCGCATCATCCTCCATCACGACAATGCGAGTTCTCACACCGCGCACAGAACAAAAGAGTTTTTAGAGCAAGAAAACATAGAATTATTGGACCATCCGCCGTACAGCCCCGACCTAAGCCCTAATGATTTCTATACTTTCCCTAAAATAAAGAATAAATTGCGTGGACAGAGATTTTCATGACATGACATCACCTGAAGAAGCTGTGGACGCCTACAAAACGGCCATTTTGGAGACCCCAACTTCCGAATGGAATGGTTGCTTCAATGATTGGTTCCATCGTATGGAAAAATGTGTCAAATTTCGCGGAGAATACTTCGAAAAGCAATAAATATATTTTTAAATAGTAATGTTGTGTCACTTCCTTGATTCCCGAAATTTTCAGTGCCGCCCTCGTAAATCGTCAAACTGTAGCGTGCAAGCTTATCTGTAATTCGGTTTGAAGGGTAATTTTACCAGAATAATTACTGGGCATAAAGAGGTTTGACATCTAATATCTCAGGGTGACGAGCGCAGTGCACTGTGGCGCAGGATTTTGGTCGTAAGCTCACAATTCTGGTACTGCTACTGTTACGGCTAGGCGTGATGAATCAATCCCAAAAAGAAAGTCATCGCACTGAAACTCGCGTAGATCGTTCTACACGGCGTCACACCAGCTGTAAGGACCACTGAAGAGGCAGTTAATAGAACGGAAATGTGCCGGGTCGCGCTAGCCGGAATTAGGTGCAAATGCGCTTAATGACAATTCTACCAATATAAATTTTTTAAACTCAGAATACTCAAAAAGACAAATTAAATAGACGCGTAGGAAACTAAACCACATTGTATCGTAATTATATCAACTTTAATTTGTTGCAAATTGGCATTTCGAGCGTTTTACTACAAATGCGTGACCAATTATTGGCATATTTTTCGTCGTAATTTCTATGCAAATAAGTGTGAAACTGGCTACAGCGATTTTCCATACAATTGCTTTACAACATTGTTTTGACGGCCGTTCTACTAAGAAGTAAGGATTTCGCTTCTCTGTGGTAAGGACCCACCGAAATAAAAACAGAGTTTCTTAATATCAGTGTCTTGTTTCCATAAATCATTATACTGTTTTTACCTTCTCCGTATGAAGGCTGTTGGTTGTCCAAATAAAATTAAATAAAACAAAACAACTTCTTTATTATGAAAACTTACTTGGTTTTGACATATCACAATAATAACACACCTTCGTGTTTCTAAAAAACAGCTCTTATTCCTAAGAGACACCAGTTACTTATTCTAAATACAACTTCAAATTTTGGAGTTTTGGCAGGAACACGGAAAAATCACGTCGTTGCATTCTATTATTTTCTTAAACTTGTGTTTTTTCGCGAATGAATGATTGAAAATGGTGGAGTTTTATTCATTGAGTGTTGAATTACGTGCACGAGTGTGGGCAAGTGATATAATGTGGTGAAACATGTCTTTTTGTGTTGTTTTCAAAACTCCGTAGAAGCTCATAGTAAAGTCGCCACAACTTTACTAGGGCATGACTTGGACTCGACTAGGACTAATTTCGTGTGACTGACTGTGATTTCATGATATATTTGACTTGATTTTAATATAAAAACTTCCAAATTCATAAACTTGACACTGGCAGAATGCACAACGTGCGATGCAAATAAATAAGAAAAAGAAAAAAAAACTTCAAATTTCTAAAAGACAACTAGTAAGGTATGGTTTGTGTATTGCGCAGGCGGAGAGGCGAACGAGGTGGAACAGCTGCGGCAGCGCGTGGCGCAGCTGGAGGCTGAGCTGGCGCAGAAGAACGAGGAGCTCGCGCAGATCATCAAGTCCAGGAAGAGCGAACAGGTGAATACTAATACGGTGCTTATTAACCATATTCAATCAGAGAAAACTGACCTGGCCACTGAACTGGTCAGTAGGACCTGGGTATGTTCTAAAACTGCACCCACCGGAGGACGGGCACCGGTGTCGGTTAATGGTGGTGAGCAGTCTGCCATCTCCAAGCCGCCTGCCAAGCGTGGGGATTATGGCAACCCGTCCCAGGGCAAGAGGCTTTCATCCGGCAAAGGATGTATTCTGGCTGATCATGATCAGTGAAAACTACTTAGGCTTCTTTATTTATAAAATAATAGTGGTAGCAGCTTGTTTCCTAAATTGCATAATCAGCTTTTGTAATAGGCCACTGCTGGACTTAAGCATACCCTCAAAAGCGATTGGGCCGTATCCACCACGCTGGCCCTGATGCGAATTGGTGGACTCACATAAACCATTTCTTCCCCGGGGTTGCTCTCGATGTTTTCTTTCGCCGAAAAGCTAGTGATGTGGAAATCCATACATAAGCTCCAAAGAGTTCATTGGTACAGATCCTCACGCGTTTAAGTCGAGCGGTCTCTCGACTGGGCTACTTGAACTATCGGAGGACGGGCAGCAGCGTCCTCTCGGTGAACTGCGGTGAGCATTCTGCGATCCCCAAGCCGCCTGCCAAGCGTGGGGATTATGGATGGCGATGTCACAAAATTGCCTCAACTCAGGATAATGCTGACTATGAAACTGCGCCGAACTTCCGTCGATAGAGACCGACACAGTGAGATATTAGCTAATGGTTCTTGTGGCGCGGTGCGCGCGCGCAGGACGCGGAGGCCAAGCTGGCGCAGTCGCAGCTGGAGCTGGCGCTGGCGGCGCAGGACGGGCAGCGGCAGGTCGTGCAGGCGCTCAACGACCAGCTCGCGCGCCAGCTCGACGAACTGGTCAGATTAACTCACTTATTTATAGCAAACTAGAGGTCGCTCGCGACTTCGTCCGTGTACGGAAGTATTTCGGCCCGCTCTCAAAATTCACCACGTTTTCTACCCCCGATACACGTGCTCATTATTTGTACTTGAATACAAAAAATTTAAATAAACAACTTAAATTCAATATTTTATCCCCCGTTTCACCCTCTTAAGGATTGAAATTAAAAAAAAAACAACGATAAAAGTTGCGTTAGTTTCCAACCTTATTAAGCCTAAATAATAAATATTGTGCTTTTTACTTTGAAAATGAAGGACTTTCCATACACAACTGCATCGTTTTTTTCACCCCTTCGGGAGTGGAATTTTCAAAAACGCTGAGTCACTTATAAACTAATTTTAAACCGTCATTCTAAACACAAAATTTAAAGATCCTAACTTCGAAATTGACGGACTTTCATATAAACTATCATCCCCTATTTTACCCTCTTAGGGGTGAAAAATTTTAAAAATACTTTTTTAGTGGATACCTACACTTCACAAAGAACACACCCTCCAAATTTCATGTCTCTAGGACCAGCGGTTTAGGCTGTGCGCTGATAGCTCAGTCAGGACTTTGATTTTTATATATACAGATTGATTGATGACGAAGTCACATTTCGGCAGCCATTTTAATAATACACTTCTGGATAAAGGACACCTTCATAGGGCGATGGGAACCCCCTAGGAACATTTATGCTGCCCAAAAAATCCCCCCTTTTTGATTGGAAAAAGAACATGTTAGCTACACATTTCTATGATTTTATTTATACGGGATATTTACCGTTTACCGCAGTAACAACATATTGCAGATGAACAACATGAACACAACACACAATATCGCCAAAATGTGGGCAATTTACAATCACTAATACCGGAGCCCGAGTATGACCGGAGCCCGTTCAGGATCAAGGACGTCCAGAATTTAAGATCTTATTGACTAGCTATCTATTTGTTTAAATATATTTGTATAATATTGAATCTCTTGGCAGCGCTGCATTGAACCCCCTTAACGTTGTAGTATTGTTGCTAGCCTGGGGAATTCCACTGCTGTGCAAAGGGTCTCGCTCAACTTTCCCTTTTTGGCTGTCCTGAGCTGACTAATCGCACTAATATTGTAGCGTATCGTAGCGTTCACTAAACAATCGTTCAAATTATTCTATTTCCTTTGATTATAACGTATAATCGTCACCTTTTAAAATGTAAATATGTTCTGAATCGTGCGACCTCACGATTTAATGCCAAAAATGATAATTTTAAAGAAAACATAATGTATTTAAAGTAGCGTTTTACTATTTAGTGTTTTTATAAAACTGGTTGCACGGTGAAATACCGAATTTTTACTTTAAGAATGAACTATTGAGAGTAAACTCTTCGTATTTAATATCTTACACTCGTATTTTGAAGGTATACCTCTGAAATAACTCAAATATCATATTTTCCGTTTAGGGTAACGTACCAAAGGGTTTTAGTCTTGTAAAACAATATCAAGAAAAGTTTCAAGGGTATCAAAGTTTTCTTTACAAGGTTTTTTAATAACTTCTAATAACCTTCTTCTTCGTCTCTGTTAATAAAAAAGTAACATAATTCTTGTTATAAGAAAATATTTTTTGGAGATTTATCGACAAAACGTACTAAAACAAATACAATTCAATATAGTGTCTGGGAAAGGAAACTGGGAAGTTAAGACACTATATTGAGTTGTATTGAAAATAGTAAAGTAAAGTACTGTAATTTATTAAGTACAAAATACAGCAATAGTTAGCTGAATCCCACTCGCGCGTCTGTCTGTCGCGGTGCTTCAAAGTGCACTCCAATGTCACTAATGTACTCCGTACAAATATAAATGCAAAATTTTGTCAGTATGTGTGTTTGAACGTTTGTTACCTCTTCCCGACACTACGACTCCTCGATGGAGATAGCTTATTTCCCGGAATAACATATATTTAGGCTACGTCTGTATCATTCATAGACGGTATGAATAATTAAGACGGTTAAGTGATTTCTCATACTATCTAGTGTCTATGTATGCATTAATAACATAGAAATACCCAAAGTGTGGAAACATGAATATTCATATAGGCTGCTTTTATTATAGTCATAATAACAATTCTTTATCATAACGCGGTGAAAAGAGCGGGACGCAGCATCTCTGCTCAACTTTTATATTGTTTGTGTTTCAGTCCACGATCCACCGCGAGATAAACACCGCTCTGCAGACATGAGACGCGGCCTGCCCCCCGCCCCCCGCCGTGTATGCCGCGGGGGCCAACGCGTACGCTTCGGGGGCAAACACGTACGCTTCGGGGGCAAACACATACGTGACCGGGGCGAATGCGTCTGGGAACTCTTCTGGTGGTAACGCTTATGCTGGAAATTACCCCAACGTCTCTTATTCAAGCAATGCAGCTGTCAACGTCATGTACACCTCGAGTGGGGGCATGTACTCGGGCAACGTTCCGATGTATTCGTCGGGGGTAAACCCGTCAGGTTCTGGGGCGGGCGCGTCCGGGGCGGGAGGTAATGCTGTCTCTCCTGGGGGTACTATTGCTCGTCGACTTCCTCTGTTATTACGCCAGGCTCCCCCTGAGGGGGAGGAGCCTACATACGTCACTGTGAAAGCCAAAAAATGAAGAGTGCTATCGGTATTTCGCAAGGTGCACGAGTTCTTTTAATTTGGACGAGTTCTGTGGCGGGGTTATCTATGAGGTTATTTGGACGCTTGGTTTCCTTTTTGTGATTCGATTTGGTAAAAAAAAGTATTATGATTTTAAATAATTAAATCTAGAAAAAACAATCTATATACATCTTGTTGGAAATCTTTTTAAATGGATCATTACAAGATTGCAATTTGTAACTATTCATTTATTTTTTTTAGAAAATATGTAAAAAGTTACATCTTGTGTTTATTGAAATAAAAAGTCAAAAAAATTATACATTTGCCATAAATAATTATTTTTATAATAACTTTTAATTGTATTACATGTATTTATCCCACCCAAATAATTATTAATTTGTTTGTAAATGTGACTTATGGGACGAAACATTTTGTATAGTGCACGGCTGAACTATTTTTGAACAATTTGAATTTAAGGTGAAAAAGGGAAGTGCTGTTGAAATGTCATTGTTAACTTTTCAAAATATTGTCGAGCTTAAAATGTGTATGTCATTTTCCTAATGACAAACACAAGAGTGTAAAATAAGTAAGGAAAGGACTTTCTGTCAAATGTTTATCAAAATTAGTCCAGCCAAAACTAAACAATCGTTCAAATTATTCTATTTCATTTTATTTTAACGTATAATCGTCACCTTTTAAAATGTAAATACGTTCTGAATCGTGCGACCTCACGATTTAATGCCAAAAATGATAATTTTAAAGAAAACATAATGTATTTAAAGTAGCGTTTTACTATTTAGTGTTTTTATGAAACTGGTTGCACGGTGAAATACCGAATTTTAACTTTAAGAATGAACTATTGAGAGTAAACTCTTCGTATTTAATATCTTACACTCGTATTTTAAAGGTATACCTCTGAAATAACTCAAATATCATATTTTCCGGTTAGGGTAACGTACCAAAGGGTTTTCGTCTTGTAAAACAATATCAAGAAAAGTTTCAAGGGTATCAAAGTTTACTTTACAAGGTTTTTTAATAACTTCTAACTTTAACCTTCTTCTTCGTCTCTGTTAATAAAAACAAAAAATAAACATAATTCTTGTTTTAAGAAAACAGTTTTTGGAGATTTATCGACAAAAAGTACTAAAACAGTATTCCTAGATTTGAGTTGAGTTATTTTTAGGTTACAACTTAAAATGCGAGTGGACGCCTGTCCTTACATTATAACAGGCTGTGCCATTCTACTAGTATATCTGTATATTACCTATCTCGTACCCTAATTAATATTTTAAAAAATAATATAAAAAATAAATTTGTGTAAAAATATACCCTCGTAGCCGAGTAGCAAAGTCAAGCGAGAGGGGTTTAAAAAACAATTATAAAAAAATTGCTTCGATAATTTTTTTTTGGAGACGTTATGTTATTATGTAATATTATTATCATAATTATAAACATTGCGTAGTGTGTAAGAGTATTACAATTAAAAAATGTTATTCTATTTACCAAGACTATAATTTAACTTTTTATTATATTTTAGTTTTTTTATTTCCTATACGATATTCTACAGTTTTAGGGGGCGATTCCACTAAAACTGTATCTTTTCCTGAAAAAATATATTTAACTGTGTCGCTTCTATTTTACAAGTAAAAGATATTAAATTAAAGGACTAAAATTATCAGCAGCGTCTCGTTTCATTGTATTACGTTGGACAAGGATAGAAACAGTTTTAGAGTCATATTTAATTTGGACGTCTATTTTCGCCTCTATACAAAAAATATTACGTCGTTCTATAGATTTAACTCGATTTTTAAAACAAAATATTAATTTTCTTTGTTATGCTATTGTTTCGATGCGTCGCATTTTATAAACTCTTGCATTTCTCTTACTCGAATATTTTACACTATTTATAGTTAAAACCTAATTATAAATCCTATTAAATCATATTATAATTATATATAGATTTATTATTATATTTTCTCTTCCCTACCATGTAGGTATAACTTGATAAGGTTCAATGTGGAATTCCAAGTTTCATTACCGTTTTCAAAATATATGAAATAATTCCTTAGACATAGTTCATTTTAAATAAATAAAAGGAGGTATAATACGAGTTATTAATGTCAAGTTGCGTGGTTAATGGTCAACTCTCACCGTATCAACTCTACCTTGGAACGACTTAAAACTTTATAGACTTAGAATTCAACAGAAGAATTCAAATGTCAACACTAGGTATATCATACGATGTATATAATCAACTGTTTAGATGCAACATATTTAGACATTATTCTACACGTCTTTTTGTCATTTAAAATTCAATTGAAAGCGATGAAGTGTATATGGTTCATATTTCGATGTGTTGATTTTAACTTTTTTAGTTGATCTAGGGTCGATTTGGTGCAGTGAATGGCTTTATGAGTGTGTAGACTTTTTTTTTTTTTTTAATTTATTATTTTATTATGAAAACCCTGTATTTAATAGATCCCTTAGCAAATTAGTGATAACGGTTTGACAGAATGTGGTTATTCACACACTTGATTTTGTAAATGACCAAATTAATGATTTTCTGTTTCTTAAAAAAGGCTAGCAGTCGTTATTTAATTAACTTAATTTATTGAATAATACAACACAAGTCTGATTATGTTTATTTATTTTTGTATATTAGTCAATAAAATGAATTATATTACTATAAAATATAAATTGGCTTACAGGTAAACACAGGTTAAATGTTTTTCATCACACTTGCTCGTAAAGTGGATCTTATTACATCGGTTTTAGGCTCATAATCCAAGTTATTACGCACGCGTGCTTTTTACTTTACATTACGGCACTAGTGCCATAATAGTTATAACCCGGTAAAGTCAAGTTTATACGTGACTGCAATTAGACGTACGTATACGAAGCACTCTTAATATAGCCGGGTAATACTTGCAGTTTTTTTGTAATACCAACAAAGAGTTCTTATGCAACTGAAGTAAATGTCAACCTGTGCGCGCATTGCTGGTTTGGGCGCCATTTTTCGCAAATGTTTGTTGACATTTTCACTGTGTGGTTGATTATTATCAAAAAATGTTTGTTTTTTCCTCGCAAGTGTGATGAAAACAGTCGTATGGAACTCTTGTGCTATGTTAGTCATTACACGCTCGGTTTCCTTATCGCGCTCGCCTGCGGCTCGCGCGCATATTACCGCCTCTAGTGTAATGACCAACATAGCACACTTGTATCATAATGTACTATTACAGGTCATTCTTACTAGAAAGTACTGAAACAGATTTTATTACTCTTATTTTGTCCCAATGCTGGGAAAAGGTCTTCCCTAATTTCTTCCCAAGTATGTTTTTTTAATGTTTTAGTGATAGCTATAGTCTGTCAAACAAAATCGAAACGAATAAAATAAATTGAAAACAAAATGATATCATTAAAAAGGCTGAGGACACATTTTTTAAGATATACAATGTCTTCTAACAGGGTAATTTCATTTACTGGTGTCTACTTTCGGATAGACGTTGTTGGTCGATTTTTACTCTTGCCTTTGAGATGCCTTCGCACACCGTACTGACTCAAAACTGACACGACTCGAAAAATTGGAATTTAAAAAGATTTTGATCTCAAACGTAATTTATTAAAATTAATATTTTATATCAATTGAAAAAAATAATAATAAAAAAATAATTGAATTACGCAAATTTTGCACAACCGTCAAATTGTTGCTCGGCTAAATGTAACCCTATTCAATACAGCATTGGACTGATGATCGACTGCATTAACAAACTTGCTTGAAACTTAAAATATGGGAAAGCCTCGCTTTATGTATCCCATAGAACTTACCTAACAATTACCGGTTACCTTTTGTTGAGTCTATTATGTGTTAAGTCATTAATGTGTGCGAAAGCCATTAAACGTACATTATTCTTTGTAGAAACTGTTGATTGAATTTGACTTTGAAAAAACAATTTTGTAACAAATTCTGCGTGAATTGAAACGCGTGCTGACGCATAATTCTACGTAGCTTATTTACGAACTACTATACTTTAATATATTAATAGTATAATAGTTATTTCTTATATAGTTACTTTCTCTAATCATTTATAGTTAAGTATATTATTATTCGAATTATTTAGTTACATAGATTAATGCAAAAATAGTAATAGAAAAAAAAATGTTTTATGGAATTCACAATATTTATTTGTACATTTATATTTCATCACAATACTGGCCATTGTATATCACTTCGATTCTACTCCGGACCGACAAAACATTATTGAAATGTAAGTTTTATATCATATGGCGTAAAGTTGAATTTTGAATATTTCGACTTACGTTTGTCATTTGTCACATAAACGAGTAATAATGATTATTGGAAATGGTATTTTTTTGTGATAAATGAAGAAACATGGGTTGGTCATTCTAAATTCAGCTGTATGTTACCAGATTTAAGGCTAATATTGCAATACTCTTATTTTAGTTAGTCTGAACGTTTAGTCAGAATTAACTATTCTAGAAGCGGTGTGCGATGGCCACAATATAGTTAATGATTAAGTAATAAAGAAACCGAACGATCTGTTTAAAAAATGTATAGATTAGAAATGTAAGTGTTATTTCCCGATTTGTAAACAATGGGTTATGTACGTATATTTACGTACATAATTACGTACATTTACGTATATGTACGTACGTAATTACGTATATGTACGTACGCAATTACGTATATTTACGTACATTTACGTACGTCATTACGTATATTTACGTACGCGATTACGTGTCAGAGTCCATATAATTATTTAACTTTGAAATTTTAAACTTTTATTTTTTATACAATCCAGTGACGAGACGAGCAAGTCTTTCGCCTGGTGGTAACGAATGAATTTGTCGTATTGTAATTTACGTACTAATCTAAAATTTGTATGGACGTTCGTACGTAATACGTAGTGAAATTACTTACGTAAATATTCGTACGTCATCTAGTGTTGAGTGTGATTACCGATATTACAGAATGCCATTTTTCTGTTCAGTTGTCAAAGTATGAATCTATGAAGCAGACAAACACGCTAAGTGGTCAGACCTAGTGTCAGAGTTAAAGGACCGAAATTAAACGCAACGGCAATGCTTCTGATGTTGCAGTCGTTAATAGGTGGCGGTGACCTCTTACCATCACGATGATCGCTTGCCTGTTTGTCCCTCGTAACTTATTAACAAGATTTATCCTATACAAAATGTTTACGTTACAACTGCCTACGTCATTTGCGAAGATATTATTTGAGCCTCTAAATATCTGTCCCAAACTCCTAGCCGTAGCCAGCGGCGGCGGAAGTGGGGTGCAGGGGGGCCAACTGCCCCCTTCCCCCCTAAAATTAAACAATCCAATTTTAATAAGTGGTAAATAATGGTTTCTCTGTTTGCCTCCCCACGGGGGGAAGGGGGGGGGGGGAGACATGGCCATAGATATCACAGTGCCACCATCTTATCTGTTCAATGAATAGCGTGGCTAGTGGAGGAACAGGTGCTGCCATACGGTTGACGCGGCTGTAGTCCAATGTTGTCCACCTGAACAGATAACTTGGTGGACACTTGACATAACTTGCGAAGTAATCTTGCGCTTCAAAGTCAAAGTGGATACGTTAGCGACGGTACCAACTGAACAGATAGATGGCGGCACTGTACGTGTAGAATAATAGTGTACGATACACATAGCTGTTACAATAGATACAATTATTAAAGTAATTCTACATGAATGGAAAATTCGGTATCTGGTTGGGAGACACCTTCGTTATATTGTTTGTGTGGCGCGTTTACACGAGCGATGTTGTGGCGCGGGGCGGGCGGCGCGTGTCCAGTGCTTTATTGGAAGTAGGTACTAACCTAAATGATATATTGTTAATATTTTCTAAACTAGTACTTCCTTTGTTTTAAGGGGAAATTTCCCTTTCTATCCAAAATCGTCGACGATGAAAAGTTATGTGAAATTGTAAAAACTGTTTACCGAGTTTCGTTTGCAAGATAAGTTTAAAAATACAACCGTACCGATTGATCCACAAATGAAAGCAAATTTTGCCAAAGTTGCAAAATTCGACACACTATTTGACTTCGCTGGCTCGGGCAAATAGTTTGCAAGGTATGTTTATACATTGAAATAAAAATAAATTTGGGCATGGTGTAATGGAATCCAACCATATTATAATTTTACTTGCCTGCTGCGTTAAAGTTGCTACTTTAGCCCCGCTACGCGGAGCGAACGGAACCACTTCCTCCCCGCAGCGATACGTAAAATCGTATGCACACCACGGGAGCAAGTAAAGAAGCCTCAGATCTCATGTTTGTAACCGGGAGACAATATATTACATGAAATATGACTTTTTTACTTTTGCTCCGTAGGTGAGCAATCTACTATTTGGTTTATTGACCTACTGAGTGCCATTATTATATGTTTTATTATCTAACAAGGTTTTTTCATTGCCTTTAAAAACGACTTATAGATACACAAAAAAACTCAGAAATTAATGAGCCATCTTTTCAAAGTCAGACAGAGTAACCTTAAAGTAATTCTGTTTGATTTTTGCCCACATCGTCGCTTACGTGTTATGTACTCAAACGCGGACGTAGGTATATATATATATACGCTTAGAAAAAAATAAAAGAATTTTATTGACAAGTAACTTATCTAACAACGTCTGATGGTTGTCTCGCTAGGCAAAGCCTGTATCAAGGCAACCTGCAAATGTGACGTCGTTTGACGCCGAGCAATGTTGCTGCCACGATGTTGTAGAACAGTTGGTCGTGTAAGCGCCCCCGCGGCGAGCAGCGCGCGAGCTACCCACCGACGTCTCCTCTGCCCGGAGAGCCACGGCCAAAGATATTATATTTACGGAGGGAGATATGTCATATCGCGCCCTCAAATGGCCCCGTGACAACGGCCCCAGGGACTGTCTCGCCTGTCTGCGCTCACTAAGCGAGACGCGCGCTATCCCTTTTTCTCTCATAAAAGTGCTATCTTCTTTCGCACTCGGGCACGGGGGTCATTTTCAATTTTTGTTTTGTCACGCGATGGCGCATCTTTCGTGATCTTTGGCCGCGCCTCACCACTTACTTTGCCACAACGTTATATGGTAGCGTTGATTGTTGCTAAATATGTATAAAATTATTAAATTGGAATTATTGTTGTATTGTAATCATATTATAGTTTGTAATTTATTCGATATTTATTAAATTATTATTGTATTTTATAGTCTGCGTTGCGTTTGTTACTTGTTTATGTTTTTTATTATTTTATTTACTGACTCTCTTACACGTAAAATAGATGCCTCAGTCGACCTGCTTTACGTGTCACCTTTCGGGTCTCAGACCTGATAGTTTCTCAGGAGTAGAGTTACGACGTCATATACAGGATGATAGTATTGTAGACCGTATCCATTCAGGGCATGCAGCAGCCCTTGGACTTTATTTTAACCTATATATTAGCTCAGCGAAATTAAAGACCATCATACACGACAAAGACGCTACAATACTAAATGTTATCTTAGAACATTTAGTTCAATATCGTTACTCATATATTCAATGGGCGATTAACTGGCAATCAAAAAAAAATCTCTTACTGTTTAGATGGCGTTAACCAAACGTGTATGTCATTGTCAAGTTTTTTTTATGCCTTCCCACATTGAAGGATGTCCGTAGCTCGTCTTTCAGTTTCGCTATTGACCAGGAACCGTAATCCTTGCTCATTTTCAAACGTAAACAGAACGGTAACAAGTAAAATCAACAAAAAGGCGATAACAGGTAACAACAGTAAGGAAAACTTAACAATAACAAAGACAATACAATAACATAGACTTCGTCCTTCGACATACAAACCAGACATCAACAGACATAGATTAAGAATATATGCCACAGATCAAAAATATGCTGTTTTGACTGGCACGTATAGTCAGAGCCGTCTATCGAGTTCAGTAGAACTATTTTTTTAAATCATGTTAGGAAAATCGCCCGTTAGCAGCACAAATGGCGAAAATAAGAATATATTTTGCTTAAGGCGATAAGGCCGCCCCTTGTACTGCCAAATAATGTACCCTGATTATTTGTAAGTTCTATATTTCTGGTGTGCAATAAAGTTATATTGTATTGCATTGTGTTGTATATTTCAAAATTGTTTGGCTCGTTTTGAACAATAGCAGCTGATTCCTGAAAATACGTCAACCTCAGAACCAGTTTTGGTTTCTTGTTGCATAATACCAAAGATAAATAATACGAACCTTATTGCCTCGATTGAGACATCAATTTATTCAGATGTCCAAGACCAGCTGAAGCATGCCCTGAAAGGGTACGGTCTAGAACACCATCACCCTGTCTAATGTAACTTTAAAATGTATTCGGAGTATGCATTATAAAAGACACAAATGTGTTGACTTATTGCTAAGCAGCTATTTCTTCTATTTAATTTAGTAAATTATTATTTTTCATAGTTTTCCTTAAATGTGTGTCGCACGTGAAACCAATAATTTCACTCGCACAAACGCACCGCGGACTTGTTTGTATGTGTACGTACGTATCTTCCATTAGAGTAGACGCAGGAGCTACAGAATGCGTATTAAAATAAATACAATTAAATTTATATTGTTTTATTTATACATCGTGCTCCCGAGAGTTACCTTCATGAGAAACTTATGACGATTTTATTGTCGTGCGGGTTTGGTCACGTAGCTCTCTCTCGTATATAATCAATGCGTGCGAAGGATTGACCACCCTTATCATGGACGTTCGCGATTCCGATTGCGATAGCATGCCATCCTGCTCGTACCAAACCACTCGCGCCATGCGCCCTCCTGCTCGCGCTCGCTCGCAATCAGAATCACGAACGTCCATGATAAGGTGATGATGATGATGATGATGATGCGTATTACCTGCAACTTTTTTTTTCCACTTAGCATCGCACGTTGTGCATTCTGACACGTCAACACCCGCACACAAAAAAATCAATAACGCACGACGCAATGTATGGAGCAACAGAAATTTTTGTTCATGGATTCTGTAACATCCTGTATATTCATAAATTATTACCCCTGGTACTGCCAGTGAACTAAGGTGGACCATGGGAAGAAATAAAAACCCCTGGTACACCCAGTTAGCTAGAGGTGGTTCACGAGAAGAAAAAAAAGCCCCTGGTACAGCCAGGTGAACTGTGTAGGTGGACCACGGGCAGGGAGCGGTCTTGTAGGGTGCGTTTACTCCAAGCAGAGGACGACCAGAAAACGCAAAAGGAAATAATGTACGCCGCAGTGCAGTGCGGCGCAGGATTGTGTTCGCTAGTTCACAATTCTGGTACTGTTAGTGGCAGGCGTGACGCTTACTACCAGGCGAACGTCTTGCTCGTCTCGTCACATAAACGTATAAAAAAACAATAATTGATTCCTGCATGAAGTCTGCTTCGGTGAAAAAGCTCCCTTAGCCTTTTAACATCCCCCTGCTGGGCCCCTGATTGGCTACGCTCGAAGGGCGATCGGGCGATATCCACCAAAGATTCAAAGGACTGATATAAGTGGTGTTGGCAGCGACAATGATAAGATGAAGGGATGGGAAATAAGCGCACGGATTTTGAAGACTATATGTTGAGCGCCGGCTCGCCACTCGCTTCAGTCATACTCTGCCTTTGCGACATGCGAGCCGTACGATCCGACAATACGCACTTCTAATACATGTTTGTGTTCTCTTTTTGTCATGCAGTAATTAAATTCGCTATCTCAACTTTTAGCTTGGTATGCTTGATTGTGTTGTCTTGTTAAATTTTGATCGATTTGCAAACGCTGGGCCCGTCCATTCCATATATTATCACCGTCGCTGGGTGTAGGTACCTACTACCTACCTACTAGAAGAGAGGCCATGGGCGATGAACAGCTGAAATGATGATGACGAAGAATCTAAGTTATTAATAGCTTGCGTATATAGACATCAATAGGTACGTTTGGAAAGGAAATAACGTTTTCCTTCATTTTAGCGTCGTATATAGGTAGGTATTGATAATTTTAGCTGAAGCAGGAAAATATCGAGTTGACACTACATTAAAGCATCCTCGTAAATTATACCTAGGTATACTTACTTATTGAACACAAAATCTTAATAACAGGTATTAAAAAACAGCTGTTCCATTTCCATACATTTTGTCCAAGGTCGATGAACTTTTTGTATGGAACAGCTGCTAAAATTTTCGCGATTTCAATGTTGGCCCCATAGTAAAAGTTGTTTGTTTTGATGTACAGAATATGCCGTTAAAAGGATGCTAACTGATTACCTGTATATTTGGCAGGGCAGTCGAGTTTTTTTATAAATTAAATGTCTTCTTATTATGAGGGTCAACAAATTTAACCTCTCACATGGTAAAAATACACCTAACTGTAATACCTCCCTGTACTTGGACAATACCACCCATACGACCCGTTTATTGCGACAATAGGCCAATATTAGTTCAATTAGCTAATTAAACGATGATTAATTGCTATCTTACCCCCTACTCGGCGCCATGGGAATAAAAGAGGCCTTGTGTTATATCCCTGAGGGTACTGCGTGCCATATAAATATCCATGGCGTCATAGTAGCCAATGTATGAAATCATCTATTGTACAGGTAGCTGAGGGACAGGACGAGCAACTAGTTTAGTTGATGGTAAGTGCCACTCCCTAAAACAGATATGACAATATGTATGAGTATGAAGCCTGTAATCAGCAAGGATACTTAAATAGATAGGTAATGATGAGCCTTGCCAGACGTTCGCCTGGTGGTAAGCGTCACGCCTGTCCATAACAGTAGCAGTGCCAGAATTGTGAAGTTGTAAACAAAATCCTGCGCCGCACTGCACTGCGCTCGTCTCCCTGAGATATTAGATGTCAAATCGATTATCATCAGCCAGAAGAAGTCCACTGCTGTACGAAGGCCTCCCCCTTAATAGGGAGGGGTTGCCATAACCCCCAGGCTTTGCAGGCGGCTTGTATCTCGGACTGCTCACCACCTTTAACCGAGAGGATGCCGCTGTTCGTCCTCCGGTGGTTCTGGATGCAACTTTTATTAATAATCATTAATTATGAACAGATCGATGCTCTAGCATAGAAGTTTGCGAGTTTTAGTAGAACATAGGTATTGTGTCAATTCTGAAGGTTTAAGTTGACAGAACTAAACTCGTTACTTACTCTATGACTAAACTAACTAAAGTATTGCTGTCCGTAGCTAACATGCCCAGTGAGAGTTTTGGCGGGAACACGGAAAAATCATGTCGTTGCATTCTATTATTTTCTTAAACTTGTGTTTTTTCGCGAATTAATGATTAAAAATTGTGGTGTTTTATTCATTGAGTGTTGAATTAGATGCACGAGTGTGGGCAAGTGATATAATGTGGTGAAACATGTCTTTTTGTGTTGTTTTCAAAACTCCGTAGAAGCTCATAGTAAAGTCGCCACAACTTTACTAGGGCATGACTTGGACTCGACTATGACTAATTTCGTGTGACTGACTGTGATATCATGACATATTTGACTTGATTTTCATATAAATACTTGAAAAAATCATAAACTTGACACTGGCAGAATGCACAACGTGCGATGCCAAGAACTAAGAAAAAAAAAAAAAAAACATGCCCAGTGAAAAAGTGACAGCAATATTTTAATTAGTTCAGAACTGTCAAGTGTCAACTAAACCCGTCAGAATTGACCACTTTTGAGTTTTGGCGGGAACACGGAAAAATCATGTCGTTGCATTCTATTATTTTCTTAAACTTGTGTTTTTTCTCGAATTAATGATTAAAAATGGTGGTGTTTTATTCATTGAGTGTTGAATTACATGCACGAGTGTGGGCAAGTGATATAATGTGGTGAAACATGTCTTTTCGTGTTGTTTTCAAAACTCCGTAGAAGCTCATAGTAAAGTCGCCACAACTTTACTAGGGCATGACTTGGACTCGACTATGACTGGTTTCGTGTGACTGACTGTGATTTAATGACATATTTGACTTGATTTTAGTAAAAGATACCTGAAAATTCATAAACTTGACACTGGCAGAATGCACAACGTGCGATGCCAATAACTAAGAAAAAATAAAATTGACCACTTTGTATAATGAAAAATAATTATAATGAAAACTGGCACAGCGCCTCTATCGGGCTCGAGAAAATACTTTTTTAGACCACTTTTTTCATATATTTTTCTATCGTTTACTCTCTATTTATTTTTCGATGGTATTTATGCTAATGGTATTAAAAGGTAAGATATAAAAAAATTGGACCTGGGTATGTCCGGAAGACGCAGCGTAGGCGCGGCCTCCCACTAGGTGGATCGACGACATTGTAAAAGTCGCGAGCAACCGGTGGATGCGAGTGGCAGGTTGTCGTACAGTGTGGCGGTCTAAGGGGGAGGCCTTCGTTCAGCAGTGAGCAGTGAGCAGTGAGTCTCCGGGCTGATGATGATGATGATGATGTCCTAAAACTGCATCCAGAACCACCGGAGGACAGGCAGCGACGTCCTCTGGGTTAACGGTGGTAACACTCTGCGATCCCCAAGCCGCCTGTCAAGCGTGGGGATTATGGCAACCCCTCCTTATTAAGGGAGAGGCCTGAAACGTGTCTTTTCGTGTTGTTTCCAAAACTCCGAAGAAGCTTGTAGTAAAGTTGCCACGACTTTATTAGGGTATGATTGGACTTGACTGTGACTTACTGTGTGTGACTTGGACTGTGACTACGACTCATTTAACTGGAGAAAGAAGGATCGATGAAGAAAAATGTATTCGGCTGAAAAGCTAGTATCCATGGCCAGGAACTATTAAAACAACAAGGGAGAGGCCTTCGTTCAGTAGTGAACGCCTTCTGGCTGCTGAGTGAGTATAAAAAAAATTAAGTGGTCTGTGTTTAAAATTACGTTAGATCTCGTAGGTAGGTACTTATATTCTTATATACATACGTATCTATGTGTGTACTGTGTAGGTACTTACAACTTATTTTTATAACAAAGAACAAACTTCAAAACTTTTCCTACTGACACAACTTGGAACAAAGCTTCCAATTCACAACCTAGCTAGCCTATATGAAAGCGCTTACACAAAACCAGCTTCTGAAGCTTTAAATCCCTTTACTTCCAATTCCTTGGGCTCAAGAAAGCGCTGACTCGACGGATTTTGAACAGGCTCTACGTTCGTCTGTGCTGCCACACTCTGGAAGGTTATAACTGCTATATGTATGGTTATATTATAATGCTAATACCTACTTATTATTTATGTAGTTTCTGAAGCTGTGTGCTCGTCGATCACATCGTTGCTTACCAAAAACTTTATTTAGGGATCAAACATGAACATATTATGTGCTATAAAATTATGTGTTAAAAAAATCTGCTTAATCAAAAATAATTACAATTAGCTAGATTGTCTGTAGAACGATGACAGTCTAGAGACAACAAGACATTCATCGTTGTGGGCTTGAGCCATTGGTAACAGCTTAGTACTAGTCGGTGTCTTTAGTCACAAGATAAAATAAATAATGTTCGTATTAAGACGCCAATCGACATGAACATGTTTGACGTTGGTTCATAGGTACGGCCAAAATTCACTTTCTATTGGACAACGGCATGGGTTCCTGACAAGTTTTTGCTAAATTTGAATTAAGTTATAAGAATTTGAGTCTTATTCGACAGTCTTATCTAAGTACTAACGTAGTATTTTTTCCTTAAGTTTTTAGGAGTCTGGAGTTAATTGCATAAATGTAGATTAATCTGTAAAAATGGTAACATTAGCGACAATTTTCCCATCGATTTTCAGCGCGCATGTCAATTTTCCCGCCATTGCGATAAAACGACAGTGTCGCGCCTCCTTCGTAGAGACACGCACGTCTCTACCTACTTTGAAAAAAAGAGAAAAAAATAAGATTGCAAAACACTCCAAATTCAAACAAAGAACTCGCAATTTTCAGCCAGTGTCATTTACATTATAACTTTTTTCAGTGTTTGTTAAATAAATACAGTGAGTTGCTGAGACGTGATATCCACGCTGCCTTTTCGGGTGCGTTTTTGTTATCACAAATCAATACTTGAATTAAAATGTGCAGCAAAGAGAGCAGTGTGAAGACATCATGTTGAGAAAAGCTAATTTTATCGATGGTGTTTAGTCATTGCCTTATTTTTAGCTCGATTGCATCGATTTCCGAAACCACGTTATACTTACACGATAAGACCATGGTTTTTTTTCCAGAAACGGAATGGAAAGACTAGATACATCACATTACCCTTTTTTAACTAGACAACCTAACTATATGTATAGATGGTATACCTAACCATCATTAGGCTTGAATTTATGAGGATCTCTATTTACTTCCAATCCAATAATATGTAAGCTAACACAAATGACATACATGCGATTAATATACTTACATAATAATTATAGGTATTGGTATTTCAATTAATTTATAACGTTTCCCCTTCGTTGACTTTAAAATTATGTACTGGGACTTTAGCATTATGTATTGTACTGGTTATGTATGTATAGGACTCAGCTCTTTATCGTACTGGGTAATAACGTAATAAAAACAAAATAATAATAACCATGAAACGTTCCAACCACGTTAATATTTTTTTTTGTATGCTAGTACGTATCAGCTTCTTATTGGATATATATGTAACCATAGAGTAAGATAGGTAGATCCGCTAAGATACCTAATAGTTTTAGGTTAATGTAATATTTTAATATTACCTGGGATCTTCTTAATTTACTTCTGAGACCAACATGTCTACAGGTAACCTATGAATGGTACCCTGAAAATGACAGTATTGATATAGACAGTATTTAGAATGGTTTTTATTTGGGTATTGTATGTCCTAAGACTGCACCCAGACCCCACCGGAGGACGGGCAGCAGCGTCCTCTCGGTTAAAGGTGGTGAGTATTCTGCGTTCCCCAAACTGCCTGTCAACCGTGGGGACAATGGCTACTAATACGGGGTTCATCTGGTTGATGATGATGATGACGATAAATTGCCGTGAAGCCGAAGTAGCCTGATCCCGAGCCCCTTACCCACCAATGACCTGCATACGTCCGAAGAAGACATTCAGCAGGGTATGTGAATCCACCAACTCGTAAGTAGGCAGCGTGGTGAATCTGACCCAATCGCCGTTCGAGGGTAGACCTCTGGGTAATAAAAGGCTGATTACTTAAGCTATTTCGGGAAATTTACATAAAATTTCCCGAAATAGTTACAGTAGAATTTCTACACCTATTTTTAGAGGCTACCTAAATCAATACTTTGGCATGTATCAATCAATGAGTTTCGTAACTCTGGAATTTGTAGGATAATAATAAGTATATTATTATGTTTAAAATATAAATATCTTGATCACTCTGTGATCTCTATTCATCCTGCTTTCTTTCCTAAGTATCTATCAAATATTTAGTACCTCTAACAAGTTATTGATGAATGTCAAAGGAGTCGTCTTCACAGACAAAGTTACTCATTACAGTAAGCCACGATTAAGTCCAATCACGCCTTAGTTAAGTACTGGCAACTTTACTATAAGTAAGCCGCTTACGGAGTTTTGAAAACAACACGAAAGGACATGTTTTTACATTATTATATTATCTGCACTTATGCGCGTAAATCGGCACTTAATTAATAAAACGCCACACTTTATATAGGTACATTAACACTCGAAAAAACACAAGTTATGGAAAATAATAAAAAATAAAGCGACGTCATTTCGTGTTCCAACTAAAACTTCAATTAAAAAAAACCAACCCAACTCTACATTGCCATCTAATCTAAATTTAATATTTATTCTTGTAAAGATATAAAACCTCTTTCAAGTCGTTTTTCATGATCCGTTATTTCCGGCCAGTGCGCCTAACAATAGAGCGGGCAATTATGTCGATTGCGAGATTTTCTCATTGTTTATGGAACGGAGTTCTGATTTTCTTTCAAGAATTTTCTCGAGAGTTTTCAGTTTTATTTGTCTGAGTGATGAGATGCAAGCGCTTAGCTGAAGGACCGTAGTTTTATGTGAAATTAATGACCTCTTACGCCTATAGTAATATATTACTTATAGAATTGCATCATACTTCATGGGTACCTACTTAATAATACACATCCGCGATAGTAACTCAGTCTCACTCACCTTTTCAAGATCAAACGGCTTGGTCGATCTTGATGCAATTTGGCGTAGAGATAGCAGAAAAGGAAGTAAAAGTAGCTCCGGAAAAGGACATACGCAAACTTGTTTGCCATCATCGTCACCATTTTGCATCATATTTCTTTATCGCGCCTGAAATCGCTGTGCTACGAACAGACGGATCGGACGGTTACGGCGGCGGCGATAATGTTTTCTTTTTGACGACGGCTTGATTCCTCTTACATTAAATTATGCGATTAGCTAAGCAGTGAAATATATGCGCTTGTGTAAGTGGAACTATCGAGTAAGGAGGGTCCTTACTCGATAGTTCCACTCAAATCATTGTGTTTCAAGTCCCGAGTTTGGTAACTTCTAGGCAAGCGTGCTACCATCGCAGAACGCATCTTCGTGAGGCGAAATGATTGTCTTATGCTAGGGCTTCACCTGCATGTAATGTCATTATTTAGCGCGTCATATGATACAGTACGCAGATAATATGGCCGGGCGATAGCGCGCTAATATGCCAGATGCATTATGAACGTTGTTAGACGTTAGGCGATAGTCAAAGTCAAATGATAGTGTGGCCGCCCATGTAGCCCATTGCTTAGTGCATTATTTATTGCACGTTAAATATTCCGATAATTGGACGTAAAGCGTCACGCAGGTGAAGCCCTAGCATTACACAAACCCATTTTCACCTAAAAATATATTACCTACTTACAAGTTGATTTTTTACTCTTTTATAGATTCTGGACTTGGGTCCTTGAAATAGTAATAAAGAGTATACTCATTTCGTTATGCTGTAAGTAAAGTTACAGGTTGTTTGTTGACTCGATTGACAAAATGCGAAACCTCGAAATCTGAATTAAGTATTTCGTCAAGGGAATAGGCTAGATGACTGGTTTTTTTCATTTTCCTTTTAAAATGTGGCCCATAAATATAGCTGAATAATGAAAAAAAAAAACTTATCAAAAATAAGCAACTTATAAGCATTTTAATATCATGCTAGACAGAGAGGCGAAACAGCAGATCGTGACGTCACTTCTCAGTACGCCATATAAATTATATTCTGACAAGTAAGGCGTGACGTCATTTTTTGTTTTGTGGGAAAGGGACAGAGTTGTCTCTAACAAAAACTTTAAACGCTTATATATCAGAACATTGACAACCGATTTAAATTATTTTTTCAATAAACATACTATATTTACTTAAATTCTTCAGCTATTGGTTTCTACAATATAAACATCAGTCATCTACCCTATTATCTTTTTATTTTCTACTAGAGGTCCTCCGCGACTTCGTCCGCGTGCGGAAGAAATACGGACCGATCCCAAAATTCTCCACTTAAAATAATTCCGAGCAAACTCTACCAACTCTATCGACTCTACCAACTCTATCGGCTCGACCGACTCTACCAACTCCCCCCCCCCCCCAACTTCCCCTCTTTGAATGAACTACCCAGATATCAATTTTTCATCACTATAACTTTAAAAACAAAGAATTTTATATACAACATTCCACCCCCCTTTCCCCCCCATTAAATAGTCCCTGTCAAAAAAAAATTGAAAACATTATTTTTTATTTTAAATGAACTATCCAAATGCAAATGTTCGTGACTAAAAGTCCAAAAACAAAGGACTTTCATACAAACTTCCCCCCCCCCCCTTCGCCCCTCCTTCGGGGTCGAATTTCGAAAAATCCTTTCTTAGTACACACCTCCGCATCGAGACGAATACATCCTCCAAATTTCAAGTCTGTACGACCAGCGGTTTGGGCTGTGCGTTGTCTGTCAGTCAGTCAGTCAGTCAGGACAGAGCCTTTTATTATATTAGATTCACCAATATTGGTAGGTTATATATATGTTCATATTCTGTACATCAAAACAAACAACTTTTACTATGGGGCCAACAATGAAATCGCAAAAAATCAGCTGTTCCATACATTTTGCCCAAGGTCGATGAACTTTTTTTATGGAACAGCTGATATTATTTTCGCTATTTAAATTTTGGCTCCATAGTAAAAGTTGTTTGTTTTGATGTACAGACAATGCCGTCAAAAGGAACCTCCCTATTAAAGGAGAGGCCTTCGTCCAGCAGTGGGCGTCTTAGTGTTGTCGTCGTCAGCCATAAAACGTCCACTGCTGGACGAAGGCCCTTTGCGGACGGGCTGGTGTCCGTCCTCCGGTGGTTCTGGATGCAGTTTTAGGACATACCCAGGTCCTATTTATATTTATTTATACGCATTGAGCTATTATCTAAAGAGTAACAATCTTTAAGTGAAAATAGTCAAAAAACGTCCGAGTGCCTTTGGTCACACCTATACGTGCATTATATAGTTCACAATTGTTTGAATTAAGACGTTATGTCAATTGTATAGTGTTCAATGTATGCTTGAGTGCTCGTGTCTTATCGTAGTTCAAGTCGTTCAAAAAGACGGCCGAGTTTTGGCGCGGACATTTTTTGCACGTTTGTGACTCTATAGATATTAGCTCAATGTTTATACGGGATAAATAAATATTCCAACAGATTTCGAATATGAAATTATTCCCGTAATCATCTGAGAGAAAGGTAGAGAAGAGTAGGTACGTAACAAATACAGCCCTCTTTACTCGTAATCTCGACGAAGGATCGTCTTACAAATTGTTTCCGTTATACAATGAGCTCCTGAAATGAGTCGCAGGGTAAAGATAAAGGTGCTTTCAGACTACGCTACAATATCACGACGTAGCTTCATAGGTTTTCTCGAACTGCCTGTGCCACGTTTATCTTTTAAACTAGGTATATCTAAGACTTTCCAGTGTTAATTCACAAAAGCTTTGCATACTGGAAAGGGGTTGTCAACAACTATTACTATGTCGTCAACTCTGAAATTGCCAAAATAAAGTAGCTGTTCCATACATGTTTGTCGAGAGAGAGAGAGATGTCATTTTTCTATGGAACAGCTGTTATTTTTTTAATGAGTACTATAACCTCCTTTAGCGATAGCGTTAAAAAAAAACTTATAAGTGATGAGACGAGCAAGACGTTCGCCTGGTAGTCAGCGTTACGCCTAGCTCTAACAGTATAGCAGTGCCAGAATTGTAAACTTGTGAAGACAATCCTGCGCCGTACTACACTGCGCTCGTCACCCTGAGATATTAGATGTTAAAACTCTTCATACCCAGTAATTTCTCTGCTTACTTTTCTCTTCAAACCGGAACACAGTAATGCTTGCACACTACTGCTTGGCGGTTGAATAACTGGCAAAGGTGTGGTACTTCCCCAGGCAGACTCTGCAGCGTAGAGTCCTACCACTACACCCTTATACACTATATTATTTCTTGTTACTAATTACACAGTCCTTTTTGCTAAGCAAAGTTAAAACGTGGCGCGTTTTAAAAAAGGGCTCTACAAACATCTCTTGGGATTGGCAGCTCATCGACAACGTTGCCAATGTCGCACGAGCCCATAGGCGGCGGTGAGCTTACCATCAGGTGCACCACCTGCTTGTTTCTAACTCTTTCTATTAAAAAAGTAGCCGACATAAGAACTTTGTTAATAAACATAGATGACGTCACCGTTAAGAAGTCCTGTGAGTTTAAGCTTTAAGATTCACCGCTTTGTTCGTTGTCTAGGATTTTTAAGTTGGTGTTGTCAGTTGTATGTTTTTTTGGATATTTTTTAACCCCACAACTCGGTCATTTATAAAACTTCAGATTGGTCCCACAGAAATTTAATCAAAATTTGTTCAGTTATTTGGTTTTTAAACCAATATAACTGATACAGCGGGGGAACGCAGCTAGCCTAATGGGCACGTTTGAGCGAGGGGCAAATTTGACGTAATCTGTTTAGATTTAGTAAATTTTTTTTGGCCATGGACGCTAGCTGCTTTGCGTATCTTTAAGGATTTGTCAGGGAGACTTAAAGAATCCACGCGTGACCTAATATACCTAGTAAAATACTGGCTTTTATTTAGACCAGAATTATCGCAATCCAGCGGGGCAACTTGGCCAGCATTTTGGGCACATTACCCGAAATTAGAGACCGTTTAATACATTTCCTACCTATAGATACTTTAAATTTTTAATTTTTTAATTTTAGTTTAGTTTTAATTAGATAGTTACTGTTTTGTGAATAAATATTTTGACAATTTGTTTAATGTGACATGATTTATATTTCACATCAACAGCCGGAAGACGTCCACTGCTGGACGAAGGCCTCTCCCTTAAAGGGAGGTGTTGCCATAATCCCCACGCTTGGTTTATATTTATCACAATAATATTAACAGTTAATAAATTAATTATATTACAACTTATATATTAGAGATTATTAACTTATTATTATATTAGAGACCGTTTAAACTATCTATAGGTTTGCTACCTATAGATACTTTAAACGGTCTCTTATATCGATTGATGAATGTTTTAATAATAGTTTAAATTTTTTTACAACTTTGTATATAACTGGTAAAATGTGTCATCTAATCGAAATTGAAGACGGTTATTTAATAAAGTACTTATTAATTATCTGAATCAGATTTCAGCTTGCAATCTGCATAAAGCGGGTCGAGTTCAGTTCTTTGACCATTGTACGTCTAAAACATAAGTTATTAACTTATTACCATGACAAAAGGTTATTCGAAAAGGCTATCAACGGTTGGAAATAAAACGAAAACAATAGCTTTTGTCTAAAAAGCTTCATTAGCCTTAAACCTACTTTGTAGGGAACTTTTTCAAGCTTTGTGGGGGTTTGCCAGGTTGAAAAAAGGATTTCGTCAATTATTGCTGTAACCATTATTAGGTCCTTAAAATCAAAGTAAGCAACGGCTTAGCTTTTTGTTTATTTATACTTACATTGGTAAGATTAAGCTTTTCAAAGGCATAATAATTATTTTAAATCTTTTTGGACCATTAATATTATTTTCTTTCGGGCGACGGCTTTGTCTATTCTCTTTTAACTATAATACAATACAACTTTATTGCACACCAGAAATATAGAACAACTTACAACTAATCAAGGTACATTATTTGGCAGTAGAAGGGGCGGCCTTATCATCTTTAGCGATTTCTTCCAGACAACCTTTGGATGGACTGGACTAAAGGAGGCAAATGCTTTTTGGTCGGTGGTGTACATAATATATAAAATATAATATATAGGGAAACCACAAGGAGATAATGTATATTATAAATATATATGTTATTACCACCAGTATCCATTATCGTTGTTATTAAAATCATCATAGTCAGCCTCTTTTTCTGGATAATAATATATCTCTGTAAAATATGACTTTAGCTACTGCCAGTTGTTTTACGGATATCGTCTCTCTGTGGAGTCACAGGTCATCTTACGCTAAATTGATTCGTGGTCTTCGTTCTAGAACACGTCTACCCCTGTGGTTATCAGTTCTGCGACAGATATGACCCGCCCACTGCCGCTTCAGCTTACTAATACGCTGAGCTGTGTCGGTGACTTTAGTTCTCTAGAGAATTACTTCGTTACGTTCCGAATAAGATCCCCAAGAGAAACGCTGACGCTTTTTACACGACTGCCCCAAAAAGAGGACTATAAATGTTTTCAGGGTTCATGTACCTATGTGTTGTATGTGAGATTCTATGTGGCACCATAGCTTTTAAGTGCCTAGATGGGGTAACGTTAAAATTCTTACATCATCGTGAATCCATCCTTGACCCCAAATGTGATCGTTTGTCGGTATGTGTGTCTGCATTTGTTTGTTACTCCTTCACGCTGAAACAGCTGAACATATTTGGATAAAATTTGTTATTTTATTTTATTTATTTATTGATACACAAAACAGAACATAATCAAAATATATACATTATTAGCTAGGTACTATTTTGAGCCAGACTATGTACCTAAACATGTGTACACAAGATGATTAATTAATGAAACATTTATAATTTCGAAGCAGTGGTTACCAACATTTAAAATAAATCTAGAGTAGGTAGGTGTACTGAATACAAAGTCATCAAAAAAGTTAAACTAACAAACAATTACTTACAACTATCAAGTTACATTATTTGTATAGGTAGCTATAACTTGGCATAAAATATAGGTTACTTTTTATCCCATGAATTGCGGGTAAAACCGCGGGGAGCAGCTAGTAGGTAATATGGTGGCTGAACGGCGCTATTTTCAAATGTGAAAATACAAATTTCTTCAATTCTTGTACATTTTAGCCCGTTTTTTGGCAGGGCAGTCGTGTTTTCGTAGCTCGTTGAACGATTAAAATTAATTACTTGTGTGCAACTGCAATTAAAAGACACGCGGTAAGTAGTAATTAAATCATAGCTGTTGGAGAATTCGATTGACATCACAAAATAGACCATAAGTAGTGCTTCATAAATCACTGTTTTAAACTATCACGGTTGTTTAAATACCCCGTAAATAATCATAGTACTTCATATTAAAGCTTCATTATACAAAGCTACTCAGATAACAAACAAGAAAAACCTGAAAACTCACCGTAAAGCGTTGTAGGGTTGCCAACCATAGTATTAACAACATACAAACTTAAAAAAAACAGGTTAGTTCAATTAATAATAGGGGTGGTCCTATGTTCCTAGTAACCTCCTCCTTTTTTGAAGTCGGTTAATAAATAAAATAGGTGCTGTTTATTCTCCCATAATACGTTTGTTTTCTTTCTCCAAGCTTAATAACCTTATTTTTTGTACAAAAAATATATCTGGTTTCTCTAGAACGAGTGAATTGGTTTCTTCTAGGCAAGCGTGCTCTATCGTAGACTGCATCTTCGCTTAACATCAGGCGAGATCCACATATCAAACTAGTACAGAAAATATGATTATCTTTGCTTCAAACTAATAAATGCGCTAAAGATTATCGGTGTGTGTGACTGTGTGTAAAAAATGTTTGTAAAAGCTTCACGCCAAAACGGCTCTACGGATTTGGATGAAACTCGGAAAAGAGATGGCTTATTTCCCGGAATAACACATAGGCTTCTTTTATCATCATCATCATCACCATTTTTCATCACCACATGGATGAACCCGCGGGGCGCAGCTAGTTTCTCATAAAAAAAGTTGACAACCCTGATGAAACGTGTGACCATGAATTTTAATATCGACGGAACCCTGTCGCTGCTCGCCGCGCACTTGACCGCGTTCCACAAGGCTGGCTCCCCCGCTAGCCCCTGACTCGAGGAAAATGCCACGAGATGGGAAATGTCATCAGTCTAGATGAGTTATTTTTCATTTTCTTTAGTAATTATGTACAGTGAAGAGCAAAGAATAAATGTACAAAGAAAGTTTGTTTGCACAGAAAAATTTAGATTTTCTACTAACAGAAGCACAACGTTTAATGGGAGGTTTTCTGACAACTGACAGACGTAGTTCTACCGCAAAGATAGATGGAGCTGAAGAAACATGGTTATCTTTTTTCGCATTTGTTTAATGAAAAAGAAAACAACTTACTTACTTTTTTGATTTATTTTTACGGGAGTACTCACGTTTAATTAAATCGGATACTCCGACTATAGTTTCGATCACATCCAGTGACCTTTTTCAAAGAGTGAAAACAGAGCCCGACGCGCATGCAGCTGCGTCCTGCTTAGGACGCAAACAAAAATGTGTCAAAACCACGTCAGTTTTCATAATAACTTAATTACTAATCCGCACTTACAAATTTATTTATGTTGTGGAAGAACAAAAGCATAGGAAATACCAAGTGCCTTGTAAGACAAACAATAAACACAAAAAACATGACCAAACAGATGTAATGTTATTGAATTTTTTGACCTTTTGACCTTGCTTCATTCGTTCAAATCTTCAGAACCACAGACTAGGTAGTGATAGGTACTATTCAGAACCCTGTCTCGGAAACGCCATCTAACGGATTTTTAAGAACAATTTTATTTTAAATGCCTGTCAGAAAATCTCCCATTATAACCACATAATCTATTGTTTGGATCTTTTTTTATGGACCTGAGTATGTCCTAAAACTGCATGCAGAACCACCGGCGGACGGGAAGCGTCCTCTGGGTTAACAGTGGTAACACTCTGCGATCCCCAAGCCGCCTGCCAAGCGTGGGGATTATGGCAACCCCTCCTTATTAAGGAGGAGGTTTTCGTCCAGTAGTGGACGTCTTATGGCTGGCAATGAATCGATTTTTTATTCATCTGTCTGTTATAGTAAGTATTCTGGAGAGGGTTAGAGACGTGCAATGCTACATAGCGTAGAGAAGCTTATTCGAGAGACATTAATAGGCTAGATTACTGTTTTTTTTATTATCCTATTAAAACGTGGCCCATAAATATATCTGATTAATGAAAAGAAAATTAAAATCTGATCAAAAATAAACAACTTATAAGCATTTAATTCATTTTAATATCATGTTAGACAGAGAGGCGAAACAGCAAATCGTGACTTCACTTCTCTGTACGCCATATAAATTCTATTCTGACAAGTGAGGCGTGACGTAATTTTTTGTTTTGTGTGAAAGAGACAGAATTGGCTCTACCAAAAACTTTACACGCTTATATATCAGAACATAAACAAAGATTTTTTTCAATAAATTTACTTAAATTCTTCATCAAAGATATTTATTGGTTTCAACGATTTAAACATCAGACATCTACCCTATTAAACGCAGCTCGCTTTTTCAACATTCTCAAGACTAAGTTTGCTTAACAGACAGCCATACTCCGGTTGTGGAAATACTTACTGATGATGATGATGATGAGTGTACAGGGGTACGTGTTGGTATTACTAATATATAAGGTAATTGTACCTAGTCATCGTTATGAACCACTGTTAAGGGGCCAAGTCTGAAATCGAGAAAAATCATCTGTTCCATTAATATTTTTTTTCTTAGTTCTTGGCATCGCACGTTGTGCATTCTGCCAGTGTCAAGTTTATGATTTTTTCAAGTATTTATATGAAAATCAAGTCAAATATGTAATGATATCACAGTCAGTCACACGAAATTAGTCATAGTCGAGTCCAAGTCATGCCCTAGTAAAGTTGTGGCGACTTTACTATGAGCTTCTACGGAGTTTTGAAAACAACACAAAAAGACATGTTTCACCACATTATATCACTTGCCCACACTCGTGCATGTAATTCAACACTCAATGAATAAAACACCACCATTTTTAATCATTAATTCGCGAAAATACACAAGTTTAAGAAAATAATAGAATGCAACGACATGATTTTTCCGTGTTCCCCGCCAAAACTCCCAGTCTCCATTCACTTTATTGATAAGGAATGATTTATATAAGGAACGGCTGATATTTTTTTCGCGATTCTAGGGTTTTTCTCCTTCCTTATTGGCATCGCACTTCGATTATTCTGCCATACCCGTGTCTGCCATGTATTTTTCAAGTTTTATAGTATCAAGTCTTTATAGGCTATATTATTAGAAATATAAATATTTATTCTTTAAATAAACATCTATTTACTTATAAAATCATAGTCAGTCACAAAATTTGTCACAGTCAAATCCAAGTGATGCCTTAGTAAAGTTATGGTGGCTTTACTATTAGCTTTCACGGAGTTTTGAAAACAACATGGAATGGCATGTTTCACCATATTATATAACTTGCCCACACTTGTGCACGTCTTATGATAAAACACCACCATTTTTAATCATCAATTCGCGAGAAAACACTATGTTATGAAAATAATAATGCTTTTGAAAATATGCTTTTTTCGTTGGCTCTACTGACTTTTGGATAGGATAATGTCTGTCGGGTAACTATAATATAATTAAACTTTCAGGCTATCTAGAAATTCCGGGAAATGGAAGTAACGGCCCTGAACTAAGTAAGTTGGTATTGTGACGAATTTCAACACATTCATTTATCAAACCGTGAAATAACGTACGGCCGTGAATAAGCACGTAAATAGAATTGTGTACCTACGTTTACCATACATGTTTCAATTGAGGTATTATTAATTATTTAGGTACCCTACTAAATTTCTGGTTACATAACGGACGGTAGTACCTAAGATTCAGGGAAATTGAAGAGAGCTCTGTTAGGACTCTACTGCAGAGTCCGCCTGGGGAAGTACCACACCTTTGCCAGTTATTCAACCGCCAAACAGTAGTGTGCAAGCATTACTGTGTTCCAGTTTGTAGGGCAATATTACCAGAGAAATTACTAGGTATAAAGAGATTTAACATCTAATATCTCAGGGTGACGAGCGTAGTACAGTGCGGCGCGGGATTGTGTTCAAGTTGCAAGTACTCAATTCTGGCACTGCTACTGTTCGAGGCAAGCGTGACGCTTACCACCAGGCGAGCGTCTTGCACGTCTCGTCACTTGATTGTAAAAAAAAGCGTTATTTTCAGATTACTTAAAAGCAATGAAAGTGGAAGAAATATTTTGAAAATTTAAATTTCTCCGACTCTACTGGGGCAGATTGGAGCTTGTATCATTGTTTGTATGTATATTTATTCGACAATAAATTAATTGCGAACTGTTGATCCCAGTTTCATGAAATTTTGTAAGCAAGTAGTTTGCAAAAATATAATTATCGCTTTCGAATATGAGCCAAATTGATCAAGGCACTTGGAAGATATGGGGGTCGCGAGGACTGAGGTTGCTGCCTGCGAACTACTACTTTTACTACCAGATTAGATAGTTATTACTAGTTATTTACGTTTCCCTGTTTTAGGCCTTTTGTGATCTCACTGAATCGGCCGCTCAGCCGTTTGATGAACAGCATCATGCCGAGTTGAGCCCATTGTGACATAATCATCCCATATTCCCTACGCTAGGCAAGCGTCTTGGGGTTCGCAGAATGCTCACCACCGTTAACAGAGAGGACTAGCTCAAGCTAACTCTATTAGCTAGCTCTATTTTTATGATCGTAATATACCGTACCTTTATAACTAGCCTAAAACTAGCCCACAAACATGAAGCAACACTGAGTGTGTACAAACAGGCTTGTTTGCGTCGAGCGGCGCGGCGCGTGCGAGGAATGCTGAGAGGAACATTAATAACACATTTGAAATGAAATATAACGCGAGAGCGCTGAAAAAATGACGAAAATGGCGCGTGGTGTAACGGTCGTCGATCAGGTAAAGGTACTATATGCCCCCGTGTGGCATTTGGGGGAAATAATACATGTTCTGAGTTACAAGGAATCAGATACAAAGAAGCATAATTTATAAACATATTCTTTTTTGCTATAGGGCCAAAACAGTAATAAACAAAATGGCGAGTTAGTGTCTTTGGCGCCAAGATTATAGTGCAGACTTAAATATAACAAAATAGTAGTCCTCAGCGAACTGAGACCTCGCGACCTACAATGTCTTCCAAGCCCTTTGACTTATTAGGCTCTTATTTAATCTTGATAATTGTATTTAAACCAATTTTCATTTAAACGAACTACTTGCATAAAAAATATAATAAAAAAATCGTAAAGATCGGATGAACAGTTCGCAAGTTAACGTTGAACAAAATACATACAAACGCCGATTTGGTCACCAGCTTGGAAAACTGGCCAACTGCGAGCCGAGCTCTCTAAGGATTAGGTTGCGCAAACAAACAACGATGTTTTTACACGAATGCCCAAAAAAAGGAGTGTAATATTTTAAGCCTTTTCAGGGTTCATGTATGTATCTATGTATGTAATCTGACATTTTCGCATTCATACGCCTATAATGGCAAGTTCTAGAAGTAAGAGCTCAACCTGTACCAACCTATCAACTTGTAAACCTAGGGCTTATGAATGAATAGATAATAGTACATTATGATACAAGTGTTCTATGTTGGTCATTACACTAGAGGCGGTATTATGCGCGCGAGCCGCTGGCGAGCGCGATAAGGAAGCCGAGAGTGTAATGACTAATATCACAAGAGTTCCGTACGACTGTTTTCATCACACTTGCGAGGAAAAAACAAACTTTTTTGAAAATAATCAACCACACAGCGAAAACGTCAACAAACATTTGCGGAAAATGGCGCCCAAATCAGTAATGCGCGCACAGGTTGACATTTACTTCAGCAGCATAAGAACTCTTTGTTGGTATTACAATACAGTATACAATACGTATACATACGTCTAATTGCAGTCACGTACAAACTTGACTTTTCCGGGTTATACCTATTATAGCACAAGTGCCGTAATGTAAAGTAAAAAGCACGGGTGCGTAATAGCTTGGACTATGAGCCTAAAACCGATGTAATAAGATCCACTTTACGAGCAAGTGTGATGAAAATAAATCTTTGGAGCGTTTATTGCCCGTGGTCCTACCGCGTAGGCCTACCAGTAGGGGTTATATTTTCTTTAACAATTAGTTGCTGAAAAAAAAAGACTCATGAAATTTATAAATAAAAATTAGTGCTCTAGACTCTATTGTCTTCCTAGATAATGCTTCTAGAGTCTACAGGCATTATATGCCTCTAGAGTCTCGAGGCATTATCCAAATAAAGAAATCTATAACTATAAAAGGCTATGTCCTGACTGACTGACTGACTGACATATAGACAACGTACAGCCCAAACCGCTAAACATAGAGACTTGAAATTTGGAGGGTATGTTTTTGGAGATGTGTAAACGCCCACTAAGAAAGGATTATTCCAAAATCAACCCCGAAGGGGGTTAAATGGGGTGTTAAAGTTTGTATGAAACTTTTTATTCTCTGGTTCGATTGATACAAAACTTGGTATACATATTCTACTATAAAAATAAAAAGATACGGGTGTCACAGTTTTTTCAAAATCAGCTCCCGTTAGTATTAAAAAAAAACTAAGTTTTAGTGATAGTACGTTTGTTTCTTCTTAACTTTGTAACGGCTGTACATATTAAAATGAAATTTGGTATAGAGATGGGGATAGATGTGGGGATGGGGGTGGGGGATGATACTGGGAACGGAGACGGGACGGAGATCGGCATGTTAATATTAAGATTACAATTGGTATCGGGATGGGGATGGGGATGGGGATGGGATGGGGATGGGGTGGGGATGGGTGGGGATTTGGTGGGGACAGGTGGGGATGGGATGCGGATGTGGATGAGGCTGGGAACGGGGATGGCCGTGTCCATATTAAGATGAAAGTTGAAATCGGGATGGGGGTGAGGATGGGGATGGGATGGGGATGGGGTGGGGATGGGTGGGGATTTGGTGGGGACAGGTGGGGATGGGATGCGGATGTGGATGAGGCTGGGAACGGGGATGGCCGTGTCCATATTAAGATGAAAGTTGAAATCGGGATGGGGATGAGAGAGGGAACGGGGATGTGGACGGGGATGGGCGTGTTCATATTAAAATGACATTTGGTATCGGGATGGGGATGGGGAAAGGGGCGCTTATAGGGATGAGGCTGGGAATGGGGACGGGGATGGGCGTATTTATTGGTCGGCTGAACAGATGGAGCTGCATTTTTGGATAGGTAGTTATAGCATAAGGTTCGGAAACGGACATAGGCTATTTTTTTGTAGGTCCACGCAGACGACTGTTTGACGGACATAATTATTATAGATACTGTACAGCCTAAGCTGCTAAATTAATTTTTAATATTAAATTAACTTACTTTTAAATGCCTAAACTAAATTTTGAGTGGTGTAAACTTACACTCAGCTCAAGCTGTGGTAGCTTCAGTGAGATCAAGCTCGACTCACATTCTTGGGGTCGCGGGTTCGAACCCGGGCGAGCCCGTTCCAATTAGTTCTTTGAAACTTACGCATGGATAATACCACTGGCTTTTCGGTGAAGGAAAACATCATGAGGAAACCTTCATATTTCAGGAGAAGAAATACGATAGTGTATGTGAATCCGCCAACCTGCACTGGGCCAGCGTAGTGAATATGGCCCAATCAGGGTAGGCCGATATACCATTAGTGTTAAGGGCTGATGCAGAGAAACGCACACTCAGCAACGATTTTGAAAAATTCGCAAGGGGTTCAATGTATTAAAATACCATTTTGCCGAAACCATTCATTTAAGGCTGTTAAGTTTTTTGACTTAAGAGATAAGATAAAATAAACATAACATGTTTCAGAATTTTCAAACAATTTCAAAACTGGAAGGCCACGGGTCAGTTTTTCATTTGAAAAAAAAAGTTATATTTATAGATTAGCTAATCGAATGTTTATGCGTAAGAAGATAAATATTTTAAACACATGTACTTGATCCGGTGCACGCACCAAGCACAGCGCTTTCGAAACGTCCATCCCGCGTCGGCTCAGATACGTTAAAACCCGAGTATGACGCGCTGTACCTCGAGCGCGCCCCACTCCAACCCACACCGAGTCTACCTAAGCGATCAGTGCAGCACTGTATTTTATCGAAGTTTCGTAATTCTTGCGATATTTTGGTAATCTTTTTACGTTCTTTGTTATCATACTTTTTCTGCTTAAGCTTATTTCATTTCATTGACTCTGTTGATACGGTATGCAATAATGATGATGCTGTAAACTATCCAGTTGAGTTTTTAAATTCATTAAGATCAGCGGGGCTACCATATCAGAGGCTTATCCTGAAGAAAGGTACACCCGTCATGCTCCTTCGAAATTTAAGACCACCCAAATTGTGTAATGGAACCAGGTTACAAGTAAAAATGCTGCATCGTAATCTGGTTGAGGCCATCATTTTGACTGGGTGTGCCCATGGCGAAACAGTGTTTGTGCCGCGTATTCCCATGATTCCCAGTGACTTACCTTATGACTCCAAAAGGCTTCAATTTCCTCTAAAAGTTTGTTTTGCCATGACCATCAATAAGGCTCAGGGTCAAACTTTAAAATACGCTGGTATTGATTTAAGGCAGGACTGTTTTTCGCATGGTCAGTTCTATGTGGCTTGCTCGCGAGTTAGCTCCCCTAAAAGCCTGGCTATTTTAGCACCTTCCAACAAAAAAGTCAAATACGTTGTCTACAAAGAAATATTGTAATCTTTTGGGTCAAAGGCCCCGGCAACTATAGCGTCATTAGCAGACATTTTTAAGGTTCCGTAGTACTACGAGGAATTCTTATAAGTTTGTCATGTCCATCTGTCTGTCTGTTTAAAATTCAACAAGACGGCTTTGTTTTGAAGTAAGTATTGCAAACGCGACATGCCAAATTTGGTCATCCTCAAGAAAACTTAAAGACTTGCAAGCGGATTGGAAAAAATGCAATAATATACGTATTTTAGTGATTCAATTGACTTGGGCCCCGATTTAACCGAATTCCAGTATTCAACATTACTACGCGGGCAAAGCCGCGGGCAAAAGCTAGTAGGGGAATAAGTTTGTATGGAGAATTGCTCACTAGACTCCCTCTTAAGGAGGAGTACGAACAAGTTATTAACGAAATATTATGTTACAAATTACCGAGTCACGCACGTATCTAAGCATCAGGTATTAAGTTTAATAAAGAGGTCGAAGTTCACCGCGTGGAAGGTAAAAACATCGTTGTTTGCGAGCTAACTGGGTCACACGTGAGATGAATCCATAAAGCATTGCCCTCACTATGTAACTCAGTATATAGTGGGTAAGTAAGTAAGTTGTTATTCTGATAGATTGGTTATTCTGCGAGTATGGTAATTTCTTCTGTTTTGCGTACATCCAATTGCAAACCCGTGTCAATGAAACTATTGCCTCCTATGGTGGCGTTGTGTGAACGTGATCAATTTTACTATTTAATTTCACGCTAATATAAAAATTGCGAAAGTTTGTTGTGTTTATGTTTATTACACCTTCACGCTAAAACGGCTGAACTGATGGCTTTTCAGCGATTATGCGCAAGCGGGTCGCGTCCCTGATGCGTCGGGTGCGGGGCAGCCCCAACGGCTACTTGCAGCTGTTTGCTTGGAGGATGGATCTGGATTGCCCAATAACGCAGCATTGAACAAGGATGCACATTGAGCATTCCGGATCCAAGCCTAAATGTAGAATAAGATAGGAATTTATTGATTTATTTTATGTTATTGTTGTGTATGTTGTACAATTGATATAAATGTAAATATAAATGCTAAATAAATATATAGATACATATAAATGCTGGATGCAGTTTTAAGACATGTCCAGGTCCATTTTACCATGGTTACTGATCATTACACCCTACACATGTGTTAATTTAATGTCGGCACCGTAGCGCCACGCTGTAGGTATAACCTTTTGGTAGTACGGATCACTCGTTGCTCTCGGATTGAAGGCTTTTATTAACTCTTAAAATTGTGTTGAAATTAGGGCTAGATTTACTCCTGTAGAAAACGCGTCTGATCTGAACGTACCTAGATAATTACGTAGGGCGTTCAATAAAAAGTTAGAATGAGTATGTTGCCGGTAACTTTTACTAAATGTTATTTTATTTTTCGATATTGTCGCCTTTTAGCGTAATACACTTGGAATATCTTTTTTCTAAGCTTAAAATTCCTATCTTAAAAAACTCTTCATCCTGAGCACCTAAAACTCCTGTACTGCAGCGACTACTGCTTCATCATTTTCGAACTTCTGTCTTCTCAGAGACTCCTTCAACCTCGAAAATAGATAGAAATCACTAGGGGCAAGGTCAGGTGAATATAGAGGATGCTCAAGTATTTCAAAGCCAGCATCACGAATTGCAGCCATAGCAACGGCGGACTTGAGAGCCGGATCTTGATAGAACAAAACAATTTTTGCTAGTTTGCCTCGCCGTTTCTCGCGTATTTCGTTACGCAATTTTTTTAATTGTTCTGCATACAAAGAGCCCGTTACAGTAGAGTCGAGATATTCTATGGTTTAACTGATATTCTAGATTGATTCTAGATTTAGATTGATTGAAATTCTATCATGACTTCACTATCCCAGAAAAGAGAGCCCATGATCTTTCCGGCGGAACGACTCGCCTTAAGTTTCTTAGAAGTTGGAGATGATGGTATTTTCCAACTCATAGATTGTAATTTTGTTTCAGGATTATAATGGTGAAGCCATGTTGTATCCATTGTTATGAATCGAGACAAAAAACTATCAGGATCTTGTTGTAACATTTCCAATGAAGCTCGAGAAATATTGAGCCTGATTTTTTGCCGTTTAAATTCGGCACAACAACGAGCAACTGTAAAATAAGGTGGTGCATTTGCAGTATCCTTGAATAGTTCGTTCCGTAGTGAAAATTTTCAGGCACAGATACTTAATAACGGCGCGCAATTCATATTTTTCCATTTTCGACAACACGCTACGACAGACTGCAAACAAAAGACTTCCATTTTTTAAAAACATAATTATATTCAAGTTATTTCCTTTTTTTAATCATATCAATATTCCAGCTTTACCAGCCAGTACTTACATTTTTCGGTTCCAAAGAGTTTGTACCTCATTCTCACTTTATAATGAACGCCCCTCGTATATACACTATAATAATGTTATATTCAGTGCAACAAGCTAATTAGTTTTTTTATAAAAGACCAGAGTATTGATTTTCGACTGTCGCACTTGGCTCTTTGACGTAACGCGGCTCCCGCTGGTTGTGCACGCCTCAGCATCACAGTGGAATATCGACACTCTTTTATACAAATAGAGTACAAATTAGCTTGAGCAATACAACATGATTGTAACAATCATGATCAATCATTGACCTTCGATCAATAAAACAGAGGATTGTGCAGCAGCCGCTCGACCGCGGCACACTTGAAACTCTCCGCTGCACCAGTTTGCTTACAACTCGGTGACGGTTAGCTGTCGTTAAGTAGTGACCACCAGTCACTTATATTTCCTTTTTTAGCCTTATAATCTCAGCTTAGAGTTCCTATTTGTTTAAGTAGCTAAAATGTGCCAGTATTTTCGCATTACTTGTTTCGATAGTAATTATAGATATAATTATGGTTCAACTCTTCTACGGGATTTAATATTCTGTACGTAAGTAATATTAAGTTTTCTTTAGTAAAACTATAAAATGATCAGTAAAACTAGAGAACGCAGCTAGACTATAATAAATAGACTTTTGATTGGGCCTTCGCTTTTCTGTGGATTCCGTCAATTGGTTCCGCGATTGGTGTGCGTCACCGTGCCTTGACAAACACTCGTCACCGGCTACACCAGCTCGAGCATGTTATTTAGAACTCACAAACAACCATACGATGATTAATACTCTCTTTTGTTGATAGAAATCATCATCGGTTCTTTATTGTCCACAGCTGGACGTAGGCCTTTTCGTATGCCACTGAGTACAGTTGGCAGCTGTCTCCATTTTTAATGCTTGACTGGTTAGGTGTTTGACTATAACTAATTTTATGTTAAGTGAGGTCAAAGTGCTGAACACTCAAATCACTCAGCCTTAAATATAATTAATTAATTAATTCAATTTAATTTAATTACCAACGCACGCCAACGCTAATTACATTGATTCAATCAGAATGTCAACTTAAATACATTATTACAATGAATTTATTATTATTTAAAAAAAACAGCGTCGGTAAGTATCAGCTATCAGGTTTTCTACAAGCTTTGTTTAGTATGGGGCTAGATGGCGTTGTGTGTGTGTGTGTGTGAAATATACACCGATTATTAGTATAGCATTAATATTAATTAGAAAGACAATACAATTAAAATGATAAAATATTTAACTTTCCTCTTTCCCCCTCTACCCCTCCCACTCTCCCTCTCTGCACATCTCCCCTCTACTCTTCTTTTCTTTAATTGGTCTTAAGTGGCACCTGGCTCTCAAGTCTGTCTGCTAGAACACAGCTAAATGATTGGCAGCATATTTTCAACTCTCGTGTGGTAACTAGCCAGCCGCGAGTACCTAGGAGAGTTAGTCCCCTACCAACATTCTATGTTTCCTCACGATGTTTTACTTCACCGAAAAGCATGTGTTATGAAAACCCATACATAAACTCCAAAGAGCTCATTGGTACGGGCTTGGGTTTGAATACGCAACCTCACGATTTTAAGTCGAACGGTCTCCCGATTATGACTACCACGCCAAAGCCTTATCTTAATAATAAATCCGCTCATAAGCGCAAAGTAACATATTTGGCCTAGTAGGTATAAGCACAGAATAAATAATAGTACTACGTACAGAAAGTTCACTCCGCAAAGGAATTGAAATGAATAAGGACTCTTAGCTACTAGGCAATAAAGTAGCAATTAAACACGCATAGCGCTGGATACCGCTCGCTATATTCACCTAGATATACCGCTCTCTTTCTATCACGTATTCTTAGTGTGACGAGGCCAGCGTGCCGCCGCACTGTCTTCTGCCTTGCATTGTCCTCCCAGACGGAGCGCCGGCCGAATATACCTAAACTGCGGAGTGACATCCCCCTGGTATAAGTTCTCGTAAGTATAGAAGGTCCCGTCACCCGTGCGCATTTCAGGTTTGCGGCTCTCTTTTGCGGAATTTTTCTTTTCTACTGACCAACTAAGCACGAAGTGTTGACCAATTACGCTATCTTTATTTTCTAGTTGTCAACTAAGTACGAAGCATCGATCAACCATGACCCCTTTCCTTATATTTTAGCGGCCAACTAAGCACGAAGCGTCAACCAATCGTTGCCGCTATATTTATTTCTAGTGGCCAAATTAGAAAAAAAAACGTCGAGCAATAATGACCGCTATCTTTCCTTTCTAATATGAACCGTTGACTGACTATGATGGCTACGAGTATATTCTTTCCTTTTTTAACACAAATCGTCGACCTTCAATGCCCGCTATCTTTCCTTTTTGGCACGCAGAGTCGAGCAACTATACCCGCTATATTTCCTTTCTAGCATAAAGCGTGAGCCAATAATGACCGAAATCTTTCTTTTTAGCAGCCAACCCAGGACGAAGTGTCAACCAATCATGAACGGTGTGTGCGCCACCCCCGCAGCCCGCTCGTGCGCGCTCGGCTGTTTCCGTGAAGAGTGTCAGTGAGGACCCAAGATGGCGGACAAGGTCAGCTGATTGGAGGGCCGCGCGCGGAAGCCTACGCTCAAAAGGCTGTGTAAGCGCATCATGGTAAGTTGCTAATAAGGTTTTTGAGGCTGATTGATTACTTTTTGTTGATTTATTTATAAACAAACAACAACAGCCAGTGAGTTGAAATAAACATCTTAGACAACAGCAGGGCAAGCTTTATTGAGTGGCCTGACATATCTAGACGGTTATTGTTAAATAATCTTTGAGTATCTACATATGGAGCAAACAAGAAAACCGTCAATTTACCGTTGCAACCGACCTATGGTAGTGCTCATTGCAAGTGCTAGTTATGCTCATTGCTCACCCATCCTAAAACTGAACTGAGAGCCGAGTGCAAGTCTTCTTACATACAATATTCTGTTAAATTTAGAAGCGCTATCTAGTGCCCATATTTGGCTCTTTTTTTAAATTCTTATTTTTCTTATAATGTTGAATGAAATAAGCGTAGTGCCACTAGATCTACTGTAGGGTTAGGCGCATGGCACACTGTCAGAGTCGAGGCGGAATCAAGGCGCTTGCGCCGCAACACCACCGCTTCGACCCCGCCTCGATGCAGCCTCGAACCGCCGCTACGCGGACAGTTAGGTGTGCGCTGGCTGACCAATTTCATTGTATAGAAAAGCTAGAAGAGGTGCGCGTCCACTCTAACGTCGCAGCACTGCCACGACTCATCGTTCTGTGTGCAATGGGTCTTAACTAAGCTCAACGTCGAATACGTAAACGTATTGAAAAACAAACACTCGACTTTTAATAGTTCACAAAGAATGAACACACCTCGCTACGCCACGAGCGCTACGTTTCACGTGCCCATTGGTTGTGTTCTGTCGGCAGCAGGTGTTCGGCGAGTGGGCGCAGGCGGAGGTGGTGGAGCTTGTCAACGATGGCTCGGGGCTGGCGTTCGGCATCGTGGGCGGCCGCTCCTCTGGCGTCGTTATCAAGTCCGTGCTGCCGGGCGGCGTGGCCGACAGGGTGAGCTCTCTAACCATATCGTAGACATTTGCCACATTCATTTGATGTTGGAGGAAGGATTTACCTTCTCTACATCTAAACCTCAAAATTCTTAATTTGATAGATTAATTTGAAGGTTTAGACAGGAATGTAGCCAACACAGATCTGAGACTAAGAATAGTATCTTTTTTATGCAATGGAGTGACGAGACGAGCGAGACGTTAGCCTGGTGGTAAGCGTCACGCCTGTCCATAACAGTAACAGTGCCAGAATTGTGAACTTGCGAACAAAACCCTTCGCCGCACTGCACTGCGCTCGTCGCCCTGAGTTATATAATAATGTCAAATCAAAAATTTTCATGTCCAGTAATTTCTCTGGTTACATTGCCCTTCAAACTGAAACGGTAATGCTTATACACTGATCTACTAATTACTACAATGCTTGCGGTGATTGATTATCTGACAAATAAGTGATACTCCAGGCGGACTCTGCAAAAGAATCCTACCACTACTATCTTCAAAACTACTAAACCTATTTTGATAAATGAAGTGTCTTTGACGGATCTTAGTGCTCTGCGAATTGCATATTCTTGATGGCAAATTTAGTTATCTAAAGTCGCATCTAAAAAACCGCATTTGTTATCAAACAAAACACCACAATAAGTTACATTTGACATACTGAAATGTAAGTTGAATCGAAAATATGGAGCGGCGTATTTAGTTAATTGTAGGTTAGTAGGAATAGAAATAGTAGTTTTTATCCTGTCTATAAATAACTAAAGCCCCCAAACCTTGAGCCACACACGCAAGACCTTTTTTACCTCTTATTTTCCCCTATCCTGCCCTAGAATCTGCCGGAAGTCGTATCCCAGTCCAATAACATATTATTGGCACAAATAGGCTAGGGTGACGCCACTGGCGTCGTTCCAACATTACGGGGCGCTAATGTTGCGGGTTGCCCAGGGTTGGAGCCTTCTTGGGGTTGGATAAAGTTGTTAGGTTGGCTTTAAGGACGAAAAAAAAGACAGGACGGGTTTGACGCATATGAGCAAAAACGCATATAGACTCATACGTGCCAAACACAATATTATAATGGCCAAAACCCTAAAACGCAACTGGCCAAAACAACACGTAATTGGCAATAATTTGGTCAGATGGTAAGGGTGTTTTTGCTTGATCTTTTCGTTTTATATGTACCAGCAAAACATAGTTCTCTGTATTTTTGTTTTATTTATATGGGAATACTAACGTTAAAAAAAAAAAAGTGAATGTGTTAAATGTGTCAAAACTACGTCAGTTTTCATAATAAAATAGTTCGCTATTTGTAAAAAAAAGGAAACTTAAAAAAAATACTCAGCATAATATATTCTTTTAAAAAACTGAAATAATTGTAATATTTTTTTCTTTTCAAATAAACAAAAATAAAATTTTCTAGCTTTTTATCATTTCAGTAAGAACTAGAGACATAAAGCCATTTTGACCTAGTTCATACAAGGAGGTATAGGAAATGTCCTATTTAAAAGCCTTTATCATAATAAAGTAAAGCTATAAATGAAATAATATTGAGAGTTTATTTAGGATTCCGTTAATTTCATGAAGCACACAACCATTGATTTTGCCTAGAATTTATATAGTAGTTTTTTGATGACAGTGACATAAAAGAGATAATATACATTGTTGTTTTTTTTTTTTTTTTTGGTTTACCAATATCCAACACCTAACCTTAAACAAAACAAAAATAATATCTGCAAACAAAGATTTACTTAAATCAATACTTAAAATTAATAGTACCCTTTCCCTTAAATTAAGTATTTCTAACAAATACAAATTACTGCAAAAATAATTAAAACAAATTAACCTACCAACACAGTTAAAAATTCTTCTAAGCAACTTCTATTAGCTTACTTCTATAAATATTCAGTAAGTTGGATGAGATGAAACAAATGATATAGTTATACACACGCAATACCATTGCTATAACGTCATCTACCTTATAACAATACCTAGTAAAGATTGACATTAATTTATTCATCAATATTTTTCAAGCACAACTGTGAAATAAATAAATCAAATTTGGTTTTACATAAAGGTTTTGTAAGAATGTCAGCCAACATTTCATCAGTAGACAGATATACCACTTTAACCAAGTTCTTAGCAATCAGTTCTCTGATAAAATGATGCCTTACATCAATATGTTTTGTCCGTGCATGGAACAACGAATTCATACAGAGCTTTTGTGCCGACTGATTGTCATTAAACAATGTTGTTACATAATCTATATGCAAAAATTCATTCAAAAAAGTTCGTATAAATAATGCTTCTTTGCATCCAGCAGAAAGCCCCATGTACTCCGACTCTGTACTGCTGAGTGCTACTGTTCTTTGTTTGCGACTCTCCCAGGAGATAACTGAATTACCGATTTTAAAAATGTACCCTGTATAGGATCGCCTATCGACTTCACAACTTGCCCAGTCAGCATCTACATACCCACAGACATCTAACCCAGACTTTTCATACACCAAGCCATAATTTATAGTACCCTTCAAATACCTGAGCACCCGTTTAGCAGCTTTCCAATGAGTATCAGAATAATACTCATTAAATTGGCTCAAAAAACTGACAGCATATGCTATATCTGGCCGCGAGCAAATCGCAATATACATGAGACAGCCAATGAGGTTTCTATACTCACAGTTATCAGATTTGAGTTCGGATCTTGTAAGTTTTAATCCTGTTTCCATCGGAGTGCTGACTGCATTACAGTTTTCCATCTGGAATCTAGCCAAAACATTATTAATATAGGCAAATTGGTCAATAGTAATTCTGCTTTCTTGTTTACAGATTCTCATGCCTAGGAACTCATGTACAGTTCCTAAATCTTTCATGTCAAATTCTTCTTTTAATTGGTTTTTGATATCTTCCTTTTCTTGTGTTGAGGATGTCATGAGTAAGATGTCGTCTACATATAAAGCTAAAACTGTCAACTCTTCATGCTGATATCTAAAGTAGACACATGGTTCTACAGATGACTTTTGGAAATACATTTTCCTGGTTAGAATCCCACTTATTTTGTCATACCAGCATTTTGCAGCTTGTTTTAATCCATAGATGGACTTATGCAATTTGTAAACTTTTTCTTCTTGACCTGGTACTATGAATCCTTCCGGTTGTTCCATATACACCTCCTCAGAAAGATCTCCATTTAAAAATGCTGTTTTTACATCTAATTGATCAATATCCAAATTATACTCAGCGGCAATGGCGAATAACATCCTTACAGTCGAGTATCTGACAACTGGTGCAAAAGTTTCCTGGTAATCTATTCCTATTTTTTGGGTGAAGCCTTTTGCTACGAGGCGAGCTTTATATTGCAATAATTTTCCATCAAGGCCCTTTTTCCTTTTAAAAACCCACTTGCATTTCACAGGCTTTTTACCTTTGACTAGATCAGTCAGGGTCCAGCAATTATTTTTATTAAATGAATCATACTCATCTTGCATAGCTTTACGCCATAAATCTCCATCTGTACCATTTAAAGCTTTGTGCACTGTCAGTGGCTCATCACTAATGCTGCTGCACAGAAATGTTGCAAAACCTGACTCGCTGTCTTCATTTGCACTTGTGTACTCTAGAGTGCTTGATTCCTCACCAGCCAGTGTTGAATGCCCTGGAATGTAGGTAATGTCCAAGCCATCATCTGAGCTTAACGAAGTTATGCTGTGGTCAGCATCATTGGATAAATATATTTCCTGCCTTCTACTTCCTGGGCCAGTAATTCTTTGATTTTGTTGATTTGATGTGTCATCAGATACATTAGCCTGAGGATCTGCATACCCATCATTATCCAATGGCACTGAAACGGATGTGCCTTGTTCATCCTGTTGTGATATATAGTTATTTATGTCATCCTTGTTCATCTCAATTAAATATTGGATGTGATCAGGTGTCACATCAGGATTTTTCAGTGAAATATCCGAAATTAACTTATCTTCAAAGAAGATAATATCTCTTGCCTTTATACATATTTTTGGTTGTGTAGGGTCTATGAGTCTATAGCCCTTGCTCTCTTCACAGTATCCCACAAAAATGTAGGGTCTACTCTTTGCATCTAGTTTCTTTCTATGAAAATCCAATGCATAGGCTAAGCATCCAAATATCCTTAAATGACTTACATCTATTTTTTTCTCACTCCATTTTTCCTCTGGGGTACTGCCCATGACAGCTTTAGTCGGAGATCTATTTTTGAGGTAAACTGCTGTTTGGACTGCCTCTGCCCAAAATCGCTTGTTCAGGCCTGCATCCTGCAGCATGCATCGCGCTTTCTCCATAATAGTCCTGTTTGCTCTTTCGCTGACGCCATTCTGGGCTGCAGAATAAGGGACGGTTGTCTGGTGTACGATGCCGTGCTGGTCCAGGTAAGCCTGAAATGTTTTATTTACATATTCAGAGCCATTATCACTGCGAATTTTTTTTATCTTTTTATTTGTTTGATTCTCTACTAGAGACTTGAATATTTTAAACTTATCGAATGCTTCACTTTTAGCTGTAATAAAATAAACAAAAGTTTTTCTAGTATAATCGTCTATGAAAGAGATATAATATTTCTTTCCCCCAAAGGAATTTTCTGACATTGGTCCACATAAATCGCTGTGTATTAAACCTAACACTTCTGTGGACCTATTTTGGGAATGCTTAGGAAATGGAAGTCTAGATTGCTTCCCCTCAGCACATGGTATGCAAGTTTTATAATCTGAATCATTGTAATTGATGCCTGTGGCCATACCTTGTTTTAGCACATACATGCTTCTTGAGTTCAAGTGTGCTAGCCTCCGATGCCATATTTCTTGTGAAACACTCAGAGCAGACTGCGTCACCAATCCTACCTCTGTTGCACATGAATCCTCTGGCAATGTTGATGTCTGTGGAGTTTCTACCCCTGAAGGCACAGTTGTGGGGTACATGGTACTCTCTGACGTTGACACAGCACTACATGTAAAATAATCTACAGTGTTAAGTTGATAGACATTATTTTGAATAGAGCCAGTTGCCACTACAACTTCACCATCTAATATTTTACAATACTTTGCATCAAATACCACTTTAAAACCTTTCTTCGTCATAGCACTAACAGACAGTAGATTTGCTTTCAGATTTGGAACAAAATAAACTCCACTTATGGTCTTTGTACAGTCTTGTAACTTAATTTTAATGTTACCTAAACCTACAGCAGATAGTTTCTCACCATTTGCCACATTAACCACTATTGGTTTTATTTGAACGAAATCACTAAATGCACTCCTACTGTTTGACATGTGATTACTAGCCGCAGAGTCAATGAACCATGAATCACTATTCATCTCAACTGATAAAGCTATAAGTAACGCTTTATCTTCTATTTGCGGCTTCTTTGTTTTCTTATTTTCAGGACAATTTCGCATCAAGTGGCCAGGCTTTTGGCATTTATAACATTTAAATACTCTTCTTGTTGCCAAAGCTGTGGCTGACTCTAACTTTGTCTCATTTCGCCTTTGTCCCTCTTGATTTAACTTACTTTTAACTAACTCGCTTGATAGCGTTACATTGTTGTTTTCAAGTGTCATTATAAGTGGATCATAGTCTGATGGCAATCCACTTAACATTATAACCGCCACAAAATCGTCTTCCAGCCGGGCATCAATATCACATAACTGCTGTGTGATTTCTGTTATTTTATTTAGGTAAGCGTCCATATTCATGTCCAAGTCGCTCAGTTTTATTCCAAACAGATTTCGAAGAAGACTTAACCTCCGGCATAAACCTCTATCCTCAAAAGCTGTACAAAGATTGTGCCATGCTTCGAAGGCAGTCTTTGCGTTTCTGACATGACTGTACAACGACGGATGCACCGACAAGCAAATTTTAGCCAAAGCCTTCAAACTATTTTTGTCGTTTTCTTTCACATCTTTTTCAACGTATTCGTACAGATCTTCATGAATTAGGACCATCTTCATAGCAAATTTCCATGAGTGGAAATCCGCTATTCCTTTTAGCTTTTCTACAGGGATTGCACAGGTGGTCATGCGTGAACTCACTTCCGTGGTAGTCATTTCCAATTGTCTTTCTTAGGCTTTCTAAAGTGGGTTGAAATCATGAAAATGTCGTTGCCGCGTGCTGAACAGAACGGTAATTGGATGGCGTTCTCACTTTTTGAACCCTAAAAATATTAGCAGAATCTTGTTTCTATTGATATGCGGGCACATAACCTAATAAAGTAAAGCTATAAATGAAATAATATTGAGAGTTTATTTAGGATTCCGTTAATTTCATGAAGCACACAACCATTGATTTTGCCTAGAATTTATATAGTAGTTTTTTGATGACAGTGACATAAAAGAGATAATATACATTGTTTTTTTTTTTTTTTTTTTTTTTTTGGTTTACCAATATCCAACATATCATTTCACCAATAAAGAAATTAAAATGTTATCTAGGAAAATTTTATGGGGTAGTGATTTTATCATTCGTCTATAAATCATTTTAATATAGACCTGATCAAAAATTTGAGCTTTGGACTTTTGCGAAAAAGATACATTACATTAAATGCCCAAGTAAAGTTGTGGCGACTTTACTATAAGTTTTTACGGAGTTATGAAAACAACACGGAAAGACATGTTTCACCACATTATATCACTTGTCCACACTCGTGCATGTAATTCAACACTCAATGAATAAAACACCACCATTTTCAATCATTAATTCGCGAAAAAACACAAGTTTAAGAAAATAATAGAATGCAACGACATGATTTTTCCATGTTCCGTCAAAACAATTTTTTTTGGGGTTTATAATTTAGCTTAAGATTTCGTTACAAATGTCGCATCCCAAGTACGCCAAGTATTGGGGCATTTTATCTACAAATATAAAACCTTAGCTCCACACAACATAATGACACAGTCGACCAGGCAATTGTAGCGTTTGTTCCAAAACACAAGGTTTGTCCCTGCCTCGCAGGCATGTCAATACTGAACAACTACTAATTAAAACGTTCTACTAGCTCAGGCACAGATTAACTAGTATTTAGTACACAGCCTTAATGGGTATACCGTGTCAATACGCCGATAGTTCTAGAACTGTGATTAGATGATATGGAGAGATAGAGTCGATTATAGATAGCTAAATATACATTGTTTATTGTACACACCAGGAATTAAAATAAATATACAAATAGGTGTAAATATAGGAAAATGTAGTTGTAGCCTACCACTATTATTTACGTATATAGTCCTTCACAGTTCTACCACTGGTAGGGCTCTATTACAAAGTCCCCCTGGGGAACTATCGCACATTTTTCAGTAATTCAGCCGCCAAGTAGTAGTGTGCAAGCTTTAGTCTATTCCGGTTCGAAGGGACTCTATTGCAAAGTCCGCCTGGGGAAGTATCACACATTTTTCAGTAATTCAGCCGCCAAGTAGTGTGCAAGCTTAAGTCTATTCCGGTTTGAAGGGCAATGTTACCATGAAGAGGGCATGAAGAGATCCGACATCTAATATCTCAGGGTGACGAGCGCAGTGCAGTGCGGCGCAGGATTTTGTTCGCAAGTATACAATTTTCGAACTGCTACTGTTAAGGGCAGGGATGCTTACCACCAAACAAACGTATCGCTTGTCTTGTAACAAATCTACGTACATGTTTGATAAGATTCAAGAAACGAAAGTTTCGTAAAATAACGATTTATCTATGTAGTTCAAATATTATTTGATCATAAAATAAGCCTAATATACAGGCAGTTAAGGAAAACCGTTCTAAATAGGGCGCCTATTGTACCTCATTTCATAATCTCATCAAAGCAAGTATCAAAACACATCGCGCCAACTTTAAACAATCGACGCGAGACAACGTGATCTCTATTCATTTGGTCAGAAAAGGACAACGGTATGTTTGTAAGCATCGTTTCACGGGACATTAAGCTCAGTCGTTAGATTTAGGAATTTTACGGGTCAGAGATAAAAAAGTCTAAACAAGGTTTTTATTGTGTTGTTCTTTTTGATGATATTTTGCAATTGGCGACGAAAAGTTTGTATTGCGTTTGTGATTTTTTTATTTTATTAGGGATGTTAAAGAATAATGAAAGAAACTAGGTGTGTTGCTTAACTCGATGTGAGATTTTACGTTTAAAATGTTTGTGTGTTTATGAACATTTTTTTAATACGTCTTACTCTTTTTTTCTCGCAACTTCGTAATATATAAGCTATCATAAATTGAATTCGTATGCATAATAATGCTTGTATATACAAATTTTATTATGTGCCTGGATCATTTTAGAGTAAAAGTTTTACGTCAATCTCTACGTCAACTTTCATTGAAATCTATTTAGCAGCTTCGAGATGATTTATTAACGAAACTAGCATGTACTATCGTATCTTATCAGGTTACTAGTGTTAATAATCAATATCTAGTATAGATTACCATAATATTGGTCGTCGCAAAATATCTAAAAAAGATTTAGGTCAAAGAAATCGTAACATTACGGCTATTTGCTATGTACTGAATATAACAAGCCTCGTCTCAGAAATCTCGGCATTTATATAGAAGAGGAATTTCCTCGTTAACGTTATATAATGTAAGAGTTCTGGAAAATGTAGAAACAAAGCTTAGATCTCACCTTAATTGGGCAAAGTATAACCCTTTAGAATCTACTTGAATAAATCGAAGTTTGTGTGTAGGTATGTTTTGTTCAACGTAAACTCGCGAAAGATTCATAAACTAATATATCCGGATCCTCTAACCCCTTTCTTTCGTTTTTGTTCATTAACATCCGGAACACGTCCACTGCTGGACGAATGCCTCCTCCTTAATAGTGAGGGGCTACCATAATCCCCACGCTTGGCAGGTGGCTTGGGGATCACAGAGTGTTACCACCGTTGACTAAGAGGACGCTGCTGCCTGTTCTCCGGTGGTTCTGGATGCAGTTTTAGGACATACCCAGGTCCGACTTTCGTTTTTTTAACGAGGGAGAAGTCTTAAAAAGATGTGCGACGAAATTCGGACGGAGTCGGGTTATCCCGATGGCCTGCCTAAGTGCTTGATGGAGGGCTCCGGGATCTCCAGTGGACCGCACAGGAGCTCTCAGCACTGCATTTCGGATCCTCCCAGGATATCGGCGTACTAGTCCGAAATGCGCATCTGCCTAAACTTGGGCCACACAACGTTGTCGTGCACCTTGGGCTCTTCAGGGATCCTCTAACTCCTAGTTCTTAAAAAAAACTTATGTGTTGTTAAATGTTAAGTTACAAAAAGTCACAAACATTTTTGGACTTTTAGCTAGTTGCTGTTTTTTTAAGTGATTATTTTTTTAGGTTTTTTTTAAAGAAAAATGTGTTGTTGATACAGGATGGGCGGCTCCGTAGTGGGGACATGATCCTGCGGATCGGCGCCGTGTGCGTGGTGGGGATGTGCGCGCGGCAGGCGGCCGCCGTGCTGCGACAGTGTGGCGCGTGCGTGCGGCTGCTGGTCGCACGACCCGCCACCCACACCGAGCAGGTAAACACTAACATACATAACGAACAAGCACACAATCTATAGAGAACACATCGATAGTATATAATACACTTTCAATCAAATCAAAATTGATCTACAATAGTTGACGGAGAAATCGGTGAACATACTTCCTCCTTTTTCAAAGTCGATTAATGAATACACCACTAAATATATTTTTTGACTAATACTTTAAGGGGTCATTAAACTCATTATGAACAACTTTTCCTATAGGACATTGTGTAACATTTTGTCGAAAGTCGATGAACTTTTCGTACGAAACAGTAATTTTTCGCTATTTCTGGGTTGGTTTCATAGGAAAAGTTGTTTATAATGATGAGTAAGTACAACGACCCCTGGAATGCTAAAGCAAAAGCGTTACCAAGTCAATAAAGACAAAAATTACTGACTTTAGTAGAGACGTAAGTAGCAAACAAAACCATTTTGCTATTCCTATTTTTACAACTGATATTTATGACAAATAAAAGAATCATACATCATTTTAAATATTATTTACTACAAATAAAGTTGAAGTGGCAATGGGCAGGCTACATCGCTAGAAGAACTGACAACCGATGGGAAAGAAAGGTTCTAGAGTGGTTACCGCGAACTGAAAGACGCAGCGTAGGAAGGCCTCCTACTAGGTGGACCGACGACATTGTAAAAGTCGCGGGCTGGCAGGTTGTCGTACAGTGTGGCGGTCTATGAGAGAGGCCTTCGTTCAGCAGTGGACGTCTCTTGGCTGAAGATCGTCGTCAGCCATAAGACGTCCACTGCTGGACGAAGGCCTCCCCCTTTATAGAGGGGTGTTGCCATAATCCCCACGCTTGGCAGGCGGCTTGGGGATCAATGGCTGAAGATGATATTATTAAAATAAATTATAAAACAAAATGCATATTAAATAAAATTGATAATTTTTATTTTTTTAACGCTTATAAGTTTGCGTTTGACCACCAACTCGCCTGTTGGTAAGCGACGATGTGATCGAGGATGAAGCACACAGACTTAGAAGATACCTATTCACTCTGACCTTGAAGAGGTCTAGATTATATCTCTCAGGAAACAAGGAAGCCGGCAGCTTGATCCATTCCTTGGCTGTACGAATTAGAAACGTGGAGTCAAAACGTTTGGTACATATCCAAGGAAAATCCACAAAGATAAAAGATAAAGATCATTTATTTGGATGACCACAATATAAGGATGATAGTGGGCAGTCTTTCTACTGTCCTGTAGTAAAAAAGTGATGGAAGGATAAGGTCGTACAGCTCATCGGCACATTCTCCGAAATCAATCCTGTAGAAAATTGACAGACTTGCCACCTTCCGACGGTGCTCCAGGCTATAAAGCTTTTTAGCTACCAGCTTGTCGTCACCGATAAGCCGAACAGAACGTCGATCAACAGATTCAAAAGCTTCTATTTAAATTCTATAAGATTGTTCTGTTCTATCAGCCATAATAAAGAAAACCACTTGCTATATCGAATTATTAGTCGCAGTGGTGCACCATCCGCCAGTTAATAATTCAATTTCAAAACAAATTTGAGATAAAGTAAAAACAAGCTTAACATCGGAAACAAGATAACCGAAATTAATTTTACCACAATCTGCCTGAATCCATATAAATATGTCAGTCTATCCCAACCCTTTAATAAATACAATTCACCGGCGGATTGCCGAATGCCCGTTCTATGAATAATAGATGCCGACTAAGAATAGACGCCAACTGCGCCGATGCGATCGTGAATGTTTTATTCCAATCCTGTACTTGTGGATCCAATTTAATGATTGTATTAAGCTTTAATATAACTACTTACCTATTATCGTGAAAGATACCAAGAAACGCATGTACTTAAAGGGTATACCCACTTACCTAATATAGTAAAAGATAATAAGAAACACACGTACTTAAAGGGTATACCCACTTACCTAATATTGTGAAATATACCAAGAAACGCACGTACTTAAAGGGTATACTCACTTACCTAATATCGTGAAATATACCAAGAAACGCACGTACTTAAAGGGTATACTCACTTACCTAATATCGTGAAAGATACCAATAAACGCACGTACTTAAAGGGTATACCCACTTACCTAATATCGTGAAAGATACCAAGAATCTCACGGATTTAAAGGGTATTAGTACCCACTTACCTAATATCGTGAAAGATACCAAGAAACGCACGTACTTAAAGGGTATACCCACTTACCTAATATTGTAAAGGATACCAAGAAACACACGTACTTAAACAGCCAAGCTAAAGAAAATATCCAAATAAAATCTTAAATAAAAAAAATCTTAATGTTAATAATCGTGTGCGGTTTTTTTTTTAAATTTACTTCCAATTCTTTTTTTGACCTGCGTATGTCCAAAAACTGCATCCAAAACCATCGGAGGACGGGTGGCAGCGCCACCTTGGTTAACGGTGGTGGTGAGCATTCTCCCCAAGCCGCCTGCTAAGTTGTGGGGAGTATGGCAGTTCCTCCTTATAAAGGAGGGGGCCTTCTTCCAACAGAGGACGTCTTCCAGCTGATAATGCCTATAACATCTAATGCTTTTATATCTAGAAACATTTTAAATGGACTAGCAAGGCAGGGCTAACAACGAGGCTACATTTTGAAAAAAAATATGTTATAATTTCATTATTTCGTTTAGTACCTTTTTTATATTTCTTTTTGAAAATTCTTCTTCATTTTAAGGAGTTGTCAGTCAGCTCTAAATATTTTCTCTTTTCATTTATAATGAAAGAAAAAACGCTTAACTCGTCGTTTTTTTATAATTTTATAGTTTAATTTTCGAAAAAGATTAAGCTTATTATTTAAAAAAATACTATGACTAATAGAGTATAATTATGTTTTTATATGGTACTTACATACATTGCATTGATGCATTAATAATAAAATAAAATAATCAAGTATCAAATTATTGAAGTCTCACTACATTTAAAATGGCCCTACATTTTAGTCCCGCACGGCACCTAAGAAGTCTATGTATAATATACTCTATGGTCTGGCTTTCGTTTTTCTGTGTGCACGGCGTACTTACTCATTTTAGATACCAGTGAAAACATTAAAATACGATATTATAGACGTTGTATTTAAATAAAACTCGCTCCTCAACAAAGCGACCCAGATTTTCATTAATTATTCTGAAATTTTACGCCTGTCTTGAAAAACGTATAATCGCAGCCGCTAAATAAACTAACAAAAACTTGGCAAAGCTCACTTCGGCAAGCTTTTTAACGTCTCAATAAGTAAGCGGCAAGTGGCAGCAACTTTGATTAGCAAAGTTCTAATTTGCTACACCTGCAATAAATTGCGGCAAGTTCTTATAAGGCGAATTACGCAGGCAAGCGTACAAAGTTCCGTAAAATGCGGCTTCTTTAGCGTAACCTTTCTCCAATTAGAGGAAGTAGGTCGCTGGTTGAAATAGTACGAGAGGCTTTAGAGGCCTCTGATTGAGAGGGCTTGTGAGGTGTCGAGTTTGTGGAGCTTACAAACGTAGACTTAACTTTCCTAGATGATTTCTTTTAGGGTTCCCTACCTAAATGGTGTCCAACGGGACCCTATTATTGAGCCTAACGAGTCAGTGGTCTTTGTCTCTATTCGTCCGATGCATGTCCGTCCTATGGCGGATTCACTAACGAGACAGTAATGAAATAAAATTAAGTGTCTAAAGAACAGTTTGAACAAGTTTTATTTTAACTCAGTGTATCTTCCTGAATAATAAGTGAGAAGTGAGTGTGAGTAGTGAGAATGAAATAAACGTAGGTACTATTCTTATTAATAAGTTGCACTTACTTATTTTCTCATAGAGGGTGATAAAAAGCAGAGTGTCCACCTCGGGATCAACACTATTTTTAAGCTCGAGTACTTTGAATCTCTCGTTGCGCTCAGGATTCTACTAGAATCCTTTGCTGCGCTCTGGATTCAAAGAAATACCCTCGCCTTAAAAATAGTTGTTTCCTCCCTTGGTAAACAATCTACTATTGCCGCGCACTTTTTGAAATCCTCTTTATAAGTGCGCCGCAATTATCTTGGCTACGCACTTTTTGAATTTGGAACATCTTAGTGTTCAGCGCCAAAGAAATCGAACGCAAATATTGTTTGAATAAAGACTGGCTGGTACGACGGCCCATATTTGGCTCATATAGTCACGCCGCCAGCTCAATGAAAAAAAAGAAATCTAATTAAAAACGCGCGAACTACATACAGCCCGCATTTTTGTCAATTTTCACGGATTGTTAGAAATACATGGTTTTGTTTTGAAAAATGATGTGTTCAAGTGACAGTGAATAAAATATGAGGCGCCTTTATTTTTCTCATAGTGGGTGATGAAAAGTAGAGTGTATCACTCGGGCGCAAAATATATTCTTGGCTCGGGCGACGTACTCTAGAATACCCTCACTTCGCTCTGGATTAAAAAAGCGCCCTCGCCGTAAACATATTATTTAGCTCCCTTATGATACAATCGACTATTATGTGCCGCTGCGGGGAGGAAGTGGTTCCTTTCGTTCCGCGCAGCGTACTCAACTTTAAAGATAAGTTGTTCATTATCACGGTTTCTTATTCACTTCTAAGTTACCTTCTCATCAGCCTACCCTCATTACCGGCAGACAAACACCTTCCGGCACGTCCCGTTTCCGGTCTCGCTGAGGATGTGACGTCACCGGCGTTTAATGGACGCTGATTTGATTGCGCTCTCGGATGTGACGTATTTAATTAGGGAATTTTAGGGGACCTTTTGTAGGTCTTTTATTTCACGTTTCTCGAGGAGGTTTGTGTAGATAAAAACTTATCGTAAAAGTGGATTACGAAAAAGGATGTGAGTTAATATGTCGAAAAAGTAAATTTATTTTCAGTCAGGTAGTCAGACAGCCTGATAGCTGAGTTGGTACCATGTCTGCCTTCAGAGCTGTAAGGCGTGGGTTCGATCCCCCCACCCAGGACAAAAATGTTTGTGACGTACATCGATGTTTGTTCTGTGCGTGGGTGTAGTATGTATTATAAGTATGTATTTACGAAAAAAAATATGTATATAAGTATTCTATCAGCTATCTGGTTTCCATAATACAAGCTTTGCTTAGTATGGGGCTAGATGGCGCTGTGTGTAATAAATGTACCCCCAATATTTATATTTATTTATTTACACTACTATCTTATAGAGTAGAAAATTCGACGCTATCTTATACAGAGCAAAAAAATCCGTCCCAGTGTGGTTGAATGGTGGTCCTCTTAGGAAAAGTTTAATCAGCAATTAGGGTGTCCCGACAATCTGGGTGTATTCAAGTCGCGAGTGAATCCGTTTCTTCTATGCAAGCTTGCCATCTGGCAAGATGGTAGACAAACTAAAGCCTATAAACCATTAAAAAAAATGTGAGTATTAAACCTTCAGAGCAACCAACGAGGCGGGATTGGGAGGTTAACCCTTCATGGACTGATTGTCCATAACATTTAGTCTCGTAAACAGCAGCGACGGTGATAATGGAATGGAAAGGGCCCAGCGCTAGCAAATCGATCAAAATTAACAAGACAACACAATCAAGCATACCTAGCTAAAAGTATGCATATTACATTTGCCGGAAAATAGAGATAGGGAATCTAATTACTGCATGACAAAAAGAGGACACGTGTTCATGTATTAGAAGTTTGTATTGTCGTATCGTACGGCTCGCATGTCGCAAAGGCAGAGTATGACTGAAGCGAGTGGAGAGCCGGCGCTCAACATATAGTCTTCAAAATCCGTGCGGTTATTTCCCGTCCATTCATCTTATCATTGTCGCTGGTAAACAGTAATAAATTGTGACAAATTAATGGCTGTAAAGCTACTGAGTTACTTTCTTGGATCCTCGCGTCACTTTCGTGGCATCTAGAAATTCAAATCCATTATTCTTCCCACAGAAAAGCGAAGGCCCTACTCTTAGGTCTCTTCAGTGATTCTACCAAACGATCGACGTATACATTTTGTCCAAGATCGATGAACCTTTTTGTATGGAACAGCTGTTTTTTCGTGATTTCAGGATTGGCTCCATAGTAAAAGTTGTTTATAATGATGAGTACAATGATATCCTAGAAGGATAACGGTGTTCACACTACAGGGTGTTCAAACTAACACCCTGTATTTTGCTGTGTGCTCTTTGTTGACTCTAAACTAAATAGCTAAATTTAAAAAAAAATAGACTCACGTGTTGATTCACATATGGATTCACTCGTCTTATCAAGCTCTATAAGTTTTTTTACAAAAATACTTTAAGTAGGTATAAAATATAAATTTGCCACGAAGGTGACGTGAGAATCGTGGCGATGGGATCTAGCCAACTAAGTACTCTGATGTTTAAGAACATGTTGGTCTACGATGGGTGTATTTTTAAGTTGTTTTTTACTAATATTTTACAAATATAGTAGACAAGTCCTAAACTAACCATTTTTGAACAAAATTCTTTTCTGTAATGCAGCCAACCTTCACATTTAATTTTCTTTAGTTAAGTATAAGCTTTGTAAAGTCTTTTGATCGTCAACTCTACCTATCCATTTAATTTAACCGGTATAAAGCTGACTCGTGTTACCGGTGCCGGTGATTCGTTTCCGGTATTCGGCTACCCGCAGCTTTGGCTTTAGATCCGCAGCGGAAGTGACGTCATCTGCCATGGACGCTCATTTGACAGCGATATCACTATTAATTTCATTTTTAACCGACTTCAAAAAAAGGAGGGGTTCTATGTTCGACTGTATGTATGTTTTTTAACCGACTTAAAAAAAAGGAAGAGGTTTTATATTTGACTATATGTATGTTTTTTTAAATGTTTTTTTAAAATGGTGTCATTTAAAGCGCAGTGGTGGGCCATGCGACCGGCACTCCTAGTACAAGATAGGCCGTGGTGACCGAGACTATCAACTCGTTCCCCACACGCACATTGGTGGGGGACGACTCAAGATGTACCTATACGTAATGAAATGGCTACCCGGAATGTGTTGTTGTTCAATAAATTCCCAAGGTTGACCGAGGGTAACGCCTGCAGCCAAAGACCCGACTGAAACAGCTACGTAACGTGCACGCTCTGAAGATGAGTTGGTCGTTTCTAAAAGATAATTCCGTTCCAACTCACAGAGCGGCACCCGGAGACGTCCACTGCTGAACGAAGGCCTCACATTGTACGACAACCTGCCATTTGCATCCACCCGTTGCCCGCGACTTTTACAATGTCATCGGTCCACCTAGTGGGAGGTTATGGGACTAACTCGAGATTATACACTAAAACATTTTCAAAATAAGTCCACGATTGACGGATAAATCGGTGGAACACACATAAAATAATAATACGAACATAGAAAGATATGTTCTGAAATCTATGTTCCTCTTCCTTTTTTGAAAAAATAAACCTATTTAAGTAGGTACTCTAGATTTGAAGAAACCGTATTGCACGTTAGGAAAATACAGATTTTTGGCCGTTTTTCTGCTGTCATTGAGCCTTGGAGGATCTAGCTCTCTCTCTCTCTCTCCATTGTGCAGATCTGAGCACCCGAAAGATTAGCATTGTTACTTACTAATGATTGGCGTGTCAAGTATGAGTTCATTTGTAAAAAGTAAGTAAAGAGAGAGCTCGAGATCGGTATCACAGAGAAGCCACACGGGAAAAACGACGACCGCCAAGGAGATAATAATCAGCCAGAAGACGTCCACTACTGGACGAAGGCCTTCCTCTTAATAGGGAGGGGTTGCCATAATCCCCGCGCTTGGCAGGTGGTGCGGGGATCGAATGCTCACCACCGTTAACTGAGAGGACGCTGCTGCCTTTCCTCTGGTGGTCCAAAATCGTCGAGGCGAAGGAGATGAAGTGACGATATTGCAGGTGCAACATGGACCCCACGTAGAACTGAGAAATATGAAAAGGCATGGAGGAAGCCTTTATCCAAATTTGGGCGTAGCTTACCATTGTTTTAAACAAGAGAATATCGGCTGTTTTTTGACCATCGACAGTAAAAATCAAACAGCTATTTTAGACAAAAGGCGCTCTGGCTTCGTTTATTGAATCAAGTTCTCTCGTTGCACTGGAGTGTTTTCCAATGCAATTAAGCTGAACACTCGAGTGTGTTATTGAGTTAATTTGCACGCGAATAAAATTCAAGAGGGTGAGCAATTACTTCCGAGGGCATAAAGAGAGATATTCTTAGAGGAGATTTGTAAATATTTTGTCCCGTACTATTATAGAGGTCGACTCTACCCAAAAAGCTTTTCAAAACCCAATATATGAAATATATATATGACATACTTAATGAAACTTGACGTGTAAGTTTGGTGTCAGCAATATACTATTGTATTGTATTGTATTAAATTTTGTAAGAAATTTGTATTAACAGCCCACTGCTAGGCATAGGACTGTTGGGCCATACACCACACCACGTTGGCCCGGTGAGGGTTGGACTACATAAGCCATTCAAATCTTTCTACAGGACATGCAAAATTTTTGTTCAAAACAACGAGTTTTTAAATTGATTGTATGCTTTATTTTTAGCTAGCCATGGAACTTTGTAATTTTTACAAGCTCTTGACGTTTTGACAATAGAATAGACAAGGAAAATAAGATCATGCCGATTTTAAACACTCTTTCCAAATTTAAAAAAAAAATTAAAAAGTTGTTGATATGCCACTTCAAAGTGTCTGACAGAACCAACAGACCGGCATTTTTGCATCAATGTTTATGGCTTTGGAGCCTGAACAAGTCGTTGCTGATGAGCTTTTAGAATAGGCTTGGATTCGTATTGAAATTAGATTTCGGTTGTATTAAGAAACAATTGGGATGCCTCCGAACTATTTTATTTTGGACCTTGAGCTTGAAGGTTTTGCAGTTCGTTGGCCTTCCAAATAAAGGTCTCAAGCCTAGTGTAGGGTTAGCTTAGTGTAGGGTAGTCAGCAGCAATATTTTAAATTGAATGTGTAAGTACTAAACGAATTTGTATTCGATTTATTAAGATTTTCCAACCCCCCAGTCGTTAGGATCATCACCGGCGCCAATCGTCCCGTCCCGTCTGCTGGCAGACCCCATAGAGCTGGAGAGACGGCTGGCAGAGGCAGGACACGACGGCTTCGGAGCCTTGTGTGAGGAGTCGAGGCCATCTTCTCCACCGCCGACCATCATCGAGGAGAGGCTTCATCATCGGGTAAGGGGAATTTACTTCTGAAATTATTGTACGAAGGTTAGAACTGGTTTGAACTCTTATTGACGCCACATTATATAAAAAAAACGCAGCATGGAAGCAAGATTTTTCGCCTACTGACTTCCAAACTTCGTCATGAAGATGGCACCGAATGATGATGATGGTTATGTATCATCATGGCATAGCATATCACGGGTGTGGTCGCACAAACGACATCTCGCAACATTACATATGTATTTTTTAGGAAAGGGGGACGGGTTGCAGTCTTAGGATATCAGGTCACCAGGTCACATCCGTCGTGTACCCGTCTTCGTTTTCTGGGAGTCGATCCTATACTCCCGATATTCAATATACACAGCATGAAGTCGAGGGTGTGGTGTGGTTGCAGCCGGTGGCGTCCATCGTCGCGGTGGTGCCGCGCGGCGCGCTGGCGCCCTCCGTACAGCCGCCGCCCCTCTACATCCCCGCCCCGCAGCAGCGCCCGCCGCCGCTCAGGTCTCTACGTCACACTTCCACATACTTCCAACTCACACATACATTGGCTTCAACGCACAACTTCATCATAAATCAGAAGACGCCCGCTGCTGGTCAAAATCTCCCCCTTAATTGGAGGGTGTTGCCATAGCGCGGTGGTTGCGCTTGGCACTAGGCTTGGGGATCGCAGAATACTCATACCAACGTTAACCGAGAGGATGCTGTTGCCCGATAATTATGTCTATTGCACTTTAAGCCATGAATGAAATGCTAGCTAGCTAGCTGTGCCATGTGGTTTCACCTGCATGGTGATGGTGATGATGATAAAAAGGAGCCTATATGTTATTCAGAGAAATTTTCATCCGAATCCGGTCAGCCGTTTTGGCGTGAAGAGGTAACAAACATAAACACGCACACATACTCACGTACCGACAAACTATCGCATTTATAATGTTAATGTGATGTGATGTGATACATACATGTCATTATAATTAAACTGTACCATAAAGTGCACCTATAGCTCGTTGCTTTGGGACTTACGATGGTGACTTTCATTAGCCATAATGTAATATTAACATTTACGTACAGGTTACCTCTGGACATGGCGGTGCGAGGGTCTTCGGAGCCGGAGACCCTCAGCTACGACGTCCAGCTCGCCAAGAACCAGCTCGGGCTGGGCATCACCGTCGCGGGATACGTCTGCGAGCAAGGTCAGTGCACGCTAGTCGGTACAGGAGTGGAGAGTACGGACAGGGACAGGGCAGATTCCTCCGAAAGAAAACGAGTCTAAACATAGATTAATATTTTTTTCATCACACTTGCTCGTTAAGTGGATCTTATTACATCGGTTTTAGCCTCATAATCCAAGCTATTACGCACGGGTGCTTTTTACTTTACATTACGGCACTTGTGCTATAATGGGTATAACCCGGCAAAGTCAAGTTTGTACGTGACTGCAATTAGACGTATACGAAGCACTCTTAATATAGCCGGGTAATACTTACAGTTTTTTTGTAATACCAACAAAGAGTTCTTATGCCGCTGAAGTAAATGTCAACCTGCGCGCGCATTGCTGGTTAGGGCGCCATTTTCCGCAAATATTTGTTGACGTTTTCGCTGTGTGGTTGATTATTATCAAAAAATGTTTGTTTTTTCCTCGCAAGTGTGATGAGAACAGTCGTATGGAACTCTTGTGCTATTAGTCATTACGCTCTCGGCTTCCTTATCGCGCTCGCCTACGGCTCGCGCGCATAATACCGCCTCTAGTGTAATGACCAACATAGCACACTTGTATCATAATGTACTATTATCACACTTGCTTGTAAAGTTGATCTTATTACATCGGTTTTAAGCTCATAATCCAAGATATTACACACGCGACGATTTACTTTACATCACAGCACTAGTGCTATAATAAGTATAGCCCAGTTAAGTTTATACCTGACTGCAAGTTATAATGTACGTTTAAGAAACATTCTTAATATAGCCGGTTAATGCAGTTTTTTTTAAATAATATCAACAAAGAGTACAGATACTGAAAATGTCACATGCGCGCGCATCGCTGATTTGCGCGCCATTTTTCGCAAACTTTTGTTGACGTTATCGCTGTGTGGTTGATTATTATAAAAAAGAGTTTGTTTTTTCCTCGCAAGTGTGATGAAAATCGTCGCATGGAACGCGTGTGCTATTAGTAATTTCAATCTCGAATCCCTTATCGCGCTTGCCTGCAGCTCGCGTGCAATACCACCTCGAGTGTAATGACCAACATAGCACACTTGTATCCATTAATGTACTAATACCTAATACAATGTCATAATCAGTGCAAGCTAATTTGTACTTTGTTTATACAACGTGTAACAAAAAGTTGTGGTTATACTGAAGGGTAAGTATGCCTATGTATGTACTCATCATTATGAAATACTTTTACTATGCGTCTGACCCTGAAATCAAACCCACTCAGGAAGCGTATTCAACAGTTTAGCGGTTCGCACAAAGAAAGTAGAATCAAATAGTTTCGTTCCAGTTTTTGAACGAAACATGTTTTGATCGCTTTTTAGAGGTTTAGCCTTCTGATAGCAATGAGCAGGGGAACTAGATCATGCAAATCTGAAGCACACTCACAGATACCTATGTATCCATAATAATGATGTCTATAAAAATGATTATTTATTTATTTAGTTTATTGGTACACAAAGCAGAATACAGTCAATAATTTAGATAATTTACACATTATACAATTTCGACAAACTATATTCCAAAAAATGTATACACAGCTTATTACTTGACAACATGCAGTATATAATCGGTTTCAAGTGGAAAAAGAAGAACACTTACAGTAGGTAATTAAACTATTATTATTTTAATAGGAAACACTAAGGTACAAATCTTTCGTTTTTTTTTATATTAATAATTCACAGACATTACTTTATTAATTTTCACCGAACACCGTTATTTCAGCCGCATTCCGAACAAAGGCAAGTGAAAACATTACATTTGATCATAATAATAAACCAGTGCTTCCTTCCGCTTCCATTGTGTAGCTTCCAAGCGGATTACATCCGGCCGAGCCGGAAACGCGGATTGAGTTTGTATTTGTACACTTCGCATATCGGGATTATACTTTGGATATAATATTTTGAGCGCAATGTTTGGCGAAACATTTCCGATAAAGCTGTAGGAAATTTCCTATACTTAGCTGGCCTAGAATAGATGTACTAGATTGTTACATCCTGTATCTGTTTTGTATGCTATGGAGTGACGAGCTGAGCGAGACGTTCGCCTGGTGGTATGCGTCACGCCTGCCCATAACAGTAGCAGTACCAGAATTGTAATCTTGCGAACAAAACCCTGCGCCGCACTGCACTGCGTTCGTCTCCCTGAGATATTAGATGTCAAATCACTTCATGTCCAATAATTTCTCTGGTAACATTGCCCTTCAAATCGAATCATAGTAATGTTTGCACACTATTGCTTCGTAATTAAATAACTGCCAAAGATGTGGTACTTCCTGAGGCGGACTCTGCAATAGAGTTCTTTCAAAAAGTTCCTAGCGCCTACAAGTCCGATAGATCACATCCACTAATGTGATGGAGTCCAGACGCCGCCCGCCCTTCCCCGCCCTAGCCGCCCTGCGGCCGCCGACCCCGGGCTATTAGGAGATAAGATTAGCTAATAGCAGATATCGCTGTATCGGACTTGAGCTAATCACTGTGGGGGGACTAAATGTTGGCCAGATGTGTTTTTTGTGGACATTTCACACAGCGCCATCTAGATCCAAACCATGTGAAGCTTATACTGTAGTAGCTGTAGGTGTTGCTTGTACTACTTTTGTACATGTACTTGTATCTGATAACTTATAGAATAGTTTATAAAAAAACCAATACATACTGTACAGATTTAGTAAACAGTTTCCAGTATACAGTTTTAGGATACTTCGTGTCGGTATATTACTACAGATTTCGTTATGGGAAATACAGAGAGAGAAAGAGTGTTCCACATCTACGCTTTCCGCATGTAAAATGTGGTTTTGAAGCGCTTATAACGCTTAGAGACAGAGAGAAAGAGAGTTCCACATCTACGCTTTCCGCATTACATGTAAAATGTGGAATCGAAGCGCTTATCGCTTACGTGGAGAATATTTGTGTACGGGTGGCGCGCCGTCCGATAATAGAAAGCAGGTACTTGGTTAGATTGTACGTATTGTATTCCCTATCCTTTGTACGTACAGTTGTTCAGTCGTAATTAAAACAATAGGTCGCAGAATGAAAGCAATGTAAAGTTGGAGCGGGCGCGCGACACATTGTCGCCGTCCGCCGGAGGAAGTTTTCCAATAACCCGCCACTGGGAGGAACTGTTTCGGAACCAACTGTTCTACTATCTCCAAATTGGTGTCGAATCCGTTGTACTATTGTTAACCAAACAAACGGAGCAAACAGAGGGTGTTATCTGTACATTTAACGCGTGTATCTGTGTATACTAATGTCTGTGGCAGCATACTTAGCTCTCAACGGGATGAACCCATTTTGATTTAGTTTTTTTGGTTTGTGTGTAAGGTGATTTGATCGAGATACTTAGTACTTCACTACAAATCAAAAGAATTGTAAAAGAGAGCTAACATAATTAAGTTATTTTTTAGTCAGCGGTCATCTGCGTACAATCTGCCACGGTGCTACAGTTTTCCCAAGTTGTTTTACGAAAAGCTTTATATTTCCTCTGAAAGAGGGTATAAGTAAAGTGAAGGGTGCGTGACGTTATAGGTGGGGTGGTGACTTGCATCGGGACACACGCAGGTTGTGTTCTATCTAGCAGTTAATAATTCTGGTTTTATTTCTTTATTTATTTATTATATTATTATTATTTATTCATTTAGTAACAATACGAGAACACTTTAATGACACCGAAATAATAATAGTACAAAAGGAATCAATATTATCTACACCACACGTAGGCGACCTGAGTATGTCCTAAAACTGCAACCAGTACCACCGGAGGCCGGGCAGCAGCGTCCTCTCCGTTAACGGTGGTGAACATTCTGCGATCCCCAAGCCGCCTGCCAAGCGTGGGGATTATGGCAACACCTCCCTATTAAGGGGGAGGCCTTCGTCCAGCAGTAGACATTTACTGGCTGATGGATGGATGGACATAGGCCTAAAAGGCGATCTAACAGCTTAAAACGATTTCTTCCAGACAGCTCTCGGATGAAAAGAAAAAGTCGATAAGTGCAAAAGAGAAGGTGGTGGTGCAAAAAGAAAATAGGGTACAATATTTACAGGGCTTAGTCACAAAATGTCCCACGCTAAAAAACGCCCCGTTTGCAAATTGTCCAAATCGCAAAATGTTCCATGCATACAGAATTATGAGTTTAATTTTATCTCAGTTTTGTTATTTTTTTCCTAGAAAGTAGGGAATTAGCTTTTCTGTGGCGTTTACCATATATTTTTTTGGATCTCTGACCTGCGTCGCCCTCGAGCATTTACCCTTGGAGATGCCAATGGTGATAGTCTGCCTACATAATTTTCTTATAATAACTTTTTTGCGGGGGACGCGGTAAACACGCATGGAACACTTTCAAGTAAACTTAGACTGTAATAAAACAAATTCCTGATATAAAACAAACTCACAACATACAAAAAGGGTATAATGGTAACTAACCATATATTTTTGGCACAAGGGTAGGTATAGTATTAGCTTGCCTCCTCCAATGACCGAAAAAAAAACCAAATCAAATAAATAATAATAATAATAGAGAATCTGCTCGAATTGCATCGCAGATTTAATTTGCAACCGACTCTGTTTTTTAATTAAAATGTTATTTGTGCTTAAAGGTACATTCAGATACAGAAGTGCTTTTACTAAAATATTAAAATATGTGTAGGTACTTATTAAAATTATAATACGCTAGCTTTTGTAAGAGAGTCTGCAATTTAGCCCAGGAAAGTTAGAGGTTGACCTACAACAAAATAAAAATAGTACTCTCTTATAAAATGTCTAAAATTACACAAAATGCGTCTCCTAAAGAATCAGAAATTTTAAATATTACGTTTAATTTAAATACTTAATATGTTCACACATTAAGATTTTCAGCTTTCCGTATTCTCTATTAAAAACAAAAAACTCGTGTATATAAAAATTATTTCGATATTTTATACTAAATATTAGTTATTGAGATCTGCAGATACACCATTTAAAAAAATGAGCGCTTGACAGTGATTTCCCCAGGCCGACTGATTATTTCCGAATAAAATAAATAGAAACGATGTTTTTGTTACACTATTAAAATGAAATAAAGAATACAACGCTTGTTGACAGAGGAGCTGAGTGGTATCTTCGTGAAGAGCATCAGTGAAGGCAGCTCAGCTGACCTCTGCGGCAAGATGCAGGTCAACGACAGGATTGTTGAGGTAAGGATACGTAACTCTATAGAAACTTCTAGAAATAGTGCCAATATCGGATGTATCGCAATACATGACATTGAGTTTGTATAATGTGAACACTTTACCTGAGCACCCGATGTGGACAGCTTTGTATGAAGCCGTCTCTTTAATATTCCCTTGTTATAAAAGAAACAGACTGTACGAATCTTAATTATTTGAGCTCCACGAGAGAGGCTGTTCAATATCTATATAAAATAAAATAAACTGAAAGATGAATACAATCTTGTCTATTGTCAATAAGACGACAAGATATATTTTAGAATTTAAAGAGAGTTAAAGTACGATCAATTCTGTCTGGGAAAAGGGAAAATTGCTATTCCAGTCTGCTTCACGTTAAAAGCATCCATGCTTTTGACAGAACACAATAGAGTCCAACATTTTGACAAATAGCACTGGGAAGTTTCACCAAAAGCGTGCCATTGTCATACGACAATCGTACAAACCCTGCATATTTCAAAACAGAGGTACAGTTGATCATAAAAGCGTACACCCGCACTATTGTGGTTACGCGCCGCGCTGAGAATTTATAATTACACCTTTTGTGTACGAGTGTACCTGTTCGCATGCATATTCATGTGAAGTTTGTGAATCCATTGCAGAGTTCTGTTGCATAAATAAAGGACAAATCACACGATGTATTGCAAAGACGGTCCTGAAAGATTGGACCTGGGTATGTCCCTAAACTGCAACCAGACCCACCGGAGGACGGGCAGCAGCGTACTGTTGGCTAACGGTGGTAAGCATTCTGCGATCCCCAAGCCGCGTGCCAAGCGTAGGTATTATGGCAATACCCCTCTATTGGGAGGCCTTCCTCCTGCAGTGGATGTCTTTACACGACGACGATTACAAAGACGCTGCGACCAAACAAGGAGAAAAATAAAATGTAGCCAAGCATCAAAATTCAAGATAACATTGAGGCTAACCTCAAGGTTGACTTGAAACCTCAACCTCAATTTCCTAAGTAACAGAAAAATAAAACGTAAAAAAGAAGCAAATTACTTAAAAACAGACAAACTTGCGTATCGTTTTTTTTTGTTTTTTCGCGTAAGTACGTAGTATGTAAATTTTGGAATACCTCGTTAAAGACTTAAATTTAAGTCAGAAAATTGTCTCGTTCGTGTAAATAGGCCTTTTTAGTAAAAAAATCAGACTTGTGAAATAAATTCATAACTGGAATTAAAAAGCCAAGTATATTTTCCAACCCTTAGTTGAGTTAGGATTGCGTCGTAGGTAAATTTGTACGGGACCCGCCGCCGCGTGAATTTATAATTAGGCTGTGAACGTGACTGTACTTTCGTGTACAGGTCGCAGATTCAGTGGTTGTAAATTTATTAACTTTTCACGATTAAGGCCGGGCGCATACGACGAGGAAAACCGTAAGAAAGACCGTCGGGTTTCGCCCGAAGGCGCTCCGTGCATACATTTTGTACTAGGTCCCGCACACCGTAAGAAATTTCTCGAGACGCCCGTCTCGCTCGCACCAGTTAATTCTGCGCAGTGTGTTTCGGTGTCAATCAATGTGCGACCACTCTAAAAAGGTAGTTTTGTAGGCATTCTGATAATAAAGGGCTTTCGACTGGTTCGCTAAATTCAGTCAGTTCATACAAATTCTTGATTACAAATCGTAATTGGTTAGCTTTTTTTACTAAAGCGCGAAGTTTTATCAAGAACTATATGAGAGAGTTTCTAAAATTCTCGTCAGATACCATCACCGTTTTTGTAAGTACATGCAACGTTTAGCGATTTTGACGTTTGCTTATTTGGGGCATGCAACATTATTCCAAGCGTAATAGGAAATTATTTACAAACCCTGTCGGGGGTTTGTAAATTTGTATGACTTTTCTGTTGTCCCTACGGACGCAGTCACGCGCGTCTCGTGGCTTACCGTCGGCTCATACAAATCATAGTTTTATAGAGGTTACATAATCCTATGTCCGGGAACACTGCTAGCGTGACTTCACAGACAGACTCACTGTGGGTGTTGAGACGTCGGGCTGGTTTCTTCGCGATATTTACGTACAAAAAAGGTTTTTTGAATGCAACGGAGTGACGAGACGAGCGAGGCTTCGCCTGATGGTAAACTTCACGACTGACCATAACAATAGCAGGGCCAGATTTGTGAATTAGCGTACAAATCCTGAGCGCTTCTTTGCGCTCGTCACCCTGAGATGTAAGATCTTAAATCTCTTTATGCCCAGTAATTGACCTGCAAACTGAATCATAGTAAAACATGCACACTACTGCTTGGCGGTTGCATAACTATCAAAAGTGTGGTACTTCCCCAGGCCGAATCTGTAATAGAGTCCTACCACTACATGCTGGCCTTTTGGAGAAACTGAGAGTCACGCAACGGGCAATGGAGAGAGCTATGCTCGGAGTTACTTTTGCGCGATAAAATCCCGAACGAGAATATACGCCAAAGAAACAAAGTCACCGACATAGCTCGCAGGGTTTGCAAGTTGAAGTGGCAATGGGCAGGCCACATAGCTCGAGGAACTGACAACCGATGGGGAAGAAAGGTTCTTGAGTGGCGACCGCGAACCGGAAGAAGCAGCGTAGGAAGACCTCCCTTTAGGTGGAATGACGACATTGTTAAAGTCGCGGGCAACCGGTGGATGCAAATGGCAGGTTGTCATACAGTGTGGCGGTCTAAGGGGACGCCTTCGTTCAGCAGTGGACGTCTCCGGGCTGATGATAATTCCTATATGCTAGTCCTATCTTAGGGCTTTCACCTTACTCACATCACACCATTAGCCAGATAATGTCTACTGCCTGATGAAGGCATCCCTCTTAATATTGGTTTGCCGTGGCTTGGGGATCGCAGAATGCTCACCACCGTTAACAGGGAGGACGCTGCTGCCCGTCCTCCGGTGGGTCTGGATGCAGTTTTAAGACATACCCAAGTCCTGTTATGTGATGTTCTCCTTCACATCGGAGGTCTCATTGCACTTGTTATACTTCTAGGTGGACGGCGTGTCCCTGCATGGTGTGACGAACCACCGCGCGGTGGCGCTGCTCAGGGACGCCAAAGGACCCTTCGTCACGCTGAAGGCTTTAAGGTAACTAAACCCAAACGGACAAACGGAAAATGCACAAATCGGCACTATATGAAAAAACTGTTTCCATTTAGTCGCATATCAAATGTCGCCAAAGTCGTAGTTTCCATATTTTTTCTATCGTTTCCGTTCTACGTGTCCTAGAATCTTGTCTAGGTCTTGTCTTCTCAGATAGTTTAACCTGAATAGACAGGTTATACTCTACTTTTTTATTCCGTAAAATATATTAATTGGTTCCCATAGGATAACGGGACTAGAAGTAACTGTTTGCTAGTTTTATTCTATCAGTTACTGTTATCTAGGTTCTATGGGAAGTTCAAGTTTTGCTTAGTTTGAGACTAGATGGCGCTGTGTGTGGCACGAATGTTCATCGTAGTTTATTGAAGTTTTTAATGTGATTATTATATACTTTCAGGTATCTCCGTGGGGCGGGGTTCGAGAAGCTCCAGAAGGCGCTGGCGGCGCAGGATGGGCGCCGCTCGCCGGTGGCGCCCCCTAGCCCCTCCGTCACCTCGCTCGCCAAATATAGCTTTAGTGTGGTCAGTACTGTCACTCGTTTGCGTTCAAAAAAAAAATCAAAATTATTTATTTCCACAAAAAGTAGTTGCCCGAGTAGGTCTAGATGGGTCGACAATATCGTAACCATCGCGGGTCGACCCTGGACCAGATTAGAACCGAGGCAGATGGCATTGTAAGAGAGGCGCACCCAGTAGGATCAGGAAGGTTGTGGTTGATTATGATGAGTAGGTCTTTCCCGAAATATACAATCTGGGTGTTTCCAAGTCACGAATGAATTCGTTTCTTCTGGGAAAGCAGAGAATACTATTGTAGACCACATCTTCGCTTAAAATCAACTATATGGCAGGATACAATCCTTTTGTTTTTTGTTGTGTAGTAGGCTAAGTAGTCTTTGTAGTTTGTTGTAGAATCAAGGCTTATGCCTCGATAAAAAAAAATGGAGGACGCAGGTTGGATACAGTTGGAAATACTTTGGAGTGGAAGATCTGCTTAGCAATTCTACTATCGGATGGGCAGAAGCTCGAAAAAGCGACTTTGTTTTATGTTTGATGTGGCTCAATGAACAGTGGAATGCGCTGCCTGAGTAGATTTCTTCGCGCATAGATACAATGTAGATGTCTTCTCGCCAGGAGTGAATCGGTTTTTACTAGACAAGCGAGCTGCATCTTAGTTGGGGTTGCTTTGAGGTCGCTATGCATCATATTTTTTGCGACGTAACTACTGAGCCAAGCGCTTGCAGTTCTCAGCTGTGTGCTGATTCTGTTTGTTTTGGATAACCAACCATCCCACCACCTAGTTGTTTCGATTCTTTTGTCCGTAAACTTGCGCCGGGAATTTGTGATGGTGGAATATAATTTTCTAGATAAGAGCCATGTGTCTCAAATGCTGTGTGCACGCACATCAGGCGTCCACTGCTAGAAGAATGCCTCCCCCTAAAATCAGGATGTTACAATCCCCACGCTTGGCAGGCGGTTTGGAGATCGAAGAATGCTCACCACTATTAACCGAGAGGACGGTGCTGCCCGTCCTCCGGTGGTTCTGGATGTAAGTAGTTTTAGGACATACCCAGATCCAATGCTGCGTGCATCTTCTCATAATGTCACACGAAATGGCTCTCAAAAGCAAGCCTATATAAATGAAAAAAAAACATGTCTTCTTTTCCAGTACGACGAATCAACGGTAATAGAAACAGAGGCGGACTCGGAGGTCCAGCCCCACCTGCCCTCCCCTAACTCTCCCTCGGAGGAGAACGAGATCGTGATCGGTCGCGACGACAGCTTGGAGACGCGGCGCATCCAGGACAAGTGGCGAGATATCCTCACGGAGGAGCAGGACTGGCCCGGACACCAGCACGACTATGACATCATTGTGAGCCTCATTGCTTTTCATAACTAACAAAATACTTACAATCAAACTGATCTACTTAACCTGTTACACAACAATAACTGCGCAAGAGCTTCTAATAGACATTCAACCGCCTAGCAGGAGTGTGCAAGCTTTGCTGTTTCAGTTTGAAGGGCAATGTTACCGGAGCAGTTACTGGGCATGAAGACTTTTGAAATCGTATATCTCAAGGTGACGAGCGCAGTGTAGTGCGGCGCAGGATTTTGTTTGCAAGTTCATAATTCTGCACTGGTACTGTTATTTGTGCCGGCGTGATGCTTACCACCAGGTGAACGTAGCAGAACGCGAATGCAGCACATGGTGATGCTGCATGTAACAGGGTCGGTAGGTCAAATGTACAGGTTCCCGTGTCCCCAGGTAGGCACCGTGATGCGGGACGCGGCGCGCGGGCTCGGCATCTCGCTGGAGGGCACCGTGCGCGTGGTGCGCGGCCGCGAGCTGCAGGCGCGACACTTCATCCGCGCCATCGCGCCCGCCTCGCCCGTCGCGCGCGCCGCCGTCTACTGCAGGGGGGACGAGCTGCTCGAGGTCAATATATAACCAGCTGCCATTAAAAAAGCCGTTTATAAACATCAAATTAAATTATCTGATTCATAACACCAAATTTACACGTCAAATTTCACAAAAATAATACCAAAACAAATAGTTTAACAAATAACCACAGATAGTTTTCCTTTTGTTTGAATAGGTAATAGATGCAATCACGTAATTGCTATTTGGATTCTATACCGTTCAATTTCTATGATCTGTTGCGAGTACCCAATAAATAAATAAAAATAAATAATATTTCTCAGCTTGGTTTTGAAATATGCGGTGGAAGGAACATCCCGAATGGAAGCTCCGGTTCCACGGCCGTTGATCGCGGGCCTCAAAATATACACTGATCTCTCCAACTTGCCGCGACGGAGCGATACGGTTATCAGATAGTCTTCTCTCCCTGTTGGCTTCGAATCGAGAACATCACTAATATTGGTGTTGTCAATGCGTCGCCGCCATACGTTGTCGATGGTGTTTCCAGGTGAACGGGTGGCGGGTGCTGGGCTCGCACCACGTGGACGTGGTCAGCAAGCTGCGCAGCGTGACGTCTCCCTGCGTGCTGGTCTGCGTCAGGAAACGGGAGAAGCTCGCTCGGGTCAGTGGTTGGCTCTGTTCCTCACGTTCTTCAAGTAATATCCCTGTTTACCACCTTGGTACCACAAAACCTAAAACTAAACACAAAAGAAAAACAACTTGCCTGCGGTGCCTGCACCTCAACAGCTCCAGCAGGCCTAGGATGCGCACCGCGAGAAAACTTTCTCGATTCTTAAAAACAGGACAAGGCTGCGACTCTGTATAAGTCTGTCTCGTTTTCGCACGACATAAACACACGACAAAATTTTCTCGCGGTGCGCATCCTAGCCCTGCAGGTGATTGACAATATACTAATCGGTACCTACTGGGTTAAATTACCCATTGGCTCGCTGCACCCTTTTGCGCAGGATTGAATGCGGGCCTATTTGTCTTTTAATGGGAATTTTAATTCTTAACGTCCTGATGAACCTAGTGATAAGGTTGGGTATTAAAATTCTAGGGACTTAGTGTATATCTATAGCTATGATGAACTGCGGCATTAAAAAATATGTCTATCACATACGTCATCTACCAGAAATAAGATAAAGGTGTAGTCGTTTAAATAATATACGGTGGTGAAGAGAATTAATGTTTCTCAACACCGAATATACTGTATTGTGAATTAACAATACCTGTTGTTCAATATCCTCCGCGAAATAATTCAGCAAAATAGGATATTTACTTAGTTTAAACCCTAATTATCTAAACTCTAGCGATCGTAAGTAAAGATATTTACTGAGAATCCTAATATAAGGAAATATAAATTTGGGAGGAGGGAATAAACAAGCTATTGGACCTGGGAATGTCCTAAAACTACAACCAGAAACACCGGAGGGCGGGCCTCTCCTCTCTCCTCTCGGTTAACGTTGGTGAGTATTCTGTGATCCCCAAGCCACCTGCCAAGCGTGGGGATTATGGACCCCTCCCCCATTACAAGGGAGACCTTCGTCCAGCAGTGGATTTCTTCTACTGATGATTAAAAAAAACTACGTCGTGGCTCTGATGTCTCAAACTCTTGTACTTATAGGTTTTGTATGTCAAAAGGGCTGTAAGAATTGTACCACGTTCCAGAACTCTATATTCGGCGGCAGCCTGCAGCAGCTGGCGCCTCCACCGCAGCGCCTCATCAAGGCGAAATCCGAGAGCTCCGTGGCCTCTCTCTGCAGCACCAACACCGTCTTGTCGCACCAACATTCAGGTCTGAGCATTGGATTATACCGGGCGCTAGATTTGTTAATCGACAAACAAAATGCTAGGATACCATACAGTCTAGTCTTCTTTATCTCACTACTTGTTGTAGACCTGAATATCATATACTTATCTTGTACTTATAAAAATGCTAGTCAATCAGCGACAGAAAGGTCTATGCTCAGCGTTTCTTCCATCATCAGCAAAATCAGCCTATCTTACACTACTGCCGAACAGAACCTTTTTTTATGTATGTTACGCGATTACTCCGCTAATTTTGAATTGCATTTCATAATTATTTTTTCATCACACTTGCTCGTAAAGTGGATCTTATTGCATCGGTTTTAGGCTCATAATCCAAGCTATTACACACGCGTGCTTTTTACTTTACATTACGGCACTTGTACTATAATAGGTATACCATAATACAATACAATAGGTAGGTCATTTACCTACTTTTTAGTTTGTAAATGATAATATTATGTCGTCAAGTGTTTGTTTATTCGTTCATTTCTACTTTATTAGTTTGCCGATCAAAATTTTCTTGTTGTTATTCCATGCTAATCTTATGCCTATTTGTGGTAACTTATAATTAGCCTTTAAGTTAAATATAATTGTGTTATTATATAAGTTTATTTACAAATAAAATACAATTATACACTAAAATTAAATTATAACTAACTAACAACTAAATAAAACCTACCTAGTAAAAACAAACCCTACATAATAAAAATACAAAACTTAAAATTTAAACTAAAAGCCCCGTAGATGATGGAAAGGTGGCCAGAATGCTGGCGGCATTGCCACGTTGGATGGCAATGCTAAGTTTTTGACCAAAATATACGCCAGCATTCCGGTCACCTGACACCTCGACTAAACGTTTCGCCAGGTCCCTATATAAGAGATGTGCGGCCGGCCCCCAAGGTCCCAAAGTCTCTACCCCAAACGGCACAAACATGTACAATCTGTCTAAATACCCATATTTGTGCCGTTTGAGGTTTTCAGCATTAGAGGCGGCAGCGCCAGCGTGACCATTTGTCCTAGGAAGATGGGACGGCGCTAGTGTGTCGACACATGTAGCGTCCCAAACCAGAGGCCGTCCCATCTTCCATGGGATAAGGGTCATTCCGTCGGGTCTCTTGCCGTCATCCCGCATCAGACCGTTGGGTTCTAAAATCGAGGGGATGCCAGCACTGACAAAGGCCCGACGGATGATATCATTCAAGCTGGCGTGCCGCGGAATGCGCCCTGCACTTTTTACACAAGAAAGTGCGTGGTGGCCGAACCTATCCGCTATATCACTGCAAGAGCAGCGGTGAGGGACCTGGCACGGGGCACCTATTCGAAGGGATACAGCTATACGAAAGGTCTGATTATCCAAAAGATTGCCAACATTTTTAGACGGTAACGCATGCAACCAAAGCCCCGACTCCCAACGAGTGACCGCAAGTAGACGAGCACGCTCTGTGGAAGAAGATGATGAATCTATTAAATTTTTACATTCTAACTCACAGAGCGGCTCGTCCCACTGCCTCTGAGAAGTAGGGGCCTTGGGCAGGGTTTGTTTTGGACAAGCTAATTTCCAACTTTCCATAGCTTCAGACAAGAAACTTATTTCAAAATTTTGTAGTGATGGCGATAAAATAGTGTTTACCAAATGTGTTGAACTGAAAACCGATGATAGGAAAGCTGGCAATGATACACTAGAAATTTTTCGATTTTTTTTTAATTGTGTTATTTAAGTGCTAGCTGTTAGTTATCCTAAAAGAATAAAATAAAATAAAATAAAATAAATAAATAACTCGGTAAAGTCAAGTTTGTACGTGACTGCAATTAGACGTATGTATACGAAGGACTCTTAATATAGCCGGGTAATACTTACAGTTTTTTTGTAATACCAACAAAGAGTTCTTATGCCGCTGAAGTAAATGTCAACCTGCGCGCGCATTGCTGGTTTGGGCGCCATTTTCCGCAAATGTTTGTTGATGTTTTCGCTGTGTGGTTGATTATTATCAAAAAAAAAAATTGTTTTTTCCTCGCAAGTGTGACGAAAACAGTCGTATGGAACTCTTGTGCTATTAGTCATTACGCTCTCGCCTTCCTTATCGCGCTCGCCTGCGGCTCGCGCGCATAATACCGCCTCTAGTGTAATGACCAACATAGCACACTCGTATCATAATGTACTATTGTTGTTTAGTACGTGATACTTCAGAGGTGGCCTCGTATAAATATTATCAAAATCGGTTCAGTAGCTTGGTTATTAAAAGGCAAAATTACTGGAATAAATCAAAATAACTGGAAAATATGAAGATGTCTCCAGGTCAGTCGAAATTGAAGTCGGTTTTTTTAAACGTATTAAATAAGTATTTTGTATTTGGATTTTGGTGAAATTACAGAGTTTCTATTCCATAATGTCAATATTCTAGTATTTACATACATACATTTACATTACAGGCATATATAGCTCAGTTGGGAGCATGTCTGCCTTCAGAGCTGTAGGGCGTGGGTTCGATCCCCACCCAGGATAATAAATTATGTGACGAACATCGATGTTTGTTCTGTGTCTGGGTGTAGTATGTATTATAAGTATGTATTTACGAAAAAAAAAATATATAAGTATTCTATCAGCGTATCAGCTATCTGGTTTCCATAATACAAGCTTTGCTTAGTATGGGGCTAGATGGCGCAGTGTCTAAAATGTCTCCCAATATTAATTTATTATTATTATTATTTATTACATAGGTACATTTTAGGTGACGTGGGCGTTTAGTTTTTTTTTATTTGTTTGCAATGCTAGCTTGTAAAATGAAACTATTGTCGATTGCAGAGTTCTGTTCAGACATGGACGGAGTGCGGTCGCGCTCGCTGGAGCCGCTCTCGGGGCTCGCCATGTGGAGCGACGCCGTCGAGTACATCGACCTGGTGAAGGGGGACGGCGGCCTCGGCTTCTCCATACTCGACTACCTGGTAACACTGGCTTCTCCATACTCGACTACCTGGTAACACTGGCTTCTCCATACTCGACTACCTGGTAACACTGGCTTCTCCATACTCGACTACCTGGTAACACTGGCTTCTCCATACTCGACTACCTGGTAACACTGGCTTCTCCATACTCGACTACCTGGTAACACTGGCTTCTCCATACTCGACTACCTGGTAACACTGGCTACACCAGGTAGTCGACTACCTGGTAACACTGGCTTCTCCATACTTGACTACCGGGTAACACTGGCTTCTCCATACTCGACTACCTGGTAACACTGGCTTCTCCATACTCGACTACACGGTAACACTGGCTTCTCCATACTCGACTACCTGGTAACACTGGCTTCTCCATACTCGACTACCTGGTAACACTGGCTTCTCCATACTCGACTACCTGGCAACACTGGCTTCTCCATACTCGACTACCTGGTAACACTGGCTTCTCCATACTCGACTACCTGGCAACACTGGCTTCTCCATACTCGACTACCTGGTAACACTGGCTTCTTCCTTAAGACCATCCATGTTTCAAGCACATTTTTTACTGCGATCAATCATTATTCTAAAGCTAAATAAGATAGGGCCACATTTAGCGGAGCAAAAATATGGCAGTTACGCAGATTCGTGCGTGTCAAAATTCGATTTTTGAGGTTTCAGAACCATTTTTAATTTATTACAAGCATAATATAAATATTTTTTCATAGCTAAGAGCTATAAATCGTGACAAACTATGTTATTTACAAGTGAGTACATTTTCGTGCTAATTTCGTAAAAATAGAGATGTTTTGTAAACAAAAAACCACTCGAAAATTTGTAGAAAGATTACAAAAGCGTCATATCTTATAGATACAAATATATTTTTTAAGATAACACAAACTTATTTAAAACTGCTATGACTGCACGTGATTTTTTTTGAACAGGCCCTAAGGGGCCCGTGATAATCCCAGTGACCGCGCATTACTCAGTTTAGAATTGTGAACTTGCGAACAAACTCCTGCGCCGCACTGCACTGCGCTCGTCACCCTGAGATATTGCCATATCTCTTCATGCCCAGTGGTTCTGGTAACATTGCCCTTCAAACCGAAACACAGTAACGCGCTTGCACACTACGTCAACAATCGTATCAGAGGCCATGTCAGAGGCGTTCGGGCGGCACACCAACTCTGACAGTAGGACTGGCCACTCAGCCTACACGAATGTACTTACTCAGGATGTGTTTGGTTACGTAGGACCCGTCGGAGCCGGGCAGCTCGGTGATCGTGGTGCGGTCGGTGGTGGCGGGCGGCGCGGCGGCGCGGCACGGCCGTCTGGCGCCCGGGGACCGGCTCGTGGCCGTCAACGGGCAGCACGTCGCCAGCACGCCGCTCGCCACCGCCGTGCACGCCATCAAGACCGCGCCTAAAGGTACGTTACCATTCCACTATGTTATCATTACATTATGATACCATTCCATTATGATACCATTCCATTATCATACCATTCCATTATGATACCATTCCATTATGATACCATTCCATTATGATACCATTCCATTATGATACCATTCCATTATGATAACGTTCCATTATGATACCATTCCATTATGATACCATTCCATTATGATAACATTCCATTATGATACCATTCCATTATGATACCATTCCATTATGATAACATTTCATTATGATACCATTCCATTATGATACCATTCCATTATGATACCATTTCATTATCTTGATTTTCCATGATGATAAAATCCCATTAAGGTTACTTAACTTGTATGTACTTGTTTCTTTCTGAAAAGAAAGAAAGAAAGAAAAATAATTTATTTTGTTACATCATTAACGTAGGTACTAATATAACTAAGTATAGTTAATTACCAATAAAATTAAATTAACAATAATAAACATAATAAACAAAAATAATAAACAAACATTTATTATGTTTGTTTATCACACACACATCACATTCACATTACATTCTGGTAATAAACATTATTACTATTCCATTTTTTTGTGGACATTTCACACAACTCTATCTAGCCCGAAATTAAGCAAAGCTTGTACTATGCGAACCAAATTGCTGATAGAAAACTTATATACTTTTTGTTGTAAAGACATACAACACCCAGAAACAGAAAAAACATCTATGTTTGTCCTGGGTGTCAGCTGTATTCGTCCGGATAATAAATTCCTTGGCGTAATTAGGGTACATGTGAATCTTACCTGGGTCGCCTATTAAAAAAGCTGCTATGCTGATGTAAGTATCAGTCATACTCATAATAAAGATAAACTACAAATAGAAAACATTGAAGTAAGAATATAACGCACGTACCTAGTGAATCTGGATAAGTTACGTGTAAACAGTAAAAACAAATAAATACGGAACATTATCTTATCACCAGATGTATTTAAACATTTATAACCACTCAGACACCTGTGAACTGATCTGTGAGTTGAACGACACGTTTGATATTACGTTTGCAATAAATAATGCTACAGCCCGGAATATATTGTCTAGTGAGTGTTTGAAATTCTTACACTAGGGCTGACTACTCAGTCAGTATGGAAGGTTTTTTCTATTTTAAACATAATGAGTTTTGGCGGGAACACGGAAAAATCATGTCGTTGGTTTCTGTTATTTTCTTAAACTTGTGTTTTTCGCGTATTAATGATAAAAAGTGTGGTGTTTTATTCATTGAGTGTTGAATTACATGCACGAGTGTGGCAAGTGATATAATGTGGTGGAGCATGTCTTTTCGTGTTATTTTCAAAAAATCGTAGAAGCTCATAGTAAAGTCGCCACAACTTTACTAGGGCATGACTTGATTTCGACTATGACAAATTTCGTGTGACTAACTGTGATTTCATGACATATACGAGTATGACTTGAAACTTGACACTGGCAGAATGCACAACGTGCGAAGCTAATAACTAAAAAAGAAAAAGAAAAACAAATAAATTAAGATTTGTATAGGTACTAACTGTTTTGTTGCAGTCGATGTTGTATTTCGGTATTTTCCTAAAATGTCTAGTTTTACAAGACATGGTTCGTTTAGTAAATTCTTCATAAGAACAAAATTTTAATCAATTTTATTTGGCGATCATTGCCAGCGCTCGGAAAACTTTATTTCCAAAAAAAAATTTTTTTATGGATCTCTTTAAAAGCGTCCTTAATTTAATTACAATCTAGCTTAATTTCGGTTCATAAGTAATTTAGTTCTAATTTATGATACTTGTTACTTAAATACATATATCCATTAGCACGTTCTTTACTGTCACTAATAATTAAATATAACAAAACACAATATATAAAAAATATATTTATTTATATACATTTGGGTAGCATCGTCCTCTCGGTTAACGATGGGGATGGTGTTATTTAGCGATTCCCGAGCCGTCTGATCAGTCTGGGGATTATGGCACTCTCTCTATAAAAGGTCCAACAATACGGAAGAGTATGTAGTACTCATCATTATGATCAACTTTCATTATGGGTACAACCCTAAAATCGTGAAAAAAAAACAGCTGTTCGATACATTTTGTCCAAGGTTAATTTACTTTTTGTATGGAACAGGTGATATATTTTTCGCAATTTCGGGGTTGGTTCCATAGTAAAAGTTGTTCATTATGATGAGTACATACAATACATACCCTACCGTATTGTTGAACCTTTTTGTTACACAGTGTATATCTCAATTCTTAATAACATAAATGAAGTGTGTGATAGTAGTTTGTTTTGTTTCAGGGATAGTAAGGATCGGTATATCGAAGCCGCTACCTTGCAGCACCGTCGTTGGAGGTGAAAAGGCAAACGGCCATAGCATGCAAAGCAGTCAGGTATGTAAAACAAAAAATATTTTACTAAAAGTAAGACTGAAACATAAAAATACCCTGTTAAAAATAATGTAACATAAACTCGTGCCCGGAGTTTATTTTTATTGGGATCATAAAAAAGGCTTTTAATCATTTTTCTAATTACAAATTTTTTTAACGAATTTATTATATATATTTGTTATAAATGTTGTATTAAGTGTTGTGACTTATTGTACACTGAGGGGAATAAAAACAAAAAGTAAGTTATTAATTTATTTTCTTATAGCTTGTCTATGCTTAGAGCAGTATTTGTAAACTATTTTTATGATTATTTAAATAAAAGCATGCACATTTTAACATAATAAATAATTTTGTATCAAAATTTTGTACAGTAAAGGGAATAAATTAGAACTACCGCTCTAAGAATTTTGTTTATTTCTTTATTTATAATTTAAAAAAAACACAATTGAAATGATATAAAGCACAATGACTTCCCTTTAGTGTACAATATTAAAACTTGCATGCTTCGACATAATAATATCCAACCCTAGTACGGGTATTTCAGAACAAAAAAACATAAATTACTTTATAAAAACTCACATTAATTTAAATCTAGATCATCTCCCCAACATAACAACTTATTTAAACGATAAAATACATGAAATTTAAATTGAAATATTATTATTTCAAAGTCAGTGGTTGAAAAGTTATGAAATGTTTAAAATATTATGACGCTAATAAAAGATAATTAAACGCATTAATATAGCTGTTAATCAATAGTTATACATAACAACTTATGCAATTCATCAGCCAGAAGACACCCACTGTTGGACGAAGGCCGCCCCTTTGAAAAGGAGGGGTTGCCATAATCCCCACGCTTGGCAGGTGGCTTGAGGATGGCAGAATGCTCACCACCGCAAACAGAGAGGACGCTGCCCGTCCTCTGGTGGTTCTAGGTGCAGTTTTAGGACATAGTCCAGGTCCAATGCAGTTATGCAGTGTTTATCTGATTCCCATAGTAAATACGAGCTTTGCTTAGTTAGGAGCTGGAGTGCTTTATGTCAATATTTCATGTCTTCTAAAAATTTGTGTTATTTATTTCAGAGACTAGAGTACTTCACGAAGATTTTACGCCTCATCATGTCCCTTCATCGGGATATAATGGAACTTCAACTGCAGTGCAACCCGGAAGTACTAGAAACTATCACCCCTCCAGCTCCCTTCCGGGTCCCGCCGAAGATAAAAGCGGAGATCACAATGAAATGACAAAGAGATAGACTGAGATGCTCTGTTACGCTGGATTTACCGGCGAGTAATAATGGCATGGGAGAAGACATTTTAAAGAATCAATCGGAAATTTAAAATAAACTATGAAGTTTATTTGCAGTTATAAAATGTTTTATACCAATATAACACATAAAATAAATTATATACAAAACTTAAAACTAAACCAATAGCCTACCGGTACTGCTCTCAAAACAAAAATAACATTTGTATGATAAATAAAATGAGCATCAATTATTATCTTCAATCCCAGCATACTTCAACAACATCAAATCAAAAATGTTGAATTTTCAGTTATATAAATAACTGAAAATTCAACATTTAACTGTACGGAAATTGTAAGCAATTTTTTTGCAATATATTTGATTATTTCACTCACAGTTGAGGATTAAATGCATTTTAAAAGTTCAACTTAGAATTGAGATGTATGTATGGAAATTTGAAAATATAAAATAGAAGCAGATTTCCGACTCTACTTTCGTAAGTATTTTATTTTGGTGTTGAAATCAATATTATTGGTATATGGAAATGATCTCCCATCCCAAATCATATAGATTTAAATACCGTGCTCATGCCCATAGCTTCTGCTAGACGGGTTTTACTGCCAAGCTTATGTTTCTAAAGCGAAATTTGTAATTAGCTTTAGATGTTGATACCTAATAATATTTTTGAAACTCTCTTTGTCTTGTTCCTATTTATAGGTATTTTTGTGGTCCCACTTCGTATAATACGCACTCTAATTATAAGATTTTAATGCTCCAATACTTTTGCAAATAATATATTAACTAATTTATTATGGGGTTATTAAAAACTCATACGAAACGGTTTGATTCCACTTTCATTGTTCGAACTGCTGAACAGTGGGTAGCGCTGCCCGAGTGGGTGTTTCTCGATAATTATACTCTGGGTGTCTTCAAGTCGCGAGTGAATCGGTTTCTTCTAGGCAAGCGTGCTCCATCGTAGACTGCATCTTCGTTTATCATCAGACGAGATGGCAGTCAAACGCAAGCCTATAAAAGTATATACTATATATATTTGGTTGGACTGTTAGTATTTTTACAATAATTTGTAGAATTTAGTTTTACTTTGTATATTCATATTAAAAATAATAATGCGAAGTTGGCTATTAAATACTGGCAGATACCTTGGCAAGGGTCTAGACCTATAGGTAAAAATATCATAATAAAAAAATACAACAATTACATGCAGTTAGCAGTTTTGAATAATGATATCAATTTGAAGTCAATACAATGAATTCGTCCATATGTTAAACAAATTATATTGTAAGGATATGGCAAAATGCGAAATATTTTATTTATTTAAGTACAAAATTTAAAGAAAATATAAAACATAGATTGGTGTCTATTTATCGAGGTTGTGTAGTTGTGGAAAATAGCATTTTAATGTTTGTAGTCAATTTAATAAATGTGATAGATTTTCTTATTTAAGAATTTTAGAAACTATTGCTCGTTATTACTGATTTAAGTGCATAATATTAGCTTATGTAGGTATACAAATTCACAAAAAGAATTAATGAATGAGAGAGATTTAAATGTAATTTTATTTGCTTAAAATATTTATTGAACGGCCATAAAACATTTACAGGTATCTTTTAACATATCATAGATGTAAGAATATTTAAGTGGTAATGCTAATGGAATGTATTATTGTGTGATGTGTATAAATTAAAGGCTGTTATAACATTCAAAATGGCAATTTAATAATTGACAGATATTGATGGAATGCTTATCAGTACAATTTAAATAAAATGTTGCTAACATTGCAAAGCCATATTTATGACCCTTTTTTTTAACTTTGACTTTTTAATTTTTTTTTATGTACTTGCCATACGCTTTGAATAAAAAAATATGCAAGTAGCCATAATTTTCTTCCAATGAAAGTTTATTTACGTTTTATTCTAGACAAAATGAATGTTGTCCATTTTTCAGACTTGTTCCGTAACGTAAGGTTTGATAATAGGAATTGTTGTTAGATATTAGGATAGAATCGATGTCCAATGCTTTAACTGAGTCTGTGTTAAATGTTGAACGCTTTGTTATAATGAGTGTTGCAATAAAAAATATGAAAAAACTGGATGTTTTATTCTACAACCTGCCACTAAACCAATAAAAAATATGTATTTATTTCTTTCTTTATAAGGAACACCAACATGATGTCGTCACTGCACACCAACGAAGACTAGTAACTGCCCTAGTTACTACCTAAATTTCATCCTAGTTATAGAAAGTAAAGCAGAGTTTATACAAAGTAAAGTAATTAAAATACTTGCTTAAGTAGGTAGGTGCTTTAAAATAAATACATAAAAAATTTAAAAAAAATACTCAGCACTGATGAAAATGTAATAAATATAATCATAGTGTATTTTTACGAAATAGTAGAAATAATAATTTATTAATAATTGTTTACTCGTATCGCAAGTAGCCCTATCACATTATTCTAGAAATGTATTATGAAAATTGTGTTTGTCTTATATACTAGAGGTGTATGTCTATGTATGTCTAATATTCAACTTGTTCCTCAGGAATGTGTCAACTCTTTGGCATCAGACGATCAAACTGGAATGGACTCCTTTCACGAATGCCTTCAAGAGTATGGTGAAGGAATAGAAGTGGTCCAAATATGCCTGGAACCAGAAGAACCTTCTATCAAAGACGATCTTTCAGCTCTAGGTGATCTTAGCTTTGAAGACTGTAAAAAAGTCAACGAAATAGCGAAAATGAACGGATTCAACGAACGGAAATCATCAAAATCAGATTCAATAGATGAACATGATGACGACATGACTATTACAGAAGATGATGTCTTAACTGCTCCTAGAGAATTACCTGATTTGAGAAATAAGGCTGAGAAAGGGGATTTGATAAAGCAACAGAGTAAAGATATCTCTACGTCAGATGAAATGGTTTTTGCTGTTACACCAACAGGCTTGGAAAGAATAAGCTTCGACAAATATTGGAAAGGAGAGCCCAATGTTGAAAAAACTATAGAAAAAGTAAAAAGTATTGAAAGTTGGAAAGAATGTCTCAATTCACCTATAAAAGACGTTACCAGTTATCACGATACATCGATTAAAGTTCCTGTTCATGAAAATAGTAATCTACTTTATATTGATCACGAAATAGATGGTTACGAAACTTGCTTAGATGACGATGAAACATCGCTTAAAAACGGTCATAAAATAGAGATCAAAGAGGCAGATAAACAAATTAAAATAGACAAAACAGACTACAGCTATGAAGAGCCAAACGAAAGTCCGGACGAAGTCCCTCACTACCCGTACGTGCAAGAACACATCATCAAACAGATGAAATCATTAAGAATCGAACCAATCAACGTTAATATCGCTAGGAAAAAGCCCAAAGAAAAACCAGCAAAAAACAAAAGTTTACAATGCGTCGAGTACTACAACGACCAAGCTGAATGCTTAAAAGAGATTCGTCAGCAAAAACTAGAAGAAGAGGAAAGAAAAACCCAAGCAGATAAAAAAAAGATACTAAAATCAAACATAGCTGTTATAGAGAAAAAGCTACATCTAAAAAAGCAAAATCCAAGTGAAGAATCAACGGATTTAGAGAATTACGTTCCTGGGTGTCACAAGTGCTTTCTAGAAAACTATGCATATGAGATAACAAAAGCGTATATAGCAGAGTCAAGTGCCTGCAAATACTGTGAAGTGATCAGAGACATGCTAGAAGTTCCTAAAGTAATTCCTTCCAGAAGAATGTCAGCTCCGGCACTGGTAAATCTAGAAAGTTCATCAGAGACTGAAGAAGAAGATTTGCTGATGGTGCCAGTGGTGAAGGATAGGAGAAAATCTGCTGGACCGTTGAAGTTTGTGCTGCCTTCGAGAAGACCGAGGTGAGTTTGTAATTTTTTTAAACACATTTAGAAAGACAGAGTCAATTTGAGAAGCGGCGATATTAGGCTTCACTCCGGCAACGATTCGTTCATTGGCTGATCATTGTGAGCATTAATCGACTGAAAAGAAGGTTTCAGAATGTAACAGAACAAATCACAGTATGATTCAACGATACTATCTATGTAGAGTACTAAACGATTATTCAAGGCTTTAGTTTTATTGTTTTTTTCTGCTATTGAGTGACAAGATGAGCGAGACTTTCGTCTGATGGTAAGCATCACACCTGCCCATAACAGTAGCAATTGCAACCTTGCGCTTCAATGTACTGTGCCCGTAACCCTGAGATTTTAGATATCAACAGCCTAACCTAAAATAATCTCGATTCTTTTAGTCACTGCTTAAAGTTCTCTATCTTGTTCTTGCATGTTACACTTCACGCCAGAGAGAAGATGGCAGAGCATCTTAAGCTGTGACTAACGGTTGAGAAGTTGTTTTAAGTAAGACTGCAAATCTCTTCATCTCATTATCTTTCTTCTCTTAATCTTTTGTTTTTTCATGCCCAGTAATTTATCTGGTACCATTGCCCTTTAAACCGAAAGACAGTAATGCTTGTACTGCAGGCTACTGCTGAATAGGTACATAAGTGGCAAATGGTACTTTCCCAGGCGGACTCTGCAATAGAGCCCTACCATTCCAATTAAATTCAGTCATATTCAAACATGGCTAAAATTATTCCAAAAGTCACGAAGACAGGAGTAGCAATACAACCAGTTGAAAATACAAACACAACATGATGTTCTAACCTTTAGATGAAAAATATATATAGGTATTTTAAACAGTCTTTGCTAGAAATTAAAAAGGTTGTACCTATATGAAAATGTGTACAAAGGTTCATTTATTTGTAATAAAATACTAATTTAGACGAAAAGTGTCGAAATAGCTAAAATAGTAGATAAGAAAAAAATACTGCTCTTTATCCCAAACATTTGTAAGTAAATCATGAGGTGAAAAAGGTAAGTTCTATAAAATTAATGTCCATAGATTCGAAATAGTAGAATGCATCACTAAGAGATTTCCTATTAAACTTGCATAATAATATACGATTATTGCATAATCAGCCTGTTAATAGCCCACTGCTGAACATTGCCTGGCCCAGTAATTGCAAGTTGGTGGATTTACATACGCCATTGAATTTCTTCTCATAATTATGCAGGTTTCCTCACTATTTTTTCCTTCACCAAAAAGCCAGTAGTATGAAAACCCATACATAAACACCAAAGAGGTAAGTGGTACAGGTCCGTGATTTAAACCTACAAACAACCTCTTGGTTCCGAGTCTAGCGGTCTTCGAATTGCTGCCACGGCTTTTTATTATGCGCTATTGACTTCTATGACATTAATGCGATGACGGAAGCCATACTGTTGAGGACAGTCCCACTTATCTGTTTACCCAACCACTGTCATGCAATCAATAACGTTCCTTATTACTCTACAGTTAGCTCGTTTTCTCACGAACCACCACACGACACGTTTTACGGTCACGACACACGACACGCTATATTTTTTTTTTCTATACAATCAGGTGACAAGACGAGCAAGACGTTCGCCTGGTGGTAAGCATCTCAACTGCCACTAACAGTAGCAGTGCCAGATTTGTGAACTTGCGAACACAATCCTGCGCCGCACTGCACTGCGCTCGTCACCCTGAGATATAAGATGTTAAATCTCTTCATACCCAGTAATTTCTCTGGTAACATTGCCCTTCAAACCGGAACATAGTAATGCTTGCACACTACCTACTTGGCGGTTGAATAACTGGCAATAGTGTGGTACTTCCCCAGGCGGACTCGGCAGTAGAGTCCTACCACTACAAAAACGTCGTGTCGTTGTACGTTTTTTGTCTCGAGACGACACGACAGCACTGCAAGGCAGTCGCAGCTTGGTAAAAAAACAAGTGTCGAATAAAGTATCGTGTCGTGGTCGTGCACGACATCGTGAGTAAGTTCATGCTTGTTCCGCTATATCGTGACAGTAAAAAATTGCCAGATTCAGCGGCACCGACGTTAAAGTCGAAAAGTCGTTCTAAAACGTATGCCGTTCAGTGTCGTGTCGTTGTGTGAGAAAACGGTCTACTTAATTATATGGCGCTCGGTATCGTCACCATAATTTACGGTGTTGTGTGTCGTCTCGTGAGAAAACCCACTTATAGTACTATTTCCTTTTTCTTTACCTAGATTCCAGGAACTCAAAGGATTGTATGGTATGTTAATAAGTATTTTTGAACTGGTAATCGATAAGTGGTGTAATCATGTTGATTTGAATTCCAACTTTGTAAGTTCAAGACTAAAAACAACCGTAGCACTACCTGTGTGGGCGGCCGGCGGCCGGCGGCCAAGGGCAGCGGTGACTTGCGAAAGGCGGCTTGTGTGAATGCGTATAGCAGAAAATGGTACTATCCAGGGACATTGGTAACTTTCGCGTAACCTCTTGACGTCTTTTGGTACATCAAGACAAACTAATTTGGTTCTACGACTTTTGATAATTCAATGTTTTTTTCCCACATCACATATATCAACAGCCGGAAGACGTCCACTGCTGGACGAAGGCCTCTCCCTTAAAGGGAGGTGTTGCCATAATCCCCACGCTTGGCAGGCGGCTTGAGGATCGCAGAGTGTTACCACCGTTAACTAAGAGGACGCTGCTGCCCGTCCTCCGGTGGTTCTGGATGCAGTTTTAGGACATACCCAGGTCCGGTAATAAAAAAAACTACAAGTCTTAATCATTTTAATTCTACGCAAAGTAAAGTAAACTTAATAATACTACAATAATAGTTAATAGAAAAACAACGTTTAGGCAACGAAATTTGTTGGTTTTCTTGACGTACTAAAGTATCCAAATCAAGTTAAGAGGTTGTGCGTAATTTACCAATATTCCAGCCATTGACTTACAAAAAACTTATTTTTTTTTACTCGTGATAGGCTTGCGGTTGACCACATCCTGCCTGATGGCAACAATGCGGTCTAAAATTGAGCACGCTCACCTATAGAAGGAACCGGTTTACTCTGGATTTAAAGACACCCATATTGTACTTAAGGAAATCAAAGCATATAAAAAATAAAAATAAACAATCTAAGTATTTTTATTACCGAACGCCCAGACAAACGCGAACCGGAAGACGCAGCGTAGACACGACCTCCCACTAGGTGGACCGACGACATTGTAAAAGTCGCGGGCAACAAATGGATGCAAATGGCAGGTTGTCGTACAGTGTGGCGGTCTAAGGGGGAGGCCTTCGTTCAGCAGTGCACGTCTCCAGGCTGATGATGATGAGACAAACGCGACCAACGCGTCATCCATACAAAGGAGACATTCCTCATGCAAGTCCGCACTAAGCGCTTCGACTCTACGTTTTTCATTAGCGGTACAGTGGAATATGGACGCACTGTTATACAAATGCCCTTCATCCACATTATAAACCAAAAATGTGTAACTACGAAACAATAATTTTCTTCGCTGTTTCATATATAAGTAGTTATTAAACAGGATTTGCTTTTAAATTTTCATAATTTTTCTTAACCATCTACGAAAAAAATATTGTACTGCACTGCAATATAATATATATAATTATGTTTGTAGTTGCTAGAATATTGTGATTCCATTTGTTTTTGACACGTTTTCTGTGAGAGTAAATCTTGATTCATGCCATTTTCGTACCGAGAAAGTCCCACACAATAAAACTACTTTCGTCCCACTTTGAACGCCGTGTTCGACCCATCATAATTTTCAATTTAAACAATCTCATTTCGTTCCACTTTTCATCTCCACATTCGCCCCAAGTTTGTTTTCTATAGGTAAATTCTGAATATTTTGTACGTAATACCACAGAATAAATAATAGTACCTATTACTATTAGGTCTTCTACGCCATGGTGTCTAAAATACAGGCCATGTCTGGAATACAGGTCATCCGAGTCGGTAATTTAGCTAAGTGCCTTCCCGAAGGTAATTCTAATAATCGAGCCAAAGAGAACTCCCCGCGGAACGACTACGCGACGTTTATTGAAATTTATCATAGCACAAGTAATCCGCTAATAAGGTAGTTTTATCGTTAACTAAATAGCAAGTTAAGTTGATTAAATGGGCCAAGACAAATGAACAAGAAGTGAGGCTACCTTTGCCGAGCTCTAGGATCCGACAAGCTGAAGCCATTATGTAGAATGTTTAAAAAATTGGAGATTTTTGTTTTATTATGAAAACTGACGTGGTTTTGACACAAACGGTTGGTCGGTTTGGTTTTGTTATGGTTTTGGTGGTTTTGTTTTTTTTGGTTTGGTTTTGTTTTAATTAAACGTGAGTATTCCCGTATAAATAAAACAAAAATGATTTTTGTTTTATTACATAACGGCTCGCCATTTTAAAAAAACAGCGCCGTTTTATAAAGCGGCGTATTAACGTTTAGCCAGATTGTCATTGCAATATACATTCTACAATGCGGCGGCTTACACTTAGCCGTATTGTAATAAACTTGCATATAATGCAAAATGCTAACAAAAAACATTTACAAAACAATATGGAATTCAGAAAAAAAAAATGCTTTAATATGGTACTCGGAAAGTCAGTAGCAGGCAAACAAAAAGTATGAACCAAATAAAAAAAGTGACATTTAGGTTAACAAAGCGCCAAAGCACCGCAAGAGTTTAAAATTTGAACTAGAGTTTGCCAAACATGTGTTGTTCTTTAAATGTTATTGTTTTAATGACTGTACAATGTGTCAAAGAAGACAGTTTGTCCACGTGGTTTTTTTCCTGTTGGACAAATCAGTTAGACTATCTAGTTTGACCACTAGGAAGAACCCCTTTTTTTTGTATGACAAAAAAGTCTTGATACTCGATGAATACGAATTCATCCAATCATCTTCAGACGTAGTTACTGCAATAATAAGGTTGTTATTTCCAACTGTTTGCAATAATGCCTTTATTGTTATACACTTTCAGATTGTACTATACATTTTTGCAATGTACCTATCTAAGCCTAAAACATTTTGCTATGTTGGCATTTGAAAGAAGCAAACTTATTGAATTGAAATAAACACGCTTCTATGTAAAGTTAATGATGAATACGATTGTCCGCCCTCTGGTAGGCTTATGAAGGATTATAGAAAACAGTCGCGTAGTGATGTGCCTGCACTGACTCGATATACCTACCTACCTACATCAAGAACATTGTTGACATTATAAGAAACACTTATATCGATACTATCGCTACTTAATCATGCAGTTAAAAACGAGATGATTCAAGCTATGCAAAAAAAGCAAATAAAACATCAAAAACTATACTTTTCTTGTATTGGGACCCATCTTTAATGCTATATTATTTGCCAAAAAAACTCGCTACAAATTATTTGAACAGTTTAATCAGCTACCTATATGTGACAAACAGGCCAAATGTGACAAATATATTTATTGTCCTATTAAAATGTGGCCCATAAATATAGCTGATTAATTAACAGAAAATGAAAATCTGATCAAAAATAAGCAACTTATAAGCATTTTAATATCATGCTAAACAGAGAGGCGAAACAGCAAATCGTGACGTCACTTCTTTGTACGCCATATAAATTATATTCTGACAAGTAAGGCGTGACTTCATTTTTTGTTTTGTGGGAAAGGGACAGAGTTGGCTCTACTAAAAACTTTAAACGCTTATATATCAGAACATTAATAACCGATTTAAATATTTTTTTCAATAAACATACTATATTTACTTAAATTCTTCATCAAAGCTATTGGGTTCAACGATTTAAACATCAGTCATCTACCCTATTATAAGTTGGATGAACGGATAGTGTTAGTTCTCCTAGTACAGTCTTGAAAAAAAAACTGTTCTACTACATTCTGCATGTGCCGCCAAACAGTGGAATGTGCTGCTCGAGTGGGTGTTCACCGATAGGTGAGTTCATCGGTTTCTTCTAGGCAAGCGTGCTCCATCGTAGCACGCTTAACATCAGGCGAGGTGGAAATCAAAAACAATATATCCATTAAAAAAACGAAACATATGGAATTGTTTTTTTCACGATTTAGGATCTTACCTACTTAGTTGTTTATAAATAAGTACCGTGAGCACCCTTAACACAGTACTATCGTTCTGCGTAACCTTGTTTAAAAAGTATTCAATTAAATAGCGATAAAACACAAACGAGCAGTATGTCGCCTGTCACACTTCATTGACTCGCTTCGCATTTTTACGGATCATTGCCCGCCGGATAGATTGGTCAATTGATAAAACAAACGGCCCCAACTAATCACTTTAAAAGCCACTGATAGCCCTGAAAGCGTTAATTAATTAAGGTTAATATTAGCGAACTTTATTTAAGTACATTATGCTATTATTTTGACTGCCTTGGCTCAGTTGGTCTCTGCTTTCAGAGCTAGATTCCCAACCAGGGCAAACTTATGTGTAGACATTTGTTGGGAGCTGTATGTATTTACAAATATAAAAAAGTATAATAATACTGGGTATTAGTTTGAACACCGTTATCCTTCTAGGATATCAATATATAATACATTTTGTCCAAGATCGATAAATAAATAAATATCGCAGGACATTTTTTCACACAGCGCCATCTAGCCCCAAACTAAGCAAAGCTTGTAATATGGAAACTAGATAGCTGATAGAATATACCGGTCGTTATATACATTTTTATTTTTTTTATTTTTTTTTGTAAATACATACTTATAATACATACTACACCCAGACACAGAAACAAACATTTATGTTGGTCACATAAATGTTTGCCCTTGGTGGGGATCGAACCCACGCCCTACAGCTCTGAAGGCAGACACGCTACCGCTGAGCTATATGGCAGTCAAATGAACCTTTTTGTTTGGAACAGCTGTTTTTTTTGTGATTTCAGGGTCGGCTCCATAGTAAAAGTTGTTCATAATGATGAGTACAATGATATCCTAGAAGGATAACGGTGTTCAAACTAACACGCTGTATTTTAACAATTATCTGTGGTTCCCATAGTAGAAAACTTTGCTAAGTATGGGGCTAGATGGCGCTGTGTCACATGTCCACCAATATTTATTTATTATGCATTATTTGCAAGCATGCTTCTGATGTTTCTAAGGATTCTTAAATAGGCCAAAACATTATTATATATAATTCGCAATAGTAATATTCATTCCCAATACTATTTTTGGAATGGAGTGACGAGATGTGCGAGACGATCGCCTGGTGGTAAGCATCACGGATGCCTATAACAGTAGCAGTGCCAGAATTGTGAACTTACGAACAAAATCTTATCTATCTATCCATCTGTCTCTCATGTTTGGTTAGCTCCGAAAATAGGGTTCGACTGTATTGATGATATTCAGCTGGAAAGTAATATGAATAATAGGGATATACATAGTATTCTTTTACTTTTAGTAAAAATACAAGATAATTTAATTTACAACAAGATTTTTGTAATTTTTTGAGATTTTAATCACCAACAATAATAATAATTAATCATTTCCTATCTTATTTAATGTAAATTAAATTGAACTAACAGAATAGGTGTTTTATACGACTTTAAGTATGTATCTACGTAAATGCGTGCTGCTTCTCAGCCCTGTAAATCTGTAAATGCAAGTACTTGTACGCGCTTTGGGTGCCCAAGATACAGGCCTTGCCTAGTTTGGGACCCACTGCAAATTACTTAGTCAGTTGCCTATATTTATCTACTCTCTAACACAAAATCTACTATTTATTCTCATAGAAATAAATATTTTTAATCTTAATCTTAACACGGTAAATAGTGTTAAACTTTAAAAAAATCCAGGTTCCCTTGATCCACAATCGTAAATATACATCACAAAAACTAATTTTCCTCGCTGTTTCTTAAGATTTAGTGTAAAAAATTTGAATCACTATTTTTTAATCGATATCGATAAATCACTCCACTCTTCACCACATCACTATCAGAAAATTGCTAATACACATAATTGAATTATGGCACCGACCTCAAGTCTATTGCATTCAGTCAGACCGCGGGCGAGTGTCGCGTACCGTTACAGCTCACTTTAAACAACTGTTTAACTAAGCACTGTTGAAACTTAACCAATCAAAGTTTGGTTTAAAAAGTTTGAAAAGATTAGCGCGTTAACTATTAAAAGTTAAATTTAAATGGCAGTTAAATAGCTGTTTAACGTGCTAATGCGTTAGTAGTGTAGTGATGAAGGTTCTTTGTGATTGAAGCGGTGAGTTTTCTAATTAGATTACTACTAATTAAGTTTTGTGGGGTTGTTTTCATTAGAGTGTGATGTAAAGTGATTGAAATAAAGTGGTCAATAGAATATTTTTTACAAGTTGTGTGCTGCGATCTTATAGCCGATTTTACTCATATTTGAACTTGAAAATCGTGTTTACATAATCTAAGAATGCCTATAAAAACAAAAGACAAATTGATGGTAAGCAAGCTATTGTCAAACAAAGTGTACAATACAAACGCAACTTTTTCCAAGACGAGTTTTTGTTTCGCACGTTCTTTTGTTTGGTAGTTTTTGTGCTACGAGTGCGAGCGATAAACGTGGTGAAATTGGAATATATAGAAATACAAACCTGGGCTAGATTAGCACAAGGTCAAGATATGTAGCTAGTATGAGAAGGGCCTATAGCCTGCAGTGGGAAAGAGAGCTGTGAATGATGATGACGTATTTGACAGTTTGTAACCTTGCAGAGTCTAAAGTTTAGTCTACTCTTGCTTTATTTCATCAAAATTGATACTGACCGCCAGTTATATGAACCTTAATAAAATTTGGTAATTTCTTTTTCGTTTAGAAAAGAACAGAATCAAAAGGTTTTAGACGTGAAACAATTTCTATCCCATGCGGAGGAACTGAAGACCAAATAATACTACAAGAAGTAACCATTATACTTATCTCACTGGCAGTAATAAAAAATATAAATAAATATTGGGGGACATTTTACACACAGCGCCATCTAGCCTCATACTAAGCAAAGCTTGTATTATGGAAACCAGACAGTAATACATACTACACCCAGACACAGAACAAACATTGATGTACATCACAAACATTTTTGTCCTGGGTGGGGATCGAACCCACAACCTACAGCTCTGAAGGCAGACATGCTACCAACTGAGCTATCAGGCTGCCCTGAAACTATAATTTAAAATCAAATAGAGATTTTTTAGAGTATTTTTATGCATCAAATGCCTATAGACAGTTCAATCTAAAATAGTTAGCTGTGAAATAGAGGGAGAACGTCATCCAAAATAGTCGGGTGCATCTACTAATCAAATTTTCCAGCCGGTCGAGTGGGCTAGCTGCTGAAACTGTTGTTTCTTTTCAGACTCTCGAGTAGGGAACTCATTCGTATAATGATAAACTGAAAAAAGATTGAACCTAAATTAAATAGTAGTGCACAAATGATGGCCCTCTGGCCAAAAGCGATACACTTAACTAAAAGAAGGAGGCAATGAATAAATCTTCTGGGTCTCCGTGCAATCTTCGACTGCAACATCGTTTTCTATCAAGCCAGTCGTCGCTAAAGCGTAACTTAAAAAATAAATAAATAAACTTGTGAACCGATCCAACTGTGAGTGTCCACGTTTCGGAATTTTATTTATCTTTTCAACTTTTTAATTCAAATTTTTTTTTTTTTTTTTTTATTTATTTATCGAATCTTAAAATCTATCATACAATATTTTTTCTATTGTCTAAAAACCAACTTTAGGTTTGTGTAGACAATAAATCCTCGACAATCGTATAAAAGGCATTTAAACATGTAAGCAACTTACAAAATAATATACCTACCTACGAATGCGCGCGAGCACACAAAACAGCTACAGTAGGCAGGGCATACTATAACCGGTTTTTTCTAATCCACCTATGACAGCCTACTCCAGCCATCGCAGTGAGCGCGCGATTCGTTCTCAATACAGCATGCTCCCATTTATGTCCGAATACATTGCTTGGAGTAAAAAACTTTTAGAGTTGATTTTATATTTTTTTTAGTGATTTGGTTTTTTATCTCGGCTGGTAAACTGTTTATTAGTTTTGGTATGATGGTTGTTTTTGGAGATTGTAGATTTTATCCACAACTGTACCCAAACCGATAGCTTTTGCGATCCTCTCATATAAACTCTATGGAAACATGTATTTGTGTAATCATCTTCTGTGTGATGTTTAAAACTCGTGTGCGGTGGACCGATACCTACTGCATGGTCATTCACGGACCACTGATCTCTGCATATTGGATCTAGAACAAATTATTACTAGCTGCACAATAGAGTTGATATTCTATATAGTATACAGGGTTAGCGGTAATCAGTTAGCACCCCTTTAAGGGTATATTCTGTACCTACATCAATACAAACAACTTTTACTATGGGGCCAACATTGAAATCGTGAAAAAAATATCAGCTGTTCCATACAAAAAGTTTATCGACCTTAGGCAAGATGTATAATAAATATCGGTGGACATTAATTTCACACAGCGCCATCTAGCCCCAAACTAAGCAAAGCTTGTAATATGGAAACTAGATAGCTGATATAATACTTATGTACTTTTTGTTTTGTAAATACATACTTATAATACATACTACATCCAGACACAGAACAAACATCTATGTTCGCCACATAAATGTTTGCCCTGGGTGGGGATCGAACCCACGCCCTACAGCTCTGAAGGCAGGCATGCTACCAACTGAGCTATAAGGTTGTATGGGCAAAGGGCGATATCAATGTTGCCCCGATAGTAAAAATTGTTTGTTGACGTACAGAATAATATGCCCTTAAAAGGATGCTCTACTAACCCTGTATAGTAGAGGTCCGAAGACTAAGCGCTTGAGTAGACTGTATCTCAAACTTATATAATATACATTTTTGTATTCAATTTGTAAAATGGCCACAATAGCAACTTGTCTACGGTAAGTATCATTCTGCTGTGATTGTGTAATAAACTAGTTATTTTGCGAACAGTAGACCTCGCGAACTGAGACCTCACCGCCTTAAAGTATATGCAAACATCCGGACAAATGAAAAAAAAATTTTTTTTTGCTATTTAATGCAAATTAGAGGTCGCCCGCGACTCCGTCCACCTACGGAAGAAATTCGCCCGCTGCCAAATATCTTCCACAGCCTAAGCAAAAATATCATTGTTTTGTTTTAAATAGAAATAAAAAGTAAGTAAGTAAGTACTTACTTACTTTAATAGAAATACATTTTTTCATCACTATAACATCAAAAACAAAGAAGTTACATACAAAGTTTCATGCCCCATTTCATCCCCTTAAGACCACTAATGATTCAGACATTTAAAAGAGAAATCTATAAAACAGTGTTAAGACCAGCTGACGTTTTTTATAGATAAAAATGTTGGCCAATGGTCACGGACAGGCGTGTTCTCTCAGCATCAGCGCGTCTGTTCGTGTTACTTTTTACGTCATCATCAGCCAGTAGACGTCCACGGAGTTTATGTACGGAGTTTAATTCCACTGGCTTTTTGGTGAATAGAATAGAATGGCGTATGTGAATTCACTTGAAATTCAATTGAATTGAATCCACTCCACCAACCCACAACTGAGCCAGCGTGATAGATATGGCCCAATCGTCTTTCGAGGGTAGGCCTAAGTCCAGCAGTGAACTATTCAATAGGCTGATTAAACTCGTCGTGGAATCGCGCCCTGTGACTGCAACTCTAATTTACTAAAATTATCATTTATATCCATCAATTGTTGCCTTGTTACGTAAAGCGAACCCTAGAGGGCGCCCGGTACCCTCCCTCAAGAATGTTCCCGTGAAATAATGTACTCAATTACCCATTCAATTAGACTTTAATTAATTTAACGTGAGCACACCCTTTCTCAAGTAGATACCTACATATAACTAGATTAAACAGGTGTACTCCATGTATGACAAAAAAAAAACATTTATTTGATGAAATAAATCGTGCCTGGAACGAAGTAAAGCAATGGGCAGGCCACATCGCTCCAAGAACTGACAACCGATGGAGAAGAAAGGTTCTTGAGTGGCGACCGCGAACCGGAAGATGCAGCGTAGGAAGGCCTCCCACTAGGTGGACCGACGACATTGTGAAAATCGCGGGCAACCGGTGGATGCGAATGACTGGTTGCCAGTGCGGCGGTCCTGATGTCTCCGGGCTGATAATGATGATGACGAAACGAATTAATTAGCTTGCGTTCTTAAATACTCGGTCTTTTTAATTAAGTCACCGAAATTACTCAGCTGAATTAGTTGGGATGGTTATTGCTGTCGCAGAACCGATAACCAGCAGGGTAGACGAGTTTTAGAGTGGAGATGACGAATTGGCAAACGTAGTATAGGACGCTCCGAGAATCGATGGAGTGACAACATACGTAAGACAAACAAATGAAATTCAACATGAAGAAGTGGGCTGAGTGGCGTGCGTTGGAAGACCCATAATTATGTCCAACACTGGACTGGAAATATCTAAAGATCATTGATATCTTTAACCAAAAACTGTATAAATTTAAAAAAGACGTCAGAATGATTGTGTTTACGGGGTACGTTGAAGATAGTAGTAGTAAGTGAGAAATCTGTAACCTGTAACTGTACCAAGATAAGATACAATTTAACTTAATTACCCCTTCCACTTGAAACTGACTATCTACTGCATGTTGTCAAGTAATAAGCTGTGTATACATTTTTAGGAATTTCGTTTGGATCGAAAATGTATAATGTGTAAATTTTCTAAATGTATTATTGACTGTATTCTGTTTTGTGTACCAATAAACTATTAAACTAAATAAATGGCAGGCTGACAATTATGGTTTGATAAATAATAATAATTATTATAGCTGCGTTTGACCGCTATTTCGCCTGCAATCAAGCAAAAATAAATACACAGCTAATGAATATATGACACACGAATGATAACAATACAAAAATTAAAACAATCGAGATACTATATACTTGGAGGATTCAGCTCCTCTCTCTCTCTAGGCCTTTCTTTTCTGAGATAAACAAAAAAATCTGGAAAAGATGATATCCATTGCTATACCCGTTCTCTGATATTACTAGATTCATGATCTGAATGGATAATTTGAGTGTCATGTGTAGTTCGCGTGATGTGTCCAATCAGACAGCCACTCATCTAATTCATCCTGTTACATAATGCGAGCAGGCGCGAATCGAGCTCGCCGTCAATTTGATTCTACAACTGTCGTCGTCAGCCATAAAACGTCCACTGCTGGACGAAGGCCTCCCTCTTAATAGAGGGGTGTTGCCATAATCCCCACGCTTGGCAGGCGGCTTGGGGATTGCAGAATGCTCACCACCGTTAACTAAGAGGACGCTGCTGCCCGTCCTCCGGTGGGTCTGGTTGCAGTTTAAGGACATACCCAGGTCCACAACTGTATACACAACAAAAAACGACAAGTTTGTTGCTTATATTAATAGGGAATCAGGCGAGCAATTATCTATACAAACGTATTCCTCTATTTTTTTTCGCGACAAAGCTGTACGGTGTTAGGGTTCCAGATTTGTCAATTAAGGAGGAGAGCGTTTTGATAGTAGTTTGAGTGATACTAATGGGCTCTTTGTGACGCAGCTACGTGCCCCAGGCCGGCATGACAGTGACGGTGACGTCGGAGCGGCGCGGCGAGGCCCTCGTGGCGCAGCGCTGGGGCCCGCCCCGGGAGGTCACCCTGCACCGGACCCCCGGGGCCCCGCTCGGCGTCAGCATCGTCGGGGGGAAGGTAACACATGATTTGACTGTACAGCAACGAATAGGATGTTTTGTTTATACAATGGGGTGACGAGACGAGCGAGACGTTCGCCTGGTGGTAAGCATCACGCCTGCCCGTAACATTTTAGCAATGCCAGAATTGAGAGCTTGTGAACAAAATCCTGCGCCGCACCGTACTGCGCTCGTCATCCTGAGATATTAGATGCCCAGTAATTTCACCGGTGACATTGCTCCTTAAACCGAAACATAATAACACTTGCACACTACAGCCTGGCAGTCGAATAACTGGCAAAGGTGGACGAAAGCATCGTTATGATATCTGCATTATTAAAAAACATCAGTGCTGTATGTAAATTGTAAGTTCGCCTACTTTACAATTAAATGAGTGTAGGACCTTCTATACAGTGCTCCAGACTCCGCTTGTCGTCAGAATTGTCGGTAAAGTATTGCCCAGGACTTTCTAATAAAGCCTGATGCAAAAAAGTACCGACGAATTTATTTATTAATTTAAAGCAAATTTATTTATAAAAATTAGTTACCATTATTATTACCATCTTTATTTATGTATTTTTGTAGACAAATAGCTTTTTTAAAGGATGGTTAAAAGAAATGTATTTTGGATTAATTTGTAGCACATTAATGATTATTTATGAAAATTCTGTCCTGTTACGTTGCTACAAGGTTCTAATAATCGTAGCTATCGTAGCATTTACTTTGACCACGCATCGCTACGAGTGCTACACTTTTTGTAGCCACGTAGCACTTGTAGCGGGTCTTCATATAGATTTACCTATAACACGGGTAAAAAAAAACTTCCCGTGGTACTACTGGATCGCTTGGTAGAACTACGGGGATTTTTTCCCCGTGGTACTACCAGTCTTACTACAACTAGCACCACGGCAAAAAAAAACTCTGATTTTTTTTTTTAATCTTGTATTCATTTTCAAAAAGTTTTCATGATGATTTTTATACTATGTGGAGACTTTTACCTAATAGGAATTCCCGAGTTAATGGCGAGAACAACCCCAAAACCTATTGATACCTAGACGATGCGTATAAATTTTAAATAGTATAACTTTTTGTGTGGTAATAAGGTTTTTGTTTCTGCAGGTGGACATAATTTCTAACAGAGAAGGCGAGGAAGGTGAAGAAAAAGCAATTTTTGGCATATTTATCAAGAACGTCGTACCCGACAGTCCAGCGGGGAAATGCGGTGAACTACAGGTAAACATCCCTATCACGCCCTATGTCTGATATTTCCAATTTAAACATAGTTGTTGGAACTTGATAACAATCAACTTCGTATCAGTACATGCAGCAAAATAAACATCTTTTGCGCTATAACTTAAAATTTGCAAGAATCAAAGATCTGCTGTTCTATGCAACTGCTTCGCTTTTTGGCTTTGTTATATAAAACAGAATTTCCCTAAACATTCACTTCTATCGATTAAAACGAAATTACACTAAAGTTAAATTAAAAGATCCGTCCGCTGATATTAAATATTCCGCTTCTATGCAGGGTTAGTACTAATCAGTTAGCATCCTTTTAAGGGCGTATTCTGTACATCAAAACAAACAACTTTTACTACGGGGCAAACATTGAAATCTCGAAAAAATATATTTGCTGTTCCATAGAAAACGTTCATCGACTTTGGGCAAAATGTATGGAACAGCTGTTTATTTTTTTGCGATGTCGAGGATGGCCCCATAGTAAAAGTTGTTTGTTTTGATGTAAAGAATACGCCTTTAAAAGAATGCTAACTGATTAGAACTAACCCTGTATATGAAAACGGAATTACACTAATGATTTTGTTTTCCTTTTTCACACATTTTTGTTTTATTGATATTTAATTATGTCGGATAATCAGAATATAGTTTTAGTCACATCCTGGGACCTTTTTCAAGAAGTGTAAACAGTATCCGACGCACGGCCCTATATATGCTTCGCACAACAACCAATACTCCGTATAAATAAAACAAAAATAATTCCGCTTTTATTGATAGAAGCGCTACTATCACTAGAAGCGGAATCACAGAACATTTCGTTTAAATTGTATATCGCGCGAAGAACTGATAACCGATGGAGAAGTAAGATTCTCGAGTGGCAACCACGAATCGGACGGTGCAGCGTTACGTAGGCCTCCCACTAGGTGGACCGACAACATTGTGGAAGTCGTGGGCAACCGGTGGATGTAATGGCAGGACGTTGTACACTGTAGTGATCCTTGGTTCAGCAGTGGACGTCTTCTGGCTAATGATGAAGATGTGTATGTTGCAGACAGGAGACAGGATCCTGGAGGTGGACGGCACATGTGTGCGGTCGGCGCCGCACGAGCGCTGCGTGCAGCTCATCAAGGCGGCGGGGGACACCGTCACCCTCACCGTGCAGAGCCTGCTCACCTGGGTGAGTGGCCGTCACTGAGGACGGAAAGCTTCCGATCGATCCACATGGAACCAACCGCCACTGTCCGCGATGTTATCTCGACGGGTCTCAATCACGAGATTGCTGTCGAGGTATTTGTGGAACTCAGTAAGTATGTCCTAAAAATGCATTCAGAGCCACCGGAGGACGGGCAGCAGCATCATCTCGGTTAATGGTGGTAATTCTGCGATCCCCGAGCCACCTGCCAAGCGTAGGATTATGACAACCTCTCCTTAGTGAGCGTTTTCGAGCTGATGATGAGATCCTTTTCCCCCTCAGAACACAGACTCGTCTGACATCGAAGCGTCGTCTCCGACTGCGTCCCCCGCTGCCGCGAGGAAGTCCCCCGCACCCTCCACCGTGCAGATGACGCCACACCATGACATCACGGTCAGTGTAATGCAATACCATGCTCATACAAATCAACTTTTCCACATATTTGCTCCAGCTGTTTTTTTCGCGAATTCAGGGTTAGCCTCATAGGAAACGTTATGGAAAATGATGAGTACAATAACTTCCTTTCACATTAGTAATGTCGTCCCGTGTAACCCCGTATAGAGAACGCTATTATTGCCATCAAGCGAAACCGGCAGAAAGTTTAAGTAAAATCATTGCTTAGTCAAAGTGCTGTACGCCAGAGGGCGCTAAAGGCTGAATAAGCTATATAAACGCAGTTATTACCTGTATAGAAAACTTAAGACGCGGTTGTTCCACTTTTCGTTATCTTATCTTAATGATGGCGATTTTCAAGACACAGTTTAAACTTAGGAATCAATGTAATTTTAATAAAATATTGATAAAAATTGTATTGTCAAGGATAGATTTCATTAATTGTAGAATCTTCAAATTCCAATTCAAACATAACTTTTAAATAAACAAAATACTCAATTTACTAAAATTATTCAAGGACACCGGGAAAGAGACTTACCAAATTTGGAATGATCGCCTCGAAAGAAAATTTTACCAAAGATGAGACACTGGAAAATGTATTTTTAGTCGCCATTTTTTTTTTGTTTTTTTTTTATTATTTTCTTAGATCGGAAAGTTAGAAGTAGATTTAGTAATGTAATTGTCGAGAAATGTCACATAAACCTCAAAAATTCAAGTTAAACAAGCATGAATATGCGTAACCACCAAATTTTTGTTTCGCTAAATGTTATCCTATCTGCTAAACATAAAGCCGATGATCGACTACAGTAATAATAAACGTGCTTAAAACGTGAAATAACCTCGCCTTCACTATAAAAATAATAAGTTAAATACTAAGTTTTGTAATTCTATTCCCAGATAACAGTGACGTCAGAGCCGGACCCGGCGCCAGAGCCGGAAGAACGGGACGAATCGGAGCCGGAAAAGCAGGCCGAGTCGGAACCGGCCCCTGCCGAGCCGGAACCGAAGCCCGTGTACAGCGACTCGGAAAGTTCGGATGAGGAGGACGAGAGAGAGCTGCAAGGACGGACTTACTCTGACAAGGGAGTCGAGGTGACTTCATCATGATAATAACTAAAAAAAAACATGTAAACATTGTATTAGTGCTTGATCTCGGCAGTCGGCAGTGATTTTTTACGTAATAGAGTGACGAGACGAGCAAGACGTATGCCTGGTAGTAAGCATCAGCCTTGCCCATAACAGTAGCAGTGCTAGAATTGAGTGTAGTGCTGCGCCATCGTGGGGGTGGGGGCGGGTAGAGTATAGTGCTGCGCGTCAGAGCCAAGAGAATGTTCCGCCACCGCCGGCCGACCCAACATAATTATTATAACAAAATACTTAATTCAAAACTTTAAAATTCAAGTAAGTTGTTTATTGTTATGTTTATTGGATAAAATGTGTAGGTCAAACAACGGGTAACATATTTGTAGACTTTTACAATGACTAGCAATTAGGCCGGTCGCACATTATAAGAAAAAAAGCCGCAGTCTGCAGCTGGCAGAAAACCCGGAAGGTCACGCTGGAAGGCACACCGTGTACACATTTTGTACTAGGTCCCGTAGACCGTAAGAAATTTGTCGAGACAGCCGTCTCGCTCGACCTTTTATTGTGCGTGGTGTTTGACGGGCGGCCGGCCTTACAATCACAACCACAGAGTTCGCCCATCGCCGCAAACTACTAAACCTTTACTTTATATTTTCTGTTTCTCGTAGATCGACCGAGCGTCCGCCGGAGCCGTGAAGCGCAGCAAAGAAGAGAAGGAAGCGGACCCGGAAGAAGAAGACGACTACGGATATACGACCAGTGAGTGGAAAGATACATTATTCACACTCGTTAACTGTTGCTTCTATGTCGTACACGTCTATTTCTATGCCTGTCTTATGGAACATAATGTGAGGTAGGATTCGCGATATATCGATAATCTGATTAACAGTATTCCGATAAACGGTACTCCGGTAAACGTATGAATGAACCTGATGAATGATTGACTCTTATGAACAGTCTCCGGTGCATTTTTGTTTTATTTATACGGGATTCACATCACATCACAACATCAACAGCCAGAAGACGTCCACTGCTAGCCGAAGGCCTCCCCGTTAATAGGGAGGGGTTGTCATAATCCCCACGCTTGGCAGACGGCTTGGGGAATGCAGAGTGCTCACCACCGTTAACTAAAAGGACGCTGCCAGCCGTCCTCCAGCGCTTCTGGATGCAGTTTAAGAACATAACCAGTTCCAAGTGAATTAAGTCTGATACTCTGATCATAGTAGTATAGTGTTAAACGTGAGTAATCCTATATAAATAAAACAGAAATGTGTCAAACCCACGTCAGCTTTCATAATACTCCGGTAAACGGATATACAAACAGATGAGCGATACTACAATGAATGGTAATCCGATGAACGGTAATCCGCCGAACCGTACTCCCGTACTCCAATACAAACTGTTCCAACATCTTAGGACTCGATTTTGTGTTAATTTAAAAGGTCGTCATCTAAAATATTCTGATGACTTGTGTATTCCGATCTATGGATCAATGGCGTGTGAAACTTATACACTCATGACCAATACCTTACTCCAATACTTCAAAACGGGACTTTGAACATTTGTGTTTTATTTACTGCGAAAATTGTTTCCACAGCTTAGGGCTATTTTGTGTAGGATTGTCATCTCATCTGAAAGATTTTTAATAAAACTTAAAATTTAATATTATTATCAAAACACTGTACATATTGGTTTTTGTATATACATTTTCAAACAAACGTTAACTCACAGGGTAAATTAAGGTATTAGATACCGTTAAAAGACAGTTTTCAAAATGAATAATGACAGGTACTTATCTTACGTTTTTTAAGCAAAGCAGTTTATGTAATTTTAGGTGCCTGCAATGTCCATGTTTTTTAAAGTATATTTTTGAAGATTTTTGTTTCCGTGAACTAACTTCAAAACTTACTGCTTAATCATATTAAGACTATAATAATCGCTATTTCAAAAATTACGCCCAAAACTCGCGATTTAAATTTGTATTATTAATTTGGAACTAGGTACATTAAAAAGTAATTCACTCCAAGGTTCAATACTTCATTTGTTCTTGTTCTCAAGCTCGTAGGCAATTTTTTTTGTTTTTTTTTCTGATTGTATAAGCAAGTAACTGATTCAAATATAATAAAGTAGTCACATTTTGGCCGCTGATTAAATATTTACCAAATTCGGATTTATGACCAAATTGCTACTATTATGGACAAAACATGAATAGATCAAAGATTCAAGGATTCTTTGTTAGTGTAAATATTTTAAACTAGAATACTGTTTGAATTGAAATATTGGCAATTCAAATACTTTTCAAGCAGTCAAAAGAACTCCAATACATTTGCAAAGTCAAACATCGCCAAAGTCAAAGTTGAACATTGGCAAAGTCAAACACTCGCATTGAGCTATTTTTATGTCTCCGCGAGCCGCTGGAGCCTTTTACATATTAAACAGATTTAGTATGGAAATGTTATACAAAAATATGGCATACGTAACGGGGAAAACACAGAGAGAAAAATATTTTGAGCTCATTGGTCACCCTTGAAAACTGTGTCAAATAAACACTTTGCGGAAATCATTTTAAATGTTTACTGCTGAAATATTTATTTGAGCATCAAAACTATAGCATGCCAGCGTGGGATAGGCAAAATCTTTTCCATGTTCAGAACTAAGTATAACGTGGAATAACTTAGTATGAGCTGTAGGTCATCGTCGTAAGACTGGTCCTGGAAGCAGTTTAAGGACATACCCAGGTCCAGGGGCTGTAGGTACTTAGTTTTTATTTTCACCTTTCCCGAAGAACTGAGTTAGACAAGTTCTAAAGTGGAGACAAGGTTTATAAAAACGTAATTACATAAAGCTACACAAAGATTGAGCTCAGTGGCGTACATTAGGAGCGGACTAGGACCACCAGTGAATAAAAGTTTTATTATGTTGTTAGTGCGTTCAAGTCGCGAGTGAATGGTGTTTTTCTAGTCAACCGCGTGCTCCATCGATACTTACTATTCGACTACGAGTAAATATTACAATAGACAAGACAATAGACAATAGTTTATTTGTGGCAAAAGTATAAACAATAGTAAAACAGAACACGGAAAAGTAAAACATAAATAAAAAAATGTTTACGTTTTGCCACAAACCGGCCCCAACACAGCAAGATGCCGGTTGCGAGCAACCGGCGCTGGTCTTCCGTTGGGCCCGGCAGGTGACGTCACGCACGCGAAAATCACAAGATACACATACAAGGCAAATGAAAGATTAATTACATACACAAAACTAATATCACATCACACAAACAGGAACACGACACAAAACAGACCATATAAAATATACATACAACAAAAACTAAAAAATCATTATCCGATCCGACGAAATTCAACAATTAAAAGAATAAAAACCCATCACTACGACTTTTAACTGGCAGCACTAATTGAAAAAGGAAATCAAAGAAAAAGGAAGGAGTTTTGGCGGGAACACGGAAAATCAAGTCGTTGCATTCTATTATTTTCAATGCTTAAAAGTGGTGGTGTTTTATTCATTGACTGTCTAATTACATGCACGAGTGTGGGCAAGTGATATAGTGTGGTGAAACATGTCTTTTCGTGCTCTTTTCAAAATGCCGAACGAGTCAAAGTAAAGTCACCACAACTTTACAACGCTGGCAGAATGCATAACGTGAAGTGCCAATAAAAAAGAAAAAATAATAAGGAAGTGAACATTTACAGCTGTCACTGTCAGTTTAGCCCACACCACCAAACAAAATCATAATAAAAGAAAAAATATATATACTCGTATTATATATTATTATAAAACCAGTTCGCATTGAATCGAATGGCAATGGGCAATCATGATCCAATAAAATTATTATAGACAACCACAACGCTCCCAGCAGCATATTAAAAGACATAATCACATTGGATAATTTATTAGACGAAATGGCGGTCAAAAGAAAGCATATCACACAAAATAGTGTCTCTGAAAAGTAGCTACTATAGTAGTCTTGGGATAAGTCGTCACCGAGAGCAATTTTTTATTTTTTTATTCACCACATTCACTTTTTTTAACAGATATTTTAAAAGACTATTTATTAACCACTTATTATTTTGATTGAAATGTGTTTTTAGTTTTTTAATGTATCTTTTCACACTCTGATTTTACTTATATTTTAAGTTTGACAAATTATTTATGTGCATGAATGCATTTAGTAAATTAAAAGGTGTCTAATAATTAATATAGAATTATTTTTAAAACCTTATTGTAAAGTTACAGACATGATGTAATATCTCTCTAATAGTAGAGTTTGCACAGATTTTGCGTTACTATTCACAAACTTAAGATGACTTATTGATATATAATATATAAGGATATATAAGCGAAAATCACTCACTCAAATATATATTCACTGACTAAACACGAAATCTCGAAAACTACTTGATCACCGAAGCTGAAATTTGACAAGTAGGTTGTTTATAAGTAGGAGACGTCAGCTAAGAACGGTTTTTGCGACAGCGCTGAATTAAGGGGGTTAAATGGGGGATGAAACTTTCTATGGAAGTTCTTTGTTTTTGAAGTTAATGAAAACCACGTTAGCTGAGACTCAATGGAGTGACGATATCTAAATGTCAGGCTATAACAGTAATATTATAAATGCGAAAATTTATCGGTGTCTGTGTGTATGTTTGTTACCTCTTGGTGCCAAAATGGCTAAACGCATTTTAATGAAACTTGGAATGGAGATAGCTTATATCCCGAAATAACCTATAAGTTTAAAAAAAAAATCATATTCCGTTTTTCATCATCATCACACATCAACAGCCGGAAGACCTCCACAGCTGGACGAAGGCGTCCCCCTAATAGGGAGGGGTTGCCATAATCCCCACTCTTGGCAGGCGGCTTGGGGATTCATCATCACTTTCATCATCACGTGGGTGGAACTGCAGGCACAGCTGTACATACATAATGTGACGAATTGATAACCTCCTTTTTTTTTGTTGGTTCTAAATAGGTGTTTACCCCGTGCGAAGCCGGGGCGGGTCAGTTATTATTTTATAATGTCTAAAGTACCAAAGCCTAGAGTTTAGAGTTTTTCAAGGTTATTAAAAATTCATTTATAGAATACTATAAGGATATTTTTGAGATTAGATATTGCTATTGCAAAACACTCATTTTGGTAAACATTATCTGCAAAGAAGATTAAGTAGATACATTTGTTTTTGTGTAAAGAAAACTAAAATGCTGGATCAAACTAAGTCTCAAGGTTATTAATTACAGTTCTCGAAAATGAGAGTGAGTGAGTTTTTAAGTCATGAAACGAGCTCCCTATTTTTCGTTGAAGTTGCATGCTTCATGTTCACGGGCAGATAAACATTACTCTAAACCATTATAGGTTCCTGTAGTTAATTATTTTATACTTAATAATAATTCAACATTTGCAACTTTAAAAACTTGAACTTATCTGGACCTGGGTATGTCCTAAAACTGCATCCAGAACCACCGGAGGACGGGCAGCAGTGTCCTCTCGGTTAACGGTGGTGAGTATTCTGCGAACCCCAAGCCGCCTGTCAAGCGTGGGGATTATGGCAACCCCTCACTATTAAGGGTGATGCCTTCATCCAGCAGTGGACATATTCTGGCTGACGTATGTGTAAGTTTATAAAATAATATTTGACCGTCAATTCACCTGTTGGTGAGCGACGTATGACGATATAGTCGATGATGGAACTCGCAGACTTAGACCTATTCACTCTGACCTTGAAAATTCCTAAATGACATTTCTCAGGAAACAAGATGGCCAGGAATTTACACAAAATATGCATGTGTGCGGAAGTCAGGCTTACGTAGTTCCAAAAGTAAATCAGTCGGTCCCTCGCTACCGATACTGTATGAAAGTTTTATATCGAATGGATTCGATGGTGAATCTATTTCAGTCGAGGTCGAGAGGTGTAAACAATGCGAACAGGTGCCCTCCACAAAAATAGATCTTAAATATAAGGATATACCGTAAGTACCCACATTGCGTTCTATGACGCCATTTCTTAAATTAAATAAATATTGCTGCTGGTCAATTCAGACAGCGCCATCTAGTCCCAAACTAATTATAACTTATACGTTTTTTAAATACATAAAACATCCAGACGCAGAACAAACATCTATGTTCGTCACTTAAATTGTTATGCTTTGTGGGAATCGAACCCATGCCCTAAATTTCTGAAGGTAGAGCTCGATACTACCAACTGACTTTAGCGTTTCATTCACTATTGAGTTCTTGTTTAAATTTTCTCCATTCTCTGATTGCCCAGAAGAGATTCCTTTTTTAGTAAGTTTAACAAATGTGCTTTAAAACTTGATAAAGTCGACAGTTGCTAAACTTTTAAGTTTATTTTTCAGTTACGATCTGATAAAGAGTTAATGTATTATAAGTATGTACTTACAAAAAATGAGTATATAAGTATTCTATCAGCTATCTGGTTTCCATATTAAAAGCTTTGCATAGTTTGGGGCTAGATGGCGCTGTGTGAAAAATTTCCACCGATATTTATTTACGTATTTAATATATCTATTTAACGAAGTTTATTCGTTTATATAAAAGTTCAACAGCCGCTCACCAACGAAGTCTGCATGTAATTGAGACGTACTGGAGAGTCGTTTCCATGTGTACCTACATCTCTGCGTGCACAAGTAAAAATGCGTCTCCATTGGGAATTTTTCGTTTGCCCTGTCTTCATAGCGTAAAATACAAATCAATGCCTCTGGCGCTTTGTATGTATATTGTAGAGTAAATGTAGAACGGAAATCGTTAAAAGGAGCCAAAGGTGTTGCTTTAGGTGCTTCGGACTCTATCAACAACATTTGATCATCAAAATTGAAGCACTTTTTCAGATTTTGATTTAATCTATGCTATTTTTGACAGCTCTTGTGATCTCATCTCAAGAATGTTCTAATATAATATTTAATCATATCACACTGATAATTATAAATGCGAAAAATTGTCGTTATGACATACCGACACATAACACATTGTGTTGTGTTTATGTTTGTTACCTCTTTACGCCAAAACGGCTGACCGGATTTGGATCAAACTCAGAATGGAGATAGCTTATTTCTCGGGATAACATGCTACCTTTTACCATCATCATCACGCGTGTATCGGGCACAAAATCCAAAACAATTTAGTCGAGATATTACCTATTTCTATAAGGATAATAGTCTGTGACAGTACACTACAAACACCGCTCGGCAAGCATATTATAGGTATATGAAACACAGCTAAAGAAGTTGATGAGCAGTAGATAGGTATAGTGATGTTGAAGCAGAGTTGTGTTCGCGCACCTCGCGTACATAAAGATATTTTATTGAACGGTAAAACAGAACGCCTGTAAACACGCTGCTACGGGTATTTTTGTATGGGGACACACGGGCTGGAACGGTGGTGAGCTTGTTTTATGCAGAACAAAAGAATAGTCATAGTCATTTTTATTTGTAAAACCAATTTACATGTCATATTTATAGATGAACTAGCTATGTCCCGTGATTCTTGGGCCGTTTTAGTCCAAGGTAAAAGCTACCTCTATACCAAATTTAATAGACAATAGTTTATTTGTGGCAAAAAATGTAAGCAAAGTAATAATTAAGTATATAGAAAACGTAAAAGTAAACATTTAGCATTTAGCGAATAACAGTCTTACTTTAAAAAAACTTCTCAACCGTTAGTCACTGCTTAAGATGCTCTGCCATCTTCTCTCTGACGTGAAGTGTAACATGCACGAACAAGACAGAGAAGTTTTCGAATTAGTTAGAAGAATCAAGATTATTTTAGGTAAAGCTGTAAGTATACAAAGTTAGAGTGACATACAGACATAATATACAGCTTGGGGTCTGTATAAAATCAAATACAAGCGCGCAAAAAACAGTAATCATTATTTAAATTCTTATAATATATTTGCTTATATCGAGTGTTCCGCGTTCCTTAGCAGTGTGTCCCAGCTAAACAAGTGCAGACATCAAGATACGTCTACATATTGAATATGCTTTATCGTACGGCTGCGGATTGCTTTCTGCCTTTACTTTATGTATTTATTGAGTGGTCTTTTTCAATCTACAAGATAACGTTTTTTTTGCCCATAAAGCAGGCTAAAGCCGTAAGACCATACTCTGCCGTCATAACTTATATGTATATTCGCGAATATTACTTGCTCTAGTAAATTAGTGAGTGGCAACTTTCATCATCATCATCATCAGCCCGGAGACGTCCACTGCTGAACGAAAGCCCTTAGACCGCCACACTGTACGACAACCTGCCATTTGCATCCACCGGTTGCCCGCGACTTTTACAATGTCGTCGGTCCACCTAGTGGGAGGCATTCCTACGCTGCGTCTTCCGGTTTGCTGTCGCCACTCAAGAACTTTTCTTCCCCATCGGTTGTTAGTTCTTCGAGCGATGTGGCCTGCCCATTGCCATTTCAACTAGCAAACCCCGTGAGGTATGTCGGTGACTTTGGTTCTTTGGCGATATGTCATCACTGGCAACACACTGGTCGTAGACCCTTGCCTTCAGACACTGAGAGATTTTGGACGAGAAGATATTACGCAATTCCCGAACGCTGCCCATCCGAGTTCCTTCCTTCGGGCGACCTCTTTGTCGAAATTGGACCTACCTAACTGAACAATTTGTCTGTCAGTTGTAGTGGTCAACAACTTCGAGAGTATCGTTCTCAACGACAACCGGTACGGGCACAACATGGACATTGGGCATGATCTTTGTCTTGTCCATGTTCATTTTAAGACCCACATGTTGGGAAACATTACTGAGGTCGCTGGGCATAGTATTGAGGTCCTTCAGCGACTCTGCCATGATGACTATATCATCGGCAAAGCGAAGGTGAGTGATGTATTTTCCAGTTATGTTGATGCCGAATCCGTGGCAACTTTACTACAAGTTTTTTCGGAGTTTTGTAGACATCACGAAAATTTTATTACTCGTTCCACTCATGCACGTAAATCGGTTCTTATTAAAATAAAAGGCCACTATTTTTATACATGAACACAAGAAAATACTTATGTTCTAGAAAATAATAAAATGCGAATACATGATTTTTCCGCGTTCCCGCCAAAACTCTACGAGTAGAATGAGGTAACATTTATTGTTACCTCATTCTACTCGTAGAGTACTTAGAGACCTTGCTTTGTGGTTGATTTCATAGAAATATGTTAGGAATCAGACTTTGTTCTAAGTTACACGAATTCTTTAGATTGAGAATGTGTAGAAATAGAACAGAACTTTCTGGAACGCTTTTTTAATTGCAACAGCCGTCGCAAATTTGTGTGGTACAACAACAAAAAAGTCTTAGGCATTATACTTAAAACATTAGACAAAAAAAAAAACAAGCAAACCCAAAAAATCAAAGTTGTCACTTAAAACTTTTTTCCCATAACTATTTTTTTATTATTAAAAAGAGTCTTTATTAATAATAATAAGTCATTTATTTCAGATAATTAAAATCCATAGTAATAGGTACACTTTTTCATCAATTTTTATTCAACTATCCCAAAATTACATTATTTAACCACTCATTCGATTTTTTTTTATTGTCAAGACATCTATTTATCAATGTATAAGTTTATGTACTGTGTTGATTTACTCTTCACTTATAATTGTTGCGTCAATATTAAAAAGATTTATGGTTGTCCATATTTTATGTCATGGTTTAATCGTGTGATTTACCTAATTTATTCTTAGTATAATTACTTAAAAGTCATTTCAGATAGATGTCGCCTCTTTGGCGTAGGCCTCCCCCAGTTTTAGCCACAATTTCCTGTCTCTTGCTAACCTCTTCCATTCCTTTCCATGTTTCCCATAATAGGCTAGATGACTGGTTTTTTTTATTGTCCTATTCAAATGTGGCCCATAAATATAGCTGATTAATGATAAGAAAATTTAAATCTGATCAAAAATAAGCAACTTATAAGCATTTTAATATCATGCTAGACAGAGAAGCGAAACAGCAAATCGTGACGTCACTTGTCAGGACGCCATATAAATTATATTCTGACAAGTAAGGCGTGACGTCATTTTTTGTTTTGTGGGAAAGGGACAGAGTTGTCTCTAACAAAAACTTTAAACGCTCATATATCAGAAAATTATTAACCGATTTAAATAATGTTTTCAATTACCATACTATATTCACTTAAATTCTTCATCAAAGCTATTGGTTTCAACGATTTAAACATCAGTCATCTAGCCTATTACATTTATTAAAATATCTTACCATACAACGTCTTTCCACGTAACCGGCCAGTATAACACGCCCCTCTTTTGAAATATCGACGCAAAGGAGCTTTGCTCCTATTTTTATTCAAAACAATTGTTTTTCCCACCATTCATCATGCGTGAATATTTTCACTTCATTTACCTGTCGCGGACTAAGACAAACTTTTCCGTTCCTTCACTAAACAAATTTTACTCAACACTGATCTGGAATTTAAACTTTATCACCCTACGCATAAAGGACAATTTCAGAAGTTAAAATGATACATAACACGAATATCCAAACGCATAAAATATCTTCCGATATTGCTTGGCGGGAAAACCTCCAAGTCAAGCTTACCATATTTGAAACCCCTAAAAGGTTTGTCATTCGATAAACGACTTTAGACCTTCATTTTACGGTTCAAAAAGCGATTTAAACTTTTCGGGCAGGCTTGATTATATTATTCTGTGTCATGGTTATAAATATGAGCTTTAACGACGTAGAGTTGTGGTAGAGTTTTGTTTGCTCAACAATAATCATAGGTCTGAAATCGGTAGTTTTTTTTTCTACCACGTGGCGTGGTGAGTTATCCGCCAGTGCCGTGGCGAAAATGCTCGACAACGGACGCTATTTCCGCGCGATTTTCGCAAGTCCGCGATTTTACGGAAAAATTTCGCAGTTGAGTGAAAGTGATTGTTGATAGAACGTTAATATTCTTTACAGAAAATGATAAAAAACTAAACAATTTTCATGATTCGGGTACAATACTGTTTTAATTTAGTATTCGTTAGGTATAATTATATTAAAATTTACTTACACTGTAAATTATGTAACATACTGTGCAAAAAGCATTTTAAGCAATGTCTATTAAAATTTGATTACTAAAACATACTTTTATCATGATTAATTTCAGTTGCAACGTAACTATACAGTAATAAAATGATTTATAAACGTATTACAGCGTTGTTGTTATGTTTCTAACATAATATTTTACCCGATAATATTAATAATTATAATATATTAACCCATACCAACAAATTATGAAAAAAATAAGGAACGTTAATAATTAGTTTTTCATCAATAAAAATGACAAGTATTATTGAATTAATCGTATTTTACCTGTTTTAAACTGCTCTATTTTGTTCAAATACGCCTAACAAAATTGACTTCAAATATTGAATCAAATTATGAAAGAATAGTGACATTTACTTAATTTAATAAATAATAATGTTGTAAGTATATAAAATATCATTAGTACCTACCTATCTATAAACGCACAGCCAAAACCAAATACCATACAAACAATAGAATTGCCTTTTCCAGACAAATAGACGTTGATCTTCTTCTTACACTTGTCAGAAGTTCTTTATGGGACAGAGGCCGCTATATAGAATGTCGTTAATCGTTATGTCTTAAAGTAATATCTTCTCCTATTGTTCTGTGATCACATTCACAAATATTTATGTGAAAATGTGTTAATGTGTGTGTATGTATACATGTTTCTCACTTCATTATGCTGAAACGGTTTAACATATTAGTAAAAATCAGCAGGGATATAACTAGGCTCTTACTGTTTATTTTTACACAATGTCTAATTGTTTATTGCTAGAAGCAATTAGATAATAGGGTAAAAATTATCTTGTTCTAAATCTTTTTGTTATTATATTGTACCTAAAACTTAAAATTTTAATGGTTACTAAGTTTATTAAATTAGATATACTTATTAAGTTGCAAGTTTTACAAAATAATACAAATAGGTAATAATTTAAATTAACTCAAGATTTCTTATACTATTTCCCGAAAATTATACGGTACCCGTGACGAGTGAAGCCACAGTACACGCTACTAAACAATAAAATACCCATAAAAAACTTCGACCAAAAAATGAATAAGTCGATTACTTTTGGAAAGACTTGTTAACGAGTTGTGCCACTCGTCCTTCTGACAGTTTGACCCCTTTTTAAGGGTCTTGGGGACGTTGAGGGTCTAAATCGGGCAGGCGACGTGAACAGATGACTAAAAAGGGTCTTTTGATTTAAGGGGATGACGTGATTGAAAGATGCGTCCACTAGAATGGCCCAGATTTCAAGCACTTTTCCAAAGGTGTTTTGTATGAAATGTCACGAGCATTTTTGCTTAAGAGGGAATCTGGTGAGCGATTCTCCATACAAAAACGTATTCCCTTATTTTCTTCCTGGATAATGCCTCTAGATCTAGAGCGATTTTTTTTTTATAAAGTCTAGGACTGCAGGGCTAGCATGCGCACCGCGAGAAAAAATTGTCGTGTCTTTATGTCGTGAGAAAACGAGACAGACTTATACAGAGTCGTAGCCTTGTCCTGTTTTTAAGAATCGAGAAAATTTTCTCGCGTTGCGCATGCTAGCCCTGCTGGTCTACTGTAGACATGTCTCTATCATTTCCTTTTTTTCAGCAACTAATTCACAATGTCACCTATCTGTAGGTATAAGGTTATCCACTCATTACGCCACACCCTGTATATCTACAGGGTTTGAAAGGCTACATTTACTTATAATATTTATTTTTACTGCGAGTACAATATTCTCTAAGAACTGGTCAAGAGCACGTCAAACTCGCGTACTCAAAGGTTCTGCATCATTATTTGCAATAAGTATTTAAAAATGTATCCTTGATTCAGGTTGGAATTCCAAGTGCGAGTCCAAATTGTATTTGGTTGACTTTTTAACCAATTTTATCTTTTTAATAAATGAAAAGAGGTGCATGTAAAAACATTTAACTGTATTAATTGTCAAAGTAAATACAATTTTAATGAAAACAATATTATTATTAAAAGTACATTAAAGGTACAGCATAGCTATCACGGTTTTCAAGTTGGAAGTGGCACTGGGCAGGCCACATAACTAACTCGAAGAACTGATAACCGATGGGGAAGAAAGGTTCTTGAGTAGAAACCACGAACCTGAAGGCGCAGCATAGGTAGGCCTCCCACTAGGTGGACAACGACATTGTGAAAGTCTCGGGCAACCGATGGATGCAAATGGCAGGTTGTCGTATAGTGTGGTGGTCTAAGTTTTCACTTTTCACTACAATCATAATTATCAAGATTGAAATGTATATAACAGATTTATTTATTGATAGTATAAATTTATTAGTTTTGTCGTTTGAATGGAATTAATATTAAGAAATTTTGAATATTTTTTTGCCTTTTATTATTTAATAATTATTTTTAATAATAAGACAATATACTCAGTGTCATTACAATTTGTCTGTGACAGATAGATAAACGGCGGCAGCGTAGGCTTAGTAATAAGTGATCCGTGGAACACTGTTCGGGTACGGAACCATAAAAACTAATCCACGATTCCTATCACGGCCAGGAAAACCAAAGATACTTTATCGTCCGATTATGCGGAGCTGTCATAACCGTGGGTAATAAACTAAATTAAGGGCATGCGTTGCCACGGCTTTGATCAGCTCACTACCGACCCGTCCGTCTTAAGGCCTGCGCACACCATACACACTCAACCAAATAAAATGTTACAGAAAAAATATTACGTCATGAACTTTGAATTTCTAAGGGTTAAGCAATTGTTAAGATTTTGTATTGTTGTTATATTATAGAGTAGTAGGTGTTAAACTAATAGTGTGTGGTGAGCATTCTGCGATCCCCAAGCCGCCTGCCAAGCTGGAGATTATGGGTCCCTCTCTATTAAGGGCCTTCATCCAGCAATGGACGTCATGACCTAGGATGTAAATGCTATCGATTGCCAGAGAAAAAGTTCCTATCTAACCTATCCTATGTAACCTATCTCTACTTCTGGAAGTATTAAAGCACGTTGACACGGTAATAATAAATTCAGGGTCGAATTTGAAGATAGACATTATGTGTGTGCCTATTCTTAACGTATTTTTTAATACAATAATGGAGTGAAGACACGAGCGAGACGTTCGTCTGGAGGTAAACATCCCGCCTGTCCATAACAGTAGCAGTGCCAGAATCTTTGAGTCGCATTTGAGTCGAGGAGGTGAGCGAAGACCTTTAATTTCACATCGTAGCGTTTGATTTACTCCTGACTCATTTTATCGTGACCTAAATGACAGATATGTCATCAGTCATCACTATATTAGTCAAGGCGAAATATAAAGTAGCTTTGAAGATTAAACTAGAAACAAATACACGGGGAACTATTAACGTAGTTTTATAATTATTTCATTTTATTAAGTGAGTCTTTTTTGTGCCATATTTAATGTTTGACGTGTAACTTTGGTGTTATAAATAAACTATTGTATTGTATTGGAATAATTTTACTAGAACGGAAAAGTTATGGGATAGTATAGGGCACAGGTTGTCAGATTCCCATATACCTACCATTGAAATCCAAATTCCATTACCGTACCGTAGATTTCCTCGTGATTTGTTTCTTCATCAAATAAAATGGTAACACTTAAAAAAATATTAGATCCATTTGTCAACAGGAAGGGTGTAAAATTTCAATTACTAAAACCACAACAAACAGAGCAAGCCTAATTATTACTATCATCAACCTATTCCGTCCCACTGCTGGGCAAAAGCCTCTCTATCCTCCTTCCACTCTTCTCGGTTTAAAGCTTTATGAGCCCAGTTGTTACAATAGGAATCCAGTTCATCCCGCCATCTCTGCCTGAGCCTGCCGGTTCGTCTACGTCCGGTCTTTGAAGCCCACTGTGTTGTGAGCTGTGCGTACAGATCATTTGACATGCGGCAGATAGGTCCGGCCCAGTTTCACTTCAGTTCGGCTGCTTTATGACCAACGTTTACGATTTGAGTTATGAAGCGCAGTATGCTGTTCCTAATGCGGTCTGACAGTTTGAATCCTAAAATACTGCGCTCCATGGCTCGTTGGCATACCCCGAGGGCAAACTTATAATCTTTTGTCAAATACCAGGTTTGAGCACCGTAGGCGAGGATAGGGAGAATGCAAATGTCCATGAGTTATTGCTTGAGGGTAAGAGGGAGGATGCCTTTCATTAAATCTTTCATGGACCAAAAGCTCCTCCAGGTTCGTTCGATGCATCGTCTAATAAAACCGTATAATAATAAAAACCGGTGCTGAACTCTATAATAGAACGGCTCAGGACTGAACCCGCTCTTCACGGTCGTAAAACAAACGCTTAAAAATATATATTTATGGTTTCAAAGTCTTGTGACGCACAAGACGCTCTCCTGGTGGTAAGGCATAGAGCCTGCACATGACTATTGTAGCTGTACCCAGAACTGTGAGTAACTAAACCAAGTTCGGGGCATCCTTGCATTCATCATCAGCCCGGAGACGTCCACTACTGAACGAAGGACTCCCCTTTAGACCGCCACACTGTACGATAACCATTTGCATCCACCGGTTGCTTGTGACTTTCACAATTTCGTCGGTCCACCTAGTTCGCCTTCCTACGCTGCGTCTTCCGGTTCGTGGTCGCCACTCCAGAACCTTTCTTCACCATCTGTTATCAGTTCTTCAAGTGATGTGGCCTGCTCATTGCCACTTCAACTTGCAAACCCTAAGAGCTATGTCGGTGACTTTGGTTCTTCGGCGAATATCCTCGTTCCGAATTTTATCGCGCAAAGTAACTACGAGCATAGCTCTCTCCTTTGCCCGTTGTGTGACTCTGGTTTCTCCAAAAGACAAGCAGTTAAAGATCACGTTTCAGTTCCATATGTCATCACTGGCAACACACACTGGTTGAAGACTCTTGTCATCAACATCATCTCTCACTATTTTAACGCTCTCTAATTTGAGATATTGTGTGACGAACGAAATTAAAAGGCTAATGAGACACTCATTAGCCTTGTAATTTCGTTACCTGCAGTAACTTTCTAGCCGGAACACAGCAATGTTTTCACACCAATTTTTGGCAACAGAATATGTTATCTGATACCGACGAATATTTAGAGCAAAGAAGATCTAAAACCAAGTGTGGTCCAGGCTACAAAACAAAATCAACATGACTATAACTGAGAATCAAATAGTCGCATTTTGTTGGACCATGGAAATTTGCAACGGAATTACTGCGAGTATATCATTTTCGTAATTGTTCCACCCTAGCCCCACGGAAAATTATTGCGAATAATACATTCGCATTTATCATGAACTTCCATGGAACTAATGCGAATTCATTTGATCGCGATAGTTCCATAGTCTAGACCTATAGCGATGAACTATAGCGAAAAAAAAAAACGCGTTTGTACCATCATGGAAATTTTCAATGGAACTAGTGCGAATGAACCCTAAAATTGTCTTAAACATTCCTAATTGTTCAATATCGGTAAAAACGCACCCACATTAAAGCTACAATGAATCCAGTCGTCACGTTTTCCTTTAAAAGTAATTAGAAATATTAATTAGATTCAAATCAGTGAGGTCTAACTTCGTGAGCATTGCTCGGTCTTCCAGAACTCACCAAGGCAGGTTTCGTTCATTTTAATTGCTTTCTTGAGCACTCAGTTATTTCTCGTAACTTTTTCACGCTTGTGTAATTTGTTTACTTGAGTGAGTGGAGAAACGTTTTTGTTTTAAGGTTTTGAACCCGAGGGTAGTGGGACGTTTTGTTTTATGTTTTTTTTTGTTCTAGTTTCTATGACAACAACCGCCAGCCGACCTTCGGGCGGCACACTAACTCTGACACTAGGGCTGGCCACTCAGCCTATACGAGCTTGCTTGCTTGCTTGTGGGACGTGTTGTTGTTACACCGTTGAACTGTTTGGAGCCCGTTCTATATTTAAAGACATGGTTTTATTACACTTTGTTCACCTGGGTGAAATCACCTAATTATATGGAAACACCTGGAAGTTATAGTCATCGCATTTCACCTCGGAATCATTGCACCTAGGTAATTTCATAATAATGTTTTAGAAAAAAAAAGTTTATGTATAGCTAACGGGACTAATAAAAAAAAAGGGAAAACCACGAACGGGAAGACGCAGCGTGGGGTAGGCGACATTGTGAAAGTCACCGGAAATCGCTGGATGCAAATGGCAGGTTGTCGTTAAGTGTGGCGGTCCGAGGGGGAGGCCTTTGTTTAACAGTGGACGTCTCCGGGCTGCTGATGATGATGATGATGTAGTGCAGAAATAAAGTACGCTAATTAAAATTATTTGACTTTATACAGGGTTTTAAGCAAGGCATCTTATTAACTAACGTGGATTAACCTCAATATAAGTAATCCATCTTTTATCTTATCCTTTCTATCATTCTCTCGGTATCTCCAAATAATTAAAGCATAATAATTAGAGCATAATACTAAAAGTATATTTATACTATAAAAGCAGTAATTTTAGTTTTATTTTAACAAAATAAATGGTGTGCTCTAATAATAAACTTCAACAAATAATAACAAAACAAAAAGAACAATAACATTTGCAGAATCCCACGTGATGTAGGGGAAAATAGTTGTCACTTAACTAATGTGCAATACAGATATGAAGAAGACATAATATAACGGCAGTATAAACCACGACGATAGATGTAGAATACTTTCTCGGGAAATAAACTAAAACAGGAAGCATTTGGAGTAAGAGTAGAGTATACAAACTTTACTCTTACTCCAAATGCTTCCTGTTTTGGACCTGGGTATGTCGTAAAACTGCATCCAGACCCACTGGAGGACGGGCAGCAGCGTCCTCTTAGTTAACGGTGGTGAGCATTCTGCAATCCCCAAGCCGCCTGCCAAGCGTGGGGATTATGGCAACCCCTCCCTATTAACGGGGACGCCTTCGTCCAGCAGTGGACGTCTTCAGGCTGTTGAAGTGAAGTTACAAACTTTAAACAGTTGACACTATTGACGGAGAAATCGGTGAATATACTTTAAAAAAGCTCCGTTTTTGAAGTCGGATAAAAACCGCGGTTAGTAAATAGATATAAAAGTAAACAAGGAAAACCTCGTCAAGCGATGCTTCAAAGAAAGGCCCGATCGATCATTATGCTAAGTGGAGATCGTTACTTATAGCTTTATAGTATGAAGATGAAGAAATAATCATCCAAAGTAGGTACTTACTTCACTTACGGTAATGGATACTGTGGCTTATAAAAGACTGGTTTTGCCCTGCGACTTTTTTCGTATGTTTTGGCCAAAGTTCTAGTAAAAAAAGGGAGATGAGGTACGCTCTAATGTCAAGCAAACATAATTGCACTGAAACAACTACATGAATTACTCGGAAGAATTTAGTTTTAATGTATTACCGAGTGAGAAATAATTACGTGGAACTTGTTTTTGGTTTTTGGACTATTTGTGCGCCTTTTGAAAACACAGAAAGGTATTGTTTCTGCTTATTTAAATAGATCTACGATAATTGAACCTAACGTTTTACACAAGCGTACACAAACGCCTGTTTGAATGTGACTAAGGTCAATTAGGTCCGTGGATTTGTGCGGTCCACGTCAAAGCGCGCGTCCCTTATCTCCCCTTTTTTTACTAGATCTATGGTTTTGGCATCGCTCTTTAAGCATTTTGCCCGTGTCTAATTTTAGTGTGTAAGTTAAATTATTAGAACAAGACTCAGCAGCACTCAAAGTAAAAAAAAAACACCAAGTCACCATGTCTCAGAAAAACGGTGGCAAGTTTTCTGGAAGTTTATATGAAGCTTTGCAGGCAGACGAAAAGATCTCAAACAATCTCGATCAAGTCACCTTTCAAACAATAAACTTAATCAAAATAGTTTCAGCCGTTTGGGAGCTACGATGCCACAGACAGATACACAGATACTTGTAACACCCCCCTGTTTGTGTCGAAGGTAAAAAATATAACAAGCGAAATAAATACATTTCGTTTTACACAACACTTACAAATTGAAGTTTGAGTTTTGCCGGGAAAGTGTTTTTTTGTATTATTTTCCAAAATGTTTATTTATTAAGTGCCCATTTATGGGCAAGTGATATATTATGGCGTATGTGGCGAATGACTTTTTGTATTAAATAAATAAATATTGGGGGGACATTTTACACACAGCGCCATCTAGCCCCATACTAAGCAAAGCTTGTATTATGGAAACCAGATAGCTGATATAATACTTACGATTACGAGTACTTTAGTTTATTGTTTTCAAAATGCCTTACACAAAAAGAAACTTGTAGTAAACTTGCCACGACCTTACTAAAACATGATTGGACTTGACTGTGACTTACTGAGTGTGATTTTGATTGTGACTAAGAGTCAAATTCATATATATTTAAAAAAAAAATTACTTGGCTCTGTCAAATGCACAAATTGCGACGCCATGGAGAAAAAGGAAATAGTGTGGGCACTGCATACACAGTAGGTAAAGACTAAAACCATAGACTGCACGTAGTTTTTAATTATTCAAGTGCATTAATCTTACACAACCACTCAGCATACTGCTACTATTTTTATCTCAGTAATGAGACGCATTCTTCGAGCTCACAATAAATTGGGGGCATTATTAGTACATTCTATTAAAAGTTGTGTTACGCAGTTTGGCATAGTTTGTAGTACGTTGTTTAAAACTTTGAGTACGTGATGTACGAAAACTATTAATTAAGTTGGTATCCACGTAGGAAGGTACACACAACTCTTTTCGTAACAAAAACTAGAAGAGTTACTTAAATGTTCATACGTCATTTACTCGTAACATAATGTGAGGGCATATAATGTTATATCATGTTATTCACAACGATCATCTTATGTTACTCAGTATTAGTCGTATATTAGTTTAACTCGGTCGCGGTTCCATACAGCAAACGGTTTGCTCTAATAATGTAATGTATGTAATGTTTTTTTGAGGAAACTGTAATTTGACCTGACAACCGATGGGGAAGAAAGGTTCTTGAGTGGCGACCGCGGACCGGAAGACGCAGCGGGTCGGGGACTATAGGTAGACCGACGACATTGTAAAAGGCGCGAGCAACCGTTGGATGCAAATGGCAGGTTGTCGTACAGTGTGGCGGTCTAAGGGGGAGGCCTTCGTTCAGCAGTGGACGTCTCCGGGCTGATGATGATGAGTAACCGTTTAGATATCCTGTTATCCGTAAAACGTTATATTAAATACTAGGTCCCCCGCGACTTCGTCCCCGTTCGGAAGAAATTCAGCCCCTTTAAATCATCCCGAGAAAATTTCCGTTTCTATCGCCTCTACAAAAACCCCCCCGCCATGCCGGTTAAAAACAAATTTTGCCGTATAATCGAGAAATCTGTTTAAACAGTCAATTTCATCACTCAGTAACATTTATTTTGTCTTCGTTATGATAAATGGTGTCGATGCGATTGTTTTGTTTCCATTCAAATGGATCAAAACAATCCTCGGACGCGACCGCTAGCCCGCCCAGCCAGCCGCCCAGTCGGCCGCCCAAGGCACAATCGATCTGCAACTCGTTAATATCGGCTATTTCTGTACTGATCTCATTAAACTTTCAGAGATACGTGATCTGCGTTCTTTATATTAGAACCCATTTCACTCAGTGGTTTCCTTTGCTACCAAGGTAGATAGGTGCCAGATACCATCGCATCATCAGACGTTCTGCCGCCAGTCGTATGTAATAACATTACTGTGTACCGTGTTGAAGGGTAGTAGTTTTAGCATCTAGTAGCATTAGTTAAACGAGCCTCACTATCAAAAGCCTCGAAGCAATGAGTGCCAACGCAGTGAAACCCTGAACCAAATATATTATAATATGTGTATTTACCTCACTGGCAGTGCCCTGAACTTTGTTTACAACCGGCTTCAAGAAAGAAGGTTCTAAAATCGATTGTGATTTTTTCGTGTTTGTTACATGATTACGACACGAATTATGAATTGATTTTGATGTTTTTTTTAGGTAGGTCATACTTCAGAGGCGGTTTCATACTATATATTTTATCGAAATCGGTTCAGTAGTTTGGTTTTTAACTCAAAATAACTGGAAAAAAGATGTCATCCAGACATCTTCATTCTTCATCCAGAGTTTTTTTTTGTTGTTTATTTTTAATTATGTCGTACAGTGTGGCGGTCTAAGGGGGAGGCCTTTGTTCAGCAGATGTCTCCGGGCTAACGATGATGATGATAATGATTTTTTTATTTTATTATGATTCAATTTACACAATCCTTTTCCCATTATCATGGGAAATCCCTTTAACAAAATTAAGTAGGGCGACGTCGCGCCCTCTGTCACTCGCCGTGGATTCGGCGACGTTTGGGAGTGGACGGACTCAGGGCGGAGTGGGCAAGGGATTAACAAAAAAATGCTTTTATTTTGGATGAATGATGATTTAATGATTTCACAAGTCAAGTGCTTTTGTTTTTATTATTTATTTATAATAGTCGCTTGGCCAATTTGGCGTATATTCAAACTTGGTATTTGCACAAACTTGGTATACGCTAACAAAATTTCATGAATCTTGAAATGGTTCGCAAGTTATCATCGAACAAATATACTTACAAACATACAGACGCCGACTTAGACTCATTTATTATTTTAAACTAAGTTAAATGGCTTTAACTATTACAGACTGTGCACTACATTATTAGACCTGGGTTGGGTACTTCCTAAAACTGTATCCAGAACCACCGGTGGCCGGGCAGCAGAGTCCTCTCAGTTAACGGTGGTGAGCATTCTGCGATCCCCAAGCCGCCTGCCAAGCGTGGGGATTATGGCACCCCCTCCTTATTGAGGGGGAAGCCTTCGTCCAGCAGTGCAGTGCTGATAATGAATTTATTTTTCTATTGCACAGAAGTTATTTACAGATTAATGACGTTTGTTAACTTAAGTAGAGTATTTTAGAGGAGTCTACTAAATCCAAGAGTAGACTATCTAACTAATAGTTATAAATTGGTCAAAATACTTGTCACTATATCACCTACCTGTATATTTACTCCACTCTCTTTCTCTTTGTTCACCGCTATATCTTCCTTTTTCAATTTACCTTACTTTTACCACGATCCACGAAGAAAATGCAGCGGACGTATGAACGTAAAAATATCATCTTACGGTACCACATAATTAACTGGCCAAAGAAAAATCATCCATCTCTCTTGATGTTAAGCGAAGATGCATTCTACGATGGAGCAGTCTCGAACGACTGGCGAGTTCAACATAACCAAATAATCACCCACTAGCAGTGGTATCTAATGGTGTTAAGGTGTAATGGTAGTTTAACTTGTATTAACCAAAATATAGCATTACTCACTGATACCAAAATAATTACGAGTATTCATATTTTGGCTAAAACTCAAAGAAATTATCTCGTCTACGTCGCCATGACACGACTCGTAAAAATATAGCGGAAAACGCACTAAAAATGTAGAGTAGAAAATTGAACAGAAAATCAGTGTTCCAAAAATATCTCAAAATTGTTATTAATTATATTTAAAGATAAGATGATAGAGATTCAAAGTAAGACTTCTTGAGTTTGTGCTATAAGGAATTATGTATTAGAGAAAAAATACGTTCACAAATGATTTTATTTATCACTAAAAATAGGATAAAACTGCTGAGAAAAATGGAAGCGATTTTTTCTCAGGCGAGAAATTTCACTTCCCGTGACCAATGGTTGACATAGATTCATACAAGAGATAGTAGTCATAATAAGTTAATTCCGTGATGGTTATACAAAGTGTTAATTTACTGTCGTTCAATATTTTGAGGAGATCATCATCCTCATCGTCGTCACTGGCAGATAATTCAACCCACAATCTTCCCTGTTTACCGGGAATCTTCTCCAGAAGCTTTCACAGAGCTTTTGGATGTTATCCCTCCACCGTTAGTCTGGACTGCTTTTCTGTTCATCCTAAAGCTAAAACATCAACAAACAACTTAAACTTTATTAGATAAGTACTAATAAAACTGTCCGGGCTTTTTAGATAATTATAAAAATCGCAAACGATTGTCAATGGACGTTTACCTAGATTATTCCTGCCGGTCACTAAATTATTGAATCGTCTAAAACAATAAAAGTAACCCAAGCGTTTTAACAACCAATAAAAATCAATACTTATAATAAAATTACCAGTGACTACGTGGTTTTGATAAAAATCACGACCTGGAATAATGATAGGATCTGGGTATGTCCTAAAACTGCATCCAGAAGCACCGGAGGACGGGCAGCAGCGTCCTATCGGTTAACCTTGGGTGAACATTCTGCCATCCCCGAGTCGCCTGCCAAGAAGGGATGAAGGCAACCCCTCCCTATTATGGGGAATGCCTTGGTCCAGCAGTGGAAGTCTTGTGGCTGATGACGGCTAATGATATTGACTAGTTTTTCTGTAAATATCCTACTCTGCGCTCAAACTAAAACTGCCGCGTTGTAAAAATAAACAAGTTATTACTTACGGTATTTTCATAACGATATAAAAGTAAGGTTATTTACGGCGGGGAACTGAAACTAGGGAAATTATCATGTTTAGTTTTTTACAGCTCTATGGAGAACTAGAAATCTACTGTGTCGCTTAGGTCCTTTCGCCTGTGTCGTTACGGTTTTTTATTCAGTGATTAAAAGTATAGATATTTTAAGCCAGCTTATACAGGGTTAAATAGCTTGGGCGTAGATCCGAAAGGAGGCCATTGTACAATTGAACTATTATTCAGAGGCCAATATTAAATCGCGAAAAAACGAATCTTAAGAAAATGTATGTATTGGAACAGCTGTTTTTTCGCGATTTTAATGTTGGCCAACACGACTTAAGATATTAGTGTATATTAGAGTATATTACAGAACACGAATGAAACGGTCGTGGCAGGACTATTATCAGGCCTTTAGCTTATAAATAACATGCCTAAGTACGTGCTTAGTACGTGAAAAGCGATGTCCCTTGTTAAAACAATTATTTTCCGAGTTACTCGGTACGTGTTGAGCACGCAATTCTAAACAATTGTACACAATTACTGAGCAATTATCTTTCATGGACACTTCTTATAACATCGCAGAAAATCTTGTTCTAGGACTGAAAACAAAGTGCTAATGGGAGGGGTTTTAACCGGTATTTTTTCTTTTAACCGGTATTTTTTCTTTTAACCGGTATTTTTTTCTTTTAAGCGGTATGAAGATAAATATTTATATTACTTATCTACATATTATATTTCCGTCTGCGACCCACAGTTAAAAGAACCGTAAAACTTTCCGGATAAGATGCATCCTGTGTCATAAAAAATCCGACCGCTGCGATTTTAGCTCGATATTAACGTAATTTTAATGACATATTAACGTAGTATGTCATAAAAATCATGCTGATCTATTGCTGCGTAAGTGCAATATCGAATTTAATTTATTTTTAACAGAATAGGTATTTGGCCACTTGATGTTAAGCTACACCGTTACTGTGGATAATTGTAGATGCGCCTAGCCTGGGATGGCAACGGGCTCTCAAGGAAAGCTGCCGGAATACACCGTTGTTTCCCACTTAATGGTGATAGCCAGCCAGCCCAGTAGGTACTAGAAAGTACCCACCACCATGCAATAGCAAAGGCTAAAGATAAGAAGAGATCAAATAGCTAAAAAATTATAATGAATCCCCGATAAAAAAATAATAATATAAAAAAATAAAAAAAACTTTATTTCGGACAAATTATCCATAAGTACAATGTTAGTAGTAATGAAAAAATAAATGAAAATAATAATAAATAAAAAATAAAAAATAAGTACGTAGTAAGTAGTGTAAGTAAGTGTAGTTTTTTTGTAGTAAAAATATCGAAGGTGTTTGTTGGTTTTTTATTCTTATTTCATATAGCAATAGCAGATAGGGTTGACTTTTGTATGGGTGCATTTTAAGGACTGGAAGAAACTTTTGCTATTTTTTCCTAGTTAACTTTATTTTTAACCTTCGAGATTCAAGTGCTTATTTCCGCTATTACCAAGAACATTACGTTATACGGTCCTCATTACACTAAAAAACTCAAAATTAAAATCTTCGTTATAACACGTAACAAATTGATCTTCCGTGACAAATCAACGTGAAACTTAATATATTTGTCCTAGTTTAAAACTAATATTTACGTAGTTTAATTACGTACCTATCTACTACACAATACTACATTTATATAATTATTAGTAAAACATCTGTGAAAATGATGTACACAATAAACATTATTATGTTTATCACTGGGACTTAATCGCGCACAAATAAATTTATTTTTATAACATAATTATGTGTTCAAATCGCGAAAGTTTAAAAGTTACAATAAAAATTAATGTAAACAGTGTAAGTAAGTAACTACCTAGGGATTTATTTAGCGTGCAAGGTAGCTAAATTTGGTTTCGTGGCTAAATGGAGCGACAGATCCGGCTAGAATCGTATTATATTATCTGTGGATCCGATCACATTTTTCGCAGATGTATTGCGAAGGAAATATATTTAGGAACTCGATTAAAAGCTATCACTGAACATCTAATCCTGAAAACGAATGCACTTCAAATCGCAATTGAATGCCATTAGTTAAATTGTATACAAAGAATAATAAAAAGATTGGCGTTGGTAAACAGGCGTAGGTGGCAACTGGCCGCCTCAAAATGAGGGCCGCAGGCGAGTTTTCCACTTTTTGAATGGCTAGTTCTCCTCTAGTATAGAGTCCTCCCTCCCCACCCTTATCACTAGAATCGGTTTAAGTAGAAGTAATAACATCTACCTTAAATGCATCTTGTGTTTATCCCACCAGCTTATTCAAAAAAGTAGTAAACACGCCTGCAGCCCACATTTTGAGGCGGTCAGTTGCCACCTACGCCGTAAAGTGTACGCATCGCAGGTTCGTAAACCGAATATCAGAATATGATAGAAGTACAGTTTGTAAACATAGGAGTAATCCTACGAAGTTTTATAGAAACTGCACTAAAGAATAGTAAACTTGCAGACACTAGTACTTGTATAACGTTAATCACTACAGCGATCGGAGCGTGACTGAGCGTAGCCTACAACCTGCCTTGCTTTTAAAAACTATATATAAAGAACGCGATCAACGCATCAACATCTAAAATATTGCATGTTATAAGTGTGTGGATAAAGTGTATCTACTTATAAAAACGTCTCGCGTGTAGTCAGTGTGTGTGGGTAAAGTGTAAAGTGTAGTGTGGTGCGGTGAGTGCGCGTTGTGTGCCGCTGTGTGCGGAGAGTGCGCGCGGCGTGCGCGGGGCACGCCGGCGCGCGCTGCGCTCGAACCATGCCCGGCCGTGATGGAGACCATCGCGGAGGACGCGGAGGCTGAGCTCGAGCTAGGTAAATAATACCTTGTGTAGGCGATGTAAGGTCCATTTTCAAATGCTAGACAAACGCTAGAGCGTAATTTTTTGAGACTAAAGTGAATGTCTATTATTATTATGGTTATATTATTGGTAACATAATCCCGTTAATAATAATAGAACTGTAATTTACATAATTTATATTTTACTGTAAGCAATGAAAATCGTCCATAAAGAGATAAAGTCGGGTATTTTTTAAAATAGATTTTTGAACTGAAGTTGGGTTTTGACTTCTGTTTAAAAAAATATTTAATTTGACCTCGATATTATTCAAAACTAGTGATACGTCAAAAGAAACCAAACATCAATATCGATATGAGGGAGTTTCGAGACACAGCTCAAAGTCGGAACAGCAACTCGGAGTTTTCGAAGACTCGGTTCTAAGTACTTGAGGCACTTGGTAAAGTCTTCTGACCTACTTAGGCAAAAGTTACTCGTCATATGCGTCAGTTTACTATTTATCTTTACAGGATATTAGCGATACTTATGGGTGTTGTTAAGTGTTGTTAAGATCTACCGTACCATGCGAACAACTTAAGGACATCATTATCATCAGACAGAAGACATTTTCCACTGATGGAGAAAGATCTGCCCCTTAACAGGGAGTGCCCCGTAATACTCACGCTTGGCAGAAGGCTTGGGGATTGTAGAATGCTCATCATCGTTATTCGAGAGGATGCTGCTTTCAGTTCTCCGGTTATTCTGGATGCTGTTTTAGGACATAAGTCTATGCAGATCATTTTTAAGATATAAAAATGACTTTATTGCCAAAAATATACACAAATGCTAGAATAAGAACACAATAAAAGAGTAGGAGCTTGTTCACAAACTACTCTATCAAACGCGTCATGTGAGTAACTAGCTAAAAAGCGGACGCGGCGGATTTCCTACATTCTCTATTTATTAACAGACTTCAAAAAAGGACGAGGTTCTATGTTCGACTGTATGTATGTTTTTTTATGTAAGTTCACCGATTTCTCCGTCAATTGTGAACCGATTTTGAAAATTCCTTTTTTATTTGAAAGGGTATACTCTCTGTACAACATAAAGTTTATTTTGATTAATTAGTTTGATCAATTCGAGAAAAAATTGAGCGTTCACACAAAATTGATCACTTGTCTGGATATTTTCATTGACGATAATAGGGTAGGTGACTGATGTGTATATTGTTGAAACCAATAGCTTTGATGAAGAATTTAAGTAAATATAGTATGTTTAATGCAAAATAATTTAAATCGGTTAATAACGTTCTGATATATGAGCGTTGAAAGTTTTTGTTAGAGACAACTCTGTCCCTTTCCCACAAAACAAAAAATGATGTCACGCCTTACTTGTCAAAATAGAATTTATATGGCGTACAGAGAAGTGACGTCACGTTTTGCTGTTTCGCCTCTCTGTCTGCATGATATTAAAATGCTTATACGTTGCTTATTTTTGATCAGATATTCATTTTCTTTTCATTCATCTGGTATATTTATGGGCCACATTTTAATAGGACAATTAAAAAAACCAGTCATCTAGCCTATTATGAATTTATTTCGTCATGAATATTTTTTACTATTGGACCAACCCTGAAGACGCCGTGGTAACACCAGGTGCAATGTGGAAAACATAATTCTCAGTCATCAAAATACATGTATGCATCTGGAAGCTGTTGTTTTTTAAAGGTTTTTTATGGAAATCGTTGTCGTCTTGTCACGCAATTGCGTGACGAGATGACCGGGACATTCGCCTGGTGGTAAGCGGTATGCCTGCTCATAACAGTACCAGTGCCAGAATTGTGGACTTGCAAAGAAAGACCTTGCGCCGCACTGCACTGCGCCCGTCACTCTGAGATATTACACGGGTAATCTCTTTATCCTCATAATTTCTCTGGATCCATTGCCCTTCTTACCATAGAGTAAGCAAATACTACGTAATAAGAGACGGGTGTTCCATAGAGAAAAACGAAAAACACAGTCACTCAAAATGTTTTTTTAAATACCAATAAAAAAACCATTAAAAGTTTGAAATAAATATAAAAGAATATAAAAAAGAATACTTTTGACGTAATGGCAGAGCTGTCATTGTCAGCCTGACAATATAATCACCTCAAATAGGGATGTACATATTTTTTTATCGATAAATTTGCTACATAAATGTGGGGGTTGGGGGGGGGGGGGGGGATAATGTATGGTATATTAATTTAAGATCTCTGTACACTTAGTTGCAAATAAATAAATATGAATGAATATGAATGTATTTCATTTCATTTTTGGCAATTTTGTTTTATTTTTATTTATTTTATCCATTACAAACAAACAAAACTAATCTTACAAAAAAATCTAATCTTTTTCTCTTCTCTCTCGCATTACACACATTACAAACGCATTGCAATTCAAATTATATTTTCTTGCATCAATGCATTTCACTTAGAATTGATTTCAAACCACTTTATTCAAATATAAGGAAAACAAGTCTGGACGTTATCACTTTCCATGAATGTAGGACGAAGACTGCCACAGATTGAATAACAGTTACAACTTAGATCGATGTGGCCATACTGGTCATTTCGAACCTATTACTTGATGTAAAATATACAAGTCTAGGCAGAAGTGACAGTTAAAATCTCGACACATCTGCATTAGGTATTTAGTGGACACACAATTAATCGGAACGATTCCTAATGAACAGTGTAAATTGTCGTATGATGGACAAGGCTTGTGTTGGGTTATGTTACATAAAGTGTTTTTTTGACATACATAATGAAATTTGACCTGTAACTTTGGTGTTATCAACATAATGAAATTTGACCTGTAACTTTGGTGTTATCAATAATCAGTAATAAACTATTATAATGAGTTTTGGCGGGAACACGGAAAAAACATGTCGTTGCATTCTATTATTTTGTTAAACTTGTGTTTTTACGCGAATTAATGATTAAAAATGGTGGTGTTTTATTCATTGAGTGTTGAATTACATGCACGAGTGTGGGCAAGTGATATAATGTGGTGAAACATGTGTTTTCGTATTGTTTTCAAAACTCTATAGAAGCTCATAGCAAGGTCACCACAACTTTAGGGCATGACTTGGACTTGACTATGACTAATTTCGTGTGACTAACTGTGATTTCATGAAATATTTGACTTATATTTTAATATAAAAACTTGATAATTCATAAACTTGACACTGGCAGAATGCACAACGTGCGATGCCAATAACTAAGAAAAAAAACTATTATATTCTTGGAGGATCTAGCTCTCGCTGGGTATATAATCAAATATTGTATTATAATGTAAACAACAGCGCGGCTTGAAACACATTTTTGACATGGCGCCATGTTTGGGATATGACACTTTCAAGTAATTCGCCTGAAATTGTCTGTCGACAAAAGCACGAATACTTTAGAATTATAAATATTAATAACGAGTTAGTCCAGGCTGATTACACTTAATGGCGGCTGTGAACTTAGGCGCGAGACGCTGCACAGTGGCAAAAATTTGGTGTCTTTGCGGGTACAATCGCAAAGTCTCGCTTGCAGCGCACTTCACAGCCGCTATTAAGTTTGAATCAGTCTGTACTGAAGCTGCGTTTAACGTTGTAGACTTATCACTCGCCCTAACGGAGAAAGGAGAAATAAATAAGGGATTCGGCGCATACGCTTCGCAGCTATGGCGTGGCATTACTGTGCAACATTCTTTTCAGATAGCACGTATCGGTGAGAGATTTGTGCACAAGGTCACGCGCAGGTTTAGTACTCATTGTCTAAAATTATGACACAAGGCTGTTTCACTACAAATCGACGCCATTTGCAAGGAAACGTTGCTTACAATCAAAAATCTATGCTTCAATCGATGGTACACAGTCCGCCAATCGATGGTACATAGTCCACCAATCGATGGTACACAGTCCGCCAATCGATGGTACACAGTCCGCCAATCGATGGTACACAGTCCGCCAATCGATGGTACACAGCCCGCCAATCGATGGTACACAGCCCGCCAATCGATGGTACACAGTCCGCCAATCGATGGTACACAGTCCGCCAATCGATGGTACACAGTCCGCCAATCGATGGTACACAGTCCGCCAATCGCCTTGAATCTTTTTGTTATCAGCTATCTCGTTTGCACATTGTAATTTTTATGTAAATTGAAATCTTCAATTATGGTGTGATAAATCGATGATTTTGCAATATTATTATTTGGTACAAATATGTATTTGTACGTATTTAAAAATTGGTATAAAAAATATTTAAGCATGGACTTATCATGCTTAATTTTTTTTTAAATCTTAGCTTTAAGTGTAACCACATCAAAATCGAACTTATTAAGATGTGCTTGAGACTGTATAGTGTATCTTGGTGAATTGGTTGTTGCTTAATTGCGATATCAATGTTTATACGTCAAAGGATTTTGCCAATTTGTAGTTATATTTCGAACAAATACTAATATCACCAACATCTGCGCTTGGTCCTGCGGTGTCCGTTCCAGCTCGTTACAAACTTTTAATGGTTTCAACAAAACGTTTCAATTTGGCCAAAATGTTGCCAACTTCTGGTATTGTTTCGGTTCTTGGCGCTGTTTGTGGTAAAACTTGGTGGTGAAATTTTAGAAACTTTTCGCAGGGAATGTTACACGTAGTATTTTTGCTTTGTATATTATTAAAGATTAAAAATAAGCAGCGCCAGTATTATAGTCGGTTGTTGGGATTTAATGTCGGGTTACCGACCTATACAGGATGTCCTATTTACTGACTTATTAAGACGATTATTATTATATATTTTTTTTTGGTGGTTTTATTGCCTAATGCTATACTTTTTACACAGATACAAAAAAAATAACAGAAATGGTGACTTAGAGTTTGTTATGATTCCCACAAAAAATATGTTTTTTTTTGTCATTTTTATAACCATGATTGTTACCAGACATTATAGACTTAATGATGCTAAGCTAATAAAAAACGAAAAGAAATTAAAATATAGTACTTCTACGAACTATACATGATTATTTATATAAATGACACTTAAAATAATTAATAAATGAACATTGGTGCACATTGAACATAGCGCCATCTAGTTCCAATACAAAGTAAAGCTTGCATTGTGGGAACTGAAAAAACACTTGTACACATAGTTACATATTAAATTAGTTAAAACTAAACAACCTTAGTCTACAAATCGAACCTATGCTTGTCAGAAATGTTTGTCCTGGGTGGGAATCGAACCCAAACTCTACGCTCTTAAAGCAGATAACCTGTCGCAATGTTCCCTATTATGTACAACCTGGGTCTCTTTAAGACAATAGTAAAGACCATTCCTCCATAAAGACAACATAGTACATTGCCGGTATTAGATTGCCTGAATATGCATGATATAAATGAAAAATTCTAACAAAAGTATTTCGTCGTCGTCGTCAGCGATAAGACTAAGGATACTATACTGCTGGACTAAGGCCTCCCAATAGAGGGTGTTGCCATAATTCCCACGCTTGGCAGGCAGGTTGGGGATCGCAGAATGCTCACCACCGTTAACCAAGAAAGACCCCTGCTGCTCGTCCTCTGGTGGGTCTGGTTGCATATTAAGGACATACCCAGGTCCAAAGTATTTATTTAACTGCAAATCAATTATAGCTTCGACAATAAATGTAAATATCAATAACAAATCCCCTTCCTCCCGCACTCACACAAAGGTGGTTCAATCTTGATTCGTCCGTAATTGAGTTTTGCTCGCGCCAGTACTCACCGTCAATGCATCAACGTTCGCCTCTCAGTTGCTACGTTGTGTTTGTTGCTGATATTTATTTACATCATGTGTGCGGTCAACTGGTAGGTAGTCTATGAAATGATGATATCATGATGATACCTTAGTACCTATACTAGTTTGTGACCAGTATGCATAGCCCTACCCTCGAAGAGCAATAGGGCCATATCCACCACGCTGTCTCAGTAATTACGGGTTGGTAGAGTCACATACGTGCCTTTGAATTTTTTCTCCGGACATATGCTTCCTTAATGTTTTCTTTCACCGAAAAACTACTGGTATATGAGCTTGTTAAGTTTAAGTTCGTGTAGGCTGAGTGGCCAGCGCTAGTATCAGAGCCCCGAAGGCCTCCAACATGGCTTGACGGTTGTTGTTATAGAAATATAGAACAAACAACCGGGACCAAGAATTTAACGTTTCATCCGACCCACGGTAACGCTCAGATGTAAAAGCCACTCACGGTTACCCATCTGAAGACTGGCTGGATCGTTAGTTACCAACGGTGATCTCTTAGAACCACCTACTCAAGCTACGCCACGCGCGCTACAGTGGTAAACTCCAAAGAGCTCACCGGTAGGGCAAATATACAAGGAATACACAGAGATTACAAATAGTATTATTATACTAGGCGTAGAATGTGAAACCACGTAAAACACTACATAAAACCGATTACTCCGACATTTAACTACGTCAAAGAGATAACAAGTGATTTGGAACACTGTTTTTGTTTTGGCCGAGAATCAAACCCGCTGCCAGCTGGCACGCGCTGAACTGATACTACCCTGGATATTTGGAGATGCACTCGGAGAATGGCTTAACGGTATTCGCTTAGGCTATCGATAACATTTAATGAGAGTTTTGGCAGCTGTGAATTGGGTCAAGTTCTAAGGACTTTTTGATATTCTGGCATGTTTCTTGTAGGCCCTTGTGATTTAAAGTACTTTTTTAAAGCAATGAAGTGACGAGACGAGCTAGATATTCGCCTGATGGTAAGCAACACGCATGCCCATAAAAGTAGCAGTGCTAGAAATGTGAACTTGCGAACAAAATCCTGCGCTGCACTGCGCTCGTCACCCTGAGATATAGATGTCAAATTTCTACATGCAGTAATTTCTCTGGCAACATTGCCCTTCAAAGCGAAACACACTAATTGCTTGGCGGTTGCATGACTGGCAAAGTGTGGTACTCCCCCAGGCGACTCTGCAGTAGTCCTACCACTCCAAAATTATCAGGTTAATTTACTTTTACGACCTTGTGATATCAGCTTTCATTTTGCTATGATACAATGACTTTATTGGACTGTGAATCTAGGGTGTATAATGAATATGAATGTAGTACATAGGTGTTAGTAAAATCTAACTGTGTGCTCTAGATTCTTCTTGTTTGGTATACAGTCATCTGGGACAACTAAAATAGGCTAGATGACTGTTTTTTTTTATTGTCCTATTAAAATGTGGCCCATAAATATATTTAAATCTGATCAAAAATAACCAACTTATAAGCATTTTAATATCATGCTAGACAGAGAGGCGAAATAGCAAATCATGACGTCACTGCTCTGTACGTCATATAAATTATATTCTGACAAGTAAGGCGTGACGTCATTTTTTGTTTTGTGGGAAAGGGACAGAGTTGTCTGTAACAAAAACTTTAAACGCTCATATATCAGAACATTATTAACCGATTTAAATTATTTTTTCAATAAACATACTATATTTACTTAAATTCTTGATCAAAGCTATTGGTTTCAACGATATAAACATCAGTCATCTACCCTATTACGCTCACTCACTCACTCATCAGCCAGAAGACGTCCACAGCTTAACGAAGGCATCTCTCTTAATAGGGAGGGGCTGCCACAATCCCCACACTAGGCTTGGAAAAATGTATAGTTAAATACACAAACAATCCTTTGAAACATTCCTTGGAAAATCAATGTATTGTTAAATGAGGTAATTTTAGTTTTTATAGTAAATTGATCATAATCATAATTTATTTATTGCGTAAACTGTACAGAATAAGGTGTTATAAAAATATTTCATACGTCTCAACAGTCTCGTCCTTATCGTACATACAATAATTATAATTTATATTATTTTTGAATTTAATATTTAAAACATTTTAATGTGAATTATGTCATGCAACGAGAGAGAGCTAGATCCGCCAAGCATGCAACTAATCTAAACAACTATGAATAAAAGTTTTTTTTATTTGAAAGGAATACGATAATAATTATAACCATTACATAAATATCTAACAGGCATGTCATGTCACTAATAAAAATATTACAATATGTTAGTTATTTATATCAATAAATTCTCGGATTGTATAGTAACACTTAATTAGTAATAGATTATTTAATTTTCTTTTTAATATAGCTACGTTCTCCGATTCCAGTATCGATTTTGGTAAATTATTATAAATTACACGACTCATACCAAACACACTTTTTTGAAAGAGTGCGGTTATTTAGTTGCCTTTAACTTGTTTGACAATATTTATTTTGAAGGTACTTAAGCCAGGCAAATGCTTAGTGTGCCACGCCATATTATAATCCTTGAGAGAATATCCACTAAGTATTCCATCGTTGTAGAAACTAGTAGGTCAAACGCCAATAAAGATGTGTCCGGATCTAATCTGTAAAACAGAGCTGGCCGGGCCGTTAAACGGTTAACGGCCACTCAAACGGCCGTTACGATGATATATTTCCGCGGTGGCCTTGGATTGCATACAAGTTGAGCAGTTTGCTGACATATTAGAAGCACTTTTGGTGTCTTAGAATTACATTTAGATCATTTGATGACATGTATATCTGATCCACGGGCCTGATCCTCGTCAGCTGACATCCGCCTTAACTACCGATTATTTGTTACTCTTCAATAGGCATGTCGGACCATAATTAGACGGACTAAACTTACAGATTGTATTGTCGCTGTAACGAAACAGAAGTAGCTATTCCGTTATGATTCACAATATTATAATAATAATAACACCAAGGCTTCAGACTTACATTATCTTATTTATGTAATACTAGGTCTATAAATTACAAGTTATAGATCTAATGGAATAATAAAAGAAGGCTGATTTAAAATAGAAAAACTCCTTTAATATTTATTAAATATAACCTATAGATTGTACATTGAAATTATTTAACGAATATTTAACAGTTCACCAGTATAATCTAGTCTACAGACACATTTATCACTTAAATTATATAGCTAACTTTGATTATCTAAAGTTATGAACTCTCTACGGGGCAATTGATGGTATTCTGGTTGATTTGACCTCCCGGAGTGGCCTTCGTCCAGCAGTGTACGTCTTATGGCTGTTGATGTGGTTTTATTTGGAGAAAGAGAGAACGGCTTTCCTTAAAGCATGGTCTTGTAGCCGTATGAACTTGGAGCGCAGCATACTCTTCTTGGGTTTATGAAATAGCACGAGCAATTCTTACAAACTGGAAAGTAAGAACATTAAGGTTACAATGGGGAAGGAAATCTAATTGGTACGGTTTTAACATCTTCAAATGAGATTAGTAACCAATCCAGGGCAAAGGGGAGCGTGATTTCTTTACAAGTACTTTCCACTATAATGTATTTTCTTACTAGAAATACTTGAATACAAAAGAAGGTATTTTTGCTGATGGTTAATCAACTAAAATGCTGCCTGGCTTGTGAAATGCAATGAAGAAATAATGAGTTTAACAATTACTTTGTTTACAGGAAATTATTAAGATGTCTTCACAAAATACAAGATGGAAACAATAGGTTCTGTTCTATATATAACAAGTTTCACCTTTTTGCATGAAAAACAACTGGGTTAGGAATAGTTGTAAATCAAGCATTAAACATGCAAACTCTGTTACAGACTCTGTGACTCTGTTATAGCGGGAGTCATCTGTTTGTTATGTACATGCGAAAATATTTTAGTATAATAACGGAATAAAGCCTCAAATCTAGTTTTAGAACATTAATTAGAAACGATTCACAAGTACCTTTCTGTGGGGCAGTTAAAGTAGGTCCCTGAGGAGGAGAACCTCGAGGATGCTTCAAATCTTGGTTGGATTTTCAACACAAAGCCCAGTTCATTAGGTGGATAAAGTGGGATGATGATGATGATGATTTTCAAACTGCAGGTCTTGCTGTACTGGCTTGGACCGCGAGTTGGAGTCGTGGGTCGCGTGTCTCGCGTGTCCCGCCTGTTCCGCCTGTCTCGGGTAGGCCGCCTGTCTCGGTTGTCGTGGGTCGCGTGTCCCGCCTATACCGCCTGTCTCGGGTAGGCCGCCTGTCTCGGTTGTCGTGGGTCGCGTGTCCCGCCTGTCCCGCCTGTCTCGTTTGTCGTGGGTCGCGTGTCTCGCCTGTCCCGCCTGTCTCGGATAGACCGTCTGGTTAGGAAACATGTTTCGACTTGTCGATTTGCGAGAGTTGATAAAAGGGCAGTACGCGTCGATTCGCGATCATTCGTGCTCCGATTTCTGTAGGGTCGTTACGCTTGTCCAATTGCTCTGTAAATTAATTTTAAAAGGGGAATCTCTGCTTAATTTTGTGTTCATTTTATTTCTAAAATACTTTAATAATTGTTTTAAATATTTTGTGGGCAAAGGGAATTTATATTTTATGTTTTGTTATTTGCTGTTCAGTGTTGCTAAAATTCAACTTAAAACCTGGTATTTATTTCACGCTAGTTTGGAATAAGTGCAAAGATTAAGTTTTTGAGTGTAAAGTTTGTTGTTAAAATCATATTGTGAACAATAAATTGGACAATTGTGACTCGCACATGGTTGCAAAACTTACACGCCGAGCTAATTAAAGCCTGTAAGTTCCCCATCTGTTAGGCTCGGGTTTTTGTAGCGAACCGAGGGTTTGTTCTTTCCCATAGAGAAAGACAGCCAAGCTACCGGTTTATGTGAGTTTTGGATTGTGGCTCTACGAGAACCTCTGGGTCCTGGACAACTTCAGGTTGCACCCTAGCGGGATCGTTGTCGCTGTAAGCACGCTTAGAGACGCCTTCCAGAATGCATATAGACTGTCTTACGTTAGGAGGATGTTCACAACCGTTCCAGGGCTGTTCTTTGTGTTATAAGGCAGTTCCTACTTGGAAGTGACTCCCGTAGGGATGTTAGGGGTCTTAAGTATTTTACGGGTTGACCGCCGTCAGGAATAGTTCAGTGTAGTGTTAGAAGGGTATTTGCACGTCTAGATGCTGGCATCTAGATAATACCCCGTATTAGTTTGGGTTAAAATTAAATACGAGACTCGCGTGTCTCTTGCTTGCCTGGGGATTATTATTTCTAGAAAGATTAGGGCCCTATTAAAGGTGTAGGATAGATCGGTAGGGTAATCTCGCCGATCCAATATTTTCATCTGAATGCGAATGTATTCGATCGCCGAGATATAGGGATGTTAGGGAAACTTTATTTCAGGTTTCTTCGGAGAGAGTAAAATTCCATTCAAGCTGGAATTGGATTTGTTAATCTTATGGTTTAATAGATAAATCACGTTAAGTTTGTGAACTTTGCATAATATTTATACCAAATCAAATTTCAATGATGGCAATTTGGAAGCCATAGTTTTAACTTGTGACATGTATATTTGTCTTTGGTTTTAGTGTTTTCTTTGGCCAAGCATAGCCGTGCCATGTTATGTTTTCTCTTACTAAAAGAGGAGAAACTGACAATAATAGAGAATACTTACCTACCGGCATAATTTTACATAATGTAATTACATACCTAATTGGATTCTTAAATTATCTAACTAGATTGTTGCTCATTAACTAAGATGAGATTTATCTAATGAAGCGTTCAGGATATGGTAAAACCTGGCCTTCCATCTTCTGTTTAGCTTTTAGAGATTCTTTTGATTCTATGATCAGGAGCAAGAGAATTTCATAGGTAGGTAGGGACATACTTACTGATACAACCACATACTTACTGACTAGTTCTTTAGCTACTTTTCTGTAGGCTAGGTAGGTCAATGCGCCTATAGGGACTCTCTTGATTCCCAGATTAGGGATCGGGAGAGCCCCGACTAAAACTTGCAGGCGAACAACCCACGGTTGACCACTTGCCGTTGGGGTTAGAATACTTATTCCTGAACAAACAGACTACGAGACTTAGGGAATATGTCCTCTTGTCCCTTGCTAACAGACCAGACTGACTATAACGTAGATAGAGTTTAATTTCTCTATGAGACTGACATGAATCGAAACTTATTAAAGTAATTAAAATCCCCCCATTAAATGAAGTCTTGCGAACTTCATTAAAGTGGAAGGAGGATGACCTGCAAGGAAGAATCCTATTGTTATGGTGCGAGGCTGGGGCGCCTAACCTGAGCCACTATTTCTATCATGTACATAGCTTTTATTTTATTTCAATTTTTAATCCGTACATGATCCGTACATTTCAATAAGTAATTAATAAATAATTTAATCATATCATTTTATAAAGTTCCATTCTCGAGATAGTTTCCCTATGTTTATTTATTTACCCTATATAAGTGGAAGTAGGTCCGTATTAGAAGGTTGAGTAGGATAATAAATATCTAGGTATTGCATCATCTATGTACCTATTGATTATTCAGAATAACGTATGTACTAAACCGCAAGGCGTAGGAAACAACTGCTATATTTTATGTATTATAAATGAATCTAATATTTGTATGTACTGTAAATAAGCTTATTACAAATGCTTGATAACCTTTCTCTTTAACGATGGCAATGTTAGTATTTGTGTGATAGATATGTTTGATTCAGGCGTTATTACATTTTAAGTTAAAAACCAAGGGTTGAGTTAACTCTAGAATAATTAGGGGTAGGTAATCCTAGGCTCATCTCAAATCTATCTCGGGTTATCATGGTTCACAACGTAGAGTCCTCCTAAGACGATCACTTGGCCAATTCATATGTGTAAAATAATAAATAGGTATTAGAACTAGTATTTTTATAAGTAATACATAGTAAATGAAACTAAAGTTATAAATAGGAAAACTAATTATTAAACATAGTATAAGAATTTAAAATCAATATTAAATAAAATCAAAAATAAATAAATTATAATGTTTGAATAAAATAATAAATAAACGAAAAAAATTAAATATCAGGGGGAGGTTACATCACTTATCAAAAGAATGCTGTCAACTAAAAACCGTAGTTCAGTTTTTGACGCTACAAGTTTTTTTTTTTTTTTAATTATACTGTCAAGTGACGAGACTAGCAAGACTTTCACCTGATGGTAAGCGTCACGCCTGCCACTACAAGTAGCAGTAGAATTGTGAACTTACGAACACAATCCTGCGAATTATCGAATAATGATTAACTGCGGTTAAACATTTAAAACGATGCCTGTGGAAATGCCGGTAGAAGAAGGAAGGAGGAGGAAGGTTCGTTTATCATCAGACGAGATGGCAGTCAAACGCAAGTCTATAAATAAATGAAAAAAAAGAAAGAAAAACATTGAGTTAAAAAGTTATTCTGTAAAATGTTTCAAGGAATGTAACATTATTTTCAGGATTTATTGCATTCAAAAGACAATTTTATAGTACATAAGTCAGGAACTACACCTTTTACAAAGACTAATATTAATGCAAAATTTTTAAAAACTATTAAATCATCATAAGATTATTAAGTGCATTTTTTATCCCAGCGCTAATTAATTTTGCAAAAGTAGCAATACTCGAAATGTCAGTTTTGTCCGACTTTAGTCGTTACAGCTAGGGTGATTATACAGACAGCGCCATTATCAACCGACTACAAAAAAGGAGGTTCTTAATTCGATTGTATGTTTTTTTTGTTTGTACATTATACAATATACATTATTACGCGATTACTCCGCCAATTATGAATTGATTTTGATGATTAGTTTTTTTGTTTGGTAGGTAATACTTCAGAGGTTGTCCTATATACATTTTATCGAAATCGGTTACTGAACCGATTTCGATAAAATGTATATGTTTGGCTTATAAATGAAAATTACTAGAAAATATGAAGATATCATCCAGGTATTTGAAGTTGAAGTCGGTTGTTTTTTTTTAAAGCGTATTATAATAATAATAACTCAATTTGGATTTTATACACTACTAAAGAAAGGACGTAGAAAATAAGTTATCACATTTCTTTGTTCGACACTGTTTGGGTACGGAACCTCAAATAGAAAGATTTGCTGGAAACTTTTTTACTGGAGAGTGTTCCGCGACCTTACCCTTTCCGAAGCATGTTGTATAGCGTCATCTATATACTCCGAGTAGTTCGAGTACAGCGGATGTTAAAGAGGAACTCAAGCCTTTCTTAAACAACATTGTGGGCGGTTTTGGAGGTTTTATTTGACAGAACTTAACTAACTAAAGTATCGATATCCTTAGCTAACACGCTTGGTAAAAAAGTGTCAGCAATAATTTTAATTAGTTTAGATCTGTACGTCAACTAAAGCCATCAAAATCTATCACATTATACACGATTGTGGTTGTTATGCGATCTATATGCACTGCTCTACACGGAATTTTAAAGTGTTTCTACATTTTGTGTTATTTATACAATACAATACAATATTGTAGGAGTAATGCCGCACTCCTGCAGATACTCCCACTAAGTATAGTTTGATGTTGTTTTGTAAAACTCACAGCTCTGGGTACCGTTACAAAGGATATTCAGGTGTTATCTCTTACTATCAAAAGCGCGTCTTGTTCGTCTCCTTACTTGTTATTATAAACATTTTAAAATTAGCAAATCGACAATACCGTTTACAGTTTATATTGTATACGCTAAACGAGATAACGCAGAATGCTAGTCATAAGCTAAAAGGTCATTAAGTAAAAAATAAAAAAAACTCCATCACCAATCAATTAATCATCATGAAAAATGTATGCTATGTTTGAGGCCCGAAATTACAAATAATTATAATTCCTTATAGTAAAAAAAAGTTGTTCACAATTTTATTATAAGTGCAATGACCTCGCTATTAGATTCTATATATACCTCTTAGATATTACGCCTCGTTATCGTTGACAATAACGAGGTCAAGTGCGAACGCGTCCTTACGTCGCGGAGTGTGCGCGTCCTATATTGACGAACAGTACTTTTTATACTTCGAAAATTGTGGTGGCTTTAGGAGAAGCCTCGCGCCATTCTTGAAGTTGTGAGCCCGTACTAAAACGTGCTTCTAAATTAACTCATACATTTAAAAAAAAACTAGCTTAATGAAGAAACAATACATATTAATGCCCGGAAAAGTAATTTAATGTCGTCAAGGTCATAGTCGAGTCGAGGTCTGGTAAGCAGTCAGGTACCAATTCAGGTTACAATTACAAAAGTTATCAGTAGTCGACCTACACCCATCCCATGACCCCCCCCTGGATCCGCCCTTGAATATCGTGTTGAATCCAGCAATCCGCAATGGCCTGTATGTTAGCGGAAAACAAGAACGCGTTCTATCAGCATATAACTTGACATCAAACACTCTCTAAAAAAACTTTCAAGTGCCATTCACACTTAAAAGTTATTGTAGAGCATAGATTTAACATAAATCTGTTGTAAAGATGGTGATGATTATATGGAAATGAAACGTGGTCTTTAACTGCCTAGCCTTTTGGAGAAAGAGTCAGAGTTTCAGAGTCACGCAACGAGCAATGGAGAGAGCTATGCTCAGAGTTACTTTGCGCGATAAAATACGGAACGAGGATATTCGCCAAAGAACCAAAGTTACCGACATAGCTCGCAAGGTTTGCAAGTTGAAGTGGTGCAGGGCAGGCCACATTGCTCGATGAACTGACAACCGATGGGGAAGAAAGGTTCTTGAGTGGCGACCGCGAACCGGAAGACGCAGCGTAGGAAGGCCTCTCACTAGGTGGACCGACGACATTGTAAAAGGCGTGGGCAACCGGTGGATGTAAATAGCAGATTGTACAGTGTTGCGGTCTAAAGGGGAGGCCTTCGTTCAGCAGTGGACGTCTGCGGGCTGATGATGATGATGTTGTAGAGAATGTATTGAGATACAAAATCTTACAAGCCCGCTGTAAAGAATTGCACCACGGGTTCGCCTATTATTTAGCTTCCACCCGTTTCACTGTACACAGTGTAACGTTTCTCCCGTATCTGCGAACATTATTCCGTCACTTGTTCCCAATTGCTCCATTATCATGCCGTTAGGAGGCTGTGATCTTTAAGACAGAGTAGAAATGACAGAGTTCACTGTCTCTCTTTATGACACTTGAAGAGTGATAGTACCTAACTCTTTGTTGATATGATACTCGTATGTAGGAACGCGAGAAGTTTGTAATAATGCTCTGAATCAGGAAACTGCGTCAATAGACAATAGACTGTGACAATCTTTTCCAACATGTGAAATGATTGGGAATCAATGACCGATTTCCCAAACATTAATTAAAAAAAAATATGTTTCCTTCAACTCGACAGATAGCGCAGACTTAACGTGCCAGTCAAAACACGTTGCAAAAACAGCAGACTAATTTGGTGGCTTATGAAATAAAATAAAAAACTTGACAATGACTGGCACGTCTGGTCTACGCAAAGTCAGAGCCATCTACAATGAGCTTCTTCTTTTTTATTTTATAGCCTTTCGGAAAATCGCCCATTATTTTGTCTAAAGGATTAAATTAACTTACCCAACTATTTACTACTACTATATATATATATAACTATCTCTATAATATGGAAACTTCATACTGTAGTTAGGTTTCGGGCTCATAATTTTCAACAATTCATCAAATTACTACTACTACTTCTTTTGACTACCTTAAAGCTCAGTTGGTAGTATGTCCGCCTTCAAAGCTGTAGGGCGTGGGTTCGATCCCCACCAAGGGCAAACATTTATGTGACGAACATAGATATTTGTTCTGTGTCAGGGTATAGTATGAATTTACAAAAAAATATGTAAGTATTCTATCAGCTATCTGGTTTCCATATTACAAGCTTTGCTAAGTTTGGGGCTAGATGGCGCTGTGTGAAAAATGTCCAACGATATTTATTTATATAGTCTAGGTACAAAAATGCATGTATTTAAAAAAAACTATCTTGAAGTATCTTCTGGTGAAAGGTAAAAACTATTAAAACTATTAAAAAATATAAAGACCTAAATAGATGCCAGCATTCAGACCTGACCTGACCTGACTAAAATTTTACATTGTATATTCTATAGACTGCCGCCTCGACTAAACTCGAGAGTCAATTACCTTATAGCTCAGTTGGTAGTATGTCGGCCTTCAGAGCCGTAGGGCGTGGGTTCGATTCCAACCCAGAACAAGCATTTTTTGTGACGAACATATTTGATCTGTGTCTGGGTGTTGGTATTATAAGTAATAAGTGTAATTTTTTTTAATTTTACTAGGCTTGCGTTTGTCGCTCACTCGTCGATGATGGCGATGTGTTGTTTTAATTCCACCATCTTTTAGCGCATAGTTTTTGAAAACCTGAAAGAACCTGAAACAGGATTTTGATCTGGAGTTGTTTATCTGGATTGTTGGTTTCTCTGTGAGGGGGTCGTATTACGCGCGATAACGAGTGCAAACTCGATTTGTGAGCCGCAGCCTTACCGGCTGAACGTTCACCTATCTTGCCTACATCGGCTTGTTTTATACCTTCTTATAGATTTAATTATACTACTGCAACGGCGTTTTTCAGGTGAAAAAACGAGTTCATAATCCTAGGGCGAAACAGTTATAATTTCTTAAACTTAATTTCTTTTTTTCGTTTTTCTTTAAATTTATTGTTTAACAAAATGATTATAAATCTCATAAGATCCAAACGCGGCTATAGAAGAAGAACTTTGATTTTGATCCAACTAACTTTGTTGTATTCGTAGATGGTCTACAAAAGGCTACGGCGTGGCGTAGCATCCTTTTTCTACGCAAAGGAAAGCAAAAAAGGTTGTGTGAAAGTTTTGTCCCTAAATTATTTTTTTTGAACAGTGTATTTTTTTGTTATATTTTGTTTGTTTAGTTTTAAACGATAATTGGCTATAGTCAATATTGTGCAAGTAAAAACTTTAATAAAAAATATACAAGCTAATATACAATTATTTCTGTGTGATTCTTGGTGTGAACAATAAAGAGTTAATCAATCAATCAATCAAGGTGTTAGAATGGTCGTCAGATAAAGTTTTAATATTTTTTGTTTAAAACATTATTGAAAATCTGGATCAGTAGAATTAGTTCACAAACTAGGTCTGCTGCATCCTGGTGATATTAAATATCTGCGCTGAGTTTGACCGATAGTTATACAACTGTTTACTTACATAATTATTGTCTTTGCGTGTGTTTACTATCAGTGGCTTCCTAGATTTCCAATAGAGAAAAACACAAAATATTCTAGCGAAGAGAAGAATGTGAAGAGTTTTTATGAATAAACTGTAATCCTTGGAGTGTTTAATACTTTCTCCATGTTGCAAATTGTAATCTAACTTATTTCCATCCACAGATAAAATCAGAAAAAAGTATGGCAACCTGGGTGACAGCGTGGTGGTGGTGCGGCTCGAGCGGAGCCCTAAGGCGGGGCTCGGGCTCTCGCTGGCGGGGCACCGCGACCGCAGCCGCATGGCGGTGTTCGTATGCGGCCTGCACCCCGCCGGCGCCGCCGCGAAGTCCTCCCCCGCGGTCAAAGTTGGAGATGAGATCTTAGAGGTAGGTTTGGAAACTCTTTGCTCACTTTGTAAATTTAGTAAAGCGCCATCTGTTGTCAAGTAGCAGAAAGTTATGTTTTTTTAATGGATTATGTTTTTAATCAAGTTGAAATTGCGTTTTAAAACGAGGAAGCCATAAGACATCTAAAATGAGCAAAAATACGGTTTAGAAAAGGATAATTATGGGTCAGGAAAGTAGGATTTGGTCGAGTGTTTCGTATTTTTTGTTGGTTTTTGATATCGCACTTTGTACATTTTCCACTTAATAAGTATGGCGGTTTTATAAACATGTTTCCTATCAAAAGAAATAGTTTAACTATCATGTTCTAAATACATAATCTACAAAATACCTACAACTAATATTATAAAGGAGTAATGTCTGTGAATTTGACGAGGTGCAAGAATCATATACATGAACTTTGCACTATAGTAGAAAGCTTGAGAGCTGTGTACTATATATTTTATTCAAACGATAGATACGCGTAAGTCTTTTTTTTCTTTATGACAGTACAACATCTCTCGGGTCAGCTATTAAATATATTAACAGTGCAGCAACGCGTGTGGGGTAAAGCTACCCTATAAATATATTAACAGTGCAGCAACGCGTGTGGGGTAAAGCTACCCTGTAAATATATTAACAGTGCAGCAACGCGTGTGGGGTAAAGCTACCGTTTAAATATATTAACAGTGCAGCAACGCGTTTGGGGTAAAGCTACTGTTTAAATATATTAACAGTGCAGAAACGCGTTTGGGGTAAAGCTACCGATTAAATATATTAACAGTGCAGCAACGCGTGTAGGGTAAAGCTACCCTGTAAATATATTAACAGTGTTGCAACGCGTGTTGGATATCATCATCATCAACAGCCGGTAGACGTCCACTGCTGGACGAAAGCCTCTCCCTTAATAAGGAGGGATATAGCTACCCTATAAATATATTAACAGTGCAGAAACGCGTGTTGGTTAAAGCTATAAATAATATACGTACCAATACTTAGTAGATAAGTCAAAGAAACCTTATTGATCCAAGTCTGACCGAAGTCCCTTCTCATCCTTCCCCAAAACCCTGCCAACTCATGAATCAACATGGCCACAATGAAACTGCCAAATCATAATATTTATGCAAACATTGGTTTCCGATAGTTTTGTTTGCCAGAGAGTATTTTCACTATTGTTGAAAGTAATTCTTTTTAAGATATCACAGAGACAGTGGATTTCTCGACAGAAAACGAATTAGTATTTATAGTATTCTAGCGATGTGTATTTCATTTAATACACGTCGCTGGTGTCGGGAACATAATAAGTCAAGTACGGTTGAGTAGCGTTATGTGTGTCTTTAATTTGAGGTGTCGGTATAGCTGATTTCTTGAAGAATTTGAGAAAATACCAATTTTTATCGAATTTTACGTATTTAAATGCCAAATTTATCGATCGCTAGGAACTCTGATTTGGATCTGTCCCCCGTTTCAAACATAACCAACTCAACATAATATGGAGGTGTAATTACGCTCAGATTTAATATACATAATAATACAGTGTTGCAAGAGTGTTAAGGATTTTTGGGTAGATTTAAAAAAAACTTCGTTTCGCTCCCGCCTTAGCCTAACCTATCCGAGTCAGATCTATCACCGGGCTTTAATATAGGTACATACAGTATGTTCTAGTTTCCATTACACCACTAACTGAACTAATTAACAAAAAAACTAAGTCGCGGGCAACCGGTGGATGCAAATGGCAGGTTGTCGTACATTGTGGCGGTATAAGGGGGAGAGGCCTTCGTTCAGCAGTGGACGTCTCCGTGCTGATGATGTAAATACGCCAACACGCAGCAGGCCACCGTAGTGACGTTTTCATCTTCAATGGTAGGCCCATGCTCTTTAGTGGGATGGTAGAGTTTGATTCACACCGTGTTCACACACAGGATGTGACGTCAGCAGTAACACTTCCGAATCATTAACTTTGTAATCTCTGACGTCATCGGACAGAAGTGAAATGGATTGTGACGTCGGCAGCGGCTCTATCAGATAGTATTTTCGCCACTGACGTCTAATCACGTTACGCGCGCGGGTTTTAGCGCTCGAGACGTAGTTTGACTGGGTGGCTCTGAAAGATCGGCAACGGACGATCCGGTCACTCTTTGGATGGGTGACCGTCAGAGGCATTTATATCTAAGCTCTACAGTGAGTCTGGGTTCCAGTTGTTTGTTGTATATTTCTATAACAACAGTCGTCAAGCCATGTCAGAGTTCGGGCGGCACATTTACTTTACACACTTAAACTATTTTTTTTACCAGGTAACGCAGAAAGGCGTTACTAAGCCAAAATGAGCTCTTTTCAACCGACTTCAAAAAAGGAGGTTCGCAATTCAACTGTCTGTAATTATTATTTTTTGTATGTATGTTACGCGATTACTCCGCCAATTATGAACTGAATTTGATGATTCTTATTATTTTTTTGGTAGGTAATACTTCAGAAGTGGTTCCATATAACTTTTATCGAAATCGGTTCAGTTTTGTTTTTAAAATCAAAATTACTAGAAAATAGGAAGATGTCATCCAGGTATTCGACTTTGAAGTCGGTTGTATTTTTTCTTTAAAAAGCGTAATATTATTACTCAACATTATAAAAAAGAATACCACGGGATGAACCCCAAAATAGTAAAAAAAACTACTGTTTCTTGGAAAAAAATACTGCCTTATTTATAGTTTAGCTTAGGCAGACATGGCATTCCTCCCTCCTCCCAACCCCAGGACAAACATTTATGTGATTAACATAAAAGTTAGGTCTGAGTATATTATACGTAGGTATGTATTTCCAAAAAAAAGTATACAAGTATTGTATTAGTTATCTGGTTCCCATAGTACAAGCTTTGTTTAGTTTGGGGCTAGACGGTGTGTGAAATGTTCAACAAAAAAACTAATTCACACAATAAAATGTACGGCAGCAGATATTTCTTACATTTTTTTTAATAAACCACGTACTGCTAGGCAAATGCCTCCTCCAATTTCTTCTATAAAATGAAACGTTTTCTCCGTAAAAAACGTGTAAGTTAAATAAAATCATACAAAAAGGCATAAATTGGCCCATTCACGGGTGGACAAAATCGTAACAATAGAAAAATAAACAGCCAATAAATTAAAACAGTCGACATTCAAACATAATAAACCTGTCAAAACATCTGTCTCTATAAAATATTACAAATTCCCAAAACTCCAACAGATATTATGCTTTATCTTCTTCTAATAAATCTCTGGCACCAGTACGAATGTCACAGACTAGCTACATACGCAAGTCGTGTTTTACATTCTGGCACCATTAGTTCTGTTTTATTGTCTGCTTGCCTATTCTGGAACCAGGCCAAGAGATGACCTGAAGTTGACACAATGAACTATAACCAATTTACAAGTATTTACAGGTTGGAGGAGCCACACCATAGTATTTTTTAAATAAATTTGTTTCATATGGAAAAAATCTATCATAATTAAAATCATCGACGTAGGACCAAATTTGTCTTCCAGAACACTCTTCCACTCTGTTCGATCTGGTTTTTTTGAGCTTACAGGCGCTGCCAACTATCTTACGATTATGCGATGTCACTACGGTGCACCATGTTTATGAAATCGGGGAAAAGATAGAACGACATCATAATATTTTCATAGATGTACTTACTAGCCAAGGTTTAATTCCCGATTCCTGGGATAAAAAGTAGCCTATGAGCGTTTGTCCACCGCATTTCCGGCACGTCATTCGGATGACGGACATGCTGTGGACACGCGGCTATAGTAATCTGTGTTCCGCTACTTCAGCGTCATCTTGTTCTCGTTGACGTCTCGATGACGGCGGCTGTGGACAAACGGCGTACGAATCGTACCAAAGTAAAAGCTACCAAATTTTATCCAAATCCGTTCAGATTTTATTGCATGCTTGAGTACCAAACATCCAAACTTCTACTATGGCAATTACAATATTAGTATGATTAGTAGGAAGTGATTTCGCAAAGAAACTATAAAATTAGATCTCGTTGTTTTATTTATACGGGTAAATCGGATACTCGTTTTGATCGGGTCCCTAATAATTCCCATACGAATTTTCATCCTAATTATGTATTCCATACCATTTTAAGTCCTAATAATTGGTCATCCTAATGGTAAATCTACATAACATTACTACACATACCATCACTGCTCCTAATATTCATTGGATATAATATTTAAAAGCCATAATATTTTAAATCCTAACAATATCTAAATGAAATACAGTAATACAGTAAATGAACATAACAGATACTCATCTTAATAAAATCATCCAATTTTTTTAAGTCGCATCATTTCTACTCTTCACTTAACCTATCTGAGTCAGATCTGTCAGCGAGCTTTAATAGACATAGTGTAGCATGAGTAGTGAGGATTTCTGGGTTGAAATAACAAAAAGGCTAAGGCGGGAAAAGGGCTTTCCAATATGTGTAATTAGACAAAGAGAGACAGAGAGAGAGAAAGATGGAAACCTCTCCCTGAAAGACGGAGTGCGGAAACCTACAGTTTTTAAGAAAACAATAAAAATTAATTTTGAGTTTAAGTATGGAAAAAATGTTTAGGAATGTACTTTATTGGCTGATTTCTTGATGTAACTTTGATATAACTCGAGTCAGGATGCTCCGAGTCGGATCTGTCACTAATTTCGAACCTAACCAACTCAAAGCTCTTGCGGTCGTCTCCCTTAAGCTTCTGGCTCCCGCGCTTTTTATATACACTCTAGGGGTAGGGACCACAAGACTAGGTGGAGTTGGGGTGCTCTGATTCGGATCTGTCACCCATTTCGAACCTAACCAACTCAAGTTAGGGTGCACCATGGAGATGTAATTACGCTTAGATTTAATAAATAAATAAATATTTAATAAATAAAAACAAATAATTTTTTTAGCATAACCTATCCGAGTCAGATCTGTCACCGGGCTTTAATATAGGTACATACAGTATGTACTATTTTCCATTACACCGCTAACTGAGCTAATAAAAAAAAAAGGTAAACCAAATAAGCTAATAGCACTAATAATTCTTACGCGCAATAACTCTATGAACAAAGAAATTAGTGACATTACTATTTATGACAACTAATCTTAGGATGTATAACGATTATGTCACACTACTATTAGGATCGAGAAACACAAGGACAAAAAAAAATTATGCCGGTAAAAAATTAAATGCATATAATATCATTATGACTACTACCGTCAGCCATGTCAGAGGCCTTCGGGCGACACATTAACTCTGACACTAGGGCTGGCACGAATTTACTTACTTTACTACAGTAGTTTATGACTAGATGCGTATGACTAATGACAATAGGACAAAAGTCAGTCATGTCATTTCTTAGGACCCCGTTTTGATCACCTCCGGTGACCTTTTTCAAAGAGTGAAAATAGAGCCCGGCGCGCCGTAGTTTCGATCACCGAAAGTGATCGAAGCTATAATCGGGGAGTATCCGATCTAATTAAACGTGAGCATTCCCGTATAAATAAACCAAAAATGTGTCAAAACCACGTCAGTTTTCATAAAAAAAAGTGGTTTCTATACAAACTCAGCTCCGTTATCACACCGCAAGTTTCAAGGCTCGGAGGTTCTTCATGGAGTTAAATATGTCCATTTGTTCTGACTTCTAAGAACTCTGGTTTGCGGCCACGACCCACAGGCTCGGTGTTTACGGTCGACCGTTGTTTAACATTAGAGTCTCGGAAATCCGGACAATCAATTTTCAGGACAATGACAATCATTTTTTTAAGGACAATTTTCTCGTCACTTGACTAAACTAGTTGAGTTTGCCTTGTGTTGAGTTTATTTGAGAGAATACAGAGAGACAGAGTTACTATTTTTGCTGTTTTTTTTTTGTTTTTTGTTTTTGTTGTTTTTTTTTGTAATTTTTTTTTATCACTTCACACAAGAATATTCAAAAAAGAGTTACTATTGCATTTAGATATTACTGGGCATGAAGAGATTTGACATCTAATATCTCAGGGTGACGAGCGCAGTGCAGTGCGGCGCAGGATTATGTTCGCAAGTTCACAATTCTAGCACTGCTTCTGTTATAGGCAGGCGTGACGGCAGTAAGCCAGGCGAACGTCTCGCTCGTCTCATTACTCAATAATATTAATGAAAAAAATATATATACAACGATGCCACGATTATTTTTATTATAATCTTTTCCGATACAGAAGTTTGAATTAGAGTTTGAAGAAGTTTCTGTTCATCTGTCCCATAAGGTAGATGACTGATTTTTTTATCGTTGTAACCAATAGCTTCGATGCAGAATTAAATATTAAGATGTTTATTGAAAAAATAAATTAAATCGGTTATTAATGTTCTGTATAAGCGCTTAAACTTTTTGGTAGAGAAAACTCTGTCACTTTCCCATAATTAAAAAATGACGTCACGCCTCTGTGCGCCATCTTGTCAGAATAAAATTTATATGGCGTACAGAGAAGTGACGTCATAATCTCCTCTCTGTCTGGCATGATATTAAAATGCTTATAAGTAGGTATTATAGTAGGTATTATTGATCAGATTTTCATTTTGTTTTCATTAATCAGCTATATTTACGGGCCACATAATAATAAGACATAAAAAACCAGTCATCTAGCCTATTCTAGCCGGTCGTCCAGCCATCTCTATGGAAGCCGTAAAAGCAGTTATTTCCCGTGATTCATCACCCGAGCCCACAGATCAGTCGCTGGCTGGCTGCCATCACCCCCTGTCTTCACTGCCACGTTGTTTCATTGTTGTTTGAAACAATATTACCGTAATTTTTTAATGTCCTTTTAATTTAATTTTTGTGAGTTATTTTAGCTGCTTATGTTTAATTACCTACTGCTTCTATGTTGTTCATGTTGTGTACACATTTATTAAGGAATGCAATCTAGAACAAATTATTTGTAACCTATATAATGCAAATGTAAAGACTGTATTCTGTTTTGTGTATCAAATAAATAAACTGACGCTTATGGTTTTATAATGTGGAGCGTTTATAACGTCATAATGTTATATTGTTGTACGTATTGTTTCTTTGTATTTGTATTTTCTGTTATTAATTTATCTTAAGAACAAAAAGTTGAAAGGCTTGAGCTTGACTGCCATCTCGCCACGGACCTCTACAATACAAGTATGCTGGACTTCATATTGTCGATAGCAAATTGAAGCCAGTTGTTTTTCTCCATTGTGGCGCGGATAGCCAACGGATAGCAGTGTGAGCGTCCATGGAACTAATATTTTAGTGACACAAATGTCAATTTTAGTGCCGGAGATGCTCGAAAAGGCGCTTTAAATCGGCACAAAAAATACTGTAATTTCCTAGATATTATTTAGTCTAGCGTACTTGTATATAGACATCTCGCATAATTAATAAGCGAAGATGTAACAGTCTACGTTGGAGCATCTCGCTTGCCTAAAATCACTCGCGACTTGAAGGCAATTGGATTGTATAGATATAGGAAAACACCCACTGGGGTAGCATATTATTTACTGTTTAGCAGTTCGCACAATGAAAGTGGATAATCAAGAGCGTTCTATTCGGGCACCAGAGCAGTTTGCATAATTTTTATTTAGATATTAACCCTTCTTGCTTTTTTACTTTCACTGTTATTTAATTTGAAAAATTCAATAATTATTCACAACCAAACAAATGAATAAGTCACAGTTAATTAAAAAAATGATGGCACCATTTTTATTGATTTCACTGCAAAATAATAAAACGAAAATTTCGATAACATGTACCAGAATAGTCAGTGAATATACTTATTATATAATATACTAAATGCACAAAAATAAGGATCGTTATAAAAACCTTCCTTATCGAAGATCATTCAGTTAAAATGAATATCAGGCCAACTTAAACCTTCACGACTTGAAGGGTTTAGCTCTCTACTTAATCAAACCCTCACGACCTTAAGGCCGCGCACATCCATGTTTCAAGGACATTATTTACTGCGATCAATCATTATTCTAAAGCTGAATGTGATAGGGCCACATTTAGCGGGGCAAAAATATGGCAGTTACGCAGATTCGTGCGCGTCAAGATTCGATTTTTGATGTTTCAGACCCATTTTTAATATATTACATGCATAATATATATATATTTTTTAAACTATGAACGCTAGTTCGTGACAAACGATATTATTTACAAGTGAGTAAATTTTCGTGCAAAATTTGTAATATTTTTGTGATTAAAACTGTTGTAAAGTGGAAAAAATAGAGGTGTTTTGTTAATGTTTTTTCTTCTTGTTTAATTTTTTTAGAAAGATTACTAAAGCGTTAGTTTACTTCTCACATCATATAGATACAATCTTTTTTTTGGGAACACACAAACTCATAATAACCGTCAAACAACTGCTATGACTGCACGTGATATTAAAGGAGGCCCTTAAAGGAGTTTTACCTGTTCTGACTTGGGCATGTCGTTAAACTGCAATCCAGCACCACCGGAGGACGGGCAGCAGCGTCCTCTTAGTTAACGGTGGTAACACTCTGTGATCCCCAAGCCGCCTGCCAAGCGTAGGGATTATGGCAACTCCTCCCTATTAAGGGAGAGGCCTTCGTCCAGCAGTGCACGCCTTCTGGCTGATAATTAAAGGAGTTTTAACTAAAAACTCCTTCGACTTTAACTCACATCACTTGGGTGTGTACATTATATAGCCACAAATATAACCCGGAACATTTCTCATCCTCTCGCAGAGATGAAAAGTAGTTGTAAGGTAGGTACCGGAGTATTTTGTTCCTCCCTCGGCTGGCGGCGGGCCAGCTGTATCGAGCGAAGATCTCGGATCGTTCGATACGCAATATTTATCGACAGAAATAACAATGATTTGCTAAACTTACTCTTGACGCAATGATTGGAAATGAAAGATTTTCCGATCAGCTGGTACAGGCAGAATAGTTGGCCTGACGAGATTCCTATCTATCTTATGTTATGTAGGTAGGTACAATGAATATTTTAATTTTTAACCGACTCCAAAAAATGAGGAGATTCTATGTTCGAATGTGTGTACTATGTTTTTTTTTAAATGTGTGTTCATCGATTTCTCTGTCAATTGTGGACCGATTTTGAGATATTTTTATTAATTTGGAAGAATATATTCTCGAGTTGGCCCCATATTAATTTGAAGTCGGTTGTTTTTTTTAAAGTTACTTGTATAGATCAGTGTACAAATAAATATCGGTGAATATTTAACACAGCGCCATGTAGCCCCAAAGTAAACAAAGCTAAGGGAACCAGATGACTGATAGAATTCTTTTTTTTTCTCGTAAATACATACAACTCTACATTTATACTACGTTCGTCGTGTGTTCGTCATACACATTTTTACTCTGTTTAGGTATTGAACCCACGCCCACAGCTTTCTATATACTTTACTATATACTACTTATCAACTGAACTATATAAAGCAGTCCGAATTTGCCGACTACACCGCTTGCAGGCAGCTTCAAAATCATTATAATATTATGACCTTCGAGATGATACAATTCCCGAAAAACTTATTTTGTACAGTTTTTAAAATATGCAAGAAAAATAAATCACCTGTTCCATACGTTTTCCGAGAATATCATATGGAAATATTTATAGAACATCCAAAAGTTTTTCTCCCGAAGTTTTTATGGCTCTCATTTTAGTCATGGGAACAAACATTGCCTATTATGGTTTACGGAAATTCATTCTAAGACGTTTCTAGATAGTTACCGATGTCACTGTTTTACAATTAGGTATACTCTCTAATACCTGGGACCTGGGTATGTCCTTAAGCTGCAACCAGACCCACCGGAGGACGGGCAGCAGCGTCCTCTTGGTTAACGGTGGTGAGCATTCTGCGAGCCCCAAGCCGCCTGCCTAGCGTGGGGATTATGGCAACACCCCTCTATTTGGAGGCCTTCGTCCAGCAGTGGACGTCTCATGGCTGACGACGACTCTCTAATAAGGCTGCCTTGAACTAATTAATTAAAATCAATTGATTGGACCTGGGTATGTCCTAAAATTGCATCCAGAACCACCGGAGGACGGGCAGCAGCGTCCTCTTAGTTAACGGTGGTAACACTGTGATCCCCGTGTCACCTGTCAAGTGTGGGGATTATGGCAACCCCTCCCTATTAAGGGCCTTCGTCCAGCAGTGTACTTCTTTTGGCTGATGAGTGAGTGAGTGAGTAAGGTCGTAATTTGTTACTGTACGCTTAAACATTTTGCCTGTGTACGTAGTTCAAATCATGAATTCTCTCAATTCATTCATACGGGCTAAATTTCGATCGACTGACGTCACAAATTCCAACATTTTGCAACTAAAAGTATGCACGCTACACAAAGACAGTAAAATATTGTAAGTACATTCTGTGCGTACATTAGCAGCTGATTCCAAGTCTCGAACATTGAATGGAGTTGGAGAGATGCCAAGTTAGAGATGGGGTGTAGGTAGTGAGAACAAGTGACGAGAATAAAAAACAATTATTATATAGTGGACACAGTGGACAGCTTTTGCCAAAGAACCAAGGTCACCGACATAGCTCGCAGGGGTTGCAAGTTGAAGTGGCGCAGGGCAGGCCACATCGCTCGAAGAACTGACAACCGATGGGGAAGATAAGTTCTTGAGTGGCGACCGCGAACCGGAAGACGCAGCGTAGGAAGGCCTCCCACTAGGTGGACCGACGACATTGTAAAAGTCGCGGGCAACCGGTGGATGCAAATGGCAGGCTGTCGTACAGGTGGCGGTCTAAGGCGGAGGCCTTCATTCAGCAGTGGACGTCTCCGGGCTGATGATGATGATGGACAACTATACTTTTTTATGGCAAAAAAAACTTTGCGCTATTAAAAACTCTGTGTCAAAATATAAATGCAGGGATTTCGTGGATTTTGTCTTGAATGCTTCTGATTATCATACTCACTTCCATATTATATCCACCGAAGCTAGTATTTCAGCGGCCCGGAGCCTCGGCCCGGTACTTCAAGGAGCTGGGTTGGCTCGGATAACCCTGGTGGGGGAAATGCACAATAACCCCAAGCGGGACATCAGTGCAGGACTTATATCGCCCCCACATTGAATACGAATTTTTGTGTATTGCTAAAGTGCTGACTAGGTAGTAAGATCAGTTTTTTTAAATTACAATCAAGGGACGAGACGAGCTAGACGTTCGCCTGGTGGTAAGCGTTACGCATGCCACTAACAGTAGCAGCGCTGCACTGCACTGCGCTGGATTGCGCTTTGCCTTTCAAACCGAAACTCAGTTGCTTGCGCACACGTTCGTCAGTTGAATAATTGGTAAAGGTGTGGTACTTCCCCAGGAAAACACTGCAATAGAGCCCTATCAATATGGAAATGAAATAACAATCTGGAGCTTGATTCACGACATATTCACTGGAAATATCCCAAATAATAACGGAGCTTTATATCAAGTTTTGCTCACCACTAACACTTCTCCCTTGCCTATATGATGTCTAACGGAGAGTTGCACTAGTTCTATGTCGATTGAAAGATTGAAACATTGCCACAATTCCGCACAATCTAAACACTCGGATGCGTTTGATGCGAAACATATTGCTCTGAACCTAGATCTGAAACCCGGCTGCAAACATTCTTACCACTTATCTGTTTTCGATGAGGAATATAATACTTACTTTTGTATTTTTATACTAGAAAGATAAAGCCGAAAGAAAGTATCATTTAATTCAAAATTTGGAACAGCAGATCCAACTCTGAATTTGCAAAATCACCGGTTCAATAGAATACACAGACACTCACCCTCTACAAAACGCATGGAATACCTTATTTTAATCAGTGTTTTATTTTCCTTATTTTATCAGCGAATCCAGGGTAGGCCCTAGGAACAATAAACCCCTTTTGACTTAGGACCGATACGCACAAAAGCAAGCTACTAAAAGCATCCCTACCCTCAATTAATTTGTCTCTGTCTAGCTGCATTAGTGCTTGGGAAATTTATTCCAAGACTAATTTAAAAAAGTACTAAGTAGTTTACTCATATCAAGATTTTCAAACCCTTTGTCTTCTAAATATAGAGAAGTAATCAGCTCGCTGTGCCTAGTCCAGACATTATTATTCTTGTATACTTACCTCATTCTCTACTTAGAACAATAGCGCCTGGCAGTTGTATCGGAGCAAGGGCATAGCTGACAAAAACGTTTTGCTCTTTAGTTAATAACAGGAGACAATTTATTCTTAAATCTAACTTTAATTTAAAATAATCTAAGTTTGGCACATGATTTTGTCGTAATTAGGTTTGCAAAAGCTCTTTACTTTTCATTTTCGTGGCTCCGTAGCACTTTCAAATACTCTACCACACGAGAGTTGAAATTTAAGATATTTTATGCATGTAATGGTGTATTCCGGAACGGTGAACTTGAGACTCATTCCAGACTAGTTGCAGTTTGCATTTACCATCTTCGATAAAAAAGATACTACATGAGGTGACCTGTGTGTGTTTCATTTAACCTATCCTTTTAACATCAAAAATAATAAAAAGTAAGTAAGTTCGTACTTATAGGCTGAGTGGTCAAAATTAATGTGCCGCCCGAAGGCCTCTGACATGGCTGACGGTTGTTGTCATAGAAACTAGAACATACAACCGGGACCAACAATTTAACGTGTCATCCGATCCAAGGTAGCGCTCAGAAATAAATGTCACTCACGGTCACCCATCCGAAGACTGACCGGACCGTCCGTTTCTTAACATCGGTGATCGTTTAGAATCAACTAGACAAGCTACGCCACGAGCGCTACAAATAAAAATAATACTTTTCCCACTAGAAAAATCATTGTAAAAAAGGTTTGTGGAAAATGTTTTTCTTCTTAGATAAATCTATCAATTATATAGATATTATATCGTCGCAAAATATAATTGTTAAAAGTGTCATCAACGTAATCATCATCAGCCCGGAGGCATCCACTGATAAACGAAGGCCTCAGATCTCAGTCTCCCTATACCGCCACACTGTAAGACAACCTGCCATTTGCATCCACCGGTTGCCCGCGACTTTCACAATTTCGTCGGTCCACCTAGTGGGAGGCCTACATACGCAAAAAAAGAAAAAAAAAGTGTTAACATGTGAATATTTTTGTTAACTATGTGGTCAACTTTCTACAGAACTCTCCGAAATCCCCGTGACCTGTAACATCATTATTAAATTATCACGTGGGCATATTTCACTGCTTGACAGTTTTATGGCGCGGCCTTCGCACAATCTTGACTTTGATCTCGACAGAAAGAAGGAAAAACGTTAGTTATATTAATTCTGCTTAATATATTTATATCTGAGAACATTTTGCTATCATAAAGACGCACAGCGAGTAAGTAGGAAATATCCTCGATGTATCAACCTAATTTTAAACAAAACGTAGTTAAACCCATGGAGGATCTAGCTCTCTATTGAACCTGAAACACCGTTCTCATACTGAACGGAATTCTTACTAGTTCGTTGGTTTCAAAGTGAATGTCCCTCTCGCCCAGATGAAAAAGGTGGAAGGTCGCGTTTGACAGGTTCACAGTGATGTAGGTGACAGCTGACAGATGTAATGAAAAATCGCAAAAAACAAAGAAATTTCTAGGCAAAAATGCGTGATGCGTATTGTATGAAAATATTGTTAAGTTCATAGAGGTAGGAACTACCTCTATGGTTAAGTTTTGGGTACCTCAGCTGTAATGGTAAAGGGCTCTTACTATAAGGAGAGGGTCTTTCTCGTCTCATAACCTTATAATAAAATAAAAACGGTACAAATTAAAGAAAGGAAAAAACTGGGTAAGTATTAGTAATGGTTCTTGAAAACATCCGGTAGAAAAATGGCCGCCACAAGACATCACACAACATCTAGCAATTTATGCTAAATATCAAGTTTAATGGCATATTTAGCAGCGTTTTTTACAAGATTCAAATTTAATTACGAGCTCAGTGGTCGTAGTTCAGCCATCTTCTTTGGTCGAAGGTTAACTCTTATTGCGGTGCAAACTAAGGTCTAAACTAAATCATTTGCCACTATCGTACCGTGAGGTCGGTTGAGTGATCCAATCTGGTTATCCACTCGGAGTTTAACGTCCGAAAGTTGTAAGTAACAGTTGACGTTTTGTCGGCAGGTGAACGGTATCGTGCTGCACGGGAGATGCCACTTGAACGCGTCCGTCATCATCAAGGGGCTTGTCGGACCCGTCTTCAAGATAATACTGCTACGGTAAGAATCGTAAAGCATAAGCTTTAAAAAAAAAACCTGCTTTAATATACCTATATACAGGGTTAGTTCTAATCAGTTAGCATCCTTTTAAGGGCATATTCTGTACACCAAAACAAACAACTTTTACTATGGGGCCAACACTGAAATCGCGAAAAAAATATCAGCTGTTCCATACAAAAAGTTAATCGACCTTGGGAATAATGTATGGAACAGCTGATAATTTTTTCGCGATTTCTGTGTTGGCTCCATAGTAAAAGTTGTTTGATTTGGTGTACAGAATATGCCCTTAAAAGGATGCTAACTTATTAGAACTAACCTTGTATATGATGCAGATGTGGTTTCACTAAAAATTTTTTCGTTAATTGGACTACGGGACTTTAACATGGTTCTGTGGTCCAACAGTTAAGTATCTTTTTTTAAAATGTTTTTTTACTTCAGAACTACGTCATTTATAAAACGCTTTGATAGAATTTTAAATTATTAAAGAAATGTCTGCTTCTGACCTATCCCCTTGAAGGGCTATAGGGGCATATCCACCACGTGGACTGCAACCACAAGCTGCGGGTCGGTGGATTCACATACGCCATTGAATTTCTTCTCCGGACGGTGGCAGGTTTTCTCGCCAAATAAATAAAAAAGTCCTGTTTTAATAACTGGGGCCGTACCATGAACGCTTATTGCGGGGCCGAATAGGTTCAGCAGCCGCCAGTGCGCGACCGCGAACCTTATTGCGGGTATTGCGGGGCGATAAAATTCACAGTCGCGCAGCGTCGGAAGCTGTGCCTATTCGTTCCCGAAATAGGCGTTCATGATACGGCCCCTGGTTATTTCAAATTCCATTTATTTCGACATAAGTCATATCACATAGTCACATACAATAATAATTAAAAATAAAACAATTTATAATACAATTTAAATAACAATAAAATTAAAATACAATTACTAATTAAATTTAGTTGTTTGCTTATTAATCAGTACATGAACCCTGTAACAGTGGTTCATGTACTGACAGTCAAACCCATTCGCAAATACGTTTAGGATATTAGGATACTGTTGGAGCTGGCCCGCGCCCGCGCACCAGGGATGTGCACCGTTTCCGCATGGTTGTGTAGAAACAGTCCACGCGAGACTCGGCAAACATCTCCGACGCGATTTATTAAAGGCTTATGAAAGAGCGACAAAATATATATGGATTTGAATTTTTAGTTTCGAATGTGGACGAAGGGATAAATTTGTAGCAAAACTCCAAAGAGCACATCGTACGCGCCCGAGATTCAAACCAGCTACGTCAAGCTTTTAAGTCGAATGATCGCATAACTATGCTACAACGCTAAAATAAACCATGAATCAATAAACAAATACAATGTGAAAACATGACATTTTAATGTCGGCGCCATCGCCACTAGAACCTAGTTTCCTTATCCTCTACACATTTATTCGTGTCATTCTTTCCCACACAAATAAATCCCCCACAGAACTGGCTAATACGAAACAGGTCCGCATAAAAGAGCGAACAACCGAGATAAAGCCATATAAGGCGTATAAAAGGACCTCTTGCCCTTTAACTACAGGGGCCGGAAGTAAGGATACTGGATACGTCGTTATACGCCGTTATGCCCGTTACACGTCGTTAGGCGCGTTAGTGAGAGCGATGACCTCTGCGGCAAATGTATTCTTCTAAGATAGTGTCTATGTGGCTGAGATATTTTGTTCACTAGCAGCGTGCCTCGATTTTACCCGCTATTATTACACACAGCAATACTGTTGTTGTTGTTATTTTAATAAGTTTATGCTGTAATAAAGACATTTTTATTTCATTTTATAAAAAGAAGCTTTTTTTGTTAATCCCGGGTATAACCTATCTCAATTCTGAATTTCACTAAGTAAGTTAGTATCGGCTGAGTTGCCAGCCCTAGTTCCAGAGTTAATGTACCTCTGATATGGCTTGAAGGTTGTTGTTATACAAATATAAAACAAACAACCGGGTATCATCGGACCCACAGTAGCGCTCTCATTTAAATGCCACTCACGGTCACCCATCCAAAGACTGGCCGGATTGTCGTTTGCTCGTTTAGAACAGAGTCAAACTACGCCACGAGCGCTAAAACGCACGCGCGTAACGTGATTAGACGTCAGTGGCGAAAATACATGAGATCTGATAAAGCCGTAATTGCCGACGTTACAATCCAGTTTACTTCTGTCCAATGACGTCAAATTACACACACAAACTTTAGCATTTATATTAAGTTGTTGGCTCGTGTTTTGTACGTACATGTTATTAGTATGAGAGTGCTGATATCTAGGAGAGACTGCTCGTCTCGAAAACGTGAGGTCGTGGGTTCAATACCGGATAAATCGGGCTTAACAATGATGCCGATGAAGAAATTCAATGTCATACGAATATGTGACCATCCAGCCTCAACTGGGCCAGCGTGGTGAATATGCCTCAATCGCCCGTCTAGGGTAGGCCCATGCCTGACCACTCAAGAACTTTTCTTCCCCATCGGTTATAAGTTCTTTGACCGATGTGGCCTGCCCATTGCCACTTCAACTTGCAAACCCTGCAAGCTATGTCAGTGATCTTGGTTCTTTTGCGAATATCCTCGTTCCGGATGTTATCGCACAAAATGATTTGATTATGTAACTTGTTTAAACCTACGTTTATTTCAACATTTTATTATATTGTATCCCAGAAATTAAGCAAAAAGTAATATTTCCACGTTGTTTGTCTCTTCCAGTGCTCGTGTCTCCACCAACGAAGCGTATTTATTGTCTTTATATTGTCCTAATGAAGGCGTCTGTCCTCTGTTGTGGCTGCGAGTGACGGAACAGACGTAGCCTCCTTTTATCTGACTCTGTCTTACTTGTTAGGTATAATATATATATATTTTTATATGTTCAAATGACGAGACAAGCAAGACGTTAGCCTGGTGGTAAGCGTCATGCCTGCAACCAACAGTAGTAGCAGTGCCAGAATTGTGATCTTGCTAACACAATCCCGCGCCGCACTTCACTGCGCTCGTCACCCTGAGATATTAGATCTCTTCATACCCAGTAATTTCTCTGGTAACATTGCCCTTCAAACCGGAACACAGTAATGCTTGCTTGCTACTATTATGTCCTAAAACTGCATCCAGAACCACCGGAGGACAGGCAGCAGCGTCTTGCTGCTGCTGATGCAAAGGCAAACGACGAGCTTGTCCTTTCACTTCATTGCATAAAAAAACGCTTCACACTATTTTTTACCTCCTACGCAAACAGAGGCGTGATATAAGTAATTTGTTTAGCGTGTGTATCTAATTATACAGGGTTAGCGGTAATCAGTTAGCATCATTTTAAGGGCATATCTGTACGTCAAACAAATAACTTTCACTATCGGCCAACATTGAAATCGCAAAAAAAAACAACTGTTCTATAAATTTTGCCCAAGGTTTTGAACTTTTTGTATGGAACAGCTGATATTTGTTTCGCGAAACAGGGGTCTAAGAGGTCTCTTTTATGTACGAAAAGTGTTTTTGGTAAGCAGGACATTCCGGGACATTCCCTCACCGTATTACTGGATGTTTCGCATTGTATGAGATTTATAAGTAGCGTCGTTTCGCAAATATAACGGCGAACAATGCGAACTGGCAGAGAATTTAATTTTCATATGGCAACATTAGGCTTTTGTTTCTAACAGACAAAAGGGATTGGAGGGCTTTCTATTTTTATTCCGACCAACGGATTTTCCGTAGACTGACTGAAAAAACCCCTTAATATTATTCTTCTTTCCTCCTAAGAGGATTATGGTGTCGCACTTTGTGCATTTGCCATATATCAAGTATTTTTAACTGACTGAAAAAAAAGAGGAGGTTCTTGTTTTATCTTAGGACTCCGTTATTTATAAACCGATATGGTTTTTTTATTTATTTAAAGGGACATACTTTCAGATTGGTCCCATATACATTTCATAAAAATCGGTTCAGTAGTTTCGTTTTTAAATCAAAACAACTAGATAAACGATGTTATCAAAGTTATCGAAATAGAAGTCGGTAATTTTTTTTCTTTTAATACTTGTTATATTTTATTATCCAGTCAAATGGTTCTTATAAATAGTCACAATCAAAGTGACTCACAATAAGTAATGGTCAAATGATCAAGTCCATGCCCTAGTGCAGGGGTCTCCAAACTATGGCCCGCGAGCACCACCAATCCGGCCCGCTGTTGCGGACGTGCCTGGTGTGTGGCCCACTCTATTATATATTTTCATAAATCAAATTAAACAAAGGCATCATACTATTTAATAACCAGATGTTTTAAACTGTAATGATTTATGTCTAACTGCCTCATTGGTCGATTGGCGAAAGCGTCGTTTTGTAATCTTGAAGTCCTGGGTCGATATCTGGGTCGGCCAGTTATTGGGGTTTTCTGACAAAAAAACAATTATCAGTAGCAGTTCTCAGAAACACTGACGTGGCGATTTGTTATGTTAATCTGATGAGCTAGCTAGATCATGGCCCTTGGAGCTTTGTAGATCAGTCAGTCTGGCCCTTAGGCTAAAAAGTTTGGAGACCCCTGCTCTAGTGTAAGGTCGTGGCAACTTTCAAAGCCTCATCAGTCATCAACAACCATCTATGTTTCGGCAACATAATTATGTCATAGGGTCACAGATCTGCTAGTGGAAATTCCGGGACACAAAAAACTAAGCTAAGCTAAGTTTTTATTTGCTTACTATTTAAGGAGGAACATCTACAGAATAAAACCATCACTTGATCTGATACATGACTTATTTATACGTTAGGTATAGCTTATCTATACCTATGGACCTGGGTATGTCCTTAAATTGCAACCAGAGCTACCGGAGGACGGGCGGCAGCGTCCCCTTGGCCATAGATTAAGAATAATTAACATATACTTAATCTATGCCTTGGCCCAGCGTCACTGTGTTTAAAATGGATATCATTTCGTTTCAGGCGAAAGTCAGCTTTAGAAGATGTTGCCGTGAAGCCGCTAACCCAGTTTCCGGTTGCTTTGGAAGAAGAAGAGGTTAGTAATTGTATTTCTATCTTTTTATAAGTATGATGTGGTATGTGAGGTGGTCTTATTCCTATTCTTATCCTTATCTTAAGGGGTCTGTTCAAAAAAATCACGTGCAGTCATAGCAGTTTTTGACGGTTTTTATGAGTTTGTGTTTTTCCAAAAAATATATTTGTATCTATAAGATGTAAGTAGTGATGTGTCACTTTTGCAATATTTAAAAAAAAATAAGATAAAAAAGAAAAAATATTGACAAAACACCTCTATTTCTACACATTACAACAGTTTTAATCATTCAATTTTTACAAATTTTGCACGAAAATGTACTCACTTGAAAATAATATAGGTTGTCACGATTTGTGGCTCTTAGTTATGAAAAAATATTTATATTATGCTTGTAATAAATTAAAAATGAATAAAAAAAACGAAAATCGAATCTTGACACGCACGAATCTGCGTAACTGCCATATTTTTGCACCGCTAAATGTGGCCCTATCTCATTCAGCTTTAGAATAATGATTGATCGCAGTAAAAAATGTGCTTAAAACATGGATGAATGCTTTAATACACGTAATGGTTTAAATAAAGTTATCGCTAAAACGTAGAGCACAAGATAAAAAAATCACAAGTTAGGACTAAGATATCGTTAGCTGTACACTCTTATATTTTATGGATTTTAATGCGTTTTCTATCGAATCGGAATCGTTACGTTCAGGTAAAAGGTCTATTAATAAAGTAAGAGTTCCTTAAATAAACGAATCAAAAGCTCCCTCAACACATAAGGCTCTACAAAACAGATCTAAAAATCAGCTGTTCCATACATTTTGACCAAGTTCAATGAACTTTTTGTATGAAACAGTTATTTTCGCGATTTCAGTGTTGGCCCCACAGTAAAAGTTGTTGCTATCGATGAGTATATCTACCTCTGTAAATTTGGCGGGAATGCAAAACAACAGGTTGTATTTGCATCTAGTGGCATGGGACCTACGAGTACATCCGTACTTTTCTTGAACGAGAAACTTGTCAGCAGTGGGACATGTGCTTAATAGGCTAGATGACTAGTTTTTTTTTATTGTCCTATTAAAATGTGGCCCATAAATTTAGCTGATTAATGAAAACAAAATGAAAATCTGATCAAAAATAAGCAACTTATAAGCATTTTACTATCATGCTAGACAGAGAGGCGAAACAGCAAATCGTGACGTCACTTCTCTGTACTTCTCTGTATTTTTTGTTTTGTGGGAAAGGGACAGAGTTGTCTCTACCAAAAACTTTAAACGCTTATATATCAGAACATTAATAACCGATTTAAATTATTTTTTCAATGAAACATACTATATTTACTTAAATTCTTCATCAAAGCTATTGGTTTCGACGATTTAAACATCAGTCATCTACCCTATTATATCTCAACTTAAAATCTCTACATAGTGATTGCTTTTATCCTTGGGGAAGCTAGATATTTTCTATCGTGTTATCAACACACCGGGTATTGCCATTTGACATCGTTAATTATTGAAGACTGTTATATTAACTTAATTAAATGCAACCAAGTCAGTTATTATCTTCAATACCTACTCATTCTCACACAAATACATGTTGACACGCACTTGGTAAGGGATTAATTACGATAATAAGTTATTATTAGATTCCACAAAGACTTGGCTATAAAATAAATTGCAATTACTATTGTGATAAAAATCTATGTAATTTTAGAGTTTTGTACATGAAAGGTGTTTAACGAGACTCTATTGCTAAGCTTGTGTGCGGTCTGTCTGTCGTATGGCCTCTACCCTTTGAATAAAGGACGTCTTTTTTTTTTATAAATTACTTATTACAAATATATCATATTCCCCTTAACAACATAATAATACTTAATTATTTATTTTATTTAGCTCTATTATAAAAACAATACATTATAGAATCACAAAACATGGTAGTACTAAACTAACTTAGCGTCAAACGTAGATTCCGATATAAAGCTTTTAAAATAGTAAACAATTTTTATTTATTTAACTGAAATAACAATGGCTGTAACATAAAGTTCTAGACCAACACAACAATAATGATACAGATAAAGCCTGATGTGTCTTATTTTGAGTTTTTAAAAATATTGATACTTAGATTATGTAAGAATCTTATATTCATAAAATAACAAACGAGTCTTCGGTCAGCTGGACCCACTTGCCAGTGGACTCACGGGTCCACTCAACCGAGTCACATTTTGAATAGGTTGACTGGACCCACTGTCTAATTTTAATTTTGTTTTTTTTTGTTATTAGTACAGTCACGGAGTAAAGTCGAATCTTTTAGTTTTATTTTTGTGACTTAAAATATACCAACTTTATTCAATTAGATTTCCTATAAATTCTATCAATATTGATCTATTCTAAATATAGAAGGAAGAGACGAAAAGACAGACTAACTGTCATTATTTTTATTATAATATTTATTTAAAAATAAGATATAAGTTGTGTAAGCTGACAAATGACTAAATATTAAATTTTAATCGATAACAAAAATTCAACAATCGTTATGAAAATGTACCTACTCGTAAGAAATCACTAAGTGATGGGAATAAGCAAGTTCTTAACCTGATGGTGAGTCACGATCAGTAACAGTCACTGTTGAACTCGGCAACACATCGCGCTTGTCAACCCTTAGATAATTATTAATGAGTAGATGTAAATATTTACGCCCAATAATTTAGTTTTACAGGAAATCTTGTCATTGGACTCTCTTAATATCTTTTTGTATATAATAAAAAATAATTCCTACATGTCAATCCATTTAAATAACGTAGGTAGATATAAAAGGGGAAGTACCTTAAAGCTGTTTTACCGAGACCTTGATTTAAAAATCATTTTGTAGGTTTAGGTACAAAGGTGTAGGTACTACAACAGGTAAAACAAGTCAAGTAGTAAAACATTACCTTTTCAAATTTCGCAAAGTAATGAGCATAAATGCATGCAGTGGTCGTATCCTGGACTTTGTTTAGTCACTTAAACGTCTGCTGTAAAGCGAAAAAAACAACCAGTGTTTCGGTCCCAGGGCAATGTTACCAGAGATGTTACTGGGCATGGAGAGATTCGAAATCTAATAATAATAAATAATAATACATTGTTTTTTTATTCAGGCAATATAAAACCCATACAAATAGTCAAAAATTGAATTAAAATGCAGAAAATAAATTAAATTACATAATAAAAATAATAACAAACATTTAATTAATTCATTATAACAGTCATTTCTTATTTACGGTTCGCACTCTGGTGCACATTTCTCCACGCATTGAAAATTGGACTTGTTAGGTATTCACCCAGGCCCTGTAATATGCTGTTTTTGGAACGCCTCAACCCAGCCCAAAAGGAAGCTACTCTAGATCTAATGACGGCATAGAAATCCGGAACCCGAGCATCAGCGAACATGCCCGACGCACTGCAGTCTAATATCACTGGGTGACGAGCGCAGCGCAGGAATTTGTTCATCATCATCATCAGCCCGGAGACGTCCGCTGCTGAACGAAGGCCTCGTTCATTTGCATCCACCGGTTGCCCGCGAGTTTTAGAATGTCGTCGGTCGTCCATTTCATAAAAAAAACTACTTTGGCCAATTTCGATCTACTCTTGTTTATCTAGGATTGCTCAAATAAAGGTATTATTGGCATAACTTGCTTGTTTACCTTGGAATGTTGACTTTTCCGGTGTTTTTTATGTAAAATCATGTCAAATAAAATAAAGAAACGTTGGCGTGGTGACCTCGAGGACAGACAGACTGGAATGGAAAGATTCGAATCTGGCCGAGATGTCTGGAAGATGAGAGATGTCTTCGCCCAGCAGTAGTTCAAAAACACTTTTCAAGTTCGAGTTTTTATGACCAAGCGAAGCGACGGCCTCTGAGTATATGGGGACAAGAGTGACATTTGTATGTCTTTTTATTACTTGATTTTGTTCGCTAACACTAATGCTAGCCCAGTCGGGCTAGTATATAACCCTGAAAAGGCCAAAATTTTATCAAGAATACACGAGATAGTTCAATTTCCCCTTTTTCCTTAACTCGGATAATATCGATCGCTCGATAAAAATTTAAATAAAATTGAATATTAAACAACTTTAGTCCTCATGATTTTTCTCGAAAAGTTGAATATGGCCCAGATAATTATTACAGTCTTCTTCCCTTAAAACCAAGATAGCGGGTAAAGCAGGGTTCGAATTTGATCGCGATTTTGAATTTACGCTCCCAGTAAAGACTAGTGAAATTAAATTTTGGCCTAGAGTTTTTTCGGGGTTAGGCCCTATATTCGACATACCGACTGGGCTATTAAAGGAATATGCCGTCTACGATGGAGCAAATTTACTTAGAAGAAACCGATTGACTTGTGCTTGCGAATTGAAGATCCCGACCCAGATTATATCTCTCGGGAAAGACCCACTCGGGAAGCGTATTCCACTGTTTAGCAGTCCGCATAATAAAAGTGGAATCAAATTGTTTCGTTCATGCTTTTGGTACATCAAACAAGAAAAGATGTTGCTTTATCGAGATTCTAGCAAGTAGCATATCTATCCTAGGTTAGAATTGAGAGGAACAAGATCACGCACATCCGAAGTAAGTGTTGTGTGTATATTTTTGTCTGACGAAAACTTATGAACGTTAATCCAATCTTTATGAACCTTACAAGCAAGATTGTGCAAAGCAGTAAGTTCGGATATGAGCCAATTGATCAAAGGGCTTGGAAATTATGGGGGTTGCGGGCTCAGTTCCCTGGGAACTAAGTACATTTATGTACTAATATTTAAACAAGTACTCAATGAAAGCGACACGTTCTAATGTTAAGAAACAACGCCTGCTCACGACCATTGCAGCGAGCTGTACTCTAGCACCGAAGGTTCCGTACATAAATTATTGCGTTTATCATAAAACTGTGTTTACGTTGGTTCTATTTGGAATTTGCATTGAGATTAAGAGCCCAGCTCGCACTTGGTTGGTTTTGGTCGCACTTGGTACTGGATAGCTTAATCAACCATCTTAAAAGTCCATTGCTTGACTTAGTTATTGCTTCGTCCTCTCCGTTAACGGTGGTGAACATTCTGCGATCCCCAAGCCGCCTGTCAAGCGTGGAGATTATGGCAACAATTCCCTATAAAGGGGGAAGCTTTCGTCCAGCAGTGGACGTTTTCTGTCTGGTGTGTGCTTCACATAGGCCTAACCTCGAATTGCGATTAAGCCATATGCAACGTGCTGGCCCAGTTGCGAATCGCCGGATGCATAATTAATACACCATTGAATTTATTTTCCAAATGGCAGTGGTATGAAAATCCGTACACAAAATCCAAGGCTCATTGGTACGGGCCCAGGATGTGAACCCACGACCTCACCATTCCGAGGCAACCTTCATGTAAGGAACCCTAAAAATAGTGGATCTATATCCTACAAAAAAAAACCTAGAGTTTCTGTAATATCTAAAACCGTCTTCCAGTGAGTCAGACTAAAAAATTTAAATCGATGAAATATTTAAAATCATAACCGGTCCCAAGGAAATACTTTGTGTAATGTATTAGTTTATAATATAATATATGTATCTGTTTACTAAACCTGACCTTGTCGATGTTTTATCTCGCTCGCTCCTCAGCCCGTAATGCCGGTGGATTTCCTCACGTTTTTCCTTTGCACATTCCTACGTACCGAAATAGACTCTACCACTATTGTGTTTAGTGTTATTATTGATCGAATGCCATAATTTTCAGTGTTTATCTTTTGTTTACGAAACGAAACGAGCTAAGTACTGATCAACTGTCAAACAAAATTCAACTTTGTGAATGGAAAGTTGTGGTGCAAAATTGCGTGAGGTTTTCTTTTACGTTGTGTTTTTTCGTGTCGTTTATTTTTCGACTATGTTATCTTTGCAATGTCATATTGCAAACATTGAGTTTTTGTATTTAGTACCGATTCGCAACGTGTAAAGAGCGGTACATGATAATGACGCCCAAAAAACGTGTTAAAATAAATTATACAATTTATATTAAAATGTTTCTTTTAAAACACCATTCAGTGATATAAAAGTCGTATAACGAGTTCAGTGTCAAAAATGTGTGTTTTAGTGTAAACAAGTGTCAAATTTGGGTGATTAGTGTTCAAAATTAAGTGATGAGGTTAAAATACTGCATTTATAAGTTTGAATGAATATTTAATCATTTTCAAATGGTTACGTCTGAGCATAACGTAAAGAAGCCGGAACTATGGCTATGTAGAGATTGTAGAGTCATGAGACTTACGTTTTTGATTTCGCTGTCAAATGAGTTTCAGGCCATAGACAATAGTCATAATTTAGTTTTAGCTTCAGATATGTATATTTTAATTATCTATCGTTATAGATGGCAACTGAATTTCAAACTTAGCTTGTGTGGCAAATGACTACAAGGTTTTTTCTTCTGTTGGACAAATCAGTTGACTATCCAGTTTGACCTCGAGGAGGAACCCCAAATAACACTCATTATAAGTGTATGTTGTATAACAGTTCACATCTTGATTTAGCCAACTAATCAAAATATTATGATATTCATTCAAAATGTGAATAAAATCTGGGATTTAGATCACTAAAACCTGATACAATTTAATTATACGTGTTCAAATCGCGAGTGAATCGGTTTCTTCTTGGCAAGCGTGCTCCATCGTAGTGTGCATCATCAGACGAGGGTGGTCAAACGCAAGCCTGTTATCACAAAATAACTCTGTTTGCACGTCTATTATCTGTTGCTATATTGACTAAAAGGCTGAAATGATCTTCGTAGAACTTAACATGATAATGAGAATGAATATAAAAACGGATAAAGAAAAGTATTTCATTAAAAAATATGTTGAAACTGGATAATTATATAGAGTAACACTGAAACAAAAGATTTCATTAAAAAATACGAAGAAAAGTAGATATATAGAGTAACTATTTATTTATAGCGCCGAAAATAAAAACAACTTGAACACCACTGTAACAAATGTCATTAGAGGAGTGACTTATAATATATTCATCGTAACATTCTACGGGTTTTTAAATGTTATAATTATCATGATAAATTCGCAACTCGTAATACTCAGTATTAGTCAGATATATTCGTTACTAACTTGTTTGCGAAAATGCTCACTGCTGTGTGAGAACTCCGACAGAGAACTGTTTCGAGAGAAGTCGTTATACTATTATTTGACTGTTCTGAGTAATAGTTTAGATATCCTGTTATCCGTTAAGCAATATGAAATAACGACAATAACTGAATAGAACTAGTGATATGTTGCTAGCCTAGAATCTACGGATATGTTGCTAGCCAACAGACCGCGCATAATAGGCACGGTCTACATATTAAGAGGGAATCCAATGAGCGGCTCTGCATACAAACGTATTCCACTATTTTTGTTCCTGGATAATGCCACTAAATCTTTTTTTTTATAAAGTCTAGGTCTACTGATGACATGTCTCTGTCATTTCATTTTTACATTGCATCAACTAATTGCTAAAAGAAACATAACCCTTTAAATATTAATCTTTGTATGGTAATATTTTCTTTAGCAATTAGTTGCTGAAAAAGGCAAGTAACAGAGACAAGTCTACAGTAGGCCTAGACTTTATAAAAAAATGCTCTAGAAGCATTATCCAGGAAGAAAATAGGAGAATACGTTTGTTTGTAGAATCGCTCACCAGATTCCCCTTTAAGTTGTAAGCGTACAGATCGCAGAGATGTTGCTAGCCTACAGATCGCAGAGATGTTGCTAGCCTACAGATTGCAAATAATGTTACTAACCTTGATCGAGGTAATTAACAATGAGCACATAAATATAGACGTAATTTAAATGTTTACGGGTAAAATATATAATGTATTGCATCAGCCTAGGAACTCGTTCATGGTTTGTCTGTGTTTTATTTTAAATAGGTACTTATAATCTAAGAAACAAAATATGTTTATTGTAGGTTCACAAAAAGTACTTATAGTACGCTTGATTTCAAAAACTACCTGATATTTTGAACTGACCTAAAAAAGGAGGAGGTTCTCAATTCGTTTGTATTTTGTTAGGTCTAAAAAAAACACAAATTTAAATATCTATCTATCTAAATACTTTATAAAATTGAAAATGCATAATAAAAAAAAATTAATACATGCACTGTAAGCAGGATCAGCTGATGAGACTAAAGTTCCTTGTTTTGATAGCGCGGACTAAACACAGTCATCCATTTTTAATATCTATGTTCAGAATATATTCATAATCGAATAAATACTGGTTGGCTAGAGTGTTAAACAACTCTATCTATGGTCCCACCCCATCACTAGAAGCTGACGTACGTGCGCAAAATCAAATAACTATTTTTTGTTCCCATAATAGCACCAAGCCAAAATTTCGATTGGTGCTATTTTGGGAATATGCTAGGTGCTCTTTGCATTGGTGCTCAAACTAGAATATCCCAAAATGGCGATCAATAACAGGATTTATTTGATAGCGCGGACTAAACTCAATCAAATCATTTTAAATATCTAGACTCAGAACATTAAACGCATCTATTTTCAAATAGATGCGTTTAGATATTGAAAATCGAATAAATACTAATGGGCTAGACTGGCGACCATTATCAGGATTTATTTGTGACGCAAAATGCCTCTAGAGATCAAATGGATCATAAGAGCAGTACGTACAGCACAATAAGTGGTAAACACAGGTGTTAAAAAAACCAAGCCTGTTAAGGTCAATGACCCGGTCGGCTGGTACGTTTGACCTCGACTTTCAAGTTATTCGAGACTGACATTTATGAATCGGCAAAATATTTAACTGTTTGCATAAACCGAAAAAAGTATTCGTAGCTGTTAATCTTGTTACTGATATCTATAGCATTGGCTATAATATACAATCTGTAACAAAAAGGTTCAACAATACTGAAGGGTATGTATGTACTCATCATTATGAACAACTTTTACTATGGGACCAACACTGAAATCGCGAAAAACAAATCAGCGTTCCACACATTTTGTCCAAGATCAATGAACTTTTTGTATGCAACAGCTATTTTTTTTCGCGATATCGAGGTTGGCCCTATGTTGAACCTTTGTTTGAAATAAGTTGAATAGGAAGCATTTTATTTTTTAACAACGGTTAGGTTACAGAACTACCTCTAAATAATCATTACGATTGTGATGTTACAAATGGCCTCAACACATCATATTGCTTTTTGCTAAATAGCGCTGATCTTCCGTTGAGGCCAATTCATTGAGGTCACGAAAGCCTTGAAAGATTGATACTTCAAAATTAAGAAGTCGAACATGTTTGCTTTAGTCATTGGCAGCTTAGTCAGCCCATTGCTGGGCAGTAGCCTCCTTCGCTCCTTTATTTACCATTACATTACGATTTTACAGTTTTTTTTTGAATTACCAGTACTTACGACTATTTCACGATCTATTTACGATCTATTTCACTAAACCTAAAATGACCTGGGCATGTCCTAAAACTGCACCTGAACCACCGGGGGACGGGCACCAGAGTCCTCTCGGTCGGTGGTGAGTGTTCTGCGATCCCCGAGACGCCTACCAACCGTGGGGATTATGGCAAACTCTGCCTGTTAAGGGGGAGGTCTTCGTCCAACAGTAGATATTTTCTGGCTGTTGATGAAACTTATAGTAGGTACTTACTCCAAAGATAAATAAATAAATATTGCAGGACATTTTTTCACACAGCGCCATCTAGCCCCAAACTAAGCAAAGCTTGTAATATGGAAACTAGATAGCTGATAGAATACTTATATATATTTTTTTTTGTAAATACATACTTGTAATACATACTACACCCAGACACAGGACAAGCATTTATGTTCTTCACATAAATGTTTGCCCTTGGTGGGGATCGAACCCACGCCCTACAGCTCTGAAGGCAGACACGCTACCGCTGAGCTATATGGCAGTCAAAGATTGTCAAATGATATAGTTATCCACCCGTAATTCTATCAGCACAACAGTATTGCATTTCAAATCGTAGTTGGCCTCAATCGATCATCGTTTCCGGCTGGTCGATCCATCACTGTAATAGTTCGAGAAAGTTCACTTTACTTCTGTAGTGTTTTTTTATCTCAAATATATTACTTTAATTTATCGTTTTTACGCTTAACGGCTTGATCATAATATGTGACTCAAAAAAGTATATATTTGTCTTATTTTTTTTTCGAGATGAATTGTACATGTTCTTTGTACCTTGTGCAAAAGGAAGCGAGCGCCAAAATGAGAATAAGAACTAGATCCTCCATATTTTTTTCCAAAGGTGTTGTCAAAATGCTCATACGTACCATAGTAAGTCAAAAATAAACCCAAAAGTAGTTAAGCACACAAAAATATGGATTCCGTTACGAATACCTCTTCTGTGATTTATGCCATAAACGGCCTGAGACAAAATTAAAAAGTATTTATTCGTCTGAGGCATCTTAGCCGATGTTGATATAATTAATTATATAATAGTTACATTATATTATAGTTGTTTTATTGTTTGAAAAGTGTTCTGCGAGAGATAAAGATCTTTTCATCACACTTGCTCGTAAAGTAGATCTTATTACATCGCTTTTAGGCTCATAATCCAAGATATTACACACGCGTGCTTTTTACTTTACATTACGGCACTTGTACTATAATAGGTATAACCCGGTAAAGTCAAGTTTGTACGTGACTGCAATTAGACGTGCGTATACAAAGCACTCTTAATATAGCCGGGTAATACTTACAGTTTTTTTGTGATACCAACAAAGAGTTCTTATGCCGCTGAAGTAAATGTCAACCTGCGCGCGCATTACTGATTTGGGCGCCATTTTCCGCAAATGTTTGTTGACGTTTTCGCTGTGTGGTTGATTATTATCAAAAAAAAATAGTTTTTTCCTCGCAAGTGTGACGAAAACAGTCGTATGGAACTCTTGTGCTATTAGTCATTACGCTCTCCGCTTCCTTATCGCGCTCGCCTGCGGCTCGCGCGCATAATACCGCCTCTAGTGTAATGACCAACATAGCACACTCGTATCATAATGTACTATATTAGGCCGGACAGACAAACTTGGTAACCTCAATAATATTACAATTACACTTTTGGACAAATTCTTGTCAAGTTATTCCATTACCTGACAAGAATTTCTTCAACAGCGTTTAAGTCAAGCCCCTTAATTTAGAAAATTGCTGGAAAATCCAATTTGAATCGCTTATATCATTACGAGTGGAATAAAATTATACCTTTGAGTTACGTTTGACTGTCAAAGGGAACTTTCAACTCACAAAGTTAAACGTAGTCTGCTTAAGGACGGTGTACTAGGATTATAATCTTTGACTGAGTTAATTTAGCGTTTCAATGACAGCTGATTACTAAAGCTTTGATTTCCTATGGTTGTAGTGGCGTCATTTAGCGGACGCAGCTAAATTACGCCACCACTAATAAAGCTGTACTCGTATGTAACATGATGGCCGTAAAAAAACGGCGCTATGTACTTACACCGCTATTGAAAAAGCGATCGAAGACTTTTCTTCACCGTAAAGTACGGCCGTCATGCAAATAGCGGCTCCGCTATACTGACGTAACGGTGTCAGACAACGCTCTTTAGCAAACCACGCCATCTTGTTGTCATAGCCAAAGTTTCAATGACGTCATTCAACGCTATAAAGCGCCCGTTATCTTGCGCCACTTTAGTGGATATAGCATAATTAGCCTGTTAATAAAAATAAAGTCTACTATTGGACATAAGCCTTACGTAGAAGGGCGATATCTAGCACGCTGGCGATTGCGGGTTGGTGATTTCACATAGACCATTAAATAAATCTCCAGCCATATACAGGTTTACCAATAAAGCTTCCCTATACCGAAAAACCAGTGATAATAAAATCCGGATCTCGGATCCGTAACGTAATCCGTTAACTCGAAAGACGGAGACAAAGACTCGTTGGGATTTGAAACGACACGAGTGAAGCGGCCTCTAGACAGTCTAGTGGGTGACAGCATGACGGTTTATTACTTGGTTCCCTAATAAAAACATGTCAAAATATAGATATTTAATATGACAAGTAATGTAGAGATTTGTTCATAATACTATCGTATTAACAGCTTACCATTATCACAGACGCCGGCGCGTGGGTGGCGATAAACTAAACCCCGTGGAAATGCACTGATACGGTCCAGTATGTCTGCCGGATCCACTACACAGTATACAAATTTTTATTTAAGTATACAAATTTTCTAGTTTTTCATATCTCTTCCCGTCCTCGATAATATTACTAAATTACTATAGTTTAAAAAACCAAAAAAATAATATGGTTGGTAATGATTTTTTGAATGGAAAATTTTTACCTGTGGCAGGACTTGAACCTGCATACGAGAAATCTCTGGGTTTTCGTCCCAACTGCTTTGCCTATTAAGCTACAGAAGTATCTGCCTTACCAAAGGCGTTACCTGTCATAATTCTCAAACTTTAAAAGCTAATCAACTAAAGCGAAAATAATTATTGTCACCAAGTGTAATGTGTGGGATGAGCATTGTATAGTCATCGGAATTAAAATACATTCTGTCGTAGGATTAGTTATTAGGTACATTTAATACATCAATGATACTTCACACAGGATGTTGTCTACGTACCTGGATTGCAAACTTCCGAGGAAACGTGGTTCGAGGGAGTCAGCGCAACAAGAGCCTTGTATCCCTGCCAGTAGAGCGACAGTAAAAAAAACCCTATAAAAATGTAAATAATAATCCTATCAAGTTAGTACCCTTTGCTCTGGTATCATTAAGAACAAGACAGAGGGCTCTCGCGACATATTATCTCCCTCAGACCGCGTTTCTCTACAAACAAGACATAGTCTAATATTGACTGTATGACACTAAAGTTAAAGTTTAGTTTAGTATAATTTAAAGAGCGTCATCCAGTTATATATGTAGTTTAGAACACACACACGCACGACTTTGGTCGATGACACAGCACCATAGCGCACCAGTCATCACATCTACAAATATAATATAAATACACATTCCAAAATTAATAACAACAATGTCGTGATGTCAACTTTATCAGCGGATTTGAATGGGGCGTGGATTTATCGAGCAAAACACTCGCATTCCATCCTGTGCTCTACATAACTTTTAACTCTATAATATAGCTATCGTATTTATTTACTACTAGCTGACCTAACAGACGTGGTCCAGACTTAAAGAAAAAAAAATGCGCATATGAAAAGTAAAAATTATAATTAAAGTTAGGTCTGTTTTGGTTCGAAGGGCAATGTTACCAGAGAAATTACTGGGCATGAAGAGGGCAGTGCGGCGCAGGATTGTGTTCGCAAGTTCACAATTCTAGCACTGCTACTGTTATGGGCAAACGCGACGCTTACCACCAGGCTAACAGCCTCGCTAGACTCGTCACTCGATTGCATTTTTTTTAATACAAGTCCTATTGGAAAAAAACATTCAGTATTTTCCAAATAAAAAAAAATCGTGAAACATTTCCAAGTTTTCTTTAACAAAAACTAGCCAAATTAATTTTTCATCATTCAAAAACAGCATTTCATTTTTTAGGTATTTATAAAAGATTAACTGATTTTAAATCTCTGAATATATGGCTCTTCCATTTTACTTGTTGTTGTGTGTTGTTGTCTACCGTTTTACGTTGTTTTATGGCAATACGAATTCTATAATGCGTCACTTTTCGTTAAAAATAAGTTTGCGTTTGAATCAAGTCCCGTCGGATGATAAGGTCTAGGATTTTAGGCACATTAGCCAAGAAGGAACTGGCTTAATCTACATTGGAAGACAATCATTTGTAATTTTTGAGAAACTCAGACTCCGGCAGTTCTACATCTTCGTTGTACGAATAAAAACGTGTACGTGAAATTAAACGATTCTTGTGTACGTGGTTGATAACCACGTACACACGAATTTTATAGCAGGGGTACTAAAAGTTAAATAAACTATATCTAGCTAAAAGGAGTAGTTTTGTTTTATAGTACCCCTACTATAAAACAAAACTACTCCTTTTAGCTAGAAATAGTTTATTTAACTTTTTTGTAGTTCCCCAACTACAAAAAAGGCGATACAAAACATAAGGCCATACAAACACGTCGTGTCAAAATTTCAAAGCAATCGGTGAAGAGATTTTCTGTAGTAATTGTTTGAAAACGTCGTCATCAGCCCGGAGAATGCTGAACGAAGGCCTCCCCTTTAGACCGCTACACTTTACGACAACCTGCCATTTGCATCCAACAACGGTCGCCCGCGACTTACACAATGTCGTCGGTTCACCTAGTGGGAGGCCTTCCTACGCTGCGTCTTCCGGTTCGCGGTCGCCCCTCTGAAACCTTTCTTCCCCATCGGTTGTCAGTTCTTCGAGTGGTGTGGCCTGCCCATTGCCACTTTAACTTGCAAACCCTGTGAGCTATGACTGTGAGCTGTGACTTTGGTTCTATGGCGAATATCCTCGTTCCGGATTTTATCGCGCAAAGTAACCCAGAGCATAGCTCTCTCCATTGCCCGTTGTGTGACTCTGAGTTTCTCCAAAAGGCCAGCAGTAGTTAAAGACCACGTTTTATTTCCATACTTAAATACCGGCAACACACGCTAGTTGAAGAATCTTATCTTAGGCACTGCGGGATTTTGGATGCTTATTATTATTATTTAAAAACCTAATTTTTAATATTTAATCGTCGAATAATCACTAGGAATAGAATATTATTTTCATGGTTACGTTTTATTTTGTGATTAGTTAGAAAGGATTTGTGATTAGGTTATCTTTTGTTGGTGTTTTTTTTTATTATTATAGGCTTGCGTTGTCTGTCATCTCGCCTGATGTTAAACGAAAAATTATGTATGTAGTCGGCTCTTTTCTCAACAATCCAGTATAAGTAATTCATGCCTAACTTCCAGAATTAGGTATTTATTTGCTCATTGTGTTCTTAAGTGCTCATCTAATGCGACAAAATACAAAGATGTGAAATAAAATATCCCTCAAGAATTGATTGAAATTGAATTCAAGTATAAAAATTCGTAATGATAACTCGAATTCTATTAAACTGTGTGAAAATGGTAATCAGCTAAGCTTCGAATTTATTTTAGGTATACTAATTGTTTGTCTTGAAGTGATGATAAAAATACTATTATAAAAAGTAATATTAATTCCAGAAAGAGCAGTAGATGTACAGTGATGCTATAAGTAGTCTTCGAAATAATAATACTTAATTATAATCTTCGAAGTGGTGTAAAAACCGAAATACTGTTATAGTTCCCCAACTATCGTCAAATTCAATGTGTTGTTGATATTCTCAGATAACTTCAAATACAAAGTGACATCAATATTCGCAGTATTTTAATTGACTCCAGTCCAGATTGATGTAGAATTGAAGTCCAAAAAGTATTAAGGATATAGTCATTGCAGTCATGTTATAGTCGTCGCAATGATGTTATAGTCGTTGAAGTGATGTTATAGTCGTCACAGTGATGTTAGAGTCCTCGCAGTGATGCACAGTGACACAGTGATGTTATAATTGACGCAGTGATGTTAGAGTCCTAGCAGTGATGTTGTAAGCGTCACAGTGATGTTATAATCGCTGCAGAGATGTTAGATTCCTCGCAGTGATGTTATAGTCTTCACAGTGATGTTATAGTCGTCACAGTGATGTTATAGTCGTCACGGTGATGTTATAGTCGTCACAGTGATGTTATAGTCGTCACAGTGGCGTCACAGTGATCGCGGTGACTATGCGAGCATGACGTTGATGCCGGAGCCGCGGCGACGCGCCGTCTCGGCTGATTACAAACCGACCACGTTGTTCCGCTCAATATGGCGGCGGACTCTCTCCTTCAAGAGGAGAAAGGTGAGTTACTATACAAAATACATTCTAGCTAAAGTTCGTGGAAGCTGAGCGTCTGACACCAGCGTTGGTGCGTCAGAATTAATTTGCCACCTCAAGGCATTATAGCTTGACGGTCCAATAATACGCTTTAAAAAAAATAAAAATTTAACCCACTTCAACTTCGAATACCTGGATGACATCTTTATATTTTCTAGTCATTTTGATTTAAAAACAAAACTACTGAACAGATTTTGATAAAATTTCTATTTCAACTTCGAATACCTACATGACATCTTCATATTTTCTAGTCATCGCGTAACATACATACAACAACAAAAAAAACACAGTCGAATTGAGAACCTCCTTTTTTGAAGTCGGGTGAATACTATCGTGAATACTATCAAACTTACCTCTGTAATTACTGGATTAATAGAACGATGAAATACTCAGACCACCGGTGGCCGGGCAGCAGCGTCCTCTCGGTTAACGGTGGTGACCATTCTGCGATCCTCAAGCCGCCTGCCAAGCGTGGGGATTATGGCAACACTTCTCTATTAATGGGGAGGCCTTCGTCCAGCAGTGGACGTTTTATGGCTGACGACGAAACAGCAGAGTAATAAACAGTACCGCGTCATCATGCTATGTTTCGTTTCACCGGCTGTTCAAGCTCATTGTTAGGATTTGAACTCGCTCCAAACGACTATAAAATTGAACTCGTTGACTACTAAGCTATCATCGCTACAGTAAAACAGTTGTTTCCTGAAAATCTTAATTTCCATCAAACAGTATTATTTCCCCAAAAAAAATCTGTTCAAAACGAACTAATGCCTTCATAAATATTGTTGTTTCAAAAATACACACGGATCTCCACATTTCGAACGTGATTCAGAAAAATGTTAGGAATCGCCAAAATATAGACGTACCACATATCACTTAGTAGTTAGTATGGAATTAACACAGGTTCTTTATAGTTACTGTAGCTTTAACACTAAAGTTTAACACAGGTTATGTTGTAGTTAGTATGACTGTTTAACAGATTATAAAATAGTTGCTGGCCATACGTTTTAATACGAGTATAAACAAATAGTTTTAATATTAGAACTGAAGCAAGTCGGGACTGAGATTTCAAGAAGAACGGTCGAGAAACATCGTTCGTTTTTAAATTTTGAAACGAATTTGTACTTTTTAAATCGTAAGTGACATTTTAGTTTTTTTTATAAGTTTTGTTATGTGTTTTTTATAATTATAGAGCGCCAATTTTCGCATATTTTTATAGTCTGTATTATAGAATGTTTGTTAGTGATAAGACCACCTTACCTTAATTTGTATCTATGTGTTTTGGCATTTTATTATATTTACTAAAATAACATTAATGAATCTTATTTTAGTAAACAGTTTTTTTTCAGTTAATAGGCTGATTATGGTGATTGAACATAACTGATAAAAAAGTTTTGATCAAAATTGCATATAATAATCTTTTTTTTCAGTCGGAGGACCGGTTCGCAGGATACAAGGGTGTTCGCGATATCACAGTCAAAAAGGTATCTACAAATTTTAATTTAAAATTTTCCCTCTATTAACGGCCTACACAAACAACCACATCGAACAAATCAAATAAAAAACAAAACGAGAAAGATTTAGAACTCGAGAAAGTTTTTGTTGAACTTTTACTGAGTTTCTACAACTAAAAATGTTTACAAGTGTACGTTTAATAAATAGGATTTCTATTGCGACCAAACATTTAAACATCTTTTTCTGATATCTGTGATTTAAAAAGTAAGCATATCGAAGTATCAATATGATTGGTTGATCTCTAATGTAAGCCTAGTTTTGCCAGCATTAACATAATATAATGGAAAGATTGGTAATCATGAAAACGGGAAAAAGTGTCTTGTTTATAACTGCACCCTTATCATGGACGTTCGTGATTCTGATTGCGAGCGTGCGCGAGAAGGAGGCGCGAGTGGGTTGGTACGAGCAGGATGGCATGCTATCGCAATCGGAATCGCGAACGTCCATGATAAGTGTGCTGGTTATGAAAGAGCGAAGAAAGTTATATTTTCGTAGCTAGTTATGAATTTTTAGTTACCAATGTGGATGAAGGGGATTTTTCAGCGTTCTCTCTTAAAACTCTGTACTCTACGTACTTATAATATTGTGTGCTCTCCAGGGTCCGGCTGGGCTGGGGATCATGATCATCGAGGGTCGCCACACAGAAGCTGGCCGGGGGATCTTCGTCTCCGACCTGCAAGAGGGCAGCGCTGCGGAACAGGTACCATCCTTACGTACTATAAAAAAAAAAAAATATGACGCAGTGACCCGTAGTAGGTCTTGGCCTCCGACGCTAAGAGACGCCACTCCATTCTGTCCTGAGCCGTCTCTCGCCACTGTGTAGCCTGGAGCTGAGACAAGTCCTCCTCTACTTGGTCCTTCCAACGAAACTACTTTTCTCTTACCTACTAATAATTATTATAAATACGAAAGTGTGTTGGGTTGTTTGACCTTCTTCCACGCTACAACGGAACAATGGATTGACGTGATTATACAGGCTGTTAATTTTAACAACGGACATATTCTAGGTATTTTTTTCGAATTAAGCTAACTTTTATATACGTAGCTATAAGGTATAAGAACTGTAAGTTAAACCAGGATAAAGTACTCTATATGCCACTCTTCGACCCTTAGTCTACAGAGTGTTCATTCGAACGACGGACATAATCCTAGTCCAGGATAATTATAGTACTCATCATTATGAACAACTTATACTATAAGGCCGCCTCTTAAATCGCGAAAAAATATTATTAGCTGTTCCATTCATTTCATCGAGAGTGAACGATTTTTTCTATTGTTTTTTCATGCTATTTCTATTATATTCTAGAATATTTCAGTTATTCAAATGAACACGCTGTAGATTAAGGGTCGAAGAGTGACATAGGGTACTTTATACTGGATCATACAGCTCTTATGGCTTACAGCAACGTATAAAAAACGAGAAAATATTGTTCAATGCGATTCGCCTTCGTTAGCCTACTGCAAAAAACATTGTTCTCCCTTTATGTCAGCCAGTTGAACTAGTTTGATTTTACTATATTGTGATTACAGGCGGGACTTCAGATCGGCGACATGCTCTTAGCTGTCAACAGGGACTCCTTACTGAACTGCAGTTACGATGCTGTAAGTAATCATAATGAATATCAATAGAATTATCATTTTGTAGTCAATTAAGTCAGTTTTAACTTTTTTCATCACACTTGCTCGTAAAGTGGATCTTATTACATCGGTTTTAGGCTCATAATCCAAGCTATTACGCACGCGTGCTTTTTACTTTTCATTACGCCACTTGTGCTATAATAGGTATAACCCGGTAAAGTCAAGTTTGTACGTGACTGCAATTAGACGTATATATACGAAGGACTCTCAATATAGCCGGGTAATACTTACAGTTTTTTTGTAATACCAACAAAGAGTTCTTATGCCGCTGAAGTAAATGTCAACCTGCGCGCGCATTGCTGGTTTAGGCGCCATTTTCCGCAAATGTTTGTTGATTTTTTCGCTGTGTGGTTGAAAATTATCAAAAAAAGTTTGTTTTTTCCTCGCAAGTGTGACGAAAACAGTCGTATGGAACTCTTGTGCTATTAGTCATTACGCTCTCGGCTTCCTTATCGCGCTCGCCTGCGGCTCGTGCGCATAATACCGCCTCTAGTGTAATGACCAACATAGCACACTCGTATCATAATGTACTATTACGCCTTCTACAATACTCGCAAAGCTGATCGAAGTTGGGTGAGGTGGGTCTCGTCACATAGTGAGGAGATAATTCACGATAATTAAATATTTATTGTAGATACATCCACTAACTGAGCACCCAGCAAATATTTTGGTCAAAATTATAATAAAATCACCTATTTAAAGTCGTAATTTTCATGGTGACCTAAAATACGGAGTGGAATACCTCTAATTGGGGAAAAAAACAGAAAGTAAGCAGGAAATTGGGTTAAATTTACCTTGAAAGATAAGATTACAGATAGACACCGGGATAGGTAAAATTAAATAAAAAACTTAAGCCAAGCCACATATAATATAGAATAGCCAAGAGAGGTCTAGCCAAGGCATTCCTGCATTGATCGTACTTGGCTTTTGTGTTTTGTTTCGACTATGTATTTATATTATTATTTATTGTTCAACATTCCAGGCGGCGGCGAAGCTGAAGCAGACAGAGGGCGTGGTCGTGCTGACCGTCTGCAGCCCCAACATGAAGGACGACAAGTCGCCTGACGGCCCCACCACGCCTGGTAACTAGTCTTTTACCACTCTTAGGGTTCTATTCTCGAAGTGATCCAACGGAGCTAAAGAAAAAATATTAAATTCAAAGTCTTGACTGACTGACTGACAGACAACGCACGGCCTAAGCCGCTGGTCGTAGAGACTTGAAATTTAGAAGATATTGTATTGAAGCGTAGAGGTCTTATACAAGGATTTTTCGTAATTCAACCCCTATAAGGGTAAAACGGGTGAAAACTTTTGTATGAAAGTTTATTTAGTTAGTTAGTTTAGTTTAAGTTTATGAACTTCTGATGTTTTGAAGTTGTGACAATTAGTATTTGAATAGTTAATATTTTGTCAGGGATGACTTAAGGGGATGAAATTGAGGATGAAACTTTGTATGGAAAGTTTTTTGTTTTCGTAAAATTTGTTATATTTAAGAAAAAATTGTGTTTGGGTAGTCTTAAAAAAACAATAATAGTTTTGCTATGGGTGATCTAAAATGGTGAATGTTGGGGAAGGAAAAAAATAATAATTAACCCAGTAGTAAGGAAAATGTTTCGGCGCGGGGCGACCTTTAGTCATTAATTATAATTATACATATTACACCATACGCTCATAGAATAGAGAATAATTACTTACACTTGCGGTCTTGTAACTCATTCCTTCAGCATACTTGCAAAGTGTAATGTAGATGTTTCCTTTGATTGTACTTTTTCAGAGTTACAAGTTAAAGTGTTTTAAATAGATCGTCCGATATGTCAAATCTCTCCGGGATGGCAACGCACGCATCGACAACGTCACTAAAACTTTTATCAGACAATACAGTTTTTGTTCATTCTGTATTTTGTTCACTCGCGCTCCGAATGAAAGAAAATTGAAACGTCTTGCGTCCATTGTGGTCGAACGCAGAACTTCGACAACGACTACAAAAATTGAAAAAAAGCGGATGAATTAATCAGTTTAAATACAACAAACAACAAAGACTACTTAGCCTACTAAACAAAAAAAAAGGATTCTATCCAGACCGTTGAAAGTCTAGAGACAATCCAAATGCTCAAACCCACTACCAGTCGGCAGCGTACCCAGCATGGTGGCGGCATTGCCACGCTGCTGGCATTTTGATCACGTGTCGCGTCACTATATCTGTTTGATTGCCACTTTTGTTATAAAGAGTATGTAAATTTGTTGTGACAGCCAGTGTTTCTCAACCTTTCAGGCGGCGTGTCCCGGTCCGCGAGCCGCGTGCAGACGCCGGACCCGGCCGCCGGCGGCGCCTCGCGCCCCGTCACCCCGCGCCCCGCGCCCTCTCCCGTCAAGCGTAAGAATGCAAAACATTACTTGTTAACTATTTTACCTTAATTCTTGTAACAAATTAATTACATAATTGTATATCAGTCTCACTTACCACATTCCGGTTTCATAATCTACGCCTTACCTCATCGATCAGGCTCTTGGCCTCAATTCCCGAGCAACCCATCGACCCGACTGCAAAGGGAACTATTTTAGTTTCAAAAATATTTATTATAGGACTAAGATACCGCGCGGCGCGCATAAATCACTAAATATAGTAAGTTGTAAAAAATGCGGTTGATGTAAAAGCGTAGGTATTCAGAGCATTTGCTACAAATTGTACGAGTACCATTTTTATTTTTTATTTAGTTTACCTGTGATATCCAACAGCCATAAATAATATAGCAAAGATCACTAATTTAAACTTTATATTCCAGCGGAGCCCCCTCCGGACCCGGCGACGGCTGCCATCGTCCCCAACATAGACATGTCGATAGAACTGGCCGCCAACAACGACGTGCTCGGAGTCGTGCTACTCGGAGGCAGTGACACACTAATCACTGTAAGTACACATTGTACACTGTGAATCAAAAATTCCAATCCCACTGACAATTTCTGACCGACACGTGACGTGAGAACCATGGCAAAATAAGGTAATATTCGATTGATGCATAATGTTGTTATTATGTTAATAACTTATAATGGTTTATTTTCAGGGTGGCACAGCAATAATCCTGGACGTGTACAAGGGTGGTGTGTTTGCTAAGGATGGGCGGCTTAAATCCGGAGACCAGATCCTCGATTGCAATGGAGTAGCGATCACCAAGGAAATGGCGCACGAGCGACGCTGTCTCACTATCAAGCAGAAAACTGCTAAAGTATGTCAATTTATTGCCAAACAATGAGTTTTTTTTCTAATGTTGATTTTTGTAGGCCATTGTGATGTAATGTATATCCTTTCTTAAGACAGCAAAGTTTAAATATACATTATCGAAATCTGTCGAGTCACTGCTAAAACACACACAACAACCATTTGGTGGTTTCAAATATCAACTAGATAACTGTCATGATTCAGAAAACGGGAGCTAATAAATTATCTGCAATACTGAATAGCATTAAATCCTTCGAATAATAAAATGTATAAACGAAAATCCCTTCTTTCACGCAACAAATTAATAGCAAATGGACATCATTTTGACATGATAATAGATTATGAGGGCAGGAAAGTGACATAAGCTACTCTTTGAAATCGCAAGGCGTAACTAAAATATTTACATATACAAAAATAATAATTATGTCTATTATGTACATTTCCAGCTAAAACTGCTCGTGCATCGACCTGAGCCGCTGAAGTACGACGAGGTGGAAGTGGAGCTGTCCCGCAAGCCCGGCAAGCCGCTCGGCGTCACGTGCGTGCAGCCGGTGGACGCGCCCGGGGTCTACTTGGGAGATTTGGTAAACTTCTTTCACAAAAATGAAAAACTGGCTTAAAACTTGTTCCACACCAATGTGGTTTAGTGTGGCCTGGTAGTGGGTGTGATGGCATCTGCGAAATTAGGTGCTTTTGTAGGCCACTTATGTGGGGAAAACTTCCGTTTTTTGTTTACTGCTGCGTCCACCACTGTCGCGGAAATTCGGCAGGTTTATTAGCTGACCGCATGTGTGACCACTGCTGCAGGCTGACATGGAACTAGGTTAGTGTAGAGAAGGCTTCAAGCAGCTCCGGAAACTAGTATTTTTATACGGAATACTTATCTAACTATTATTCGAAGACCTGCACCGATGCCTGCGCTGGTATTTTGTACATTCTTTACAAACTTAACCAAACCTACCGAGTTAATGTTTTTTTTAACACGGCCTTGGTTTGATAATATTGTCATGGACATTGGCGTTAGACAAAATAGGGGAGGCCCTATTTGTCAGACGTTGTGGGGTTGCAGGTCTAGTTTGAAGTTATCCATACTATGTATCATTTGAAGCAAAATATTTCTTTACAGAAAAGCTTATTTTAGAATCTCAAGCAAACCAGTTTCAAAGTTTGACGAATTTTTAGAGGTTTTGTCACACCTAGAGTCTGGTCTGATTCGAGTAGTCAAACTACGCTAGGTGTGTTGATTTTGTCGTTTTTTTACAGCTCCCAGGGACCCCAGCAGACCTCGACGGCCGTCTTCAAAAAGGCGATTTCCTTGTCGCAGTCGATGGCAAAGACATGTCCGGCGCTGATCTAATGACAGCTGCCACAGCTTTCAAGCTGTGCGGGAATAAAACATCCGTCAAAGTGAAGAGATTCAAGTGCGTGAGGTAGATTGCGAAAACAACGTGCTTTGTTTTGGAGTGAAAGAGATTTTTTATTGTGATTTATGAGATTATCTCTCATACCGAGCTTATTGCGATTATAGTCAAAATTATTAGATTTATGTAGGTGTTTCAAATTTAAATGAATTCATTTTTTTAAAAACTTAAATCAAAAAGTACCTATAAATGGAATATTTTTTCAATTACCAATTAAATCGAGATCAATAAAGCAAGATTACGGCGTCTTTTGTAGAGTTAATAGGTAAATGGTAATGATTAGTGCTGATCAGTGATAATTTGCTTTTAAAGTTCAAAAATGGAATGCCTTCTCTTTCACTCTTAAAACATTACCAGAAACAGTGTAAATAACAGACTTGCCATAGCTTGAAATATTAAATGGACCTTTTAAAATGTTTGAGAAACACTGCGTGCTTTTACTAATGGAAATTAAGCCGAAGTTAGTAAAAACATACAACGTTTTATAATAAACGTGGATAAGCTTTGGAATAGTAATTAATCCGTCTTTGTACTTTCCCTCTGCAACTATCAGTATAAAGACAAAGGACGCGTATTAAATATTTCAAGCAACTCCTCTTTTATTAGTGAGACCGACATTATAATTATTTGTAAAACATTAGTAAATTAAAGTCCTCAAAATTGATAGGTATACTTATTCCTAAACTTTTATTATTATGTAATTCTTTATTAGTGTTTTTAAATCTCGTCTTTAGACTCGTCTAATTCTAAGCCAGAACCAGTGTAGTTGGACACTATTAGAAACTTAAATTTTAGTAAGTGACTAGACAATAAAATTCAGTTTTTCACAAATTTTTGGAAAAGTCTTAACATTTTAATACCTACCTACATACGAAATAAAAATGCCAAAATTAAAAACAATTTTTGAGATAAATAGTTTTGTAATTATACACTTTACCATACCGGCTAATCTTAACCAAGATAAAAAAAATGTTTGTAATTTTTTTACGTCGTCCAATAAATTAATACTAAAATACAATATGCGTGGTGATTTAAAGTTATTTTATTGTAGCTTAATTATTGTCAAATTTTATTTAATCTATAGTAATTATAATTCCTATTTTAAGTAAGATTCAGTATTGAAAATGATCTGTTTGAGTTCAAATAAATTTAACTTAGTTTATTTAGTGTAAATGTATACCTTTAATACATTAAACTTATTGGAACTTTTCTTTTTGTAATAAAAATAAACCAATTTGTTCTATTTTATTTACTGATACATAATACGTGGTGGTTTGATACGACTATTATTAAAAGCGTTTAAACATGTTTATAGATCCAAATAAAATATTGACTATTCACAAACAGGAAAGTTTCATAAACCTTTTATAAATTTTACTAAGTTAAGGCCGATGAAACCCGTGGTCAGTAGATTATTGTTAATCTGTGCAATGTAACAAATAGTTTAGTTGTTGAACATAATTTATATTAGAAATCATTAACTGTGGGATTGAGAAATTACTGGGTATGAAGAGATTTAACATCTAATATCTCGGGTGACGAGCGCAGTGCAGTGCGGCGCGGGATTGTGGTCGCAAGTTCACAATTTTAGCACTGCTACTGTTAGTGGCAGGCGTGATGCTTACCACCAGGTGAAAGTCTTGCTCGTCTCGTCACTTGATAATAGAAAAAAATAATTAAAAGATCGAAATAATGTATGAAACTAAACATTCGACATTAAATAAAATAGACTCATTGTTTCAAAATTTAACTTATTATGAATATACGAACGATAACTTAATATGAACATTAATTATTTAAAAAAACCTTTTCAAGTGCGTGTCGTGACAAGATAATGTTAGGGTTCCGTAGTACTGTTAAACATAAATAAATAAGTATCATAGAAAACGATCGACCAACTATGAAAAATAACTCGTACTGTTCATGTTTAAGCTTGTTTTTGTGGTTTTCTGAAATATTTTCTTTGACTCCTCACAAGCTTTTAGCTATAATTATTTGGTTCTAGTAAGTCAGGGACTGATTTATAATATTTTCATAAAATGCCGTGTCTTTTACCTTAATCGACGTGTAATTTTTTTTTATATTTTGGACTAAACTGGATTTAAAAATGGAGCATAAGTTTTAAAACGGGACATAGTAAATGTATGTGTTTATTTCAATATCGTCTTCTTTAACAATATCATTTTGGATGAGGTTAACATTTTTTTACAAAGTTGCCAAAACTACTATACGGAACCCAACAATTTTCAACTTTGTAGAAACATTTTAGACAACTATAATATTTAAAAAAAAACTAGTATTAAATGAAATTAAAACTTTTTAGATATTTCATAGCCTCATATTTCAAACTTTTCAAAAATATGTTACCTGTAAGTATTATGTTTGAAATCCTTGACAAAACTTATAAGAGTCAGTTTGGCCTAAATGGGTGTCAAATTATGTATGTAAATTTTTATGGTCAATGTTCACCATATCAACTCAACATCGGCCCGACCAGAAATAGAATCTTCTGATTTAAAATAATATCATTGTTTTGGGTGAATATTTAAAGGCGTTGGATATTTCCCATAAGTTCGTTCAACTGTTAGTAGACACTTCTAACTAGACCAAAATGTTAAACATTTAGAATTCCGTATAATATTTACCTTTATTTGGTAATTGTACCAGTCTAGGAAATGGTGTGTCTGTAAATAAGCAACTGACCAAATCATGTAAACAACACCAATATATTATGATATTAATACTCAAGAAAATCACGATAAACAGCCTGTAATTAATTAATTACTAATTTAAATTCAGTGTTAAAGTTCAGAGTTGTCTTTAAAGTTTAAAAAAATAGTTTACCGTGCCAAGACAGTGTCGAGTTGGTACTGTGCGTCATTGATAGGTTATAGTTACTAGAACAATTTATTTATATATCTTAAGATTGAGTACATACCTATGATGTCACTCTAGTCCAATATGTTGTAAATAATAGATAATAATAACCCTTTTTACTTTCGTTTATCTATTTCAAATATTTAGCAGCTTAATCAATCCCTTCGAACGTTATAAAGTTATCTACTTAGTATATATAAATAAGTCCTTGTTTAAATACTACTAAGATTGGTATGAGGAAAAGTTTATAATACTTTAGATTTTGAATTACAAATACGAGAATCTTTAAAAATATAGAAAATTGGTGAAGAAAAGATTTATTAAAATTGTAGTTAAGTATAGATAGAAAAAAGTTCTTAAATAATAATGCCTTTTAGATAATAGGCTTCCGACTTCAAATACTAACTAGAATGCTAGACTTTAATAACATTTTGTATATTAACTTTATCTATACATTCAGATAAAATATTTTAATATAGATTGATTTAATGCCTCACCCAGCAAATAAAATAAATAAATAAAAGTTTTGTATTGCACTCACAAATCTCGTTCAAAATATTCTACCAATATTGTTTGAAAAAAGATTTGGTTTTTATACAGTTCCAAAAATTAAGCATTTAAGAAAAAAGAGAATTGCGTAGCATTATTCTAAATAACTGTAAAGTGTATAAAAAGGAATTTCCTTAGAAAATAAACTTAAGTATTAAGACATTTTTGTAGTACATAATATACGGCCTCGAATTTTTAGCAAACCCTTTAGAATATTACGGTTAAATCAAATAAAAAATACTAAACATTGTATTGTTTATTAAACTTTATCTATTTAATGCCCAGTTTTGATGTGACAGTTACTTAAATAATTGATGCTATGTATTTAATTTATATTTAATTTGGTGCTTAGTCTTTTAAAATAAAAGCAACCAAACAAATTAAAACAAATGAATACAACTCCTATTCCTACTAAAGTAAAATATACCTAAAATATTATAATTATCCTTATGAATAAATAATTTCTTTGATTCCGTGAAAGTAGAGGGTACCTACTTTTGTAATTAACATTGAAATAATTGTCCCCGCTAATAATTATATTAATAACTTGTAATGGTAGCAGAACAGGTTAAAAAAGGGATGCAATTATTTCAGTTTAAGCAGTTTATTTAAAAAAAAATTAAAGCATTATAAAATTATCGACTATTAATGTGTTTTTCATAAATAGCGTAGGTAAGTTGTGCTACATGGTAAACACAAAAATGGTCATCACACATCGCATAAACTCTACACACTTTAAAAGTAAAGCGTTGAAATTTAGGTTTTATTAGATGCTATATTATTAGAGAAATTGAAACTGGTAAGCTTCAATTTGTTTATAATAAATTATTGTACCTACCTAAAATTTAATAAATACATTAAATAATAAGCCCAAGTTTTACTCATCAAGTAATTTCGAGTCTATGCGACGTGTGAGTCACTGGTTATGCAATTTTTTTTATAACGAAATATCACCTCAATGGGATCCACATGCATTTTTTGCGCGGGGGTATCGTCGATGCGGCCATAGTCAGTTGACTATGGCCGCATCGACGATACCTTACCTTACCTTGACGGCCTGAAAGATGATTTTTAGGTTCGATAGTCGATAAGTAAGTGTTTACATTTTATGTTGGACAGATTTTTAGTTAGCAAAGCAAAGGATGTGCTGTAAAAACCAGTTTATGTAGATTCATCCTGGTAATCAGATTCTTTAAAATGTTCTTAGCAAAAACAAAACGAAAAACAAAATGTAGATATAAGATTGACAACTGTCAATCTTATATCTACATTTTGTTTTTCTATCGAACCTAAAAATCATCTTTCAGGCCGTCAACAGCTGCATAGATTCTTAAAATAAGGCACAGTATCCAGTATTTTCTTTGGACTAGATTGTCAATATTGCCTTCATCAAGAGAAGATAGATATATAAGCAACGTATAACAAGAAATTTGGTTTTGCCACATACGGACCGTTGCTGGCGCCATCAAGTTGAGCCTGTTGATTATAGTTTTTTGGTAGTTCCCTTGCTTTCATCCACATTCGCTTTAAAGAAGCCTAGAATACTAACGTAACAAATTCAAAGCTTTCTTGAAGAAAGACTACTGAACCATTTTCCCCTCAATAAACTCAATACCATTGAATATGCAATATGCGGCTTTTTTCGGCAAATTTTTAAAGTAATATAAGTTTTGTTCAATGCGGGTTTAATTACCTACTAAATATACTATCAAGCCTATTTTCTGAAATCTGGTCGAATCTAATATTGCTGATAAAATGTATCGACCAGAGTATTTTCTTTCGGCCAAACCAGCCCTCATCACACGGATCGTGTAGCGTTGGTCAGCCTAATGCATGATTACCACTTTATAAAGTATTTTAGTTACCATAGTGAGTACTTTTAGTCTTAGTACATTTAGTTTAATTTTTAATTAGGTAATGTTGTTGTGTTAACGAACCCAAATACCTATTATTGTAAAACCTCAAAAAGTGTACGAATAGTGAATCTGTAATAAAAATGTGCGCTTTTTTAAATAACATTGGGTTTTACTGACTTTTACCCTAATACACGGTGGTATACCTATTATTTTATCAATCACTAGCTGATACCCGCTACTTGTACGCGTAGAGCTCGGCCTTCGGCCTCGCTACTATGGCCCGCTCCAGGAACACAAAATTGCATCCAAATTCACCGCTTAAATCTTGTTTGACTACAGCTCTCCTCGATGGTCTAAGAAACTTCAACAATAATGTTAAGTAAGGTAGTTCATGATATTCTCGGGTATGTACTAGCAAAAAAAAACTGAAATTATATTTAACATACTTTATTTTGGACTTGCTTTAATTTACTTGCATTTGAATTTTTACTTTAGATATAAATTGATGATACATTACAGATCTTAAAAATAGTTATGAAAAAAATAACTTTGTTCTGATGAATGAAATACAAATATATTATGATGTCAGATGACTAGAAGTTAACAATATTTTATAAGTAAAAGTAAATCTATTCTTAGTTTAAACAAAAGTTATAGACAAGTAAGTAGGTAAATAATCTTAATAAAACACTGTTTTAAACTATCACGGTTGTTTACTAAAGTTCTATTATCATAATTATTTTCATTTTACAACATAATCACGATGAATATCCCGTTAATAATAATAGAACTTTCATAATCTTAATGTTGTAGGAAACATTGACACTAAATTTGAGCAATAAATACTGATTATATTTTTACTACATAAAGCGCATGTACTTAGAAAACATTAATTTACTAAAATGATCTTAAATAATTAACAAATATAAATTTAACTGCTTTCTAGCTACCGGTAATACTGGAAGTGGATTAACGGTTAAAACTAAAGTTAATTGATGTAAAGGACATATAATTAAAAAATTAAATAATTGTTTTCAAAATTAAGTATTTCTAGTAACTTTTAAGTAATTTCTTCTATCAATCACACACACACACTATTTCATTTTGTAAAACCTAACAAAAATGTCGTGAAAATCTCAGGTTTATTGATTATTTTACATCTTTAAGATGCGGCCTGCGACTTCTAGACCCTACTTTTAATGTATACATTAGTAACTGTCTCAAACACAAGGTTACATAAATATTAACTTTTTTACCTTCTCTCAGAAGTGACTCTTCTGCCTCTATCTTTTATCCTCGCTTACAATCTTTCTTCAGAACTCTTCCTAATCATCAAAGGTTTCAACCGCCCCCTCAGTTTGACCAGTCTTTTGCTGACTCTGCCAGTTGATGTAGGATTCCTCAGATCCGGCATAGATTTGCTCTCATGAACAGCCGGTTCACTCTTGGTCAAAGTTCCATAGTATCTTGGCATGCTGAAATCATTCTGCTTATACATCAATGCTGACTTTTGCTTTATACTCTGTAATGTCTCTCCCCTATATTCTGTTACAACTGGGCTATCTGTAAAGAATCTTGGCAAATTATTGCTTTTGATTATTGGCGTATCAGGAAGTTGACTCAGTTTTAGTTCTTCTGACATTACTCCAACCATGGACTTGCTTTTCACTAATGGAGGTTTTTCTGGGACTAGGTGCTCCGGTATATTTAAGAACGAGGCGCTTCTATACGGCATTCTAGCTAGGACTTTATTGATTTTCGTAGGATCAATATTCTTTAGACTTTCAACTCTATTGAGCATTGGTTTTACAAGTTTGCTACCACTGTCTACTCTTTCTAAAGTTCTAGCACTGTTACTTCTAGGTAAGTCACCTTTTAGTCTTAATATTCCTTTAACGCTTTCGACTCTTGGTAAACTTAGAGTTGAAGGTAAAGCCACCATTGACGATTGATCGTATTGATATATTGAGCTTGTGATGGTGATCTTTGATTCATCTTTGATTGTAACTGTACTGGGTTTGATCACGTCTTGTTTTTTAACTGAAACGTTCATCGTAGGACTATCATTTGTTATATTCATTACTAGCCCTTCCTCTGTATCTTGGCTTCTCCGTTCTTCTTCCTCTTCTTCAATGTTGAACATGTCATGATTGGCCAATAGTTCGTCTTTGAACATAATTTCGAAGTCAGTCACAGGGGAGTCTACTTCGTCTTCAAAATACACTTTAGTTCTATTTGGTTTCTCCAATAAGTAGTCTGGTTCAGATTTTGTTTCGAGTTCGTCCAATGAATCTTTACTGTCTTTCGATTTGAGTTCATGCTCATCTCTGAATATTAGAGACTTGGAAAATACCTGCAACAAAAATAAAATAATTAACTTCAAGGTCAACACATTATAATTATAATAACACTATTCAACCAACAATGGCAGACGATAATCTTTATTGTCGTATTCTACGTTTAATAGTTGCTAATTTTGGAACACAAAGAAACATTATAACATCCTTACGGAAAGATCTCAAGCAAAGCGAAGATACATTTTAGTCTGGATTTATAACATGACTGACTATAAAATACCTATATTTTTTTCGTTTCTTTACTAGGGCTAAAGGGACTAAAGAGTTCAAGCTTTCCGCTTATCGCTACCGGTAAACATAAGTTGACGTGTCAACATTTTGTTCCAGCTTTTTTTATTTTTTATTTTAGAGTCTTTGGACGAAGAGGTAGTGGATGAGTTAGTAAAAAAGACAGCAAGATAGATTAAAAAAAACACAGTAAAGTTACTTCACAGATATTACCTACCGCTCGCTGATCTGATGATCTGTGATAGTTATAGTGGTAGGACTCTATCGCAGAGTCTACCTTGGGTAGTACCACACCTTTGCCAGTTATTTAGTTACCAAGCAGTAGTGTGCAAGCATTACTGTTGCGGTGTGAAGGGCAATGTTACAAGATAAATTACTGGGCATGAAGATATTTGACATGTAACATCTCAGGGTGACGAGCGCAGTGCGGAGCAAGATTTTGTTCGCAAGTTCACAATTCTAACACTGCTACTGTTATGGGCAGGCTTGACGCTTACCACCAGACCAAGGTCTCGATCGTCACGTCACTCCATAGCATTAAAAGTCTCAGGTTACAGGTGGTTACTGTTGACCACTGAAGAGAGAAGTGAATAGAACGGAAATGTGATGGGCCGCGCTAGCCGGCAGTAAAAGTGCAAGTGTGCTTGATGTCAATTCTACCAATATACATGTTTTTAAACTGAGAACAAACAAAAAGACAATTTAAATAGACGCGTAGGAAAGCAAACCACATTGCATCGTAATTAGATCAATTTTAATCTGTTGCAAAATGGCATTTCAGGCGTTTTACTTCAAATGCGCGACCTGCGATTGGAATTTTTTCGTCGTAGTTTCTATACAAATAAGTGTGAAACTGGCGACAGCGGTTTTCCATACAATTACTTTACAACAATGTTTTGACAGCCGTTCTACCTAAGAAGTAGGGCTTTCGCTTTTCTGTACTGTTGACGGATTGTGACGTTACTACGCTCCTGTCTCTTCTCCCCATATAGTGAAAGAAACAGCAAGACGCGAGCAGCGAGAGTGCGAGTGTAAGAGCCTTACTTCGTAAAGCTTGTCGGCGTGGAGGGGAAGCTCGTTGAGTTGTCGACCGGTGATGGCCTCTGGCGGGAGATGGTTGTTGTTGACGGGCTGTGACGTCACCACGCTGCCTGCGTTGGCGCCCATGCTGGCGTACCCATTGGAGTAGAGGTCGCCCTCTATTCTAAAATTAAAAACATTAACAAAATTTAGTAAATTCGTATATGCTGAGTGGCCACAGCCGCCTAAACGTGTCTTAACGTGCCGCACGAAGAATGTATGCCATATTCGTCCCTAGAAAGTTCGGCCCACAAAAAAAACTGCTTTCGTCTCGCATTGTATGCCGTATTACGCCTAAAATAATTTTACTTAATTTAAAAATAAAGACCTCTGACATGGCTCGACGGTAATTTTTATAGAGATAGAACAAACAACCGGCACCAACAATTGAACGTATCATCCGACCCACGGTGACGCTCACGGTCTCAATGCCTTGTGCCAACGCCTGCAATGTCTCAATGTCTTCACGGTGTAAATGCCACTCACGGTCACCCATCCGGATCGTCCGTTGCTTAACATCGTTTAAAATCATCTAGTCAAACTACGGCACGAGCGCTACAAAATAATAGGATAAGCTAGGAAGGTATAGGTTTTTTGTGTTCTCAGATCAACGACTGTAAAAGAGAGGAAAGTAAATCGATTTTATCTCTCACTTCCTCGTTCATCAGAAAACAGGCCGCCGTAATTTGCCTTCTCCTAAGCCAGAAGACTTCCACCGCTGGACGAAGGCTTTTTAATAGGGAGGGGTCGCCATAATCCCCATGTTTGGCAGGCGGCTTGGTGATCGCAGAATGCTCACCACGCCGCCCGCCCCCTGCTGCCCGTCTTCTGGTGGTTCCGCATGTAGTTTTATGACATACTAGATCCAAGTGACTTACCTACCCAGACATCCCAAAACCGATTACCCTAATCCGTACGTTTTTTAAAATACTTTATGATATTATCTTTAAACCGTATCACGGTATCACAAGCAAAAGACAGAGAAAACGCGTGAAACCACAGAATACATCTAGCCAAACATATCAACATGAACGTATGATGGACAAACAACATTGTTTGCCTGTAAGCATGTAACGTTTCAGCCGAACACAAATATGTCATTGTTAAGAAACGTCGTGACGTCCCAGAGACGTATGTTGTGTACACACTAATAATAATACATGTAAATACTCAATAGGAAATTGTTATATGCTTCTAAGAATAAGGAAGGAGAGGTCTTTAGCCACTGTATGTTGCCAGTGATGACATATGAAACTGCAACGTGGTCTTTAACTGCTGGCCTTTTGGAGAAACTCAGAGTCACGCAACGGGCAATGGAGCTACTTTGCGCGATATAATCCGGAACGAGGATATTCGCCAAAGAACCAAAGTCACCGACATAGCTCGCAGGGTTTGCAAGTTGAAGTGGCGCAGGGCAGGCCACATCGCTCGAAGAACTGACAACCGATGGGGAAGTAAGGTTCTTGAGTGGCGACCGCGAACCGGAAGACGCAGCGTAGGCGCGGCCTCCCACTAGGTGGACCGACGACATTGTAAAAGTCGCGGGCAACCGGTGGATGCAAATGGCAGGTTTTCGTACAGTGTGGCGGTCTAAGGGGGAGGCCTTCGTTCAGCAGTGGACGTCTCCGGGCTGATGATGAGGTACTGCAGGTTGAGGATTCACCCGAGTGATGATGATGATAAAAAGTATATGTCTAATGTAATTCCGAGAAATAAGCTATCTCCACTCCAAGTTCCATTCACAATCCGTTCAGCCATTTTGGCGCGAAGAGTTTATAAACATACATTATAATATAATTATATCGACTAAATTTTTCATTTTTAATAATAGTGATAGTACCTATATAAATGCAAAATAGTAGATTACTCACCTAGGGAGTGAAAGGACAGAAAAAAAAACCCGCATACTATTCTCTATCATATACATAAACCTAGTACTACTACTTATCACTAATCTAATTATTAATATATATATTTTTTAATGTTTATGTAAATAAATTTTATTTTCATATTTTTTTTCCAATGTCTCAGATCTCATGTATATTGTCACCCGAGGCGAGGCCGAGGGTAACAAACGTGAGATCTGAGGTTTCTTTACTTGCTCCTGTGGTGTGTATACGATTTTACGTAGCAACTTTAGCCCCGCAGGCACTTAAAAAATATTTTATACGATAACGGATCTACGTGATTTTTCGCATTGATATAGACAAAAGTCTTAGTCTAGTTTCTTCAAAAACAGTGAGTTTATTAGCCATTTTCTCCCAGAAAACCAAACAATTTTTTTGAAGTGTTTACCACGGGCTTAACTAAGAAAGACGTTTAGCTACTATTATGGTAATAATTATAGTAATATTTATAATACATACAATCTAAATTTATTTATTTAAGATACACAAAACAGATAACAATCGATTTCTTACTAAATAAATGGAAACAAAAATCTGAACTGGATTGAAACCCAATGTGTACCCAGAAAAATTTAATAACAAGATAAAAAACGATATATTATTATATATATAATACTAATAATAATATAGTAATATATAATTTTATAATACATAATAAATCTTCCTATACCTAATTTAAGAAAAACACGATTGCCGCACGATCCGCCACAGCGCTAGAAGAGAAACAAAGCACAGTGTCACTTTGTTGCCTTATTGTTGCCTTATTAGTTACGATGAGTACTTACTTAGTTATTTATGATTAAATCGTTAATGAGATATACATTATACGTATCATTGTAACTCGAGCATTGCGAGCAGACGACAAGGTTACGACGTTTTCCTCTACATTCAAATAGATGATTTTCCTTTTCGAAATCAAATTAATATTTTATTAGTTACGTAGTAAGTTGGTGTTATTTATTCTGTAATTATATGGTCTATAATACCATATGGTGTGGTGTATGGTATACAACAACAATAGTACATTGTTATCCTAGGGGTGAAAGTAACTTATTAAGTCCCGAGACGGGGTTTGGCGCCCGAGCGTTGCGAGGGTCCTAATAGTTCGAGGGCGTAAATAAGTCTTTAACCCCGAGGTAAACACTGTGCTTTTCATTACGAATACAAGGAAACTAAAAATAAACTGACACTGGGAAATGCACGAGAAGTGCGGGACCATAATCCTCAGAGGAGAAAAAAAAAGTTGGAACATGGTTCAATACAAATGTATGTGAAAATAGAACTAGTTTTTTTAATAATTTGAGTTTCTGTCATTTGTCAACTGTCACTGTCAGTCGAAAGTGATTCTCCATAGTAAATGCATGAATGCATGGCTGAAATGTATTTCTTTCAACCCGCTCCTTAGGCAACTTCAGACCTACTTTCCGACTACGAGTGATGAAAATTAATATTAGGCAGTCGTTAAAAATAGATATGTAGGGTTTTTTTTTAAATATGTCGATATTTTTTATATTTTTGGAAATAATATTTGCTTTTAATTTTAGTAGCTCTTGTTTCTTATTGAATCTTTTTCTATTATATTTTTGGTGTATGCAATATAGAGATTCTAAAACGATTTTAGTCTAAAAGCTGTTATATTTAGTCTCTGGATATAGTTTAAACTATTTATTTGCGTTCACGCCCACCCAGCCACTGACTCCGCCAACACAGATACAGAAATCCTTTCGTAGAGTCTACAACATTGTAATATCATTGGTCTACAATTTCTCGCTTACAATAAATAACTTTTTATTTTTACTATACCTCGCAAAATCACGACAATCCATTACTCTGATGAAAATTTAACACTGAAAACACACATTAGCCATAACTATACCTATAGCCTTACTTAGTTATGGCTCGGTACAGAAACCTCCACAGACAATCCCTTGCGAAGGGGATTTTTAGTTACTTCTAAACGATTGCTAAATTTAAATAGTTCTACCCTTTTTTAACTAGATCTATGAGTACTACGTAGGTTATTAGCTGGGCTGAGAAGGTATAATAATAACCTCGAAAAATGCTTTAAACATAGCGGTAAGTCCAATTTACTTCTTACAATAAAGAACCACAAGCATGACTAAGTAATGAATAAGTTTGAATCGCTAAAAACGGTAATTTTCATAACCTTGACTGTTTCTAAGAACAACTGTTACCTTGATCTTAATAAGTTTTGCGTGGAATCACTTCACAGTGCTCTATTAAAATTTAGATGAAATCGAATCCTATTGTTTTGTTGACTTTTATTTTATTTTTATTTTATAAAAGTGTATTGCGACGCTCTGTACAAAATCTAAGTTTTGTTTCGAGCAATAATAAGCTGTACGCTATGCTGGGTACGCTGCCAACTGGTATAGTGGGTTTGAGCATTAGGATTATTTCTAGAATTTCATCGGTCTGGGTCAAAGACTACAAATCCTGTTGACTGATCGTCCGACTTCCCCTCATACGAAAATTTGTAGTTTAAAAACCACTGCTAGCCACTGCGAGTACGTCAGAATCGCATTGTATTTTATAACTCAGATTGCGTCATCATATGAAGTAACAAAGTATTTTTTTAATAGCCTGTAATCTTACTATTTAGACTACTTAAGAGTGCGCCTAATGCCAGAATAATATATGATTTCGTCCGCGCGTCTTGCATTAGCTTAGAGTCGTAGATCGCACGACAAAATTGATGATGATGATGGCTTTGAGCAATTTAGGTGGGATTTTATTTAATTATTCAAAATGTAGGCAAGAAATTAAATAAATAAACGGCTACATATTGTGCTAAAACATTAGTTTGGCTATGTAATTCGTAAAAAATAATGTGATGCTGTCATTGATAATTTAGAGCATTTGAATTAAAACAGTTTTTTTTGTTGGTAATTTGTATTTTTATTTTTTAATAAATCAGATTATTTTCCAAAATTATATTCGGTCAATCGGCTTCTTTAGGTTTTTCCCCTACCTGTAGTATTTTTTTATCTGAATATTTACGTTATTTATCATTAAACTATGTGTTTAAAACTACACCTATTACTTACTTTTGGCATTAGTCGCCCCCTTAATATTGTAAACGTCAGTCTGCTTTCAATTGTGATCTATAATTACACGTAACTATTTGGACGCAGATATAGTTTTCTGTATTTCACTATTGTATCCAATATTGATATTCCAAGATTGGCACCTTTTACAGCGTGTTTAGATAAGATCACAAGTGCTTACCTAATTCTATTTTTAAAACTGGTCAAGTTCAAACCGAAGTTATCTACCGAGGGTTCCGTTCCTCCACATTTTTTATTTATGAAAATAATTGTAATTTTTTTCATTGTTGAGAATCTGCAGCGTGCGATTCGGTACAATATTGTCTTTGGACTCTTTATTATGTACCTAAGCATTTATCATCAGTTGTGATGATGCTACAGCTCGTTGAAATATAACCACAATCTGTTTAATTTAATTTTTTGACTGTCTTATAGCTCAGTTGGTAGCATGCCTGCCTTCAGAGCTGTAGGGCGTGGGTTCGATCCCCACCCAGGGCAAACATTTATGTGACGAATATAGATGATGTACTGTTGGATATATTACAAGTATTTAATTACAAAATAAAAATAGTAACTAAGTACCAGTAGTAATGTTCTATCAGCTATCTAGTTTCTATAGTACAAGCTTTGCTTAGTTTGGCTATACGCTGCTGTGTGAAATGACAAAATAAGAAAAAACACAATACACGGTTTGTAATTTATTAAAAAAATATGCTCTAATAGCTATAAATTCAAAAACGCATTTTCCTGTTCTTTGTGTTTCTGGTTTTTGGCATTACTTTCGACTTTTTTTCAAATTTTGTTTCATTCAGGTAGAACAGACACTCGTCGCAGTCCACTTTTTGGGCAGGCACTCCGCAGTTTAGGTATGTTCGGCCGGCTCTCCGTCCGGGAAGACAAGGAGAAGTCAGTGACCGCCCGCGCGCTAGCGTCGTCGCACGTAACTAAGCATACGTGACAGAAAGAGAGCGGTATATCTAGGCGAATATAGCAACCGGTATCCAGCACTGTGCCAGTATAATTGCTACTTTATTGCCTAGTAGATAGAGTCCTTATTTATTTCAATTCCTTTGCGGAGTGAACTTTCTGTACGTAGTACTATTATTTATTCTGTGCTGTGGGTACGGAACCCTAAAATTTAAAAAAGATACTTGATAACTTACTTATAAGTGGCGATCTTCTTATCAAAGCAGAACCGTTCCTCGCAGCACTTCCAGTACATGGTCTCCAGGCAGCTGGAAAATGTAATAAAACAAAAAATATAATAGGAATCTATTACAGAGGCCCCTGGGGAAACTAGCTGCTAGTGATTCAACCACCAAGCAGTGTGCAAACATGCAACTGTGTTTTAGTTTGAAGGGCAATGTTACCAGAGAAATTACTGGGTATGAAGAGATTTTTACATCTAACAACTCAGGGTGACGAGCGCAGTGAAGTGCGGCGCAGGCTTTTGTTCGCAATTTCACAATTCTGGCACTGCTACTATTAGTGGCAGGCGTGACGCTTACCACCAGGCGAACATCTCGCTCGTATCGTCACTCATTTGCATAAATAATTGTCAAAGAGCAAGGTTGCTGTGAGGTCAGTTATTTCTGATGTTTTCTCGACATATTTGTTTGTAAATGTCTGGATCACGACTTTAAATATATCGTCACGAAAGAATGCAAAGAAATAAGGTAAATGTGTTAAGAGTCGTTCAAAATATTAGAAGTGTGTTGTCACATATTTGACTAACGAAATAAATAGACGTTAAAAAAAATATACGAAAAAATCTTTATGTTTTGTTCGACCGTTCATTTCTACATTCTACAAGCGTTCGTACAATTTAAGGTTAATCAGCCTTTTTTAATACTCCGTTGGTCCGTTGGCGGTCCACAGATCATTAATACGGGCCTAGGATTTGAACCCACGAGCCCACGCTTTCGTATCGTCCGGTCTCCCAATAGACTACCACGGCTTTAAAGGCTATTTCTAAATAAACAACTTAGACTATACCTACCCAAATCTTTGTTGGTAACGACGGACAATATAAGTAAGTTCCTATAAATTGTAAAGCGTACAATTTTCTTGTAACAAGATTTTAAACACACGTCACCAAAACCCAAGAGTCACATTTTCAAAACCACAAATATCTCAAACTTGCCAAAATAAATTAAAGACGTTACACTTCTAACTTGCTGAAACACTGACTAACTGTATGTCCCAAGTTGCATCGCTATCTTGACATCTGACAGCTTTATCAAGCTATCTCTTTGATCGAAAGGGAATTTTGCTAGTTTTATCTATTAGGAAGCTGAGATCATGTTTGGTGAAGGTTGACGTACGTACTTGGAATTCAAAGTTTTGACACATTTTTCAAGGCAATAAGCCGGGTTTACTTTAATTTTACCATTTGTTTTTTATGACAAATAATACACCACTATTTTTTATGAATGTCTAAAACTTTAAGAGTAGACAAGTTGGTCACTTCTCCATAGAAACGCGGTAGTATTACTACTCCAGTATGTAATTTTGTAGGTCCAAGACTAAGTATTATATCGATTAATCTCTTCATTATCGAAGATTGTAAATTATTACGAAAGTAAAAAGTTAATAAACATGAAAGTTATGAGCCAGGAAACATCTTGTATTTTAGCTCAATTTTAACGCCACATTGGACGTAAATAAATAACATAAGGAATACGAAAACTCTAAAATAATTTATCAAGCTGCATAGTTTAGTCCATAAACATTTCAAATAACTTAAGTTGGAATAAATTAACTCAGAGTTTATTCAACCACATTACTGCAGCTAAAGGTCGACAAAAAAATATTTGCGCGCTCATTTATATTTCTTTCTCCCTTTCCCACAGTTTGTTTGATGAAGAGAGCATGCTTTTTAGCCGCGCCCACCGATAAGTTCGAGCCGTCAACTTGTCGCTCCTTAAGGGGTCGTTTTACTCATCATTATTAACAACTTTTCCTATGGGGTCAACCCTGAAATCGCGAAAAAAATATCACCTGTTCCATAAATTTTTTCCAAGGTCAATGAACTTTTGTATGGAACAGCTGTTTTTTTTTCGTGATTTCAGGGTTTCAGGGTTTCAGGGTCCCAAATATTATGATGATGAGTACAATGACCCGTTAAAGTTTTAGGCATTCATAAAAAATTGTGGTGTATTTATTTGGGATGGGTTCATTAAGCCCTCTCTTTTGAACACGAAATGCTTGGCTTTTTTTTTCGATATAGGTACTTTCGTTAAATCATTTAATTTAAAGTGAATTTATGGGTATACACCTCGACCCGTGGAGAGCTATACAAAAAAAGGCAAATAACAAGACAAGCGGAGCGTTGTTCAGATTCTGCTTAGTTCTGATTAATTTTTCGGTACATGGTCCAAAAAATATATTTCGCCCAGCTGCAAGATGGGGCAACGATATCGTCACCATCGCGGGTCAAATCTGGACCAGGGGCCGTACCATGAACTCTTACTGTGGGACCAAATAGGCTCAGCTGCCGACGCTGCGCGACCGTGAAACGTATTGCGGGGCGATACAATCCACAGTCGCGCAGCGTCGGCAGCTGAGTAAGAGTTCATGGTACGACCCCAGGTTAGCACAGAAACGAGGGATAAAGGAGGCTGTGGATGATGATAAGGAAGACAAACAACTGATTAATAATTCCGAGGCTGATCCGTGTTTATACAATGTGTAACAAAAAGGTTCAACAATAATGAAAAGATATGTATGTACTCATCATTATGAATAACTTTTACGGGGCCAACCTTGAAATCGCGGAAAAATCAGCTGTTCCATACAAAAGTTCATTGACCTTGGACAAAATGTATGGAACAGTTGTTTTTTTTTACGATTATTTTTTAAGAGTTATAACATACCAAATTTTAATAATTTATTTACGATTTAATAATACCATTCAAAACAAATGACCGTCATCATAAAATATTAAGAATGAGAATATATTTATAGCCAAAAACATGAGAAACGACAAAACAAATGCAACTTTATGTCGCATAAACGCAACTAATAAGTCTAAGTAAATGAAACATAAGTATAAAGTACTTACTACTGGCAGGATTTGCACAATTTGAGCAGCATCTTGCAGAGTTTCTAGTTCACATAGTGTCACGAGAAGTAGCTTCTATCTCGAACGCTGAAGGTTTATTTTCAATGCTATCTGCTCAGAGGCTCGGTTGACGGCATTTCTGAAAAGAGATAACCATTATATTAATAAAAAATACATCTACAGGGCTACGCAAGTAGTACTAAGCTGAAAAGAGCTCATTGTACGTAGGTACTAATTGTGAACTTTTATTAAGGGTTGGAATCTGAGATGGCCCATTTGTAAACTCACCCCAAAGTTAATTCGCCACACTTTTTTAAATTCCATACATTGAAAGTTAGCTTGTCATTAAAAATAGCGAAAAAATATTAGTTGTTTCATAGAAATTTGACGATTTATTCGTATACCCTCGAATTATATGGGATACCTAGCTGTTTTTTTTTTGGTGGATATGGCCCAATCGCCCTTCTGCCCTGGAGTTGGCAACCCAAAGCGCCCTCTACCAGATAGTATGGTCAGTAACTATTATAACCTTTGAGTGCGTTGTGAGTTTGTTTTAGTGTAAGTTCATATGAAGAAGGCTTTGTTTTATTAGTGATCAATTTTACCCTGAAAGTATTCAGTCGTCCCACGCAAAAAGTGGCAGAAAATTTAAGCAGATTATTGTGTCTTTGGCATCTCCAATGGTATGTGCTTGAAGTTCGAGGTTAGGCAGTGTCAGTGTATTAATAGTGCAGCGGTGGAGTATTAATACACTGATTATGTTTTATTTAAACATTGAATCTAAGACAATAGTACCTAATCTTTATGCCAACACGCGGCTGCAATATTTCACAGTAAAACACTATTGTGCATTCATACATTCTTTTAGAATACGTTCGTTCACAATAATAGAACACTGACAAGGATGTTTTACGATGGAAGTATCTACATCTTTAATCACTGAATAGTTCTATTGATAAGGGGTTATTTTTCTTCGTTTTTGGCATCGCATTTTGTGCATTCTCCAGTGTCGAGAAAAATGCATTATGCATTTTTGTTTTTTTTTAAGCTGATGAATTAGGCCAAATATGTCATAAAAATACTGGCAGTCACACAAATTTAGTCAAGGTCAAATCCAAGACATGCCCTAGTAAAGTTGTGACGACTCATCACTATCACTAAATCACTTGGCCACACTCGTGCGCGTGATTCGGCCCTTAATGTATAGAACGCCATCATTTTTAAGCGGGAACACTAGAAAAAAAGTTTTGGGTAATAATACAATGCAGCAATATGATTTTTCCGCGTTAGTTAAATATATGACATAGGGCAAGAATATAATATAATATTTTCATCTGTCTGGATACAATCCTTTTGTTTTTTTTTTTTGTGTAGTGGGCTAAGTAATCTTTGTAGTTTGCTGTAGTTAATAAAGGCGTATGCCAGTTAAAAATTATATAATTATTAAAGCAAATTTGTTTGCTTGCCAAAAAAAACAATACAAAATGATTCAAAAAACCACTAGATTATAAAAAATCGGTCAGTTTTCGGAAGGGTGACCGTGAGTGGTATTTACTACCGTGGCTTAAAATCTAAGGGTAGAAGGCACTTTAAATTGTTGGTCCTGATTGGTTGGTATATTTTTCTATTACATTACCCGCGCCACGTCATCAGAGGCCTTCAGGCGGCACATAATTTAATAAGGCGTACATACAAAATGGCACCTTATAACAAGCCATTGTGTGCTAATTCCAGCCTTATTTGTGGCCTACATAAATAATAATAATTATCACAGAGGACGGAAGTTCTTTAACCTTACAGAATAGATTTGCTTGCGTAGGTTTACTCGCTGGACTTATTGTCACCCGGGATCTAGTTCAACACCCGGTAGGATTATACATTTATTTTTATTATTTTTTTATTTTTGTAAATGTAGGTTAGTGAGTGATTTAATTTTGATGGTTGCTTTGTTGGTGTTCCAAATAAATAAATAAATTAAAACGCGAAGTAGCCAGTAATTAAGTTAAAAATAAATGACACTGATAATAATATCCTCACTTCCTATGAATAGGTGATTAAATTAAATGCAAGTAGAACGCTTATCTGTCTAGATTACAGATTGCAGACATGTTAAGCCCTGAGGTTGTTTATTAATAAATAGATAAATCTGCGTTATAAATGACATGTTATTAACAAGATTACTTTGAAAAACAAATTCCAAATGAATAACTACATGAATCGAGTAAAAATAGAAAGCATTACGTGGACCGTGGTTACGTATAAATCCTAATGGGGCTGATTTGACTCATTATTGTGAACAACTTGTACTATAGTCACCGCGTTACCAACTGAGTCGTGCGGCCATAAATAATTCACTATGTCTATCTCGTTCGCACTTGTGGGTCTTGATTGTGGTCGCACTTGTGTGTCTTGCTTGCACTTGTGGGTCGATTTATGGCCGCACGACTCAGTTGGTAACGCGGTGACTATAGTGGTCCGATAGAAAAGTCCCATCTTCGACGAAATGTATGGAACAGGTTTTTTTCAGAATTGACTCATTTAACTACTATAAACTCATTTAAAGATTTCCTCAGTAAATATTACAATAATCTCTAATAATATCACACAGTTTTGCGAAACCCTGTTAAGTTTTAGAAACTGTCCCGTCCGTTACTGTGGCTAAAATAAAAACACTTTATTCCGACTAATGTTTTTGGCTCCGCGCTATCAGACCATTTGCCATCTTTATGTCATGCAAGATTTGCTTCCAGTTTTCTTCTTTCATGGCATTTTTATTTTTACACTTCACTATTTAAATCAAAATTTATAGTAGTACGTTTGGTGGTACGATAATACCTGCAGTACATTTTAAAGGCTTAAGAGATCTAAATTCACTAAAAAGTATTACAGACCTTGTCTAATAGGATGCAATGAAAAAGTCGGCAAAACTTAGGACCTGTCTACTAAACCCTCGAGAATTGTTTGTTATGTTAATTAATAAAGACCGTTTTATCTGAAACAATTAAAACAAATAACCTCGCTAACTTGGAAATTCAGTAGGTAGCTGAGTTAGTAAGTTAGAAGCTTATAATAAACAAGAGGTCCCCCGCGACTTTGTCCGCGTACAGAAGATATTCGGCCCGCTCCCAAAATTCACCACTTTAAATCACACCGAGCATCAAAACGAATACACCCTCCAAATTTCAAGTCTGTACGACCAGCGGTTTAGGCTGTGCGTTTTCTGTCAGTCATTAAATCAGTCAGTCAGTCAGACAAAGATGTTTATAGTATTAGATTTATAAAAACACTTGATTGCTGCGGTGTCTCCATTAATTCCGTTGCTCTAAAACAACGAGCGAAGTTAATTTGAATATTTCTTATATTTCTGTTGCTAACATACAAAATAAGACGCTAGGTCCGATCAACAAAATAAAATGTATGTTTAAGAAAAAATATGATACCTCTTTTTATGTTCAAAAAATATTTAATATAAATAATTAATTTAATAATAATTTTTTCATCACACTTGCTCGTAAAGTAGATCTTATTACATCGCTTTTAGGCTCATAATCCAAGCTATTATACACGCGTGCTTTTTACTTTACATTACGGCACTTGTACTATAATAGGTATAACCCGGTAAAGTCAAGTTTGTACGTGACTGCAATTAGACGTACGTGTACGAAGCACTCTTAATATAGCCGGGTAATACTTACAGTTTTTTTGTAATACCAACAAAGAGTTCTTATGCCGCTGAAGTAAATGTCAACCTGCGCGCGCATTACTGATTTGGGCGCCATTTTCCGCAAATGTTTGTTGACGTTTTCGCTGTGTGGTTGATTATTATCAAAAAAAATGGTTTTTTCCTCGCAAGTGTGACGAAAACAGTCGTATGGAACTCTTGTGCTATTAGTCATTACGCTCTCGGCTTTCTTATCGCGCTCGCCTGCGGCTCGCGCGCATAATACCGCCTCTAGTGTAATGACCAACATAGCACACTCGTATCATAATGTACTATTAAGGTCATTCAATATTTGATGGTATTTTTAATGTTAATAAATATATTCGTTGATTCATTATCGATTCTCAAACAATAATTTATGTTCTATCTATGTTATAATTTACAACAATTGTCAAAAAGCTCAAACCTTGGAGTTCGTAGAACAAAACAAGAATAAGAAGGGACAAGTGTAAATCTTTTCTATTTTTCGTGCCTTATTTTTTTTGTCGCAAATAAACTGAAATCGTATTTTGTTAATGATTTCTAAAAAGGTTTGTTTTAGCGTTTACAACTTACTATTTACGTACCTGGTTACTTACTCCAGAGATGTAATAAAAAATATATAGCTGAAGGTTCCATAAACATATTACACTTCAAGTTATTAAACCTGAGTATACGTTATTGCCACTTAACAAGTTAATAAATTGCAATTATTTAGCCAAGTCAAGTCGAGTTAAAAGCTTTCGACAATAAACGTCGGTATTATGTTATTTATGAAAAATTATAGATAAGTATATTAATTAAATGTGTAAATGAAGGTAAATGAAAGTAATTCATTTTCATGGCTCCCACAGGTTAGACATTCAACCATAGATCACCTGAAGATAGCAAAAAAGTTTTTTTTAATTGCAATGGAGTGACAAGACTCGCGAGACTCGTTTGGCGCGCCCATTACAGTAGCAGTGCGAGAATTGTGAACTTGCGAACAAAATGCGCTCGTCATCCCTTAGGATGACGATCGCATTAGCAAGAGATATTGGGGGACAAATAAATAAATATTGGGGGACATTTTACACACAGCGCCATCTAGCCCCATACTAAGCAAAGCTTGTATTATGGAAACCAGATAGCTGATAGAATACTTATGTACATTTGTTTTCGTAAATACATACTTTTAATACCTACATACTACACCCAGACACAGAACAAACATCTATGTTCTTCACATAAATGTTTGCCCTGGGTGGAGATCGAACCCACGCCCTACAGCTCTGAAGGCAGACATGCTACCAACTGAGCTGTAAGGCTGTCAAGAGATATGACAATATGACATCTAACATTGAGATAATTATATGTCATATTATTGTTATATACTCTTCGTGGCCAGTAATTTCTCAGGTAACATTGCCCTTCACACCAAAACACAAAAATGCTTGCACACCATTAGTTGGCGATTGATAACTGGCAAAGATATGGTACATCCCCATACGGATTTTTCAATAGAGTCATACCATTACAAAAATTACGGCAAGGTAAAATGTTACGGTTTAGTCACAGATAGTGAACGTTTACTTTGTACCTGGAGAAGTCGGGTTTATGGATTAGTCACTAATTCTTTTGTTACGTCTTGTTCTAAGTTTATATGTTTTGTGCATTGAGCTAATATATAAAGAGTCACAATCTCTAAGTGAAAACAGTCAAAAAACGTCCGACTGCCGTTGTACATACCTACCTATACGTGCATTATATAGTTCACAATTGTTCGAATTTAGACGTTATGTCGCTTGTATAGTGTTCAATGTATGCTTGAGCGCTTGTGTCTTATCGTAGTTCAAGTCGGTGAAAAAGTCGGCGCACTGCATAGCGTGCACCGAATTTTGGCTCGTATATATTTTTTGCATGATTGTGACTCTATAGATATTAGCTGAATGGTTTTGTGTAACAATAAAGAATGCATTTTTATTATCATAATAATCTAAACAACTTATTAGATAAACGTGGAGTATTTTTTGTCTTTATTTGCCGAATTACCAAGAACAGTAAAAACAAAAAAACTTATTAACAATTTCCAGGATACTTCAGATTTATTAATAATAGTTCAATTCATATGTGGCGAATTAACTTCATAAAAAAGGCCTGATACGAGTATACAGACATATTTTTTGTTTGTGGAAAATTTAAATTGTGGCATAAATTATACATAGTATTTAATATCAGCTAATTTTTTGACATAAATTATGTCATCATCATAATCAACCTATCATAGCCCACCGCTGGGCATGAGCCCCTCGTAAGGCACACAACTCATCCCAATCGTCAGCTACCCGCTACCAACCATTGCCAGCTGTTCTACGTATATCATCACTCTATAGACTTTCAGGGGCTACACTACGTTTGCCGATTTGGGGTCTCCACCTCCAAATTATGTCATCATCCAGAAGACGTCCACTGCTGGACGAAGGCCTCCCCCTTATTAAGGAGGGATTGCCGTAATCCCCACGCTTGGCAGGCGGCTTGGGGATCGCAGAATGCTTACCATCGTCACATAATAAATAATAGTACTACGTACCACCGTTAACCGAGAAGACGCTGTGGCCCGTCCTCCGGTGGTTCTGGATGCAGTTTTAGGACATACCCAGGTCCCCAAGATAATTACTAGATGGAAAATATTAGTTTAATAAGATCACCGAGTTATTTAAACCCCTTATAATTTCAAATAGTTAACAAAGACACTTACCCTATAATAAAATATCATATATAAATCTGATGTACTAAATACTATATTTATCTGTTCTAATCTTTACTTATATAGATATTCTGATAACACTTAAATAATAAATACAACACAAAAGATATAAGAGCAAAGAGTACCAAATAAAAAGATAATTTAAATTAAATAGTGATTGTAAATTATAATGTAAAGATCGAACCGCCCTAGGCGCCCGCGAATCATTCACTGATAAGGACATGATAACACATGAATACGTTATCTCTTATCTATGGATATGGGATGATTAACGTGATGGATCAGTACAGAATATTTATGATAGTGGTAACGGAAATGTCTACTTAATTCAGGTAATTACAAGGAATTCTTCACCCACGTATCGTAAATTACAGGCAATGTAAAATAATACACTTTTTACAGAAGTACATCTGTTTGTTTAAAAAAAAACAGTGAATATTCCAAAATAAGAGATGTTACGGCTTTGATACACCCACTATGCCAATGTTTATGCCATATTTATGTCTTTAAATTGGTATAATTATACCGAAAACTGGCACTATACTTCCAAATATTTTCGCGTACAATCGAGAACATAACATACTTGACAACATTGCTTTGAATTCACTTATTCCTCTTATGATGCGAGGAGAGCGGTCAGCGGCAAAGCGTTTTGCCGGCAAACCCAGATTACTTTTTATTAGACTCAAGTTAATGGAGCGATGTGGCCTGCCCATTGCCACTTCAACTTGCAAACCTTGCGAGCTATGTCGGTAACTTTGGTTCTTTGGCGAATATCCTAGTTCCGGATTCTATCGCGCAAAGTAACTAAGTACTTAGCTAGTAACTAGCTCTCTCCATTGCCCGTTACGTAACTCTGAGATATCGCTCGTAGAACTGATAACCGATGGGGAACAAAGGTTCTTGGTGACGACCGCGAACCGGAAGACGCAGCGTAGGTGCGGCCTCCCACTAGGTGGACCGACGACATTGTAAAAGTCGCGGGCAACCGGTGGATGCAAATGGCAGGTTGTCGTACAGTGTGGCGGTCTAAGCGGGAGGCCTTCGTTCAGTAGTGAATGTCTCCGGGCTGATGATGAAGTTAATGGAATGGTGTCGATTCTGTTGCACCGCTCACTGATCTAAAGTAATCTGACAGGACTACATTTATACGCGTCTCATTTCATTTCAATATGTTAGAAAAGGATGTCAACAGGTTTCGTCCTATCAAATTAAGTTTAGTTTAGTGAGCGGTGCAACAGAATGGACACCATTGTCACCATTGTTAAATTAAACCATACATAGAGTTGTGTATTAACGAAAATTTAAATTCCAAAAATTATATGCTCCTTAAGCGGCTATGATTCAGTCCTGTGACATTTTCAAAATGTTCGGAGAGAAAAATGGCCAATATCCAAAAATACCAAGGTAGGTCACTGGCCTTTACCCGACTGCGGGTAGGAAATGATGCGTTGGATAATTTTGATATGACGCGGATTTAAGATGTGCTGTTTCCTACATTCCGATTGTTTTGACATTATACCAGATACTTAGTTACAGGATATGTGTTTATTGATCATCGGAAACACGCGCATCGGCTGTTTTGATAATTAAACTATCATTGCAGGTACCTAAATAAAGTTCGTTTATGCTGAGTAGTGAGTAGCCAGACCTAGTGTCAGGATTAATGTTCCGCTAAAAGGCTTCGATATAGAACAAACACGAACCGGGACGAACAATTTAATGTGTCACCCACGGTCGCACGGTGGCTTATATGTAAATGCCACTCACGGCCACGTATCCAAAGACTGAAGGGATCGTAAGAGAGCACCTTTACCTTAATATCTTCTAGTGAAGATTTTAATTTTAATATTTTTTAATGATTGTTTTTTACTGTACTTATTTTACAGCACAAAAATATTATAAAACAAGTTTGTTTGGTTTATAATAAGTTTTACGTCTTTAAGATCACAATTTAGAAACATTTAATTAAAATTAACAACCGCAAAAGCGCTTTACAATTAACTGAATTTTGTTTATGGGTTGAATTATAGTTTTAGTATTTAGGTGTATTTTTTTTTATGGAAGTACATACAATAATTTTTAGCCCAACCTACGAGGGGGAAGACGAGTTGGATGTTCATACAAATAATTGGCCCATAATAGCATCAATCTAATAGAGAAAGATGAAATAAGGAAAGAGCTGCTTTTGCATAACAGTTGATTCAGTAATGAAATAAGATGGGTTAGCATAATAATAATAATAAATACTTTGAAAAATAAGTAAATTAATGGATAGGAGGATAGTCACTTCTATTCAGAACTACTAAATTTAATACCTAATTATAATGTGTTTAGAGATAAATTCTAAATGAATAATATCGACACTACTGTTAATAGGCTAATGATGATATAAATACTAGTCATTGAACTTGAACATGACTTGAACTTCTTGAGGATCGGAAACCCTAGGCACCCTACAGTATATTAACATTGCACAACATTATGCCAAAGTTTGCACATAAAAGGAACGTTGAGTCATTGAAAGGAGGAAGAGACTGAATATAATATAAAGAATGTGATGTTTAAATGACACATGATTGCATAGTACTGTAAGAATTGACAATAACTATGTAGCACCGAAACTGCGCCTGACTTTGTGCAGAAATCACTCGCCCCACTCACACACTCACTCGCAAAATCACTTACGCGGAATAAAAAAACTTTATTAACTATAACAAACTTCATAGACTACATAACTGAGTATTAGCGTGTTTATAATGCTGTACTTTTGTGTTTTTTCTAATGACTATTCTACGATGATAAATTTAATTATATTTTTTCAGCGACAATGATACTCGTAAGATGAATGGACGGGAAATAAGCGCACGGATTTTGAAGACTATATGTTGAGCGCCGGCTCTCCACTCGCTTCAGTCATACTCTGCCTTTGCGACATGCGAGCCGTACGATACGACAATACAAACTTCTAATACATGTACATGTGGTCTCTTTTTGACATGCAGTAATTAGATTCGCTATCTCTATTTTCCGGCAAATGTAATTTGTGTACTTTTAGCTAGGTATGCTTGACTGTGTTCTCTTGTTTTTTTTTTCGATATTTTTTTTTTGCAAGCGCGGGTCCTGTGCTTTCAGTCCATTCCATTATCACCGTCGTTGTATTTTTTTATAATAATTCATGCATTTCTATTAAAAACATATGTTTATACAATAGCAAAACATACAGTCGTGTAGATTCTGTATTTCACTTAATAAAAAATGCACCAAAACTGAGAAGTGAAAAAAAACTGCTGTCGTAAAAAAATAGATGTTCTACACAAAAAGTATTTATGTAGGTAAGTACCTTACTTGTTAGATATCTTAAACTAGACCTTAACACCTTGACTTTATGAAGTGTTCCATTAACACCGTCACAAATTATTTAACACTTACACTATCACCGCCATAGATCTAGTAAAAAATTTACCGTATAATTCTTAGGAACCAATCGCGGTTCAACAACAATGGCCTAACCATGATTTGGTATAAATTAGGTAGGTACTTATTATACCAAATTTATCATCGTACTGGATTAGCATAACACGTGTCGATTTTGCATAAAATTGTGTCATTACTTGTTCGTGACTAGTGTTTTTTTATATTTTTTTTGTTTTGACTTGCATTGAACAAGTTTTAAATTTGTACGGTCGCCTTGATGAAGTCAACTTAATTTATTTTGTGTTATTTTTAATATATTGTTTAGTATTTTATTAGACTGTGTATTTTAAAGATGATTAAGTTAAGGTATGATCCGATACGGCAAATATAAGTACCTAGCCTGGAAAATAAACTTAAAGCTGCCGTAAAAGAAAAGTTCTTGACCACAATTTTTTTAATCTCTTTTAGTAACTCAGGCTGTTAGTAGAGTAACCTAACAGCATGCTACGGTTGCCTCGTGTTCCTTTGCCTTCCAGCTCAATATTGTTACATTTATCTAGCTCTTTACTTGCAGCTTAGATAGGAATCTAGTCCACCGCGTTAGTAAAAAAAAGTAACAAAAAATCTCACCTTTAAAAAAACACCACTTCACAAAAAAGCTTCCAGTAACTTCAAAGAGCTATTTACGTTTCACTTTTTGTTATTTACAGTCTGTGAAATAACTATTTAAACTTTTATTGTCACTAGTAGCTAGTTTTGTTCGGTTTATAAAAGTTAGCCAAAATATAACTGACGTTTGTTTAACTAAAGTTAGCTATAGGTGAAGTTTGTCAAGCTGTACTATACGATGACTTTTCCCAGCTATCTTCAGCAATTCGCGGATTATTTATTATTATAAATAAAAGATATTTGTTAGACTACCTTAGTTAGTTTTGTACTACATCATATTGTGAGGTTGTCACGTCGTATTATGCACCTGTAACTTTTGTCACGTTTCGCGTAGTGTTTGATAGCCGTCACTCGTCACTCGGGCACGACCGTACCGGTGGAGTGTTGTGGTGATACTGACAGGTTTACGTGACGCGGTGTACGCGCAGTCTCGTGATTCATTCAGGAGAGATCCAGACGGCGGTGTAGGGCAAGAGCGGCGAGCGAATGAGCAATGGATGTTATTAAAAAAAACCAAGAATTGTACATGGTGATGATCAAAGCATATTTTATGTTTATGGTCGAAATATGTAATTTTTTTTATTTCTTCTAATCCTAGACTTGTATAGCTAATGATTGAGTCTTGACGTTGAGAATAAAATTTTCTATTCACGTTGTATTTCGTAACAAATTTCGATTAGGCTGCCTTGGCTGAATTCTCACCTTTTCTTTTTTGTTTACAAACAAATAATGACACACTACCTCAGTGATGCAAATAAAATTTTGAGAAATCAAATAAGCAACTGAGATTTACATCTTTAACTTACAATTGTTTAAAGCTCAATAATAAAAGCATATCAAGCTCTATTATAAAGACATTCATGAACACCGGATGGATGATCTGATAAAAACAAAATAATACCCTGGGGCACCTTGCAGCACCCTGCGGCACCCTGGGGCCGTACTGTAACATCTTAAAACCATTCTCTTTAGGTTCAGCGACCGAGGCAGCGTGACCACGCACGCACGGTCACGTAGTGTCGGCGGTTAACAATCATGGTTTTTAGATACCACAGTACGAGCCCAGGTAATATTCGGGTGCTCAAAGTGGAATAGACCCTATTATGTGAATGTATTATTTTAGTAACTAAATATTGTATGTACCTCAACGTGAAAATCGCCATCGCTCGTTACTTAAGCTGTTATAGGAAATCCTTCTCCGTATCGATGACGTCACGTAAAAGTACAATTTCTTCTGATTAATGACGCGCACGCACCTTATTAATAACACCATAATCATGAACCTAGAAAAAAAGTCGGACAGATTCTCACTAACAACATACTGTGGTACTCAGAGTCGGCCAGCTTTACTGTACGTACAGGCCGGCACGCACACATTCACACATGAGTCAGCCATTACGCGGGCAAACGCAACACAGTCGGCACGGCTACGCTACGAAAAAAATAGAATGTCTTTTGTGGTAAAGTGGTGTAAAAACCGTAGTGAACAAAAGAAAAAAAAACCAGGAATCACGTTTCATAGGTAAATTAATAATTCAATCACTTAGTTCCCGATTTTATACATTATAACCAATATTCATGCCACAGAACAAAATAATTCGTCAGAATACCAGTGTTGCCAATATTAATTTGTGCAAATTACCCGAAATATATGGGTGTTCCGACACTTCTGCCTACCCCTTCGGGGATACACAGACATGATGATATGACCTGAAATAATGCGACTTTTTTTATTAATTCTATAGTAATAATTAAAAAACCGGCCAAGTGTGAGTCAGACTCGGGCACCAAGGGTTCCGTAACAAAACATTTTCGGGTTTCAGTTCGAGATTAGAAATTCACTGCTAAAAAAACAACATTACGCGATATTCACAGGCGGTCACCCATTCAAGTACTGACCGCACCCGTCGTTGCTTAATTTCGGTGATCATGCGAGGCTTTTTAATCCAGCCCACCGACTCGCACATGGCTGGTTTTTAGTTGTGATAGCGGCAACAGAAATACATCATCTGTGAAAATTTCAACTTACTAACTATCACGCGGGTTGGTGGATTCACATACGCCATTGAATTTCTTCTCTGAACATATGCCGGTTTTCTCACGATGTTTTCCTTCACCGAAAAGCCCAGTGGTGTTAAATACGTACATATATTCCAAAGACCCATTGGTACGAGCCGACGGGATTCGACCACCCGCATGAGCATCTATTGGTCTCCCAAATAAGCCAACACGGCCTTGATCAGGACTTATTCGCGTAACATTTAAATTTTATTTCATGTACTTTGTACTAGATTTACTAAAGAAAACGAAGCATGGAGAAATGATTGGATCCAAATAATTAGAAATTGTAACAGTGAAAACAATTGGAATCCAAACAAATACAGCGTGATTTGCAGTTTGCATTTTGACGCTAATGACTTATACACAACTAAAGGAGGCCTCAGGCGTGTTGTTACATATGCAGTACCTCATAAGGTAAATTAAATATTTAAGCTTACATGGCATTTATTTTGAACTACTTACCTACTATTCAAACTTTTCCTCGTACTTTTTTTACCAAATCTACCTATCTTTTTACCTTTTAGTGTTGATACATTATTACATACATTATTTGATTGTTGATACATTATTGATACAGTTTGATACTTAGGGTCCAACTTAAAATCTAAGCCATGTTTCATCTAATTCCCATGGGTAGAACCGGAGATACAGCTTGACCTCTTGATACTTTTTTTATTTAGAGCTTCCATACTTTAGGGAGGTAATTTAAAATGGTTGCCTTATATTAGTTCAAGTGGACGAAATTGCGGCCAAAATCTAGTTTCAATAAACTTGTCTGCCCACCTGTGTTTGTCTAGATAATACAAGGTATTTTTTTTGGGAATTATGGCAACCCTAAATTCATTCGCACATAGATAGCCGCCGCCATTATGGTGACACAGTATTGTCTTTGCGGGAGTTCCGTCCGACTTTTTTTCTAGGTTCATGACCATAATAAGTAGCGTTATTCAGACCGGTTATTGACATTATGTCAATAATTATTCGTGAACATTATTAATTATTATGTCGACCTTCAAGGTAATGAATCATATATTTTGTTGAACAACAATACAGCATGTCAGGCGTAATGTGTAAGACACCGTTTCAAGTTTCAAGAAATGTTACAAATAAATATTATGTAATTTTTAAAGCATTATTTTTTAGAAGATGTCCATTGCTGATCCCCAAGCTTCGCAGGCGGCTTGGGGAATATTAGAAAATGTGGGTTTTTTTTTTATTGTACTTAAGGTCGTAAGTTTCACAGCTATCGAAATTAATGAATTACCTACTTAATCCAACACTTAATACTGTTTGCACACTACTTCATGTAATTCTTACCAAAACATGGAAGACGATCGTCTTACCACTGCAAACTTACGTATAACCGATTTACCTATATAAATATTACTGTGTCGGTCGGTATGAATTGAGACATTTTTATCGACAGAAAAAAATATCCAAATAACAATATTAAAAAAAATACAACCAACTTCAACTTCTAATACCTGGATGACTTATTCATATTTTCTAGTAATTTTGATTTAAAAACCAAACTAATAAACAAATTTCGATAAAATTTATATGGGACCACCTCTGAAGTATTACCTACCAAACAAAAAATAATCATCAAAATCAATTCATAATTGGCGGAGTAATCGCGTAACAAACATACGAAAAAAAAACATTCAGTCGTATTAAGAACCTCTTTTTTTGAATAAGGTTGAAAATAAATTTGTATCTTTGTGCACAAAACTTTAAAATCTTTATTCTAAACACAATAACAAAACAAAAAAGAAGGAAGACACTAAACGTCGGAATTTGGACAAAACAACATTTAAGATGAAGATTTATAGGTTTCCAATGTGAGTGTATCAGTATTCATAAAGCATTATTTGTGATGTTTCCTAATCAGTATTCCTAAAGCATCAAACCGATTAGTGACAGGAAGGAAACTGACATTGGAAGTGTTATATTTTAACAATACGCTTACAGTGTAGGCGTAACTTGACAGTAACCTACTCGATTTCCTTATTTGGCTATCTATTGTATTAAAATAGTATTGAGTGCCCACGTATAGTAGATGATCTCAATATTGCACGCATCTGTTTTGTTTTATAATTATTGGCAGCAGCGTTTTACAAAGCGCCATCTAGCCCAAAACGAATCTTTTACAATGAGAACTGGATTATTGATACAAAAAAATAATAATTTTTGACATGGGTAATTGGGTATGTCCTAAAAATGCATCCAGAACCATCGGAGCAGCAGCAGCGTCCTCTCAGTTAACGGTGGTGAGCATTCTGCGATCCCCAAGCCTGCCAAGCGTAGGGACTATGGTAATGGCAACCCCTCCATATTAAGGGGGAAGTCTCCGTCCAGCAGTGGACGTCTTCTGGCTGATGACGTGACGTGACATTGCCATACCGCCATAATTCTCAAACTGTATAATGCGAATCAACGAGTAGAACGGTCTGCATCCATCTATAATGTCATCAGTGGTGCAACCGGCCTCAGTAGGTTGACCCATCGCCCCAAGGGCGGCCGTGTTGCAAGCGATCCAATAGATCGGTGCAACCTACAATCAGTCTTGCTTTGGTAACGCTACGGGGAATAATTAACCCACTATTACAATCACAGAATAGCTAAGGCCCTACTTACTTCGCTCTTTAGTGATTACAATGTTATAGTTTGCAAAATAGTGATGTTGCATTCGAGCTAGTTCGGGATAAAGAATAGCGGTGAGCTAAATATTTTCCGAAAGATCCTTTGGCCGACTAGAAGGGAGGATGTTAGATGGACGGTTTTGTTTTTAATGCAGAGTGACGAGACGAGCGATACATTCACCTGGTGGTAAGCATTACGCCTGCCCATAACAGTAAGCAGTGCCAGAATCTTGAAAAAAATACGAAGTGTTTGTTATTTTCAATTAATATGAATTTGTGAAATCCTGCGCCGCACTGCACCACTCCCGTTAAGTTGATATATTAGATATGTCTGTAGTGGTAGGACATAATAATCTCGCGGATTACCTAGTACTTGTGGTAGTACGGAACCTTCGTTGACCGAGTCGCACGCAAGTCTGACTCGCACTTGACGGCTTTAGTTTTTCGTTAATTGGACTACGGGACTTTAACATGGTTCTGTGCACCTTTTGAAGTTTATTTTTATTTTTATTATATATTGGCTTGCGTTTGACTGCTATCTCGTCTGATGTTAAACGAAGATGCAGTCTACGATAGAACACACTTGCCTAGAAGAAACCGATTCACTCTCGACTTGAAGACACCCAGATTATAATTATCGAGGAAAACCCCACTCGGGCAGCGCATTCCACTGTTCAGCAGTTCGAATAAAGAAAGTGGAATCGTTCCGTTTCGTACGAGTTTTTGGCATATCAACCATGAAATGGTGTCGCTTTTTCGAGGTCCTGGCTATCTGATAAAAGAATGGGCAGGGGGGAATAAGATCATATAAAACTTAAAAAAAAATGGTCTACTACTCCTAGTGAAGGCCCGTAGTCCAACTGGTTGGACAGAGTAGTTGGACCACGACCCGGTATCGCTCTACTGCGCATGGTCCGCCTGGAGAAGTAATACACCTTTGCCAGTTATTCAACCGCCAAGAAGTAGTTTAACATCTAATATCTGAGGGCGACGAGCGCCGTACAGTGCGGCGCAGGATTGTATTCGCAAGGTACAATTCTGGTACTGCTACTGTTATGTGCAGGCGTGACGCTTAACAGGCGAACGTCTTCGCTAGCCTCGTCAGTAAATTGCTTAAAAAAAGTATATTGGACTACGTTCACATTTTAAAATCGCCGTAATATCGTTTTATCACATATAAAACAGTTTCTCGATTGCATCGATACATACGGATCTATTATTTCGTACCCCTGGCTTTTTGGCGCAGGAAATATAGTAAGGAAGCCTACATATCCGGAGGATTAAGGCTTGTACTTTCCAAATTTGCCCCTCGGTAAATCAAATGTATTTAGTCAAATTACTATATTTAAAGCCCATAAATATAAAATGTTACAGAATAACATCCGTTTTAGTAACTTTAGCGCTTGAAAATACGATTGATTATACTTTCCTCGATAGAAAAAAAAACCGAAACAGTGTCTATTTTTAAACCTCTTTCAGTTTTATGTCCTAATTACAGCACATATTTACATATAAAAAATATGTATTCATAGATAATAGTATTTTGGAGAGCATTTTACGGTTGAAAAGTTATTAATTTCTATACTTTTCAAGTAATCTGAGAAACTCTTCAAAAATCGAAGTTTGACACGCACGAATCTGCGTAACTGCAATATTTTTGCTCCGCTAAATGTGACTCTACCTGATACAGCTTTAGACTAATGATTGATCTCATTAAAAAATGTGCTTGAAACATGGAATACCCGGCCTTAAATCCAGCAACCCGAACTATGGCCTATGAAATATGGCCCTATGTAATGTGGCCCCATGAAATATGGCCTTATGAAATATGGCCCTATGCAATATGGCCCTATGAAATATGGCCATAAGTAATATGGCCCTAGGGTGTAAGGGTGGCATAAGTAGAATGATAGCTATCATTTGGGGTTTTTATTTTTTTTTTTATTTTTTTTTTTTTTTTATATAATAGAGAGGCAAACAAGCATGCGGCTTGCCTGATGGTAAGCTCACCGCCGCCTATGGACACCTGCAACATTAGAAATGTTGTCGATGCGTTGCCAACCCAGAGAGATATGAGTAGATGCCTTTTTTAAAACGCTCCATATTGTAATTCCTCGGAAAGACCTTCGCGGGGAGGACATTCCACATTTTGCAAGTGCGCGGAAGAAATGAGCGCCAGAAACGAACGGTGTGAGATTTCCAGATTTGCAAAATGTGGGGGTGAGCCTTTAGACGATGGCGGGATGTGCGGTAGTGGAACTCCGATGCGGGAATAAGGTCAAAGAGCTCATCAGAGCATTCCCCAAAAAACAAGCGGTAGAAGATGCAGAGGGAACCCACGTCCCTACGGAGGCTGAGTGGGTCCAGCTTGTTGGTGAGCTTAGGATTGTCGACAATTCTAGTAGCGCGTCGCTGTAGGGAGTCAAGAGGCTGAAGCTGGTATTCCGGCGCGCCATTCCAGAGGTGGGAGCAATACTCCATGTGGGGCCGCACTTGTGCTTTATAAAGCAGAAGCCGCTGATCCGGCGTGAAGTATCGCTTTGCTCTGTTAAGCACACCAAGCTTCTTTGAGGGATTTACGGGGGTGGCCTACGCCCAGCAGTATGCTTCACCTCACCAACAGCCAGAAGACGTACACTGCTGGACGAAGGCCTCTCCCTTAATAGGGATCGCAGAATGTTGACATACCCAGGTCAGGGGCCGTACCATGAACGCTTATTCCGGGACCGAATACGCTCAGCTGCCGACGCTGCGTGACTGTGAATTTTATCGCCTTACAATAAGGTTTGCTGTCGCCCAGGTTAGGTTAGGTTAAGGCAGCTAAACCTATTTGGTCCCGATATAAGCGATTCACGGTACGGCCCCAGGTATATTTATAGAATTAAATATGTTTTTTTTTTTTTATTAGCCTTAAGCCTTTATTAACTACAACAAACTACAAAGACTACTTAGCCTACTACACAACAAAAAACAAAAGGATTGTATCCAGACCGATGAAAGTCTAGAGACAATTCAAATGCTCAAACCCATTACCAGTCGGCAGCGTGCCCAGCATGCTGGCGGCATTGCCACGCTGGATGGCAACGCTTATGCGTTGAGCCAAATAAACGCCAGCATTTTGATCACGCGTCGCGTCGACTTACTTATTCAAATACTTATTATTTTATTTCAATAATAAACCCTGTAGAAGCCCTGTAGTAGGTACTTAATTTATAAGGAAGTATCGTAAGCGTATCAGGAAATCGGCAATTACAAACTAGTAGTGATAATAAGTACTTTCCTACATGTTATCATGAGGTAGAACAACATTGACACTCAAATATTATAAATGCGAAAGTTTATCGGCATGTGTGTATGTATGTATGTATGTTTGTTACCTCGGCACAAACAATTAATTTGACAAACAAAAATGATACTATGTTTAAAAAAATACTAAAAATCTTTTTGATGGAAAAGGCTTATTATGCTATTAAGGACTTTATAAATGACAAATACTCTCTCCGCAATCTGTGTTCAATATGTGAAAACGATTAATGATATTATTGTTATTTATTGTTATTTTGTTAAAATTTATGTTAGTAATCAAATTAATGTGAAATTGTATTGTCTCAACTTGACGTTCATAAGTGTACACTGATGTACCCATATTTGAAAATAAATGAATTGAATTGACGTCAGTTTGAGTTCTTCTGTAAGTATGTTTCTTTCTACGTCTATCTACAGCGTTTTAATCGAATTTTTTTATCCAAAAGGAAGCTTTTCAATGGAATCCTTAATTTTCAACCGACTTCAAAAAGGAGGTTCTCAATTCTACTGCATGCTTTTTTTATTGTATATTATAATGTTACGCGATTACTCCGTCAATTATGAATATATTTTGGTGTTTTTTTTGTTTGATACTTCAGCGGTGGTCCCATATAAATTTTATCGAAACCGGTTCAGTAGTTTGATAGATGAGATTAAGTCAAATTGCGACTCGGATATTATGAGATGTGGCCTAAGTAAGATGAAGTCGTTTTGTGATCTAGCCATTCAAATACTAACCCGTCCAAATTGAAGTCTGCTTTGCCCATGACTACAATTATTATTAAGAAAAGTCTTTCACCGTGAAAGAAAGCTACAGTTTTTTAACTAGGCCCAATATAAACTCTCTAAAAAAATTTGGTTAAACTGTGGAATAAAATAAAGCTAGTAATAATGTTATAAATGAATATCTTAATAGTCACATGTCAATAAGAAAGATATAACGCCTTGTCGACGTATCGAGAACTATTAATTAGCGACTGGTAAGGTAAACTAACATTACAATATGTGGAGCGTGGCCTAGCTTGGATAACTACCTGTATGCGTACCTCATTAATGGAAACACGCTGTCAATTGTAATATACACTATATATATATATACAAGATGTATGAAGGGAAATTACAATCACAAGTTGGGAGTTCACATTTCTGGCAATACTATTGTTACGGGCAGGCGTGATGCTCACCATCAGGGGAGCGTCTCGCTCGTCTCGTCACTTCATTGCATAATAGTAAATTGTGATACAAGTGTGCTATGTTGGTCATTACACTCGAGGCGGTAAGGGAGCTGAGAGTGTAATTACCAAATGCACACGCGTTCCATACGACGGTTATTCATCACACTTGCGAGAAAAAAACAAATTGGTATTGTTATTAACTTTTTGATAATAAGAAACAGCACAGCGAAAACCTCAACATATATGTGTGGAAAATGGCGCGGAAGCCAAAGATGCGCGCGCAGGCGACATTTTCTTTAGCCACATAAAAAATCTTTGTTGGTAATACAAATAAAATATTACCCGGCTATATTAAGAATGTTGTATGTAAATACATTTAACTTGCAGTGAGGTACAAACTTAACCGGGTTACCTATTATAACACTAGTGCTGTAATGTAAAGTTAAAAGCACGCGTGTTTAATATCGTGTATTCGTCTAAAACCGATGTAATAAGATCCACTTTACGAGCAAGTGTGATAAAAAAAATGCAATGTTATTGATGGTAGATGCTAGCAATGGATTTTTTTATTGAATTAGACTGAAGTATTTCTAAATTGATTTAAAATATTTCCTATTATTCAATTATGTACCCGTACTTAGTGCCTAATAACATAATATTAATAATTTAAAACTATTATACTAGTTTCCTCGTACAGACAAAAGTTGTCTTACACATTAATTAGATGAAGTCATATCAACAGATCACGTAACACACATTCATTAGGAATAGGAAATTTGGTGTGTCATTCTACTGTAGAAATTGACGTAATCTGAAGCCAACTTGAAGCCAAAATAAAAGTCGATCTCGCTTTTTGTTTTCAGCGATTTCTGTAGAATTAATTAAAAGTGTCGTAACCTATACATAGCGGCTAGTTTAGCTAAATATTGTATACAGGACCACAACTAGATCAGTACGACGATGGAACTTTCGACTTTTCTACGGAGGGAGATTGCGCTACGCACGATCGCCTGCAATGAGGTTCCTCAGACAAAACGTTTCGCTGATGGCGCCAGCTGTGGTCCGGATGGGCAAAATCAAGTTTTCTTGTTAAACGTTGCTTATATCTATGAATTTATCTGCTCTTGATGAGGGCGTTATCGATAACCTGTTCCAAGGAAAAATACTGGGTTCATATATGCCTTGTTTTGTTAAAAATCGAAAGAAAACCCGCGTTCGCTGTTTGTTTAAAATATTAAATGCATGAAATGGCCACCAATCATCACAATGATCTTCGTTTAACGAGCACGTGACTACGTGACCATCATTTGACTCAGACGGTGTGGGAAACGTGGTCAGCTGACGACATGGCTGTATGACATCAATCATCAGACCAATCAAGCCATCAATTGACGACGTAATTATACGGCTCAGCGCTCGAACTAGGCGAAAACAAATTTGAGAGTGAAACAAAGAGATAAGATTATAAAATGGATATGGCTTGCGTTTGACTATCTCGGCCAGAAAAGCGAAAGCACTACTTCTTAGTAGAACGGCTGTCAAAACAATGTTGTAAAGCAATTTTATGGAAAACCGCTGTCACCAGTTTCACACATGATTGTATAGAAACTGTAACGAAATAAAACCGTCAAGGTACGAGTCTTCTTACGACTTAGACAACGAGGGTTCCGTACCACCACATGTACTAGGTAATCCGCGATACTTAGTAACGAATATTCTGTGAATATTTCAACCGGCTATCTATTACGATTCACGAGATTATAGGTCAGTAAAGATCGGAAAGACAGATGGACACAGACAAACAGACACATTATTAAGCCGCCTAATAATCGGGTACAGTTGGATTCTCTTTGGGTACGAAACCCTAAAAAAAACACTATCGTTCAATATGCCAACATATTAAAAAAAAATGTGTGGTGATAACTTAGACATATCTTTTCTTGTTGTTTTCAAAAACTCTGTACAAGCTCTTAACAAAGCCGCCACAACTTCGCTAAGACTGACTTGGAGCTGACCGTGACTGTTTTTGTTGTGAATGGCGTTGATTTTTGGACTTATCTTGGTTACTGATACTATCAAAAACTTTTAAAATGTCAATGGCAGAATGTACAAAAGTGTGATGCCAGTGGAAACTCATTTCTCCATACTAAAGAGTATAAATTGAGTTGTACGCAGAAAAAGCCACCAAATTGGCATAAAAAAAGGTATAATTAAGGATCTACAAGTTGACGGTTCGAACTCATCGGTGGGCGCGGCTAAAAAGCATGCTCTCTTCACCAAACAAACTGTGGGAAAGGGAGAAAGAAAGATAAATGAGCGCGCAAATTATTTTTTGTCGACCTTTGGCTGCAGTAATGTGGATGAATAAACTCTGAGTTAATTTATTCCAACTTAAGTTATTTGAAATGTTTATGGACTAAACTATGCCGCTTGATAAATTATTTTAGAGTTTTCGTATTCCTTATGTTATTTATTTACGTCCAATGTGGCGTTAAAGTTGAGCTAAAATACAAGATGTTTCCTGGCTCATAACTTTCATGTTTATGAACTTTTTACTTTCGTAATAATTTACAATCTTAGATAATGAAGAGATTAATCGATATAATACTTAGTCTTGGACCTACAAAATTACATAGTGGAGTAGTAATACTACCGTGTTTCTATGGAGAAGTGACCAACTTGTCTACTCTTAAGTTAAGTATCGTACAAAACTCCTTTCTCTTTATGACTTTTTGAATTGTACAGCCCTACAAACTTGTACTATTGATCAAAATGTTAGACCTAAAAAACTCACAGGACCTATCAAAACTCCGTAAAAGTTCATAGAAAAGTCACCACAAACGAACACTAGGGGCTGTGACTATGCAGTGGGGCATGACTTGTACTTGACCGTGTTTGTTTTATTTATTTATTTTTGATATGCTATCAAGAACTTGAAAAGTTATAATGCTTGTTAGACTGGCAGAAAGCACAAAGTGCGATGCCAAAAATGAAGAAAGAAAAAGAAGGACACTGATTCCTACTTGGGAAAAGGTTTATGCAAAGTGAAATTGGGGTAAGAAAAAGTTAAAAACGAAAGTGAAACTCCTTTCTTCTAAAGAGTTAATTTTGATTTGTACTATCGGTAAAATGGAAGAACTAAAAGAATTCAATACGACGTGTTAGTTTTGTTCAAAAATTACGAATACGATGGTGGCTCGCTCGCTCATCTGTAAAGGTAAGTTATTCAGACTTTATGCAGGAGCCGGCTGCCATAAATCGACGAAAATGGAACGTTTGCAAGTTTTAACGCCTAGCTAGCACCATCTAGTATTTTTTGGGAACTAGAGAAACAAACAAAATAACCATTTATGTTTTGGCTTGAGAAATGACGACATATCTACAAATTATCGATTTTCAAATTTTTTCCATAACTACTGTTATGAGACCTTACTTCTTGCCAAATTTCATGAATCTAGGTCAACGGAAAGTATGAATTTTGATTTATTTCACTCTAAAAAATGAGCGTAATTTTTTATTGTGTTGACTTACAAGCTTGATTTTTTTACAGCTACAATGGACCGAGGACTTACGTATTTGATAATAATTTCAACTTCACGCGTTCCAGAGAAAAAGGGTCTTGACAGACAGACATACAGACAGACAGACAGACAGACGGACATCGGAGTGATCCTATAAGGGTTCCTTTTTTCCTTTTAAGGTACGGAACCCTAAAAAATGCCAATTATTGGTCGCGCATTAGAAGTAAAACGCTTGAAATGCCGTTTTGCAACAGATCGTGTAAAGAAAAAAACGTATTTCCTAGTAACCAGTTTTGTATAACGAAGATTTTTCCTTCTGCCGTAACTGGTTACGAGCCTCCGGTTTCGTACGCAGCCGAAGGGATTAAAATTGATCTAATTACGATGCAATGTGGTTTTGTGGTTTCCTGCACGTTTATTGAAATTGTCTTTTTGCGTATTCTCAGTTTAAAAACATGTATATTGGTAGAATTTTCATTAAGCGCATTTGCACTTAATGCCGGCTAGCGCAGCCCGTCACATTTCCGTTCTATTCACTTCTCTCTTCAGTGAGAGTCTCGCCTGGTGCGAAGATGCAGTCTTCGATGCGATGGAACACGCTTGCCTGGAATAAACCCATTCTCTCTTGAAGACGACTTGAAGATACCCAGATTGTATATGAACTACTGGGAAACACTCACTCGGGAAGCGCATTCCACTGTTTAGCAGTTCGTATAATGACATTGAAATTGAACCGTTTCGGTCGGGTTTTGGTGTATAAATTATCAAACGGTATCGCTTGTTCGAGGTTCTGGACTGGACGTCCGGTAGTGGAATGGGTAGGGGAATAAAATCATGCAAATGCAATGCCCACTCTTCAAAATTTATCCTACTAATTATTACGTCGAGTCTTCTTGCCCCTAACCCATAAAGTCTTAAACGAAAGTCTTCAATTAATAATTTCTACGCGTTTTAACCTATATAAAGTGGTGATGATACGTTGGTGGTGAAATAAATCATTATTCTAGATTTTGTATTCATCTAGTTTTTCGGTCTAATGTAAATTAAATGGTACGCAGTCCAAACATTTGTGTTGAATCACATCGCTCGACGGTCCGATGGTCATGTCAGCGTTCGCAGATAGACAACTTGCAGCAGTTTGACATTAAGCATCAATGTTGAAAAACTTTAAATTAGTTTCAACATTCAGTGAGTCCGACTCGCTTTCAAATTAAGAGCGGTTTACATCAATGCCATTTAGACGCTTTGCGGGGTGGAAAATTGCATTTAGGTAAAATCTAAACTTCCTGAATAGTGTTCGGTTTTTAAACGGCATTTTCGTTTACCTACCCATCAGAATATTAGAACTGTTATCGTCTTCTAGCACAATATTTGATACACGCCAATACCCACCATCTGATGGTAGCAAATGGAGTTTATGCATTATGACCTCTCCTTTTTGTATGGTTGTCAGGTTAAGCGTTTGATCATAATTCATCTGATGATTGTAACGGTGTGGTCGAAACTCAAAAAGACAAGGTCAACACAATTTTTTTTTTGTCTTTGGGGCTAAAGTACCTACTTTAGCCCCACGCTACACGCTACGCGGGGCGAAAAGAATTTCCTCTTCGCTGCGGCAAGTAAAATCATTATACACACCACGGGCGCAAATAAAGAAGCCTCAGATCTAATGTATTCTAATGTTTGTCACTAAAATACATGAGATCCGAGACATTCTTTACTTTTGCTCCGAAGTTGAGTAATCTACTATTAAAAATAATTTCGCAGTGACGATTATATGATTTTTAAGCGCTTGAGCTTTGTACGTTTTTTTATATTTCTTCAACTTTGCTTTCTGAATGATGAGTGTTCTGTGACGGAGTGAAAGCAAACTTATCAATGCATTCTTCCGAGTTTGCTGCACTCGGTACTAGGATGTTGAAGTTGATCGTGTTCGTGAGTACATAGCGAGTATATATATTATACAGGGTTATTTGTGAATACCTATCAACCCCCAAAGATTAGCTTCTGTACAGCACAAAAAACACCTTTCGCTTTAGAACTTTTAAAATTCGCGAAAATAAAAATAAAGTATGGAAAGGAAAATGTTTTGCTATAAATAATGAAATGAGTTTTCTTTATTATAATTTATTGTTCTGGACTTGGTCTTAAAAAGTTGTTAAGTAGTCACCAATAACCATAATGTATAATGCTGAAGGCTACGGGAAGCATTTAGTAGTGAATAGAACGGAAAACAAGAAGGTCACCCCGTTAGGAGTAAGGGCTGCAGAATAAGAAACCTCCTGAGAATGCTAATAGTTCAATAACATAATTGTCAAAGTCAGAACGAAAAACGTGATACGCGTTGATGTCTTTCACAAGGGTCCAAACCTTCTCGAGAAAGAGACATCGACACTTGTTCTCTTCTCACTTGACAAAGCCAACCCCACAAAGGCTAGCCATTGGTTATTATCAATGATGTTATATGTATTTTACTCTATGGTTATTATAACTTATTGTTATTCTACGGAACCCAAAGTCAAAGTCATTTATTGATAAATATAAATTTATAAGTCAACCAAAAATAATAATTGTAATACATAGTTCATACAGTGGATCTGTATACAATAATATAATAATTATTTAAAAAATAATTAAATTCAAATGTCAACAATTTTACATTGCAAATAATAAAAGAAATCTTTTATTTAATTATGTTACTTGCAGTTACAATAACACATTGGAGTATTCTGCAAGTCATAGTTATGGCCAAGGTACCACGTGGAATTTTTAGACGAAATTTATATAAATTCGTCAAAGTCATAGAACGTTTGTTCGATAAGCCAGTGTTTTAATAGCAATTTAATCTCGGTGCAGCAGTAACTGGCTCGGCAGCCGGTAATATACTCACTCCTTCTCTTATTCCTATGTTAAGAGTTAAGGTGTCAGACGGAAATACGAAGTTGTGAATCGAGCTCCCGATATTTTAGCCAGTTACATAACAATGTTCACAAAAAGCCCGAAGAATGCGAGTGGATGGTAAAAAAGTTCGATGTCAAGAACATTCAAAATGAACTACCCTCTTTCTAAGTATCCTTTATCCACATGATTATAGACCAGTAACGAACAACCGTGAAACTTTAGAACCAGGAAACGTAAAGAAAAGAACATTTGCAATTTAAAAACGTTGAAACGACACTTAAAAGCTAAAACGTCAGTTACGAGCTCGTCACACGTGCATTGTGTGTAAATAATGTGTTATTTTTGTTTAATTTAAGACTAGCATAGTTTTGTTTTAAATTCATTTTAAATAATTATAATAACCGGACTTCTATTTGAGTTTAAAGTAGTTTCAATCGCTTACCGCCGATGCCATGACGACCTTGGCAAAGAATGATACAAAATGATGAGGCACAGCACAATACGAGTACAATCGACTGACAAGCAGTGTCTAGATGTCAGTATGTTTAGTTGAACGCGCCGCCCGAGTCGCTGTTCGCAGATAGATACTCGTACACTATGTGTGTCTTCAAATTATGAACTAAACGATTTCTTCTAGATAATAAGTGTGCGCCATGCCGCCATCATTGTATCAATAGCAATACAATAGTTTATTGATACTTAACACCAAAGTTATACGTCAAATTTCATTAAGTATGCCACAAAAAAATATCACTTATTAAATTAAATAGTTATAAAATAATAATGTTAATAATCTCTTATTTTAAAAGAAGCTTCTATATGATAAAATTTTCTTGTAACCACGCTCTGAGCTTGGTTTTGAAGCACGCGGTGGAAGGAGCATTCCGAATAGACGCTGGTATAGATCGCGGGCTCCAAAATATATACTGACCTCTCCGACTAGCCTATCTATTAGCCTAGTATCGATTACCAATAGATATAATTCTTTGAAATATTGTTAAATTGAACATTTTATACACGTAGGACAGTTATGGAAACAAAAAACAAAAGATTGAACAGTGCCGTGCCATGGGAGAGCCATATCTCCAGTGGACTGTATTTAAGCTTATTCACTTCACTTCAATAGCCCGAAGACGTCCAGCTGGACGAAGGCCTCCCCCTTAGAAAGGAGCGGTTGCCATAATCCCCACGCTTGGCAGGCGGCTTGGGAATCGCAGAGTGTTACTACCGTTAACTGAGAGGACGCTGCTGTCCGTCCTCCGGTGGTGCTGGATGCAGTTTTAGGACATACCCAGGTCCAGGTATTTAAGCTTATTAAGATGAAATCGCAAACATTTTATTAACATCTTTTATAATCAATATCACTTTTTAAATTATTATACGACCAGTATTTTAGGGTAACGACTTTTATCAGTCTACTAGGTTAATTAAGGTTTTAGTAATAAGCTGTTCGTATGTTACGTATGTGTGCGTGTGTTTACGTATGTTATTAGCTATGAATTTGTTAACGTCATTTAGTTAAAATATTCTAAAACATTAATTACAATTTGAAGTCATATGAGCACATAATTAATTAAGCAAATATTACACTATCCAAAATAATTCTCATCAAATTATTTTTATGCTACGCTATTAATTGTGTTATTTGCTTTCATCAACCATTTTTACTACAAGATATTAAATTAAAATGGCCATATTATATGAATGTACCCACCATAAAAAACAATCCACACAAAATGTCACTGGTAGTTTATTAACTTAATATTCACTCAAAATAACTCTGAATGCACTAATTTATATTCCACACACTGTTTTGTAATCACTATTTAATAAACAACTTTTAGTTACTAAGAAATATAAAAATAATAAAGAAAGTAGACACGTGCGCTCGGCTGGACCGGTAGCGTTCAACTGGTTGTTATACAAACAAATTGATTATAAAAAATATCATCTAAATATCGTATCATTTTCATATGAGTAGCTCCAGAGATTGTCTAGGTCGGTATCACCGTGGTACCAGATATGCTGTCGCCAAGCAGTAGTGTGTAAACATTACTGAGTTCCGGTTCGAAGGGTGCTATAGCAGGGCTGATGACACAACTATCGAATGTCTCTATACCATCGACTGTTCCAGTGAAGGTAAACATAGTGAGGTAACCTGCTTGAAAATAAATTAAATGGCGTATGTTTGGCCAGCCAGTGAGGCCAGCATAGTGGATAGGGCCCAATCGCTCTTCAAGCTTAGCTCTGTGATCAGCAGTGGGCTATTATAAAGCTGATTGTGTATGTATGTAATCTACTTTTACTACTACACAAAAATAAATAGATTGTGTATAATTAGTAGATCGCAGCGAACGGTTACATGGCCAATTATATCAGCCATTTCAATAAATTTTTAATGTGAACTATTAGTATATTTACGAGGCTATCATTTATAACCAAAGAGTTAGAGTTAGTTCTCTTAGCCAAAGATCTCCTTCATTAACATTTCAGTAGTTTTGCGTTAACGAACAGTAACAAGCTAATAAGCGTGAAACAATAAACTGTGTTGGTCTGCTTCAACACAAAAGCAGACCTTCACGGTGATCGCGAGCGCGTTGCGGAAGCTACCACGGAGCCAGAAGTACATTAGTCATATTTTTCACATAAAATTTAATAGATTGGTATCTCTCTTGTTTAGATTTCTTTTTGTTGAGATTTCATATTGATTTGGAGGATTGGGTTATTCACCAACTGGACACGAGGGGCTGGACACGCGTGTGTTCAGTTGAAACTCAAAATTGGTATCATTAGCTAAAAATTACACGACTTAAAACGTCTTTTTGGAGCTAGTTTTGAGCACAGACTTCAGGTTTTTTATCATCTTCGACAATACTATCGTTTAAAACAACTGGACTATTCTGGAGCGGTCGATAGTATTATTTCTGTTATGCTTCAGGTAATGCGACTTCCAAAGGCGACGGTCCACCACTTACCATCAGGTGATCTGATGCTTGGTTGTCACTTCTATAATAGTACATTATGATAAGAGTGTGCTATGTTGGTCATTACACTAGGGGCGGTATTATGCGCGCGAGCCGCAGGCGAGCGCGCTAAGGAAGCCGAGAGCGTAATGACTAATAGCACAAGAGTTCCATACGACTGTTTTCGTCACACTTGCGAGGAAAAAACATTTTTTTTTTGATAATTATCAACCACACAGCGAAAACGTCAACAAACATTTGCGGAAAATGGCGCCCAAATCAGTAATGCGCGCGCAGGTCGACATTTACTTCAGCGGCATAAGAACTCTTTGTTGGTATTACAAAAAAACTGTAAGTATTACCCGGCTATATTAAGAGTACTTCGTATACGTACGTCTAATTGCAGTCACGTACAAACTTGACTTTACCGGGTTATACGAGTACCTATTATAGTACAAGTGCCGTAATGTAAAGTAAAAAGCACGCGTGTGTAATAGCTTGTATTATGAGCCTAAAAGCGATGTAATAAGATCTACTTTACGAGCAAGTGTGATGAAAATATCATTATAAAACTTTACTTACCTCTATACTCTCTACCACTAAGCTCTACTCATCTCTATTTAACGAGTGTGGCGCGGCCGGCCATAAAAGAATTTCATTATATTATAATTTGCGATTCGTCTAGGATCATAACCTAGAGTCCTAGAATCAAACGCCCAACCAGACCAATATTTACAACTTCCTATGCTAATAACGGAAACGTGGTCTTTAACTACTGGCCTTTTGGAGAAACTCAAAGTCACGCAACGGGCAATGGAGAGCTCGTATGCTCGGAGTTACTTTGCGCGATAAAACAGGGTTTGCAAGTTGAAGTGGCAATGGGCAGGCCACATCGCTCGCAGAACTGATAACCGATGGGGCAGAAAGGTTCTTGAGTGGGGACCACGTACCAGAAGACGCAGCGTAGGTAGGCCTCCCTCTAGATAGACCGACGACATTGTGAAAGTCGCGGGCATGCAAATGGCAGGTTGTCGTACAGTGTGGCGGTCTAAGGGGGAGGCCTTCGTTCAGAAATGGACATCTGCAGGCTGATGATAACAATGAATACTAGATTAAACGTATTTATTTCTATGGAATATAATTTGCTAGACGCTTTACAAAGTTGTGTCGTAAAATTTGCATGAGCTGATGATGATGATGATGATGCCTATAACGGCCTTCTTATTAACATTAGGACTAGCTACTTTGCCCATATAGCGCTTAATGAAAATTTAATAATATTTCTTATGAATGTGATATATACAGATATTAAGTTAATGGCGGCTGTGGAGTGCGCGCTGCAAGCGAGACTGCAATAGGCATGATGACTACATTTTTTTTATTACCTAATAAAAAAGCTGATCATCAATAGAGTCTATCAACGAAAACAAAATTTAAAATAATTCAAAAATAAATAGGTTCTAAGTATTTTAATTTCAAGCTAGACAGAGAGCGCGCTATACTGAGCTTTGACGTCAAGCCTCAGGCGCGGCATACAAATGCTATACTAACACGTGCTTTGGGAGAAAGGGATAGAGCATCCCCTCTCTATCCCCACCTAAAACTTTAAACGCTCATATCTCAGAGATTTATCAGCCAATACAATTTATTTTTTCAGTATGTGTAATGTATTTAGTTATATTCATCACTAAGCTTGTTATTTGTCATAAATTAAACATTAGGCCACATGCCTATTGTATTGAATGGCATGGCACACTGCACGCCTTATTTCTGCAATACTGCACAGCGTCTCGCCCATTGTTATAAAATACAATATTTATTACTATAATAAAAGGTGAAGTCAAAAGAAAAACATATAACCAGTTTTACTCGATTTATATCATTAAATCAACATTACAGAATTTCCCATATTCACAAGAAACAAACATTTTATAAGTAAATAAAATTGTTAAATTATGATGTTAACAGCACGACCTTGGACAAATATCGTCAAAGGGACATGAAACAATTAGCGTTATTGGGACTGATGTTTTTGCCTCACGGGGAGATATAAATCTACTGGGAATTTACTTTCACATAAAGAAGCTAATGTGGAGTCAAGGGCGTGGGCTAAATAAATTGATATGGAACTTTCTAACAAGCAAAAGTATTGACACGGTTTCAGACATATCCAAAAAAAATTCACAATATGCAATTAATATGCTTTTCAACGGACTTAAAAAAGGAGGTTCTCAATTCGACTGTATGTATATATTTTTTGTATGTTACGCCTAGTTATGCACTGATTTTGATGATTATTTTTCATTGGTAGGTAATACTTCAGATGTAATCCCATGTAAAAAAAATCGACTAAAACTATGGGCAATTTACAATCAACATATTTGCCTCTTAGGGTCTATTATAAATTGAAACATTCTGTGTTGATGCGTTAGTTCAATCATAATTAACTAGATGGCGCTGTACCATGTTAAAACGCGCAAACGCTTGCTCGCATCAACTTTATATGCTGATTTTACTTCGACGATCAAATTGTATCCATATACCTACCCTTAAACATATACATATGTATATACAGTACTGTCATTTAACCGCTACATTGGAGTTTTATTTCAAAACCCTGTAGTAGGTAGGCATCCGTGGATATCACCCAAACAAGGTCCTACGAGGCCGGATTTCAAGAACACGTGTGGTGTGCGCTTAAGGCGCGACTACACGAGCCTGTACTCGAAGTGGATCGCTGCGCTAAACCAGAGTACGGAGACCTACGGCGGGCGCTGAGGTCGGCACTCCATCGCGCGAGGCCGGCAGCGGTGCCTAGCTGTGAGCTGTGGCCAGCATCGGTGGCTAAGCTGTGGATTCGGTTGGCGAAGCTGTGGGCTCAGCTGGAGTTACCAGTAACGGAGTACAGGAAGGAACAAAAAGGACACCCAAGATAAAACAAGGTTGGAACACATTGAACAATGGAAAAAGTGCAGTGAACAAACCGTGAGTAACTTTATAATTTAATCAGTTTGGTGAATTATTAATCTTGAACTTTAAATTAGTAAATTAATTCATCAGTGAAATAGTTAACATAAAATCTGCTTTAGCTTAACTTGTAACATTGTAGTGAAGTAGGACTTAGAATAATTTCGTAAAAAACGACGGAACGAGGAATCTATGCCCAATTTCTAAATTTGTGAATAAGTTCAAACACTTAGAAAATTTTGATCGTAAAATTCTTGGACTTGTAATATTTTGCTAATTTGTCAACATAAAATAAAATAGGCTTTAGTTGAATTTATTTAAAAGATCTTACATTTAAAATACTGAGAGTATTATCAAGTTTAAAACAATTGTAAAAATTAAGTTGTATCAAGATGGAAGGAATTTTGAATGTACAGATGGACTTACATTATTCAATTAAAAGGGGAATAGTTAATTACAAGAAAAGTCCAAGAGATAGAATCACTCAAGAATATATAGAAGCAAGGTTGGAAAATTTAGAATCAGATTGGGCATCGTTTAGAACAAATCATGCAAGATTATATGAGGTCTATTCACCGTCAGAATTATCAAAGTCTGTTTATGTAACTAAAGAGATTTATGATGGAACTGAAGACAGTTATTTTCTGTACAAATCAACTTTAAAAGCGGCTTTAAAAATGTATAGTCCAAGTCAAGAAAAGGAGTCCACGTCCAAGGATACTAATGGGGCAAGCTCTGTAGCACGCCTGCCCAAGATTACTATACCTACATTTTCAGGAAATTATTCGGAATGGACCACTTTTCGGGACTTATTTGTATCGCTAGTACATAACAATCGTACTTTGGATAATGTACAAAAGCTACATTATCTAAAGACGCATTTAACGGGGGAAGCGGCCCAGTTGATCAAGCATACGCCTATCACAGATGCCAATTATTCTGAGTGTTGGTTATTGTTGGAGCAACGCTACAACAATAAAAGGTACTTAGCTAATTGTATCTTTAAGCGGTTGTTTGGACAAAGGCGCTTAATAACTGAGTCAGCTTCAGGTTTAAAGGAACTGATAGACACTACCATGGATTGTATGAGCGCATTAAAAAATATTGGCGTGGAGGTGACAACATGGGACGTTATTGTCATTCATATTGTGACTTATAAACTAGATCCAGAGACGCGAAAGCAATGGGAACTACAAACCAATAACGACGTGAATGAGCTACCATCCTTAAAACAACTCAAAGAATTTATTGAGAGTAGATTTCGGGCTTTAGAGTTTGTAGACACTAAAAAACCACCAGGTACACCAAACAGCGGTTCATATACTAAAACTAAGACCTTTCTTGCAAATAATACTACATCTTTACGTTGCGAATTTTGCGAAGACTGCCATAAGCTGTGTTTCTGTAAAAGGTTTGCGCAACAAACGTGCGCACAAAGACGGGACTTTGTAGCTAAAAATTCGATATGCTACAATTGTCTGGGTAGCAATCACAACGTCAACAATTGCAGAAGCCCTACAAATTGCAAAGTTTGCAGAAGAAGGCACCACTCATTGCTCCATGAAACCTCAAGTGACAGAGTGGCTATCAACACAACCAAAAGGGATGCCATGGATGGGGCTAGTGCTTCAACTAGCGCAACTCCACTGGTATCGTGTATGTCGACAAGAAGACTTGCTCGTTCAGGGTCGGTTTTGCTAGCTACTGCGTTAGTGAACATCGGCTCGACGACGTCAAGTAACAAGCTAGTACTCAAGTCACTTATAGATCAAGGCTCGCAAACTTGTTGTATAAGCGAAGCCGCCGTGCAATTGCTGCGCCTGAAAAAGTATCCAATAAAAGGCACAATTACTGGACTTGGAGGAAACCAACCAGTAATCACAAAATATGTAGTAACTATCAATTTAAGGTCACTAGTGGATCCAAATTTCAATTTACAAGTAGAAGCCTACGTGTTAAAAAACATCACATCTTACTTACCGGAAAGGAACATATCAACTATGGCTGAAGTTGGCCTAAGTAAAGTAATGTCCTGGCTTAAAACTAATTTGTTAACACTTAACGTAAGCAAAACAAAATATTTGACATTTGCTAAATCCATTACCGGTCAGCCAAAACCTGGTGACACTGAAATACGAGCGCATGATTGTCCCAAACTAAATGAACATCTAACTTGCTCTTGTCTGCAACTTGAGAGAGTTTCCTTTCTAAAATACCTAGGAGTAGTTGTGGATAACTTGCTCTCCTGGCATGATCATATCCAAGCTTTAGTAGGTAGAACCCGCAAGCTGCTGACTGTTTTCAAGCGTTTACGGAACATTGTTGATAAAAAATTAATTATAAATATATATTACGCCCTTCGTCATTCCTTGCTTACATACTGCACCATAATTTGGGGAGGCACTTATACAACCTATTTAAAGCGAGTCGAGGTTGCGCAAAGAGCTGTTTTTAAGGTTATGCTCAATAAACCCTTCAGATATCCGACAGAAAGTTTATATTCTGAGTTAAAAATCTTAAGTATCAGACAGATTTATATCTTAAAAACAATTTTGATTATACACACGGATCCGAAAATTGATCGTCACAACCTTCAAGGAAAGCGCCGACAGAACAGGCCAGTTCGTTTAGAAACATTTCACTCAGCCCTTGCAACCAGACACTACTGCTTCCTTGGGCCATTTTTGTATAATAGATTGAGTGAAATCTTGCCTTTGTCAAGTTGTACTGTCCATAAATGCAAGATAGTGCTCACAAACTATTTACTTTCTCTTAACTACTACCAAACTGAGAATCTTCTAAGTATAGTCGAATAGTAATCCCACAAAATAAGAAAATTATATATAACTTTTATAACTAACCCCCCCCCCCACACACACACACCTTAACACGCACACACACCCATACGCACGCACACACCTTAACACGCACACACACCCACGCACACTCACACATCGTACGCTGCACAACTAACCAATACCTTTCTCTAACCCTTCCAGATTGCATGCTGCATGTAATACTAAAAAAAAACCATGTTTATTATACATAGGTTAAATAATTACAAATCAAACAGTAATATATTAAAGTACTTACCATTTACTTTATCAGCTACATTGCTGTACATTATAAATTACAAATAAACTAAATCAAATCTAAAAAAGAAGTAAAATAATTTTATTTTATTTTATTTTATTACAACAGATTAATACGATGAAGGAAAATCTAGTTGGTATCTAAGGAACTTTAAATTGCTTTAAAGGTACTTACCTGTTATATTATTATTTGGTTATTATATTGTTATATTTTATTTTATTATAAAATATCGACGATAATAATTAATTCTATTACAACTTAGCTCCCATATAACTTAGACCGAACCCACAATACATTATGCTTACACCATTCACAAAGACAAGCATATTCACTACTACCCTACAAAATAAAAATAAAATATTACACTAAAAACCAACTATGGCAGAGAAGCATGACACTTGGGTTTTATTATACATCATTTTGTTAGCATCAAATACCTAGTTTACTTCTCTTCCCATATGAATGTATACTGAGCATTGAGCATGCAGATTGAATCTACTAGATACAGAATTTTGTACTTTGAAATTAAATTGTAAATTATGATTAATAATAATTATAGGACAGCCACCGGTGGATGGAATCGTAGCAGCCGTAACACAGGGTATCCTAGCACGGCTGCTAACGTGACCAATAGATGATTAGTACAATGTTAATAAAAGTTAATTTCTATTTACTAAGTTAATTTAATACCAATATATACCAATATATTGTACTTTTTGTTTGTGATTGAATAAATTATTATTATTATTATTATTATTTTTATTTTAAACATTTGTTTTCTCTCCGATATGGAGGTGCATTATTGGCACGGGCCGAAGCCAAGTGCTAAGATAGTGACAAAAATTTCCTAACAATTCTGCATGTATTGAGGATTACTGCTTTTTGGAGTGTTTTAAACGTTGCTGGTTGGATGTCAAGTGTTTCCAGACTGGTTGCTAATGTTTTTGGTATAACACCTGTAGTAGATAAAACTATGGGAATAGTTCTTGTGTTAGCTAGCTGCCATTGGGTCTTAATTTCTATGGATAGATCGATGTATTTAGCAATTTTTTCGGTGTGCGTGGATTGTAAGTTGTGGGTGTTACATATGGCAATATCAACTAGGAAAGCAGATTTATTGGCTTTGTCTAAAACAGTAATATCCGGCCTATTGTAGTGTACAGTCTTATCGGTGATTATGGTCCGGTCCCAGTAGAGTCGATAGTCATTGTTTTCAAGAACTGATTCTGGTTTGTATTTGTAGTAAGGTATCTTTTCGGTAATGAGCTTGTACTTATATGCGAGAAGTTGGTGTATTATTGCGGCTACCTGGTCGTGTCGATGTTTATAGTCTGTCTGTACAATGGCTTTACATGCTCCCGTGATGTGCTGAATAGTTTCGGAGCTGCTGCAGCATCTTCTGCAAGTGTCAGATATGTTAAGAGTCTTAATAATGAATTTCTGGTAATTGTGGGTATCTATAACTTGGTCCTGAATAGCCAACATGAATGCTTCTGTCTCGGGGAAGAGTTCGCCTTGCTCTAGCCACGCGTTCGACGCTGTCTTGTCGACATGTGGCTGTTGCAGGTCGTGGTAGTGCCTTCCATGCAGAGACTTCCGCTCCCATGCAGCGAATTTATCTTTGTTTTGTGTGATGTGTTCGTTGCGCTGAGTGTTGGACTTAGATAGGTTTAAAGGAGTGTACTTTTTGTCATTTACAGAAACTGCTTGGTGTAGGAGAGATCGTTCAGCTTGCTTAAAGAAATAGTTTCGTAGGGATGTAATCTGTTTATTGTGTAGATTTGTTATGTCGATGAGCCCTCTTCCTCCTTCTTTTCTTGGTGTTGTGAGTCTTTGAATGCATGAGCGTGGATGGTGTTTACGATGAGTAGTCATGGTAGTGTTGATGGTACGCTGTAAATTGGTCAAGTCTGTCTGTGACCAGTTTATTATACCAAAGGTATAGGTTAAAACCGGTATAGCGAATGTGTTTATTGATTGTACTAAGTTACGTCCGTTTAATTGCGATTTAAGTAATAAATTGAGCCTGTGTCTGAATTTCTTTTTAACTGTAGCTTTTGTATCTTTGTGAGATATTTGGTGATTCTGCTGAAATCCAAGATATTTATAGAAGCTGTCTTGATCTATGGGTTCTATTACATCGCCGGAATCGAGAGCATATGGTTCGAGTTCGACAGACTGGTTTTGAATCGAATAAGTCTTACATTTATCAATACCAAACTGCATATGTATGTCATTTGAAAAAATCTGTGTGGTGTCTGCAAGGCGGTGAAGTGATTCAGTGTTGTTACTGTAAAGTTTAATGTCATCCATGTACATGAGATGTGTGAGTTTGTAGTTTTCGTTATTACTTATATTGATGTGCAGTCCATTTAATTTATTAAGCATTCTGGATAGCGGATTTAAGGCTAAACAGAACCACAGTGGGCTTAGACCGTCTCCTTGAAATATGCCTCGTTTTATGAATATTTCTTCTGTTTGTACTGATCCAGTTCTATTTTTGACTAACAGTCTTGTTCTCCAGTGTTTCATTGTATTTTCTAGGAATGTTATGATAAGGGGGTTAACTTTGTAATGTTTTAGGACATAAAGTAGCCAGCTGTGTGGAACCGAGTCATATGCCTTCCTATAATCTATATACATCGTGTTAAGGTCTTGTTTTTTTGATAGAGCATGTTTCATGGCGACTGCATCAATAATAAGCTGTTCTTTGCAGCCTTGGCTATGCTTTCTGCAGCCTTTTTGTTCCTCAGCTAATATATCATTTTGTGTGATATGGCTGTTCAGTAGGTGGGTAATGCAAGACGTAATTATTTTGTAAATAGTCTGAAGGCACGTTATTGGTCGATATTTGGCTGGGTTCAGCTGGTCGTTGTCTTTGGGTATCATGTAAGTGATTCCTTGTGTAATGTACTTTGGCATAGTGTCGGGTTTTTCTATAAATTGATTTATATGTGTATGGAGTAATGGGTGCGCGGAAGTAAACTTTTTATACCAATAATTATGAATATTATCCGTTCCGGGTGATTTCCAATTATGTGTGTTTTTGATAACTTCTTTAAATATGTCAACTGGTATGTATTCAAACTGCATTTCACTGTAGTTTTCATTGTGGTGTAAGTCGTCTTTGATCCATTCGGCATTTTCGTTATGTTGAACCTGGTTGCCCCAGATGCTTGACCAAAACGTGTGCATACTCTCCGGGGTCGGTAGTGGTGCGTCTGTGCTATTAGTGGTGTCGTGTATTTCTGTATTCAAGTGCCTATAGAATCTTTTCTCATTACTACAGAATTGAGAGTTTTGTTTTTTTCTGAGAGTACAGTTATTATATCTCCTAAATCGACTCGTTATTGCGCTCAGTTTCTGTTTTAAGCTGTCTAAGAATTGTTCATCGGTTAAGTTTGGTTCTTCATATCGTGAGTGAGTTTTGTATTTTTCTTTAATTCTTTCAATGTGTGACACCAAGTTTCTACTTCTGATTCCGGATATGTATTGTGTCATCCTACCTATATCTTTTCTAATGTTTTCAAGTTTGATTTTGAGTCTTTTTTGCCACGGTTGAATTTGATTTGAGCTGGTTCGGTGATGCGGGGATTCAAATGGTTCTTTAATTTTAGTACCATTACAAATAGCTGTTGTGTATGCTGCCGAATATATAATAGTTTGGGTGGTATTAAAATCAGTATTCGGTAGGAGATAGCTTGGCAGTACTTCTTCATTTAGGTAGTTTACAATGTAAGACAGTTTTTTTGATGTATTCTGTTTTGGAATGTATGGTCTTGTTGTGGGATCTGAGTTTGTGTATTTTTTGTAAGATGTGATAAAAGCGTCTTTAATTTTAAGATTTAGTATTTCATCAGTGTCTAGTGGTGCACTTATTCTATACCTTGTTCCATGTTCATTATGTGTGAGATCTTGCGTGTTATGTGTGGTTAGTTGAGTTGTGTCTATGTGGTATTGAGTGTTTACGGTTGTTTGTGTGCTATTTGTTTGTGTGTCTGTTCCGTCGTTTTGTGTTATTAGTCCTTGTTCCACGTCTTGTCTTATATTTTTAAGTTTATCGTCTGTGAGGAGTTTATTGTTTATAATCACACGTCTTTGGTCAGCTATTCGTTGTTCGGAAACATGAGCAATATGTGGGAATATATTGATTATCTGGGTGTGCAGTTGTTTACGGTAAGCTGATTTGTTTCGTTCTAGTTTGGTAATTTTGTAGTATTCTCTGATTATAGCCTCATTAATGTCATCAGTCCATTTCATTCTAGTCTGTTGTGTTGATTGATTTGTGTCTTGTGTATTTTCAGACTGAACTATGGTTTCTTTTTGGATAGTTTGGCATGCTAACTGGTTTTTTACGTCTTGTTTTATACGATCTAAGATACTGTTTGGGATTAGCTTGCTTCTGATTATCGCTCTTCGTTGATCTCCTATTCTTTGTTTCGATACATCCATTTCTGGGAACTCTCGGGAAAATTGTTGATAGAGTGGGTCTAGATATCCTCGTGTTTTTGTTTCATTTTCAGTTACTATTAAATATATGCGCCAGATAAATTCGTTCATTTCACTTGTCCATTTCTTTCGCGCACGGTTATTGACAGAGGTGGGTACAGATGTAATAGCGGATGCCTCCTGTACAACGTCCTCTGACAAGATTGAACTTGAAGAAGAAAAAGTTCTAGCTCGGGCTGTAAAAGGATATGGTGACGACTCTGGGGAGTCGAACAAGCTTTCAGAGGAAGCTGGAGACGCACGTTCGCTTGTTCGACATTCCGGTTCCATATCCATTGTGTTCTGTGCACTGGTCGTGGTTTTTGAGCTCGTAGAGGCCCTTCTGATGGAAGTTTGTCCAATGTTTACGTTAGATCTTAAATTATATCGTTTGTTCTGTTTCATATTCGGTTGCCTATCATTTACACTATCATAATCCGATTGACTAGCCTGAGTTGTTTGATGGTTTAAAGGTGCCGCCGCCCGGAGATTCTTAACTCCCCAGGGCTCATTGAGTCGCCACTTACCATCATCGTGGTTTCTCCCTGAGCCGCCGGGCACTTGGGGATGGGCTATTGGTTTCATATTCATAAATTTTGTTGGACTCAATAAAACCTACAGCATCTGTCCAAAATGTGTAAGTGCGCAGTAGACTGCCTCTCTGAGTCTGTGGGCGCCACCGTTGGTATCTTTGATTAAGGTACTCCTCCGCTACCACCCTTAACTGATATTCTGCGCTGATATCAGTTGTCCTACCTAAGCCTCGTTTAGAATTCCACTTCTGAGAGCCTTAAGGTAGCCTCATTAGGACATCAGTTCTACCTTAGATGCCTCTCCTATATTTCCCTACCCTTCTTCTTGCCATCACACTTCTTCACCATACCTCTTCCTCTTTTAATCCAGCTTTCACCGCCTTTACTACTTTCTTACTTGCTCTTTCTCTCACTTACTTACTCTCCTATCCTATCCTACGTTCCAGAGCCACGTTAGCCGCACCAGTAATTTCGTTATTGCGTTGTCCGCCCCCCACGTGATCAGATGTTCGATCAGGACGTGTGGTTGGTCTTTAGGGGGCTTATTATTATTATTATTAACTGAAGCTATCGATTGGATAGGACAAGACTTGGTACTCGCAGATCCGCAGTTCGCTCTTTCCAACAAAGTTGACTTGTTGTTAGGAGCCAATGTGTATAGCAAAATTCTGTTAGATGGGATAAAAAGAAGTCCAACAGGAGGTCTCATAGCACAAAACACATTGTTGGGGTGGATTATATCGGGTACAGTCGAAGATAGAGCAAAGGGGGTATCATCTTCGAATGTTACAATTATGCACACTCAGATCAACGAAGATGACATTTTAAAAAGATTTTGGGAAATTGAAGAACAAACTAAAGATATTAAGAAATTATGGACAGAGGAAGAACAAAAGTGTGAGGACATATTTACTAGAACAACTAAAAGAACCCATGAAGGAAGATACATTGTAAAACTACCATTTCGTAACAGTGCACCGAAATGCACTGGCGGAAATTCGCGACAGATTGCTGTGGCTCAATTTAACTCATTAGAAAAGAGGTTATCTAAAGATGAAGAACTGCAAAAAGACTACAAAAAGGTGATCAATGAGTATTTGGAATTAGGTCATATGCGATTAGTACAAAATAATGATGAGAAGCGAAATGATGCTGTGTATCTCCCACATCATGCCGTTGTGCGAAAAGACAAGGCAACGTCTAAAGTTCGTGTTGTGTTCAATGCATCTAGTAAAAACGCCTTTCAAGTGTCACTCAATGACACGTTGATGAATGGGCCTAAACTACAAGCCGATCTAAGACATCTAGTTTTACGTTGGAGGCTCCATCCTATCGCCTTAGTAGCAGACATTGTTAAAATGTACAGGATGGTCCGCATCGCAGAGGAAGATGCTGTATACCAACGTATTGTTTGGCGAGATCACCCTGAAAAAGAAATTCAGGATTATGAGTTAATGACGGTTACTTTTGGGACTGCATCGGCACCTTTCTTAGCCGTTCGAGCGTTACATCAGGTCAGCATAGACGACGGTAAGGAATATTCCTTAGCCGCACCACTAGTAGTACAATCATTCTATATGGATGACTTAATGACCGGATGCTTGGATGTAGAGGAAGGAGTAGAAATCTATAAACAAATGACTGAGCTATTGGAGAAAGGAGGATTTATCTTACAAAAGTGGAACAGTAACAACTTAGAACTATTATCAGAAATACACAGGGACATGGGAAAACAGGACAACCGGTATAAAGAGATCAACAAAGAGGACAAAGGGAACATTAAATCATCAAACAAGGACAAATTAAAGGAGTACAATCTACAGGACAAAGAGAACAACCCTATAAGGGTACAGAATAAACAGGGAAAGGACAATTTACATATTAATGAGGACAAAAATGTACAACGGGAAAGGAAAAATCTAAAGGACAAACGGGAAATAGAAATAAGGGATGAAAATACAACTAAAGTACTAGGACTTACCTGGGACCGGAGCGAAGATCAAATTCAATACTCGGTGAATCTGCCATCAGCGACGACTGGACCTGAAACAAAAAGATCGATAATATCAATAATTGCGAAATTGTACGATCCTTTGGGATGGATCGCACCAACTATAATCATAGCTAAAATGTTCATTCAGAAGCTTTGGTTATCAGGCACGAACTGGGATGAACCAGTATCGGCCGAACTAAGAAAAGAATGGTATACTTACCATAGTCAGCTATCAAACCTTACTGCAGTTCGAATCCCACGATGGCTAGGAACGCCGGGTAGTGACATCCACAGGGAGCTTCATGGTTTCAGCGATGCATCAAAGTTAGCATACGCGGCAGTCGTATACCTACGAGTAGTTGATAGTACAGGAAACACGCGAATTTCATTGGTTACTGCGAGAACACGGGTTGCTCCAATTAAGCAAGTCAGCATTCCACGTCTTGAGTTGTGTGGCGCAGTGCTGTTATCGCAGCTTTTAACCGAAGTAGCAGAAGTGTTAAATATACAGAAGAAGGACATTCGAGCTTGGACAGACTCGACGGTGGTGCTTGCTTGGCTAAATAGTCACCCAAGCAAATGGAAAACTTTCGTAGCAAACAGAACCTCTGCGATATTAACTACTATGGAGTCGTCACAGTGGTATCACGTCGGTTCTAAATTAAATCCTGCCGACTGCGCATCACGTGGCATACAGCCAGAATCACTAGCTACAAATGAACTTTGGTTTAAAGGTCCACAGTTTCTTAGAGAACAAGTTATACCATATAAACGGTTGACGAATTTAAAAATCAATTTGGAAGCAGCTGTTAGTGCACATGTAAGTTCAGTTATGGATGACACCATAATACAGAGATTTTCATCGTTATCGCGATTATTAAGGGTATTAGCTTATTGTCGGAGATTTTATAAGAAGGAATTAAAACAGACCACTTACCTGACAAAGAAAGAAATAGATCAAGCGATGAATATTTGTCTGAAGAAAGTACAAAAAGAAGAATTTAAAGCGGAATATTTACAGTTGGAAAGCAAAGGTGAATTGCAATCTAAATCAAGCGGACTCAAGCCTTTATGTCCGTATCTAGATGAGGAAGGGATCATGAGAGTAAGTGGTAGATTGCAAAAGTCTCAACTACCATCAGTTACCAAACATCCGATAATCCTACCACACTCCTCTCATTTGACCAAGCTAGTCGTAGCACACGCACACCAAGTTACGTTGCATGGCGGCAACCAGCTAATGGTTAACTACTTGAGGGCTACGTATTGGATCATCGGAGTTAAGAACTTGGTTAAACACCATATTCACAAATGCGTCACCTGTGTTCGACAAAGGGCAACGTGCAGAACTCCTTTTATGGGATCTCTGCCGTCGGTACGATGCACTCCCGCTAGAGTATTTTTAAATTCTGGGGTTGATTATGCAGGCCCCATCAAGATCAAAACATCTAAGGGAAGAGGAAACAAATCGTACAAAGGGTACATTTGCTTATTTGTATGTATGGTCACACGTGCGGTTCATTTAGAACTCGTGAGTGACATGACAAGTCAAGCGTTCCTGGCAGCCTTCAGACGATTCGTTTCACGACGCGGCCATTGCGCCCAGCTATGGAGTGATAACGGTACGACGTTTGTGGGCGCAGCTAGGGAGCTGCAGGAAATAAGTGCAATACAGGAAACTGTAGCAGCTACCTTAGAGAGTCAAGGTACTGAGTGGCATTTCATTCCCCCGCACAGTCCAAATTGGGGCGGGTTATGGGAAGCGGCGGTGAAATCTACAAAGTTTCACTTGCGTAGAGTCATTGGCGAATCTACTCTTACGTTCGAGGAGCTGAGCACATTGCTCACACAAGTAGAGGCTTGTTTAAATTCACGGCCCATGACAGTAGACAACTCAGATCCAGGCGAGCCACTTCCATTGACGCCAGGACATTTCTTAGTAGGTGGCCCTCTGCTTGGTTTACCTGAGGTCAATTATTTAGAATGCAGTGTCAATTCATTGTCAAGATGGCAACTCATTCAACGGATGTTGCAAGGATTTTGGTGACGCTGGTCACAAGAATATCTGTCCAACTTGATGAACAGGTATAAGTGGTCATTTAAAACACCAGAACCAAATGTGGGTGATGTAGTTCTCATCAAGGAAGACGACTTACCTCCAACTCGTTGGTTAATGGGGCGTATACTTGAAAAGCACCCTGGTACCGATAATGTAACCCGTGTTGTTACTATCCAAGTCAAAAATTCAACTATCAAAAGACCTGTATCAAAACTATGTATTTTAGCAGTTAATGAATAATTTAAAATTGCGATGCTTAAGAAACATATTGTGTAAAACTACTTAATTTCATTTACTGTTGTTATTACTGGCATAAGCCTTTATTAACTACAACAAACTACAATGACTACTTAGCCTACTACACAACAAAAAACAAAAGGATTGTATCCAGACCGATGAAAGTCTAGAGACAATCCAAAAGCTCAAACCCACTACCAGTCGGCAGCGTACCCAGCATGCTGGCGGCATTGCCACGCTGGATGGCAATGCTTATGCGTTGAGCCAAATAAACGCCAGCATTTTGATCACGCGTCGCGTCGACCAGGCGCTCGGATATGTTTTTGAAAAGATGATGAGCTCCCGGTCCCCACGGACCCAATGTCTCAACACCAAACGGCTCAAATATGTAACCTCTGCCGAGGTTAGCATATTTGCGCCGCTTGTGCCGCTCCGCCGAATTTGCCGCCGCACCAGCCCTACTCTGTGTCTCAGGAAGATGTGACGGTGCCAAAGTATCAACGCAAGTTGCGTCCCATACAAGGGGCCGTCCCATCTTCCAAGGCACAAGTGTCATACCGTCAGGTCTTTTGCCATCGTCACGCGCAAGGCCGCTCGGTTCGAGCACAGCTGCAACATTGGCGGTGGATAAAGCCCGGCGTATGACATCATTCAGGCTAGCGTGGCGGCCGATCCGACCAGCGCTTCTTGAGCAAGAGAGACCATGGTGACCGAGCTGATCGACAACAGTACCACACTGGCAGCGATGGGCCTCACAGCACCTTGCACCCAAGCGCAAGCTGACAGCTAGACGAAATGCAGTTGGGTCCAAAAGGCTACCAGTGTTAAAGGAGGGAATAGCCTGCAACCAAAGACCTGATTCCCATACAGAGACAGCAAGGATACGAGCGCGATCTGCGACGCTAGTACACGTATCTAGAAGAGATTTCCGTGCTAGTTCACAGATCGGCCCATCCCATAGTCTCTGCGAAGACAAAGTCCTCGGAAAATCAGTATTTGGGCAAGCCTCCCTCCAAACATTCTTGGCCTCATTCAAATGAGCTACTACTACACCGGAATGGCCTAAAGAGGGAAGAAGGATTTTTTCAATTAATTTATGTGTACTATGAACTGAGGACAAGAAAGCTGGTAGAGCTACACTTGAAATTTTGCGGATCCCTAAGCCTCCTAACCTTACTGGTAGTGAGGCTTGTGACCATGTCCTGTCATTCATGTCAACATTCAAAACCGATATTAGTGTTTCCTTTACGACATTGTCTAAGCTCGAAAGGAGCTCACCGTGTTTCCACAGTGGACTACATCGTAAAGTGTATATAAATTTTGGCACAAACAGACAATATTTGATAATGGTAAACGCCATGTGGGCGTTAATATTGAGTAACCTCCTGGAGGCACTCATAAAATTTTGAATTTTTTCTTCTACGAATGGTGAAAAAGACTCATCTAAAATCGGTGAACCCAGTAGGCGAAGAGAACATCTATCCACAGATTTGATGTTTGGAGCCAAATCATTAAATTTTGCAATAACCAAATCTTTGTTCGGACATGAATCGCAAACATAGAGTTCGCATTTTGAAAAATTTAGTTCTAAGCCAATAAGACGAAATTCGTCTATGAGAATTTGCAAATCATTTAGGACAGTGCTCACATCACCTCCTAAGGTTCCGTCATCCAAATACCAAACATTAAGTTTGGATTGGAGACGTTGAATAATTGGATGAATGGCCAGGCTGAAAATGGCGGGACCGAATGGATCACCCTGTTGGCAGCCTACTGAAGATAACAAAACATTATTTTGGTATGTTAATTTTGTGGGATTGCCGTAGCATTGCCAAAGAAAGTTGAAAACGTCTGGAATTTTGTCTTTGATTTGTGTCAACAGGGCGCCTCTATCGACCGAATTAAAAGCATTTTTGACATCCACCTTTAGTAGCACCTCTCCACAATTTTGATCCAAAAAAGTCCGGAGAGAATGAACAGCAGCCTCACACCCACCTCGCGAACCAAAACCAAGCTGTATTGGTTGGAAAAGGCTACTCAAAAGAGCAACCTTTTGCCTACAGCCTGCCTTGGCCGCGAGGCGACGGTATGTGGTGCCGACCGCAATAGGCCTGATACCACCATCTTTTTTGATAAGTGCGCATAAATTTGCGCCGTACAAAATTTCGATAACGTCACTATTGACTCGTCCCGACAACATAAGACTTACCAAAGCTGTAAGGTCTTTTAAGAGCGTCTCGCCCACCTCACCAGAGCTAAAAGATAGAAGATCTTTTAGATGTTGAGGTGTTAGGCCATCAAGGCCGCCAGCTGAGCCACTCTGAAAAGACGCCACAGCCGTTGCAATCTCCTGAGTCTGGACATCAATGGCAACGTCATCAGGTTGTGGTGGCTCAGGGAGGTGGAGGTTTGCCGCCGCAGGTGGATGTTTGTCACGAAGTGACTGAATCGTTTCTAATGTGTGGGGGGCAATGGTGTCGCTCGAGAACAAGACACGTGCGGCGCCTTTGATATCACCATCACTCATTTTGTTCTCTACTAATTTAAAAGTAACCGAATCGTCAGATTTTTTTGAATTTTGATTATTACGCCTTTTAGGCGGAATAATATTAGCAAGACCTAAAAAGTTCTCTTCCGATACTTTGTACTTTACACAGTTTTCCTTTACTCTAGTGGTAAGGGATTTTTTGTTAACTTAAAACAATTGGTCATGTACAAGTTCATATATTTAGTTCAATTAAGTTCATTTTAGTTCATTTTGGTTTAAGCAGTTCATTCAGTTCATAATTGTTGTTTGTAAAATATGTATACTATGGCTAAGACTCAAATTAATTAGTACAAAATTTGTAATCCCCTCACCAAGCACATAACAAAACAAAGAAATCTGCCACGGTGGGCGGTATTTTAAGGACATTTCTTCATTAAATGTCCTTGGTGGGCGGAATGTTGATGCGTTAGTTCAATCATATAATTATTAATTAGGCGCTGTACCATGTTAAAACGCGCAAACGCTTGCTCGCATCAACTTTATATGCTGATTTTACTTCGACGATCAAATTGTATCCATATACCTACCCTTAAACATATACATATGTATATACAGTACTGTCATTTAACCACTACATTGGAGTTTTATTTCAAAACCCTGTAGTAGGTAGGCATCCGTGGATATCAACCCAAACATTCTGGGACGTAAAACTGTATTTGATCGGTTTAAATTGAGTCTAGCGCCATCTCTTTCAAATGATGTCATTTGATGGTTCAGAAGAAGAGAAGCGCAAACGAAACACATTAATTTGCATTGTACTTGATTGACGGGCAAGCAAAACAAGGAAGCGGCATACGTAGTGCAGGTCCCGTGATTTATACGTTTAACAATCAAAGATAATGGTTCTGTTTAGTTAGGAATTTTCGAACATTGTAATTGTTTTTGATTTGGAATGGGTTTTAGTCAAATAACGAATTTTTATGATATAAATGCGTTCCGTAATGCGCTAAAAGTGATAATATCGCGAATCCGACGAAATTGAATGTCACAAAATATAATGGCTTTGATTTGATCGAGTAATACTTGTCACTTTGGTCGTATTCGCGATATTATCACTTTTAGCGCATTACGGAACTCAGCAAAAGTAATAAGACGAACGCTCTTGTGATGGTAAGAGTAGCCCTTGTCCATGACCATAGCAGTGATGGCTAGTTGTTTGAGTAAGACAACAACGTCCAGGGTCACTGTGGTAGCGCTCATTCCTGTGATACATTTAATGGTGAGTCTCATGAATCCTGTAATATATTGCTAGCTGCAGTATCTAATTGAGGGTACTGCTAGATTCTAGCAGTACCCTTTGAACCTGTAATAATAATAATAGTAAAATCGTTTATTTATTTTATTATATAATGCTTACACACTACTGCTTGACGGCAGAATATCTCATACAACGATACTTTTTATTTTTTTACTTTTTTTGTTTATTTTATCTTAGAGAAAACTTAATTATGTATAAAATATACAAGTCAAGCATATGGAATACAAGTGATGTCCAATTTTATAGTGAACTATCACCGTTGTTCACTACAGTTGTTTGATTATTTACGGGATATTTACCGTGATTATGTTGTGAAACGAGCTACCGATATTTCGGCGCAGTTGCATGCACTATGGTCACAAACAGACTCTCGTTGTTTTTTCGTCATTTACAGTTCTGGGTTGCTCATCTACTACTTACCATAACGGGAGCGCCTTGTTCGTTTATAAATAAACGTTCGTACCTAAATAAAAGTGGACAGTAGTAGAGAGCTCTGGAGGCTAGACTGGATGTATTTTAAACTAATAGGTAATTATGTTATCATGTTTGTATCAACCCGCCATATTTGATTGTGGATCTATTAACCTTCGCTATAATTACGAGTTGTTAGCCACAGCATGTGACAGTGCGCCTTCATTCTCGAATCTAGAGCAGTAGATATTGTCTAGCTCAGTTACTGTCATATCTATTATAATGAGAATAAACAAAATGGCGAAAATAATTCGAATATGAAAAAACAAATAATGATGGACATTTCGCCATTTATCCCTAAACCAAGAAAAAAATGGATAAAACCTTATAAAATACTTATAAATATTATTTTTTGTAAATTATAATACATAATAATACGTATACTAATACATACATAATTATATGTATATTACATCCAGATACAGAACAAACATTATGTTCTTTACATAAATATTTGGCCTGAGTGGGAATCGAACCGATGTCCTACAACTGACAAACCAGATAAAATGAGCTTTAATTCAAATACGTTTATTAGTTTTTTTTTTTGGGAAAAAAAAAATTGGAAGTTTTCTGACAGCTGTTCTGACGTAGTTCTACACGAAAGGATAGACGGCGCTGGCGAGATATGGCCCACTTTTTTCGCATTTTTCTTGTGAAAACGATTGAAGTTCACTTACCTTCTCAGTTCGCGTTCGTTGGTGAAATGCTTTTCCAAGTTTTCTTGTATCATTTTGTTGAAATTCTGATAAATTATTATTGTTACGTTAAGTTATTGTTATAATTTTTTGTTGATAGGAATTGTTATTTTTATTGATAGTAATTAATTAATCAATTGGGAAAGCGCACTTACTAATTTGGTGGAAAAACGAAAGCTTAAGAATTACTATGGGCAAGCACTTTGTTATACACACAATAACCACAAAAAACGCATGACAGATCTGATTTAAATGAAATAATGTAACTTTTTATTTTTTGACCTTTTTACTTTGCTTCATTCGTTCAAAATCTTCAGAACCACAGACTAGATAGTGAAACTGTTCAGGGCCATGTCTCTTCATTGCCATCGAACGGATTTTTATGAACCATTTTTTTTTTAATTGGCTGTCACTAAATCGCCCATTGATATTGTACCAACTTTCTGTTGACAGATTGACCTGATTTTTGGTACACACCTTTAGTTCTGATGACAGAACCAATTAAGGTTTGTATTTTCCAAATTTTCCCCACGCAATATCAAATTACTATATTTAAAGCCAAAAAAAACAAAATGTTACAGAAGAACATCCGTCTTAGTAACTTTTGTGGATGAAAACACGATTGATTATACTTTCCTCGATGGAAAAAAATACCGAAACAGTATCTATTTTTAAACCATTTTCAGTTTTATGTCCTAATTACACATAGTCACATAAAAAAAATATTATAAGTTAATAGTATATTGGAGAGCATTCTGTGGTTCAAAAGTTATTAATTTCTATACTTTTCAAGTAATCTGAGAAAATCTTCAAAAATCGAAGTTTGACACGCACGAATCTGCGTAACCGCCATATTTTTGCTCCGCTAAATGTGACCCTACCTGATACAGCTTTAGACTAATGATAGATCTCATTAAAAAATGTGCTTAAAACGTGGAATACCCGGCCTTCATTAATTATTTTTTTAAATGAATTGCTTGTTTCAGTCATCAGGCACTTTTTATTAAAGAAAATGTAATCCTTTTTTTTTAGGTCTAGTATATCTCTCAACAAATAAGGAAGCCGGAAGCTTATTCCATGTTTTGGTTGAACGGATTATAAATAGAGTCAAGCACGTTTGGTACGTTTTTAAGGCAAGTCCACCGTGTAAATTGCTCTGTTCCTGCATCATCAGCCCTTTGCTGTCCACTGCTGGACATAGGCCTCTCCTAATGTAGGCCACTGAGCTTGGTCCACATCACTTTGCATCCAGTTTTTGTCCGCCACTTTACGCAGGTCGTCACTCCACCTAGCTGCAGGGCGTCCAGGGCGCACTCCAGCTTACTGATTCCTTGCGTTCGGTGATTTTAGTTCGATGTCGGATCACGTCGTTATGTTTTTTTTGTCAAATACAAAAACAAATAGTTTATTGATAACACCAAAGTTACACGTCAAATTTCATTAAGTATGTCACAATAATCACTTAATAAAATGAAATAATAATTATAAAAATACGTTAATAATCTCTTATTTTAAAATAAGCTTCAATCTGTCTGTCTGTGCCTTCGACTTACTTCATGTTCTCTACTGCAAAGTTCACCCGGTGAAGTACCACACCTTTGCCAGTTATTCAACCGGTAAGCAGTAGTGTGCAAGCATTACTGTGTTTCTGTTTGAAGGGCCAATTTACCAGAGAAATTATAGAGTGTGAAGAGATTTAACATCTGCAAAAATTTGTCTTAAATCTAAGATTGTATTCGCAAGTTCACAATTCTGGCACTACTACTGTGAAGTCGTAACGTTTAACAACAGGAGAACGTCTCGCTTGTCTCGTCACTCGATTGCATTAAAAAAAACTCTAATGCTTACCATATATTATGTGAACTCTACTTAAAAATAGTAAGCATTTATTAGGAAGATTTTTTTGCGCTTGGCTTTACTCGCCTCAACTATCTTAATCAGATCTTAAAGAGATTTATGTTAGGTCCATATTTATAGTGCTGACAAATCCCCAATTTAACATTTACTATTACAAAAAATGTATATAACTTTTATTTCGGGAGAAACTAGAGTCTAAGATTGTGATTTAGTTTTGTTTTCGTTTGTAAAATGTAATTTTGCGTTTACGTACATCAAATGCTTGCCAGTAAGTAATTTATGTAGGGCGTTATTTTCTTGCATTTAGAGCGATTGATATCTAGTTGATAGATCTAGAGCTCAATCAGGGCTCAATGTCGTTTCCAAGTAAGTTTTGATAAGTTTATCTAGACTAAACAGTTAAACAAAGTTCCCTTCATTCGTCCACAATATCTGCTTTCGCAACATGAATAAACGGCTCAGGTAAACATTTATTTTTTAGGCTACTCGTAAACATTAAGTTTGATGTCTTTATCACACAATGAATACAATACAATTCAATATTTTATTGTAAACACCAAAGTTACAGGTCAAATTTCATTTTGTGTCAAGCTTATACAATAATTATAAAACGCTTTTAAAAAAACCCCTCACTTCAATTTCGACTACCTGTATGACATCTTCATATTTTCCAGATATTTTAATTTATTCCAGTTATTTTAATTTAAAACCAAACTACTGGACTGATTTCGATAAAATACCTACCAAACAAAAAATAATCATCAATATCTGTTCATAATTGGCGGAGTTATCGCGTAACATACACACAAAAAAAACTTACTGTTAGAACCTCCTTTTTTGAAATCGATTGAAAAATAATCACTTAATAAAAACGTTAAGTGGTTTTACTAAGTAAATATTTTTCATAAATGCCCAACCGTCTTATACATAAAACACTAGAACCTATTTTTGAAATAATTATAAAAATACGTTACTAATCTCTTCACTCTCATCACCGTGCTTGGCGTAGAGCTACCTTCTAAGAGCGGTTGTACGATAATCCACCAAGTTGCCCCTTCGAGCTACATAGTATAATAGTAAGTATTGTTTTATCTGGACGAGCATACATAAATTATTAGCACCACTATCGCAGCTGCACTGAACTGATTATTCAAAATACATTTCGTATGTTTTTTTATTTATAATGTTTACATAACAAGAAACGTAGGAGTACATTTGACACGAGACCCGAGCCACACAACCACTTTTACGTCATAAAAACACCTTGCAACATTCTCGATTTAGACAACTCACTAAAATATTCAAATTAAATTCAGTCGTTCGCTTCAAAATTAACATCCATGACAAATTATTTATTAAAACTAACAGCAGCAAATCAATATCGGCTCCATTTACATTTAATCGTTTTGGACAGGTGTCACCTTCGATTAGCGTTGCATTACGAATGGTCCAGCCGGTCGCATGAGTAGTCAGCTGTTTGTAGTTATATTAGTATGAAGGCTATGACAATCGCTAGTCAGTCACTGTAATCGATCAGGGGCTCCATTGTTGATTTATGCCATATTGAAGCAATGGCAAGTCTCGAATCTATGTCTATCTAATCACATCATCATCCAGAAGACGTCCACTGTAGGACGAAGGCTTCCCCATTAATAGAGGAGGTTGCCGTAATCCCCACGCTTGGCAGGTGGCTTGGGGATCGCTGAATGCTCACCACCGTTAACCAAGAAGACGCTGCTGTCCGTCCTGCGGTGGCTCTGGATGCAGTTTTAGGACATACCCTGGTCCCAGGTGTCTATCTCATGCGTGAAGCTATTTAAAGAACTTGAAATACTGCCCTTGCCGTGTGATTTACCAGGAAGCCCTGTTCCCCGGCAAACTTAGAAATGTTTCAACGCAGAGGCGTTCACAGCTTGCTAAATTTACGAAGCATCAAAATGAAAGACCAAGTGATAACCCCGTCTCGTCAAGTCGGAGAGGTCAGTGTATATTTTGAGCCCCTTGAGCTACAACCGCGTACCAGTTTCAATTCGGGATACACCTTCCACCGCCAGCTTCAAAATCAAGAAAAAAACAGAAGCTAATGTCCAAGTAATAGACTTTTCATCACACATGCTCGTAAAGTGGATCTTATTACATCGGTTTTAGGCTCATAATCCAAGCTATTACGCACGCGTGCTTTTTACTTTACATTACGGCACTTGTGCTATAATAGGTATAACCCGGTAAAGTCAAGTTTGTACGTGACTGCAATTAGACGTATGTATACCAAGCACTCTTAATATAGCCGGGTAACACTTACAGTTTTTTTGTAATACCAACAAAGAGTTCTTATGCCGCTGAAGTAAATGACAACCTGCGCGCGCATTGCTGGTTTGGGCGCCATTTTCCGCAAATGTTTGTTGACGTTTTCGTTGTGTGGATGATTATTATCAAAAAAATATTGTTTTTTCCTCGCAAGTGTGACACTCGTATGGAACTCTTGTGCTATTAGTCATTACGCTCTCGGCTTCCTTATCGCGCTCGCCTGCGGCTCGCGCGCATAATACCGCCTCTAGTGTAATGACCAACATAGCACACTTGTATCATAATGTACTATTATAGCTTGAAGATTATGACAATGACGAATCCCTTATTTATACAGAACAAGTTTGCGTGTGACCGCACCCTGTCTGGGTTTAGTAGCAAAACTTGGTGCTGACCTGTGGATATGGATAGGGAGGGCGTAGGTATTACGCCCTCCCTCTACACTACTCGCGAAGTTACCTCAATGATGTGCTCGTCGAAGTGGATCGGAGTCCGAAGTACGAGACCGCACTATTCGTGCAACCTCGCGACTCGAATGTTTCTTTGCGTTCAGGTGTCAGCTGCTGTAGCAATGTAGACTCTCGAGTAATGAAATTATGTACGTGTTTCACTCAACTCAAACTAAAGTACCTACGCCATGTAGAGTGGTCAGTCGTTTCGGGATACCTCAAAAAGTCCTGTGACTCCGGCGCAAAAACCGACAGTTTGCGGAACGCCTCGCCCCCTCTGTCGCCTTCCGATCCTTGCTTGCTCTGAAGCGAGGTTGCACAAAGCGAATCATAGTACCTACCTCTACACAATGCGCTTTACCTTAGTTCGATCATCTTTGCGAGTAGAAAGCGTCTAAGACAGAGCACGTTTACTTAGAAAGAACTTTACTGTAAACATAAACAAAATAATGTAAATAAAATTAAAAAAACGCCTGCTGATAACAAGCACAGGCGTTTTCTCGTAATCGATATTATTTTAAACGCCTTATGAAAAAAATACCAGCAAAGATTGACTTAAAAATCTCTTCACACACATCACAGAGCTGTGCAAACGAGCCTATAAGTCGTTAGGATTTGTAATGAGACAATCTGCTAGATTTAAAGATAAGCAAACTATATTAACTCTCTTTTATGCTTTAGTTCGCAGCAAATTAGAATACAATTCGCTTCTGTGGGACCCGCCCGAAAATAAATATACTGTTTTTCTGGAACGAGTACAGAGGAAGTTCGCTCGGTACCTATATAAAAAAATATATGGGTACTACCCTACTTGGTCCTATCCTTCGCTTTTTGTCTCAGGAATGGTGGGTATGAACAAACTGGAGTTGAGGCGGAAGTGTGCGCTCATTCTCCACTATTACCTGTTGCTGAATGATAGGATAGACAACCCCGGTGCGCTATCGCTGTGTGCGCTTTATACCCCCGCGGGGAGGTGTGCGGGCGAGCGCAGCGGCGCGGTGGGCTGCGACTGCTCGCGCCGTTCGCCCCCCCGCGCACCGACACCGCGCGGTGCGTGGGCGCGCACCGCGCACTCACACTGTTAGTCGAGCTAATTGCTCACCAACCTGACGTTGATCTTTTTTATTCAAATAAGAATGTACTGCTTCAAAATTGTATTTGCTATTTTAGCGATATAATTTGAAAATTGTTTTATAGTCCTGTACCTATTATATGTATTAAATTTACTTAAAAAATGTTTGCTCTGGGAACTGTAAATTTTTGAGTGGTTGAAATAAATAAATAAATAAATTCTCTATTTTACAAATTTTCTCCAGTTGCATGCTATTTTTTATAATTTTAATACATTGAGCTAATATCTAAAGAGTCACCATCTCCAAGTGAAAACAATCAAAAAACGTCCGACTGCCGTTGTACATACCTATACGTGCTTTAAAATATAGTTCACAATTGTTCTAATTAAGACGTTATGTCGCATGTATAGTGTTCAATGTATGCTTGTGTCTTATCGTCGTTCAAGTCGGTCAAAAAGTCGGCGCACTGCATAGCGTGCGCCGAGATATGGCTCGAACATATTTTTGGACGATAGTTACTCAATAGTTAGCTCATTGTTTGTATATTATAATTTAAAAGTTTATTGTTAAGTACTCAATTGAAATAAATGAATTGAATTGAACAACGAACTGGGCATGCAGTTGATCACGATCTTGCCTGATGAAAACCGATGATGTGATCGAAGACCGGCACACTTGAGTCATGTCGCAGACATTGTATAATCTCATCTCTCCTCTCAGTTATGTGAAACAGGCTCTCAAGTGAGGCCGGAACACACAGTAAGGTGCTAGGTAGATGTTCAACTCTCGTGTGGTAGCTGGCTAACTTTTTTTTTATAAACTATCAAGTGAGGAGATGATCAAGACGTTCGCCTGGTGGTAAGCGTCACGCCTGCCACTAACAGTAGCAGTGCTAGAATTGTGAACTTGCGAACACAATCCTGCGCTGCACTGCACTGCGCTCGTCACCCTGAGATATTAGATGTTAAATCTCTTCTTACCCAGTAATTTCTCTGGTAACATTGCCCTTCAAACCGGAATACAGTAATGCTTGCACACTACTGCTTGGCGGTCGAATAACTGGCAAATTGCTAGAGAGTACCTAGTACCATACTACAGTTTCCTCAAGATCTTTACCTTCACCGGTATCTCAAGCTCAATGTTGGGGTTTGAACCCGCGCCCTGCCACGTGCTAATCTAACAACTAACCACTGAGCTATCATCGTTAAAATTGTACCTAACATCAGTACCTGCGATTTTTAGGGTTTCTCTCAATTGTAATGTAGAAGCATCAGTCTTATTATGAAAACTCACGTGGTTTTGACACATTTTTTGTATTATTTATACTCACGGGTTTAATTAAATCGGATACTCCGACTATAGTTTCGATCACATCCAGTGACCTTTTTCAAAGAGTGAAAACAGAGCCCGACGCGCGTGCTGCGTCCTGCTTAGCACTGCGGGCCGCTGTGCGTCGCGCTCGCGATGACAGCGGTTGGGCGGGTGGAGCATCAGTCTAGGGCTGAACATAGGCTTCGCCTCGAGGAGCGATTGGACCATATCCACCTCACTGGCCCAGTGGCGGATTGGTGGATTCACATACGTCATTGTTGTTTGTTTTTTCTCAAGACGTACGTAGGTTTCCTAGAAATGCCAGTAGTATGAAAATCCATAAACAAACTTGAAAGAGCTCATTGATAAGGGTCCTGGATTTGTATCCACGCCTTGGTTCCAAGTCTAGCGGTCTTCCCATTAGACAACGGCTCTTTGAATACAGGCGGCAATTAAAATTGTGACAGGAAATGCAAAAGGGAAAATAAAACAGAAAATACTTAGTCTAATTTCTTAATAAAATAATTATATTTTTTATATATTTAAGTAACTTTACAATAGGAGGCACATGGTTTTGATATTTTTTTGTTCTGTTTTTTGTAATCTCATTGTTTACAAAGAAATATAAAATATCACAATACTTTTGATAATTTAGAAATAAAATATGTGAATACTTCAAAATTTTATAGGAAGCATATGGCATTTCGAAGCATTCGATTTTTTATAATTTCAGAAAAATCATTGCCCAGTAAAAATCAGTCTTACGTCCTCTTAAAACGATTTTTGAACGGGCAAAGAAATTAATATTAAATTGCTATTTTTGGCAATTGGCTAACGTTTTGTATAAATATTGAAACGTTAAATAAAAAAACATAGCAATAAATATTGACGTTGTTAATTTATAAAATTCATAGGTTCATTATATTTGACTCTCTCATTTTAAATTTCACAACGCTTAAGCTATGAAAAATAAAGTTATAATTCTCGTTGTCTTTGCTTATAAAATACTAAATAACTGTTAAATATTTACAACGAATAGCTTTTAAGTCGTGACACAGCACTTTGGCAAATTCAACCTAAAAATAAATGCAGTTTGTTTTACGTTACTTGTAAGGTTATAACTATGATGGACTAGTTATAACACTAATAAATACTAATTAATAAGACTGCCAGTTATACTGGATAAATACATTTAACCGTTATTTTAGCTATTAACCAAAATAACTGTTATGTTAGCATTCGCTCATAGAAAATAACTGCTATTTATAACGTTAGCTCATGATCGCGTTACGGTGACAGACGTCCTTCTCGGTTCGGTCGCAACAGTAACAGATACGGGTGCGTTTTCGTTGACTGTTGTTACAACAACGTTTTCTGTTGCTGTCGTTGTTGTGTTCGAAGAGCCTTGTGCTAGCGCTGCGTTGATTGGTTGTGTGATCGGCTGGATCTGGTAGTTCGGGTAGTGAACGCCGACGACCTCCTCGTAGCTTGGAGGAGCCATACATTCTGGAATTGAGAAATAAAGAATTAGAATTGTAATATATTTATGTTTGCTATTCGGAAAATTAACTTAGTTTTCGTAGTCACTTGTCATTTTAAACATATGGGATTGTCATCGTCTCAAATGAAATATATCAGCAACGCCTCAGACTTTGTTTTGTTGGCTTTTTTACAAAATTTAATATTGTAGCGGTAAATAAATTTTGTAGTGGTAGGACTCCATTGCAGAGTCCACCTGGAGAACCACTTGTTGTCATACACCTTTGCCATTTATTTAACCGCCAAGCTGTAGTGTGCAAGCATTAATGTGTTCCTGTTTGAAAAGCAATGTTAGGTACCAGATAAATTACTGAACATGACGACATCGAGCATCTAAGGGTGACAAGCGCAGTGCAGTGCGGCGCAGGATTTTGTTCGCAAGTTCACTATTCTGGCACTGGTACTGTTATGGGCAGGCGTGATGCTTACCACCAGGCGTCAACGTCTAGCGCGTTTCATCATTAGCATAAAGTAGGTGTGGATGCGCTTTTCTTACCATATTTTGGCGGAGGCGGCATATTGGAAGGGCTGACGTAGATAGTTGGTTCCTGAGTCGTAAGAGATGGTCGCTGCCGGGACCCCACGTACATTCGCCTCGGCGGCGGATTGCGCGTTTTCTGTCCTGTTAACAAATAACAGATGATATTTAGCACGTACGCTACTTTTAGCATTCCTAAAGAATAGATAAATAAATCTCAAAAATAGAACATTAAACTTTATACATTTCAAATAGGGAAATTTGCTTGGTACAAAATTTTATTAAAAAAATGAATTAATTTATTTATTGCCGAACGAAATGAGCAAACGATCGCATACTTGATTATAATAATACTAAATGAGTGTTGGCATTTGAAAAGGTTTTATAAATTCTCGTTTCGTTCAGATCGTTTTGCATATTTTTTATTTATTTAAAAATTAATTGCCATCTTCTGTTAAATAACACAAAACTATAAGTAGATAAGGGAACTATAATAAATTTAATGCAGACTACTAATTAGGTGTCAAATCCAGGCGCTTTTATAATAAAATCATTGTTCTTTCACACTAGTTTACAAAGTTTACGGTTTCACAGAAGGTGCTGCAGTTCTATCAAAGTAAACAGCCCATACAATCGAAGTAATGAAATCGACCGATAAAATATATTTATAGTTTTATCAAGATATGCGCTTCAATTATATTAATCTACGAGTAGCAGTAAGTCAGCAGTCCAATCTAACAATACAATAAAGAACCGGCATTGTCTTTTTTCATTCTATTAGATCTAATAGCTAAAAAGGGGTAAAAAAAATATCGTTTTTGTTCGTTAAATTGAGCACCTGCAATAACAAATATAAAGTATCAACACTGTTTTGTATATAGGTAAACTAATACAGGAAAGTATGTCCAAGAATTAGATATTGATAGGGAGCAATAACATTTATAATAGGCTTATAGACTTTGCCTATCTAACGCGTGAAGTCATTAGAGACCAAAACTTAGGTTATTTATGACTAATAGGTATATTAGTTTAAAAGCAATAGATAATAGCGACTATATTATGTTGTATGAAAGTTTTATTTACGTAATTTAGTTCTATCATGATTTAATACATATTGGTTAAAATGACAGTATTGTATCAGAGAAAATAGTTCTCTACTTTTGGGATTAAAAATGGCGAACATTGGAAAAGCCGATGTCCAGCGGGCTAAAAGCAGACTGATGATGATGACAATTTTGGAGCAAAAAGACCAAAACGTAGACTGACAATGATAAATTTATCGATGGGCAAGTGGATCCGAAATATTGATGTCGCTTGTCTCATGGGACTACTGCATGGTGTAGTGTTCTTTTATTTTCATCATCATTATCATACATATCCATCTTTTGTAAAAAAAAATATGTAAACTTTTTATCCCTCTATCAAAACTTTTTGGCCTTCGTGTTCGGCAGCCTCGCAAGTCAAAGTTTTTTTTTTTTAAATCGATTATAAAGAACTGTCAACCTAGAGAAAGGACGCCAGTCGGCAGGAGATCTTTAAAGGGTTCGACAGTTCTTTCTATTCGATTTAAAAAAATTGAATCTTTGACTTGCGAGGCTGCCGAACACGAAAAAAAGTTTGGATAGAGGGATAAAAAGTTTACATATTTTTAGAGGGATATGAATGATAATGATGATGAAAAGAGAAGAACACTACAATGAGTGAAAATAGTGGCAGTTGTCTCATCACGGGACAACGCGATGGGACTAGTGGGATCACAGAAAACCTAAAACCCTATTTCTTAGGAAGAACGGCTGTCCAACAATGTTGTAAAGCAATCGTATGGAAAACCGCTGTCGCCAGTTTCACACTTATTTGAATAGAAACTACGACAAAAAATGCCAATCATTGGTCGCGCATTTGAAGTAAAACGCTCGAAATGCTATTTTGCAACAGAGTAAAATTGATCTAATTACGACGCAATGTGGATTGGTTTCCTACGCGTCTATTTAAATTGTCTTTTTGAGTATTCTCAGTTTGAAAACATGTATATTGGTAGAAATTTCATTAAGCGCATTTGCACTTAATGCCGACTGGCGCGGCCCGTCACATTTCAGTTCTATTCACTTCTCTCTTCAGTGAGTGGGATAGACCCCAATCGTGATTACATCCAAATTTAAACGTAGATGAGGTTATTGTAAAACGTCAGAGATACATTAGCTTAGTGCCTACTTATCTATAGAGGGATCAACAATTTTATGTGATATCGACACTGATAACCTCAGTACGCGTGTTATGCTTTTTCTTATTAATGGATACACTAAGTATATTAAAATATTTACCCATGACAAGCACCCGTATACACGTCACTATAAAAATCAATATTACAAATACTGTACTTGTACTAAGTATTGTCCAAGTTATTTGAGCTAAAGCTTCGTTATCATAAACGTGTTGATCTGCAGAACTAGATTCCGTCACATCTTGAGATTCCATGTTGATATTATCACTTATTTCAACTATAAAGTACATTATTTAATTGTTTTAAATTTCTGGTACGTTAACAAAAGCTTTGTTCACGTTTTTAACAGTTTCGAGTTTTGTATCATTTTAACTTATCACTTCTTACTGTTCAGCTCACAAACTCTCACATTGAGCAGTTATAGCAGCTATTTTAATTTAACAGTTTTGCTGCTATTTAGTGAAACTGTTATCGTCTATTGCACTTTTCACTTTTTGACATGAATACTGTTGAAAATAAACAATAAAAATTGCGCTATATTTAATAGCAATACATTTTGATATTTATTTTAATTGAAATACATGGAACTGCATCAACGACTGAACAATGCTATTATCAATCAGACATTGCGAATAGCGAATGAACAAATTAAGCAAACCCGTTATCTTTAAGATAAAACTGTTGTAAACGGATAAAACAACATTGATACATTTATACCCCCTCGACAAATAATCTTCAAAAGGATTATATATGCAGATTAATGTATGATTTATATCACTGTTTTGTCCTACAAAGACGTCAGAAGACTGACTGATTAATCTGAACACACAATATTTGACTGATTTTCCTATTAATAATTGAAATTTAATGTGATGGGTACTTAAAAAGTTTGTTACTATATATATTTATTGATTGGTATTCATGTGTGGTCAAGTCATCTAAACGTTAATTGGGTAGTGAGTTTTAGAATCATAATGATTCCAAATCATAAATTTAAATTTCTAGTCACACCTGACTCAATTGCTCTGCTTTTTCAATCGATAGACGATTTTTGAAATTGTATTTGAAATTGAAATACAATGTATCGATTCATCATCATCATCATCAACCAGAAGACGTCCACTGCTGGACGAAGGGCTCCCCCTTAGTAGGGAGGGGTTGCTATAATCCCCACGCTTGGCAGGCGGCTTGGGGATCGCATAATGCTCACCACCGTCAACTGAGAGGATGCTGCTGCCCGTCCTCCGGCGGTTCTGGTATGCAGTTTTAGGACATACCCAGGTCCGATCAGGCGTCGATTAAATTTAACAGTATTCAAAAATATATTGTAAATTATTATCTTATTATTATATACACTATAAAAATATATTTTAAAAAAAAGTTCTGCTGCCACCTGTCAAACTTACAGGGTACTTTTTTTCTGGAAAATTTAATGACTGCTGCCGATTAACAGTTTTTATCATGTAAACAAAATCACTGCATATTACCAACTGCAGTATCTTCTTAAAGTTTTCTTACTTGTAAGTAAATTGCAATAATAGATAAACTAATAACTTACAAAAGGTACAATTATCAAAATATAATTTCACAAATTATTTAAAAAACAATTATGCTGCATAATTATTACGCAGCAAATAAAACTAACAAATTAAGAAGATAAATTATTGATTTCCGATCTAGATAACAGAAATATTTTGATGAAGGTTGGGGGACACAATTTTATAATGTAAAAGATAATCATCCTGTCCGTCCTGTTTAGATAATGTAAAAGGGAAAATTATCAATCAATGTCATCAATCAAGTCTATGCGCGCATCATAGCATTTCAAACCAAAAACGAAGTTTTTAAAGTGTACAAATCAAATAAACGATTAAATAGTTAGAGTGTAAGTATATTTGGGAGTAATGGGGAAGAAAGGTTCTTGAGTGGCGTCCGCAAACTGGACGATGCAGCCTAGGTAGGCCTCCCACTAGATGGACCGACGACATTGTAAAAGTCGCGGGCAACTGGTGGATGCAAATGGCAGGTTGTCGTACACTGGCAGTCTAAGGGGGAGCCTTCGTTCAACAGCGGACGTCTCCGGGCTGATTATGCTGAAGTAAACTTATAGACCTATGTATGTCCTGAAATTGCATCTAGAACCAACGGAGGTCGGACAACAGCGTCCTCTCGGTTAACGGTGGTGAGCATTCTGCAATCTCCGAGCCGCCCACTAACCGTGGGGGCTATGGTAAACACCCGGTAGATTGCTCATACGCAGGTACAAGTCCCCCCAGACTTAATTTTTCATACTTTCTATGCATTCATACGAGTAACAGAAATACTGTGCACATTATGCATTGCATGAATAGCATACAAATACTCTTGTGTGAAAAGAAGTGTGGAACAAGTACTTCATATAAATATTTTAATCGATTTTAAGGTCTTTAAAATCAAAACGTAATATTTAAAAAACTAATTAGGGTAAAAATAATCTATATAAAAGTGAAGCGCATACCCTTCGGACAAGAAATCACAAAAACTACCAAAGCTACGACTCTGAAATTTTACATGTGGTCAGATAACAACAGACCACATGGAAAATTTCACGTAGATGCTCACTAAGAACGGATTTTGCGACATTCCAATCCAAAAGGGATGAAATGGAGGGTGCAAGTTTGACACATTTTTCCATGCGATGGAACCAATCATTGAAGCAACCATTCCATTCGGAAGTTGGGGTCTCCAAAATGGCCGTTTTGTAGGCGTCCACAGCTTCTTCAGGTGATGAAAATCTCTGTCCACGCAATTTATTCTTTATTTTAGGGAAAGTATAGAAATCATTAGGGCTTAGGTCGGGGCTGGGAAATGGCTGGGGAAGGGCTGTATGGGAAAATACGGGGTAGGTAAGCTAGTATTCCATACATAAAAAGGTTTGTATCCAGACCGATGAATGTCTTGACACTACACTAGTTATAATTTTAGTTTGTGATCGGTGCCAAACAATAGAAATAACTCGAAAGTAAAAAATCAGAAACAAAGACCAAATATAACGTATTGATGAAACACAATAAAAACGGCAAACAAACTGTTAACACTATCTACTCAATATGATAAACCTGTCATGTGATATGATAACACAACATACTCAGCGATATAATCCTCAGGATAAAGAACATGAAAAGCCACAGGAGCAGCATTCCTATCAGGATCATCATGTACCAAAATGCCATTTCTGTCAACCCTGTAGGCTGCTTGCCTACGTCATCTTCAGTTTCTCCACTCCAGTCTTCGTGGAAGTCGACAGAAATATTATCTTGAAAGTCATAGTTGGGTGATCCGTACATGGGTGGCATTTTGGTTATTTTATTTATTTATCTGATCCAAAGTGATTTTTAGTTCAGCGATTTTCTACGTCTTCCTATTTTTTGTGTTGTAATTCACTTCATGTGTTAGTTATTGAAATTAGGTCAAAGGACTTGACCATTTATTTGATCAATGTATATCAACTTTGCTTAAATCTTTTTGGTTTAACTTCTTAGTGTTTCTTTAATCTTTAGATAACTTCAGAAAAAACACACAATAATACACTCAAAACTAATTTGCGTAAATTCAACAAACTAGCAGAGTATACTTCCTTGATTGATCACTCACAAACAATTTGATGTAACAAATTATTGGAATGTCTATAGATCTCTAATTTCACTTCAAATACTCTACTTGGTCACTTGATTCACTAGATTTCAGCACTGTTTCTAATGTTATTGAAAACATTTTGAATGGAATATTAGATCGCTTCCCTTGAAGTAGAGACACATCTCAGATAGAAGTTGAACGTATTTTGAGTCAAATTCGTCGATACAGTATCTCTATCTTTGATTACCTGACAGTATCTTTGGAAGATTACGAAATTTCAAGAATGAGCCTCTTGTAAACTGTTGACAGATTTTTATTGTTACTCAATTGTGCCTATTCAATAAAGATGGTAATAGATGATAAAATACTTAATTATTATATTACTAAAAATAAGTAAAAATATTGGTAGATGAAGCTTATGTTTTCGTGAACGGAAGAAGTAAACAAAAAATAAAGATATTACAAAAAAATACCATTTCCTAATGTGTCAGTTACATAATAATCGATAGGGACTCTAACTGTTGGACATGTTTAAAGCTTGCCAATCGATAAGTGTTAAGCTATACTTAGAGCAGCTTCATCCAGCCACCGCGCTGGACGTTACGACACACAACAACAGATCCATTAGAACATTTAATCAAATTTCTTATCCGGACGTATGCAGGTTTTTTGTCTCTTTTTTTCCTTCACCAAAAAGCCAGTGGTATGAAAACATTCAACATAATTTATGATAATTAAGACTAGTACATACTTATATGCATCATCTTTATGCACATGATCACAAAAGACATCATCAAGATGGTCATGAATATTGACAAGTACGCCACTTTGGCCGAAGACAGCAGCACCGGAGGTCGAGGCCCTTGCTCCATCGTCTCTTCCCAGGATTCTTCCCATGGCGTCATGTTGTTGTGAACTTTAAATTTTCACGATGAAAATCCGTTCAAACTTTTTTCAATGACGATTTTTAATTTTGATCACGAAATTCTTGTTTAAATATTAAACAAAATGTGATTGAAGTAAATTATTTTGAAATATTAATATTATTAATGTGATTCATTGAATTAAGTATTTAAATTATTTAAAATGTTTACTAGTTAACACTAAGAATAATTCTGACGTAGTTTGATAACAATCACGACTTGTTTTTTTTTCAATAAAGATAAAACTATTATTATTTTTCTATTACTATTATTATTATGTCACAGATTTTTTTAACCACTACGCAAGAGTCTCTGATTTACATCTCAACACAAACCTTCTAACACTATAAGTAAAAACACATGAAGGACTGAATGTAAATCCAAAATCATGAGTTAGATGAATGATGACAGAAAAACCATATCAATATTACAAACCGTATTGTTAATAACACGGAATTTCAGACTTTAAAGTAAGGCTATAAAGTCCATCCGTATATTTTCTAGCTGGAAATACTTGAGTTTATGTTTTATCTACAGGATTACCTTATATAACTTATTGTCTAAAGATTTATAAAACTGTATCGAAAAACTTATCTCTCAAAAGATAAATATTCATGAAATAAAATACACCAACTTTATTAAGATAAGTGGCGACATCTATTGACACAACGAACATACAGCTTGCTTTGCAACAATGCTATCTCTATAGATAGCAGCACAAGCACAAGCTTATAGTAATAGAGGGCAGCACTGCGTTACAATATATTAAAGTCATTATGAAAATATTTACGTGATTATGATTTATGAACCTGATAATGAAAATGAGAGTGACGTGAAGTAATTAACATTTTGCTCTAAGATAAAGCCTACGTTTACCTGGATTTAAAACTATAATTAAAGCTTGAAACTATGAAGTAAAACTTGATCTCACATAAAAGCTCCAATATGGCTGTAATTTCAAATTTTAATGCCACGATTGTTCTTAGTAATCGATTTTCCAAAGCAAGTAATATTAATAATAATAAACTCACGACAAGATTTCACTCCATACACCACCATTATAAAAAACAAAAACATCAACCAAAAGAAAAACGCGGGCGAAACGTACGTCGTATACATATTTGCAAACTTTTTGTGAATAATTTCACCAAACTTTTACTTTATTTATAAATAAATAACTCTAAACACAGGACAGAGAAAGAACAGACTGTTACTGGTTTAGATTATGTATTAATTATACCCGAAATGCCTGATACAGATAAGCATTTTTATCGAACAGATATGTGGATTTGCGAGTTATTTTCGATAAAAGGCTGTGTTATCAGTTATTAACGTGGTCAGTACTTAGCAGCAACAGATTCTATGGATCCTACTTCTACAGTTCTAAATACATTATCAAGGAATGTATGAATAGTTGTTCAAGCAATAAGCAACTCCAAATCCAAAAAAAAATTGAGCTTTATGACGTAAGTACATCTCATAAATCAAAAAATCTGATGTAAAATTAGGTAAAATTAAATGTCATGAATGTTTAAGTGCATTTGTTACCACAAGTTCCATCTGAATAGCGTCATCTGGGTACCTATCTAATATTTTTTTAATTAAGAATAACAAATAAGAAGAAGATGGATAAGAAAAGAGAAGCCGAGCGCCGCTATGTCGTTTGCGCATTTCAAAATTTTTCAAGTTATGAATACAGATACTGAATATAGATATACCACAAGATATTATTGCATACACCACCATTATGATATATACATAACGACAACACAGTCCAAAAGAACTGGTTATAGATTTGTCAGGTACCTAAAACATTCTTAAATGTTTTTAGATCGTTTGATCGTCGTTTTTAGTTTCAAAGTAATGATTTATTTTATTATTATCTAATTATAGCGTATGACATCAATGAATGTTTGGTAGATGCGAACGAAGATGAACAGTTGAAGCTAGATGAATTGTGATTTCGAGTAGTTGCCTTTTTTTACTCCCCCCACCGATAGCCTCTTCTGCAGCGGCTGCGCAGGCGCAATTTCTAGAGTTTTAGCACCAACCCGGTGAGAGAGACCGGGGTCACCGTTTACGTGAGTAAAATGGTCAAACTATTATTTGTATGGTAATATTTTTTTGTTAGAGAATAACTTTTTTGTTTAGTTTATTAAAGTTCCTAGTGCTGTAACACCGGCCAAGGCAAAATTAGTTAAGAAACATTAGATAACTAAGAGTTTTTAGGGTATTAAAAATATTAGCTTAATTAATTTATGAAGTAATTAGCGTGTTGTGATTTACGTAACACGTATGTTTTCTTATTTATATGAATTCACGTCACCAGTGGCGGGTTAACGTTGACGTAAACACAGGACATTTTCCATACGCAGGTGGTCCAGTGATACAATTTTCCCTACTTCCTTGATGATGCTTTTGTGTATGAACTACAATAGGCTAAAATTACATGTTTTTATACAAAGCTATGAAACCTGAATGACAGCTGATCCTTACTATAAGCTTTATAATCTCACAATTTACTAAATTTTTTGTGGTGTTTACAATGAAGCGGATTTACTCAAGAAACCTAGCCGTTGGCTTACTGAAACAATTATTGAAGAATAGTAGATTGTTTACAAAGGGAGGAAACAACAATTTTTAAGGCGAGAGTGTTTCTTTGAATCCAGAGCGCAGCGAAGGATTCTAAAGTAGAATCTTGAGTGCAGCGAGGGATTTAAAGTACTCGAGCTTAAAAATTGTGTTGATCCCGAAGTGGACACTCAGCTTTTTATCACCTTCTATGAGAAAATAAGTAAGTGCAACTTATTAATAAGAATAGTACCTACGTTTATTTCATTCTCACTACTCACTCTCACTTCTCACTTTTTATTGAGGAAGATACACTGAGTAAATCTGAATTTGTGTAAACAATTACGAAAGTCCGTGGTAGATCTCTTTGAAACTTTTACTAACAATATCCACATTCCAAATTCAAATCACCGCCCGGAGCAGGGCAGAAATGAGCTGTTTTCCGCGCAGAACGTGGAAAATTTATTTTTCATCCCATCTATTCGGTAAGGACGACTTGGTTCGCCTTTAAGTGCACCCAAAGGTGGTGTTTTCTATAAGAAACTTTTAGCGGGCAGTAATGAGTTTTTAATCCTCTTTATAAGTGCGCCGCAATTATCTTTGCCGCGCACTTTTTGAATTTGGAACATTTTAGTGTTCAGCGCCAAAGAAATCGAACGCAAATATTGGCAGTTTTGGCGGGAACACGGAAAAATCATGTCGTTGCATTCTATTTTTTTTTAACTTGTGTTTTTTCGCGATAAAATGATAAAAAATGGTGGTGTTTAATTAAATTCATTTAAATTTTAAATTCAATCCATTGATTAAATTCATATTCATTGACTATTGAATTATATGCACGTGTGTAGGCAAGTGATATAATGTGGTAAAACATGTCTTTTCGTGTTGTTTTCAAAACTCCGTAGAAGCTCATAGTAAAGTCGCCACAACTAGCCGGGAGAAATATAAGTTTTTAATAGTTTTATTTTTAGATACTATTTAATTTCAATTTAGTTGTTACTCTAGGTATGTTTTATTAAATAATAATATTACGATAAAATATGAGGCGCCTTTTATTTTCTCATAGTGGGTGATGAAAAGTAGAGTGTATCACTCGGGCGCAAAATATATTTTTGGCTCGGGCGACGTACTATGAATCTCTCACTTCGCTCTGGATTTAAAAAAGCGCCCTCGCCATAAAAATATTGTTTTATTTACAATCCTTTATGATACAATCTACTATTACTCTGTGCGGAAAACAGCTCATTTCTGGAACTGTATTTATCCTACTTTCGAGGAACAAAGAAGGTATTTTTGAATAGATGTGATAAAAAATAATATAATCAAAGAACTCACCAAAATATTTCACAAATCCAAAGTAAATTAACCAAAATACAGCAATATTAACAACCATGAAAATCAATGCGGGCAGCAAATCCATTATAAATTAAAAACTTGCGAAAAAAAACTTCTAAATAAATTAATCGTTTATTCCAATTATGGTAATGAGAATAATAAAAATAGAAACAAAGGATTTAAAACTACATTCTCAAACAATTCTATTTTTAAATATACGAACGTACAAAATGAGTATTAACGGAAAATGTCCGTCCGTGTCATGTGTTTGTTTCATTATGTTTTTCTCTACGTCATAGAGTACCCGATCGATAATATCTGATATCGATAAGGATTTAATTAGTTTTACGATGGAAAACCGGGTTTTCATAGATAAGTTGATTAAAATATGGCCAGAATATTGTAGTAATCAAAAAAATAATATATATTAATATAAAAACCCCTCCCTAATAAGGGGGAGGCCTTCGTCCTGCAGTGGACGTCTTCCGGCTGATGATGATTAATAAAAAAAGGTAACTACGCAGGAAAAATAAATAGTTTAGAAGAGTTTGTTCCTTGTATGTAATCTTAGACGAATATAAAATTAAATTTAAGGTTCTATGTAAGTACTCTTCAAATATTATTTTTATCATTTTCGTCGTCTTTTTACAAAAATGTATGAATTCTCAGGGGATTAAACATTTGGATAACTAAGGGATAACTATAGCTATTTATATAGGTGCCCGATTGCAAATACAATTTTAATGTTTTGCTGTCAAAGAAAATGTCAAAAATGATTGTAAATTTTTTTTTTTTTTTGAGGCATAAGCCTTTATTAACTACAACAAACTACAAAGACTACCTTAGCCTACTACACAACAAAAAACAAAAGGATTGTATCCAGACCGATGAAAGTCTAGAGACAATTAAATTATTGTTTAAATTAATGTCAAAAAATATGAAGCATATTTTTTTTATTGGCATCGCACGTTGGGCATTCTGCCAGTGTCAAGTTTACGAATTTTCAAGTTTTAATAGTATAATCAAGTCAAATCTGTCATGAAATCACAGTGAGTCACACGAAATTAGTCATAGTCGAGTTCAAGTCATGCCCTAGTAAATTTTTGGCGACTTTACTATGAGCTTCTACGGAGTTTTGAAAACAACACGATAAGACATGTTTCACCACATTATATCACTTGCCCACACTCGTGCGCATGTAATTCAACACTCAATAAATAAAACACCACCATTTTTAATCATTAATTCATGAAAAAACACAAGTTTAAGAAAATAATAGAATGCAGCGACATGATTTCTCCGTGTTCCTGCCAAAACTCCATGGAAGCACTTAGAGTTAAGACTCGTTAGATAGTAAACTATGAGTTACTATCTGCTACTTCTACTAGTAGCGCCATCTCTACGCCGTTTCAATAACAAAATATCAAACTTCACCACAATATAAAAAGATTTTGTTTACTTACTACAGTCATTTTGTTTCCTAAAAACTACACCGCGGCGTGGCTAGTGGAGCCACATAGTCAATAACTTATTTTTTACATCATTTTGTTACGATATGAACCTTAACACAAACGCATAAAAATCAAAGTCATGATTTAATAAATAAATAAAAAATAACTCACGTCTTGTAACACAGTTGCCAAAACAAAACCAGCACCAGAACAAACAGAAACACATGAAAACTGCCAATATGGCTAAAGCAATAGACGCTGTGTCCATTTTCGTAGCACCACAGAACTAAGCATTTTTCGATATTACTTTTAAGCACACTACCTACGTAGACATAGATTATCTTATCACGCCGTATCAGGTAAAAGTACTCGTACATAAATAAGTGAAATTAGTGGCACGCTGCGTTGTTATTTATTAAATTAAGTAAATCAAAGTTGTTTTGTCCACATAATAAGTCTTAAAGTCCACGCGCCCCTCGCGTCCAGCTGGTGAAAAGTTATTAATGAAGTTATAAATGTCCCCCCCAATATACATTTATATATATATGTTATATTTATTACTCTGTATAATGACAGAGAAAACAAAATAATAGATAATATTATAAATATTACAAACGTGACGATACATTAACTACTATACTGTTAAGTATGTATTCGTGATAATCAATCAATGTTCACTTTTATAAAATGTCACTCGCGGTCACCCATCCAAATACTGTCCGAAACTAACACTGACACAGCCGTTTGTAAAGTTTATGTTCTTAACTAGTAGTGACCAGTAGTTATATTTTAAACTACAAGATGACGAAATTATTCACGGCAATAGAGACGTCAAACGTTTTTTCCGTAAAGGAAGAATGGAAAATGTACTTTTAAAGGAATTCTTTGTCGTGAATGAGTAAACTCACAAGTACATGAGTCCAACAGGACAGAAAGATAAATAATTCATTTCTCTCTCTTTTACTCTAATTGCTCGTGATTTGTACCTACTTCAATTCCAATGATTAAGCACGAGAAAGGAAGCTAAATCCCCCAAGTTCAATTCACAGTGATATCATTTTATACCCGTGATTTTGATTCAAACCAACCGAGACAAAAAAGGAAAAGATGTTATTTTCCCTAGTCGCAATTGATCCATATAGGTAGTCCGTATTCCGTGGACCAAAATGCAATAAATCCAAAGATAATACGTAGCTCAAACAAATATAGCACAGAAAAAAGATAATACAAAAATTGACACCACAGAAATCTAATTTAACTATTATTTAAAACGATGAAAAATTAAATGAATCAAGCAGAGACTGTTTAAGTAGGGTCACAATCCACAACTGCAGGGCCTACGGGTCAGGCGCAATGACGTTCTACTATAAGTGAATCTATCCGGTGACGCCGTAGGGGCGGAGATAGACTTGAGCATAATATATTTCAATTAAACATGTTTATTTTTATTTGTATACAATCAATTGATGATATGTTCGCCTGGTGGTAAGCGTCACGCCTGTTACTAACAGTAGCAGTGCCAAAATTGTGAACTTGCAAACACAATCCTGCGCTGCACTACACTGCGCCCGTCACCCTGAGATATTAGATGTTAAATCTCTTCATACCCAGTAATTTGTTTGGTAACATCATCACATCAACAGCCGGAAGACGTCCACTGCTGGACAAAGGCCTTTCCCTTAATAAGGGAGGGGTTGCCATAATCTCCACGCTTGGCAGGCGGCTTGGGGATCGCAGAATGCTCACCTCCGTTAACTAAGAGGACGCTGCTGCCCGTCCTCCGGCGGTTCTGGATACAGTTTTAGGACATACCCAGGTCCACACTCTAACATTCCCCTTCAAACTGGAACACAGTAATGCTTGCACAATACTGCTTGGCGGTTGAATAACTGGCAAAGGTGTGGTTTTTGCCAGTAGAGTCCTACCACTACAAAATCATTCATAATTTTATCTGAATAACCCAAAAGTTCAAAGCTGTGATAGCCAATGGAGTTATGTTGGTAATGTGGTTCTCCCAATAATGGTGGATTTAGACTCAAGTTGATAAATTCTTTCTATAATATAATAATAAATAAAAACATACAATGGCTTCACAGTAAAACACAAACATCGTGATAAAATCTGTACGTTATTTATACTGAAGGAATTTAACGGTGTATGTTAGACACATAATACTACTATGTGCATATGTGCGTCGCTTTTAATTCCAAACATATCAATTTCTAACATTATAATGTTAATATAATGAAAAACCCTTAGGCGCTATTATAAGTTTTTGCTATATATTTACAACTGCTAACTATTCGACAGCTTTTCGAGTGACATCAAACAAAACAGCGACATAAGCGAAATAGATTTTTTGAGAAACTATAACCACGAAAGCAAGTATTATCAAATAAAATTTATATTACGTTTTAAATATTTTTACTAAGCTAACTATAAAGTGCGATAACTTAGATTTTTTTAACTTAAGTATTTTTTTTAATGTCAAGGTGAGACCATTATCCGTAAAACTGGAAGGAGAGTTCTAAAGATGTGTGGATGAAAAATTCTGTTAGAGTTATTGTGTGTGTGTCAGGGAAGTAAATGCAGGGATGAAAGATAGAGTGAAACGGAGCAAGGAAAGTGCCAACCCCACCTAGATAAGAGCATGAAAACGATGACGGGTATGACCATTATAATAATGCTAGAAAATGCGCCATATCGTGTCACTAATTGGCTGAACTGGCAGGAACGCTCAGATATGTACCTACGCTCATTTCTGCATGCGCCTTTATAGCGCTTAACGAGTTAATAGGCGAAGAGCTAGTCTGATCTTGTCCAATGAACGTCGGAGTCGGGACCACAGTGAAGTATTCAGTTTTACTCTTTAAACTTTGTAGAGAAAGTATTTATTTATGAAATGGAGTGACGAGACAAGCGAAACATTCGACTGGTGGTAAGCATCACGCTTCCTATAACAGTAGCAGTGCCAGAATTGTGTTGTGATTTTGCGAACAAAATCCTGCGCCGCACTGCACTACGCTCGTCACCCTGAGATATTAGAGGTCAAATCTCTTTATGCCCAGCAATTTCTCTGGTAACATTGCCCTTCAAGCCGAAACACAGCTGTTCTGGAACAGTGCTTGTACATTACTGCTTGGCGATTGAATAACTGGCAAAGCTGTGGTACTTCCCAGTTCCCCAGGCGAACTCTGCAATCAGAGTGCTACCACTACAAAAGTATCGTATCGATGTATTATTAAACATCGTTAAAAGCATAAGCCTACACCATAATAGTAAGGTGATGGAAACTTATATTCTCAGCGCCCAACAGTTCAAGAGTTGAGTCAAAAGACGAGTGACAATGACTTTTTTGACGAGTTGTCCCAAATGTAGATAACGGTGCTTGGTGTGGTGCGGCACTCCTCACCAGCGGATATTTGATTGATATCCGCTGGTGAGGAGTGCCGTCTTTTTATACTCCAATTGTATAAAAAAAATACTGACAGAGATAGAGACGTGGGATGGAGAAATAGGGAAATGACAAAGTTTAAGGGCGGTACGAAATACTATTCCAGCCTCTATCTTTTAAAACACTTCCTTAACAAGGGATAAAATGAGATAAACAATGTTTGGAAAGGGGCTTTTTTTGGCTGGAGCCTTAATTTTGAATTAAGACCAGTCACATTTTTTATAGAGGGGTGTTACCCCTCTATTAGGCCTTCGTCCTGCAGTGGACGTTTTATGGCTGACAACGAACGAACGACGACATTTTTTATATTCGCGTTTTCTTTTTGTTAAGTAGTGTTATCAATAAAATAAACACTATTGGTTGTGGTTATACACTATACACTATACACTACAGATACACAATTATATTAAATACTAAGACTGAAATACTCGGTAAAAAATACAACTTACTAATAACTAGAAATATGTTCCGGAAAACGCAAATTAACGTGAAACCGAAGATAGAGAGTACCGGCACTATGATAGCAGCTAGTAACACGTTCTTCGCAAGTAGCATCTTGATTAGTTCAATTTAACTTTATTCTTTAACACTGCTAATATTTTCAAATACGATATTCACTTTGTTCTGACGTTACTTTTTGGATTTTGAATTGAAATTATTTATCACTTCCTATTAATCTGGGCAAAAAAAACTACTTTCCGTTTTTTAGATTTAAGTTGATTTAAAAAAAACTAGTTTTTTGATTATTATAATTAGCGTAATTTGCTACGTGAATTTCTTGTAACTTTCAGTTTTTAGGCAAATCAATAATATTTTAATATTAAATTTAAACTTTTAATTCAAAATCTGTGTAATCGTTGTTTCGTGTTTATAAAACAATGATCAATCGATCGATCGAGAGTTATATATAAATATTTTATCAGATAATTCTTTCAAAACTTTATCTTTATATGTTTTAATAATTTTACCAAATCTTGTGCATGTGATTAACACTCACGGCTGGGTTGTCTAGACGTCGTTAAGTCTAGAGTTTTATGAATGATAACTGTAGCTATGCAGAAAATATTTTAAAATGTGATTAATCAAGGATTACCAGTCTTAGAGCCTAACGGAATATTAGTATCTTTGTATTTTGTTGTAGTAGAACAGGTAGAACTGTTTAAGATAGTCCGCCTTTAAGACGCATAAGCGGTAAAAGGTTTGTCCATTATAAGTCATTGTAAAAAGATAACAGAGTACATTTATTACTTTAAAAAACAACAGTCTTAAATTTCGATTACTTGGATGACATATTTTTTCCAGGTGTTTTGATTTATAAACCAAACTACAGAATAGATTTTGTTAATTTGCTATGGATATAATCTGAAAGTATGTACGGGTACAGGTATATTAACCTTTCAAAAATAAATGATCTTCTAAATCAGTTTAGAAAACACAGAGAACTGTGATAAAAAATATTTAAAAAAAAAATAGGTTCAACCGAATTGAAAACTAGTTCTTGTATAGTACATTTTGAAGTCGGTTTTAAACTAGATAATATCAAGAATTAAATGAATGAAACTAATTTTTGATACGTCCAACTTTTTATATCATGTTTTTTTTTTCAAATATTACAAAAAAAAATTTGTAACAGAAGTACCTACCTACCTACATAATGAAGTTTTAATGTGTAAATTTGGTGTTAACTATATACTATTGTATTGTTTGTATTGAATACAATGCTCTCGTAAAATACGACTCTTTTTTATCTATCTAATACTATAAGAATCTCTGTTCCGACTCATTGACTGACTGACAGACAACGCACACTTTCGGGATGAAATATAAATGGATAATTAGTAATTAACCCAGTGGTATGTAAGAAACGAGTATTTGGCAGTGGTGCGATTTTTTGCGTACGCGGACGGAGTCGCGGAGAACCTCTAGTGTCTATACAGGGTGTCCAGTAATGGAACGATATCCCTGTAATGGCAGATAGCTCACGTCGTGTCTAACTATTTGCCAAAATTTCGATTCTGTAAAAGTCCCTCCATTTTTGAGATATCGATATTTTTATTTATTTTTCGAAAAATTCGATTTTGACCAATGATTTTTATGCCATTTCTACAAATGACGACTTTTTTTAACTCTGTTTTTTTTTATTTGTCAATGAATACTGTATTCATCTAATGCATTGTACTTTTCTGTTTTAAGATGTTAAGAAAATTAAAAGAAACACATTTTTGCAAAAAACATAACGCACATTTATTTAAATGACTGACTTTGATAGCCTGTGGTATAAAAAAAATGTACTGAGTAGATCGTGCCATTTGTTTTAAAAAGTTGCGTAGTTACTGCCGATTTCAAAATAGTACAATTGTTTAGCATTCCTTCAAAACTTTTTTTTTTATGGCACATAACGCAAGTTCACACCTGACATATTAGGGAAATTTCGTCTACGGGTTAGGTAGAGCATCCAACCATTAATGCAATTTGACGCTACTTTTGATAGTCGGAAGGTTGCACAATAAATAACTAATTTGAATGGGGTATCTATTGCAGAATAGTCGTTACTTTGAATTCCAATAACATAAGTACAATATTGAAGTGAAGTTACTATGCAAAATGTTGTCATTGTTTCAACAATGAATTTCTAGAAATCTGCCTGTCGCTGTTAAAGTGGCTACCTGAGTGCCAGCGCGTTATCCTAAAAAGAGATAGATTTTAAACATGTAGTACAAAAAATGATAATAATGATTTTAAAATGGCCTGGAGCTTATGCTATAGTGTGGGTAAAAAAAGACAGAATTTTACACAAATTACTTTTTTATTTCGTCAATTTACAAATTTTGTAAATTGATGAAATAAGGTAAGACATAGAAAAAAGAAGAAAGAAATAAGACAGGTAGCCGAATACGACTGAATATACAAGAACATTAATATTCAAATAACACTTACTTATGTAGTTCCCCATCGCCCAAGCAATAGCATATAATGTGAACAGTAATATCATTAGCACGGGAACAGCTATTACTGCTATTAACACGTCAGCACGTGTTAGCATTGTAATATTTTTATATTCGGTTTTCCAAACGGTTCTTATTGTTTTTTTTACAACACACAATTAACTAGGTAATTATTTATTATTTTATATTATTGTACTAGTTTATTTTCTTGATTTTTTTTTTGGACATAATTATATTAAATAACTTAAAAGTTATGTAATCTTTTAAATATATTTTTTAATGTATTTTCAGAAATGTCATGTAATTATTAAAATCATAGGTATTATTAGTATTCGATTGATATTCTTTACCTAATGTTTACGGTGCACTGGCGGCCGATAGAAAAACAGTTATATTTAAGTTTGCGTTATCTTTTTCGACATAATCAATTGTAAAATTTATCTCTGTATGAATTCTATATTTTTATTTACACGTTTATATAGGATGTGCATTAATGTTACCTTTTAGGTAAGTATTTATCGAGAATTATTCATGAAAGATCCAATAAATTAAATAAATTAATAAATGCGCCATATTTTTTTCTCCCCATAAGCACCACTTTAGATCCAACCTAGCAAAAAAAATATTATTTTTTGTTTTAAAAGTCAATCCAACAATAACAACTCTATAACTTCAATACAAAGACCTATCCATACAAAGTTTCAGCCACCCTTTGACCCATAAAGTCATCCCCGTTCAAAAATATTGGAAATACCATTATTTTAGTTTTAAACTAACTATTAAAACTATTAACTACCAACGTTTTTCATCATTATTATTATTCATTATTCACCTTAAAAAATCAAAAATATTTCCATACACATTTTCATCCCACATTTTACCATCTTATGTCATCCCTGTTAAAAAAATAGACAATACGATATTTTATTTTTAAATGAACTAGGCAATTACCAATTTTCATTACTATGAAACAAAGAACTATCCATACAAAATTTCATCCCCCAGCTCACCCCATTAAGTCATCCCTGTCAGAAAAATAGGTATTGAAAATAACTTTTTTATTTCAAATGAACTATCCAAATACAAGTTTTCACGACTAAAAGCTCAAAAAAGTTTAAACCGTTTGAACCCCCTTTGGGGGTTAAATTTGGTAAAATCCTTTCGTAGTACACCCCTACGCTTCAAGACAAATACACCCTCCCAATGTCAAGTCTATATCAACAGATCTATGTCTATGTTAATATTGTTTAATAGATTTTTAGGATTTGATAAATAAAAAAATAAAAAAAAATACGACCAGCGGTTTAGGCTTCGTCAGTCAGTCGTTAAGTCAGGACAGTGATTCTTGTAGTAATAGATTTTAGTTAAGTGGTTATTTAATTACTGTCTTTGCTCTAGCTTCTACCTGTATTCTTCTAGCTGGATTTTGTACGCCTACATCCCCGTCTCTTTAACTGCGAGGATGACTGGTAGAAAATGCGTTAGCATTATGACCTCACATTGTACATTTATGATTTATGTGTGCAATATAGAATTAAATAAATAATAATATTTTTTTTCACTTCCACTCACACTTGGTGAACGTGTCGTTCTTTGATAACGATACCTTAGGAATGTAAGTACCGTGCGCAGCGTGCTTCTACCCTTTTTCATCTGATTGCACAACTTGCGTAACCACTCGTTTTCGTAATCTGCCATAATTACAGATCAAAGGATACGTGCAAAAAATGTATGGAGGCTGGTTCTTTGTATAATTGTTACTTTTAAGAGAAGAAAAAGCATATTAGTATTTTAATATAGGCATAATTTTGCCTAAATAATAACAGTTTAATATCTTATGTCTGAAATAAATATTTTGATCATATTTTTTATTTCTATTTTATGATTTTTATTATTCTTAATTCGAATGAGATTACAACCTCATGAAAAAAAGCCGTCCCTTTTTTATAAAGTGAGTTTGAAATAGGTAGAAAAAATGAGCTTGTCGGCTAGCTAGCTAACAACTACTCTGACTTACTGGCAACTCTGATGTGATTCTACGATTGGTCGTACTAGTATGAACTCATATCTAAGCGTAAGTAATTTTATGTATTTATTATTCTTCTTTTAAACTAAGGAACTGAAAGAGTTCAAATCATTTACAACGTATTTGAAAGAAATATTACATAGATCTTTGCCCTACTGTGGGATTAGGTAGAAATAATCGGAAGTATACGTTTACTATATGGCACGTCACCTGCTTCCACGTCTTCAAATATAGAGCTTATCGTCATTGTTATAAAGATAAATATCTGGAAATCAGATACGTATTTATAGAGATAGTGATCTGTTACTTCAGACCGGCTGATTAACAATAACTTAGCCAAGTCCGCTAAAGCGCGCGGACTGTCATTGCTCGCGTCGAAATGATGTAAAATTTTAATGCAGGAAAAAACAATTTTGCCGTAAAATATTTATTTCCGTTTTTTAAATATTTTGGACTAAAAATTGAGTATCACGAGTGGAACTAATTTCTGCAACCAACTTCTCTCTTACTTCATCATAATCAGCCTGTCATAGTCCACTGCTGGACATAGGCCTCTCCCAAGGCACGCCACTCAGCCCGATCTTCAGCTATCCGCTTCCAACCACTGCCAGCTGTCCTACGTATATGGTCAATCCATCGAGTCTCAGGACGTCCTACCCTACGTTTGCCGATACGTGGCCTCTCTTACTTATAATTATATGATTGCTTACGGAAGATTTAAAGTGATTATTATCGTAAAACAGCGATGAACTATATTAAACAGTGATAGACCAAGATTATGATGATAGGTATGAGGTTGAGTAATGGGTTTCCCATTTTGACGCAGTTGCATGCACCATGTCTACGGGCCATTAGACTAAACGTGTACTGAAGCCAGAGCGCCTAACATGCGCACCGCGAGAAAATTTTCTCGATTCTACAAAACGGGACAAGGCTACGAATCTGTATAAGTTTGTCTCGTTTTCGCACGACATAAATACACGACAAAATTTTCTCGCGGTGCGCATGTTAGCCGTGCTGAAATGAAGGACACGATAGCAAAGTTACCACTGTTCTACATTCCGGTCACTTTAAATGTTGGATATTAGAATCAGTGCTCTAAGGTCCAGGAAAAGTGTTCAGTCCAACCGATAACCGTAGGGCAGTTCAAACAGACTGCCCTTGAGTTACCGGGATCCGTAGTGACCCGCATGGAGCCACGATCCCCCCTCCATATAAAGGGAGGCCTTTGTGCAGCAGTGGTCGTTTATTCAACCGACTTAAAAAAAGGCGGTTCTCAATTCGACTGTAGGTATTTTTTTATGTTAAACGATTACTCCGCCAAATATGGATTGATTTTGATAATTCTTTTTTTTTTGGTAGGTTTTGGTTTGGATACTTCAGAGGTGGTCCCATAAAAGTTTTATCGAAATGGGTTCAGTAATTTGGTTTTAAAATTGAAATTACTGGAATAAAATCAACAAAACTAGAAAACATGAAGATGTCATCAAGGTATTCGAAGTTGAAGTCGGTTGTATATTTTTTTAAAGCGTATTATTGCGTAGCATTCAAGGTTACTGCTGGATATATGCCTATACTCTCGTATGACGATTAGGCCATAATCACCACGCTGGCCTAGTTGGGGTTGGTGAAGTCACATAATTTTTGTACACATTTTTGTACTCTACTGCAGAGTCCGCCTGGGGAAGTACCACACCTTTGCCAGTTATTAAATCGCCAAGCAGTAGTGTGCAAGCATTACTGTGTTGCGGTTTGAAGGGCAATGTTACCAGAGAGATTACTGGGTATGAAGAGATTTAACATCTAATATCTCAGGGTGACGAGCGCAGTGCAGTGCGGTGCAGGATTGTGTTTGCAAGTTCACGCTACTACTGTTAGTGGCAGGCGTGACGCTTACCACCAGGCAAACGTCTTGCTCGTCTCGTCACTTGAATGTACAAAAAAAAAACATACCTTCCTTCTTTGCACGAAGGTACTTACTTATACAGATTATTACGATATTTCCGTCATCGAAAAAACCAGTGGTAAAAAAAACCGTACATAAACTCGAAAAAGCTCATTAGTACTAGACCAGGATTTGAAGCTCGGCCTCACAATTTCAAGTCGTGGCAGTCTACCAATTTCGGTACGGCTTCGTACGCCTAAACAATAATAAAGGTAAATAAATTATATGCCGTCCGAAAACATTAAAATAAACGTTTCGATTCATAAAATAACCAAAAATGCCGTGCCCTCTAGCATTTTTTTTAATTCGTTCTAGTGACGATACGTGCAAGACTTTCACCTGGTGGTAAGCGATACGCCTGCCACAAACAGTAGCAGTGCCAGAATTGTGAACTTGCGAATACAATCCCGCGCCGCACTGCACTGCGCTCGTCACCCTGACATATTAGATGTTAAATCTCTTCATACTCAGTAATTTCTCTGGTAATATTGCCCTTCCAATCGGAACACAGTAATGCTTGCACACTACTGCTTGACGATTTAATAACTGGCACAGGTGTGGTACTTCCCCAGGTGGACTCTGCAGTAGAGTCTTACCACTACAGTAATAAATATAATATTGTTCTAAAAAAATTATCGAAAACCATAGTCAGTGGAAACCAAACAGACACAAATAAAAAATACGCTCATAACTATAGCCATAGATATAATGATACACAGAGACCGATTCTTGTACAAGGTAACGTGACGGCCATAGCTCGGGCTATTTTGCAGGCTATTTTTGTTGGCATTCATGACAACAGATGGCGCCAGAATATTTTTTAATGAAAATATTTTTTTTACGACGTAGATTGCAACAATAATTCAATTTGAAGTAAGTAGATCGTAAATCGCCATCATGTACCGACACAGTGGTTTTAAATAGCCCATTATTTGATTGTTAATCGAGCATGTTAGCTATGTTCGTTCATTTATCAATTTGATGAAGTTGATGATAATATTGGACGCAGCGCTGTAGAAAAGAAACATAATTATCATCATCATCAGCTCCACTTAAACTTTGGCGAATATCCTCGTTCCGTATTTTATCGCGCAAAGTAACTAAAAAGAAACGAATAATGGCTAATTAGTTCGTTTTACAATAAAAAAATATGAGCGATTAACAATCGTACAGTGATAGTTAATCCCATATATTTTGCTCCAAATTTAATTGCAATCCACGGCATAAAAAATATATTCTAACTAAACTAATGATTCATCGTCGACGTCATCTATTGGCAATGCTGGGCTGGCCCATCCGCTAGATAATATTTTAGCGTCAATTCAGTAGATGGCGTTAAAACCGTCGATTTTACATGTAGAGGACAAGTAATCGCTACACAATGAACATTTTTATATCAAGACTTGATATAAAAATGCATGATAAAAATAATGAGATTCTAAATAGAATTAGGTAAGTATTTAGTAAAAATAGATATGGAGAATTCAAATAGAGCATTCGTGAGATGTAGGTATTGTTTATTAGCATGTACTTAATATTTATAATTTAGCTTTGATATCTTTGATATTCCGTGCCAAAAGTAAGATAATTAAATACAAAGAGCAGAGGCGAATTTTCCACGTCACTTTCAATATCTTTGATTTTGATAAAATATTGTTAATTACTTACTTAAGTCATCTCTTTGTTAATTTCAAACGTAAATTATCTGATACTGTGTTGTTTATCAATACCTATCGTTTTGCTAAAGTAATCGGCCATATACACCGAATGCTGTTGTTCCCTAGTTTCACTAGATGTCGCTTTTTCAAAGCTAATTTTCTTATTAAAGTGCCATCTAGTGAGTGACTTTGGAGGAGTTGTTTTAAGATGGTACGTTCCTATTTTGGACTAAATGATAGATGGCGCTTTTGTTGTCTCTTCATGATCATAATACTTTATTAATTAAAGTATAATAAACACATTTATCGTTTTAGGCGGAGGACTATTTTTGAAACTTCTTTTTGGTTCTAGTGCTACTCGTAGTCTTGGTTATTTAGAGTTAGCTTTGTTTGTCCCAATATAAATAATAAAACTGTTGCAATAAAATTCTAACTTTAGAGCGTATCTAGTATCTACCCATCATCCACGATTTGAATGAAGTACCTAATGATGTAACTAGGTGGTACTAGATGGCACCACATAATTGAAATTGCTGTCATTTAACTAAAAAACTGCATTAAAATTGCACTGTTTCATAATTAATAGAATGACTAGAGGTCGTCCGCGACTTCGTCCGCGTACGGAAGAAATTCAGTCCGCTGCCAAATTTCACCACTTTTAATCATCCCGAACAAATTTTTTTACCCCCCTAAAACGCAAAAGTCAATTTAATAGGTATACTAAGTACTCACTGTTCATAATCAGCCAAGCTATTGCGGACACTAAGAATATAAACATTAATATTAAAGTCACAAAAATCACTATTTGACCGAAAATTAAATATGCTTGCACGGCTTTACTCATTTTTAAGACTCACTTGATGAACACTGTAAAAAGTAAAAACAGTAAAAAGTAAAACTGTGATTAAAGTGTATAAGATTTAGATATATATATATATTATATATATAATTATCAGTATTTTTGTCAAGTACGCAACTTGAGTTGTTATGAACGCTTCGTGTGAGAAGGCAAAATACTTTTGATGATTAATTTAGATTAAAAAAAACAGCAAACACGTAGGTATTATCTTGTATAGATAATATAACATGAATGATTAAGTACCTTCAAGGCTTATGACGTTGGTGCGTGATTTTAAGTTGAAAGTTGACATACTTCTCAAAAAACACCTCAAGAATAACAGGATACTTTGTTTATACATAATTATTCTGTTGTATTTATATATATCTTCTTTCTTTATAATAATAATTATAATTATACATAAATTCTTCTGTCTGTACGCGTGTGTACCTACTAAACTGCTGAGCTGATTTTAATGTTTATTTTGTGTTCGAGTGGTTGGTTTATAATTTAGATTCACGTCTGGACCCAGTAGGTGGCGGGCGCTACAATCAGGTTCCAGGTTTTTTATTTTCTATGCACGACGACGACGTCTGCCAGGGGGTCTAGACAAGAACCACTTTCTGTTAGCGTTAACGCTTGCGGAAAGATAAAATTGTATGAAAACGACATTAGCAGTCACGTTACATTTCTCAAGCTAATGTCATTTTCATACGGTTTACAATTTTATCTTTCCGCAAGCGTTAACGCTAACAGAAAGTGGTTCTTGTCTGACCCCCTAGTCCGCTAGTCTAGCTACCGCTCGGTTGATAAAATAAGTCCGTGAGTCTGTGAGCATGAGAGATGAGATGAGATGTATATCAACAATAATATTATAAAATTAATAAATAATACTAACAAATAATTCAAAGTTATGAGCAACAATGTTTGTTTTATTATATTTTTATCTTAATTTACTGCATCGCACTTTCGTGCATTCGGCCAGTGTCAAGTTTATTATGAGTTTTCAAGTTAATATAGTATCATCAAGTCAAATATCTCATGAAATCACAGTTAGTCAAATTAGTCAAAGTCGAATCTAAGTCATGCCCTAGTAAAGTTGTGGCGACTTTATACTTATGTAATGAGCATTTACGGAGTTTTGAAATCAACACAAAAAGGCACGTTTCTCCACATTTTATCACTTGCCAACACTCGTGCATGTAATATAACACTCAATGAATAAAACACCACATTTTTTATCATTAATTCGTAAAAAAACACAAATCTAAGAAAATAATAGAATGCATCGACATGATTTTTTCGTGTTCCCGCCAAAACTCAAGCAACAATGTTATATTCCTCTGGTCAGTAAAAACTGATAAATTTCTTCAAAGCACTGGTTGCAACGAATACGCACTTAGATGAATAACCGTTATCTCTCAGCATTGCGAGACTTAGTGAGTATGGTATTGTGACAGATGTTTAACCGGTTTGGGGTGCGCGGCCCCGCGCCGCTGTGTGCCCTGGGCGCGCAGTACATCTGTTTTCCCGCCAAAATTGGGGGAGTGTCTATGAAAACTTAGGAATATCTCATCTTCTACGTAATAATATGCTTAGATTTATATACCAATAGAAGCCCCCTGAATGCTAGTTTATTTGTAACATTATGTGATTACTGAAAAAACTTATCAATAAATCATTTGCTGTGAACAAACATTCTTGTTTACCTTTTTCGTGCACCCTTCGCCCAGTTTTAGGCACAAATAACCACCATATCACTATTATTTCACATGCACACCACTATCAAAACATGCTCTGATGTTTTCTGAACATTTTCACATAATAATATCAACTAATTCACCACACAAAACTATAAATTTGAGGGAAAACACGCCACGTCAAAAAATAACCGCCATCGGCAATTCTCGTCGCGGCGTGCCATATTTTATTATTTTGTGTTGGCTATGGTAATGCTAAGCCAATCAAAAGCCGTCATATCGCTTCCGGTTGAAGTCCTTCAAATATAAGTGTATGCCATTGGTCGATGGAGCACAATATTTAGGCACCAATCCTAGCGAAGTTCTTGTGTGTTACCTAAACATATAGCGCGCCCGACGAAAAAGTGCGTAAAGAGTGCGACTAATGCCAGAAAAATATCAGATTTCACCCGCGCGACTTGCATTAGTTTAGAGTCGAAAATCGCGTGATACAATTGATGATGATGATGGCTTTGAGCAATTTAGGTGGGATTTTATTTAATTATTCAAAATGTAGGCAAGAAATTAATTAAATAAACGGCTATTGTGCTAAAACATTAGTTTGGCTATGTAATTCGTAAAAAATAATGTGATGCTGTCATTGATAATTAGCATTTGAATTAAAATAGTTTTTTTTGTTGGTAATTTGTATTTTTATTTTTTAATAAATCAGATTATTTTTCAAAATTATATTCGGTCAATCGGCTTGTTTAGGTTTTTCCCCTACCTGTAGTATTTTTTTTATCTGAATATTTACGTTATTTATCATTAAACTATGTGTTTAAAACTACACCTATTACTTACTTTTGGCATTAGTCGCCCCCTTAAACAGTAGGTAGAGGAATTTAATTCAACCAAATTTAAATCTTATTTAACTGACTGAGATCTATACAATAAAAAAATATTTATATCAAAGTCAGTGCCAAGTAACAATATTGTATTAATGATTGTTTATGCCAGTGAAGTTTGAAGAATTAAACTGAAGTATTTAGACTGACTAAACAAAATGATCAAGCGAGCTCGTCAAACATTTAGCCTATCAAACAAAAAAGTTAATTTCAAATAATCATCTATATCTAAAATCGATACAATGGTAATCAAATAAATCATATTTTTATGAATGGGACACCAATACTTACTAAGGCTGACAAAACACTTAATCAGAGCAAAGAAGACGAAAATAAAAAAACACGTGGCAGTGCACGCGAAAAAAAACGCAAGATGGAAATATGCATCCATGTTTATATTACACTTGTCACAAATAATAAAACGACTATATATATGAACAATATAAACTAAATTGATTTACAGAATACAAGATACTGAAAAGTGAGTGTGTATTCTTTTAGATAATCACTTTATATAGATAATGGTGATAATGTGTATAGCGCTTACCTCGTTCGTCCGTAGACTCTACTTCAACAAGTACTTAAATAGGTTTTGTTAAGTTTTGTTTCACTAACTTACATTATTTTGTTTATAAAATTTCGTTACTTGTTTCCTGTTTCTCTTCATTTAGATTTGACTCTCGGTCTCGAGTGTAACTCAAAAATGTTGAGAGGTATAGGTCACGGCATGTAAAAAGAACGCTGGAAGAAAGTAGTGTTTGCGCATGTGTACACTTGCGCACAAAAGTACTCATCATCATCATCAGCCCGGAGACGTCCACTGCTGAACGAAGGCCTCCTGCTTAGCCCGCACACTGTACGACAACCTGCCATTTGCATCCACCGGTTGCCCGCGACTTTTACAATGTCGTCGGTCCACCTAGTGGGAGGCCGCGCCTACGCTGCGTTTTCCGATTCGCGGTCGCCACTCAAGAACTTTCTTCCCCATCGGTTGTCAGTTCTTCGAGCGATGTGGCCTGCCCTGCGCCACTTCAACTTGCAAACCTTGCGAGCTATGTTTATATGTGCTATGCACAAAAGTACTAGGCCTATTGTTTTAAATAATTATTAATTAGCCTTTTGCTCGCAGCTTCGTATATTGGTTATTGCTAGGTACCACCTCATACCACCAAATAGACCGATAAATCGCCTACTGCGCAGCTTAACCGCCAGCGTTCTTTTTACATGACGCGACCTGTATTAGGTGTAGCCGAAACCAACCTCTTGTTGAGTTTTAGTAGGCATTATGTATTTTTACATGTGTATTGGACCAGGGTATGTCGTAAAACTGCATCCCGAACCACCGGAGGACGGGCAGCAGCGTCCTCTCTGTTAACGGTGGCGAGCATTCTGCGATCACCAAACCGCCTGCCAAGTGTGGGGATTATGGCAAACCCTCCCTATTAAGGGGGAGGCCTTCGTCCAGCAATGGACGTCTTTTGGCTGTTGATGTGAGATAAAGGCTTAGGAGTTAGGTCACTTTATAGATCAGTTATGCACGTCGCCTAGACTTGTTTTCCCATAAGGCCATAATATTTGAAAGTATCAGTTTGTACAACACTAGGGCAAATATTGCGCTTAGCTTAGGAACTTTTATAAGCGGATAAACTAAACGCCTGATTAAAAAATAATTATTTAAAATACAATTACAATTAGGTTACAATTAGTAAGTACCTATTTAAGGTACTTACTAATTGTAATTAGCCATATAACAGAACACACACAAATCGCCATGAAACTCACAGTTAAAGATATAATAATTATACAACAGCAAAATGTAATTCTAGTGCCATTTTGTATGTCTATGCTTATCGGAAATTATCGAAAGCTCAAACTGTGACGTTGGTATGTAGGTACATATGATTATAGTAATCATGATGAGGTGGTGGACATCATTTCTAAATATACAAGTGAGATTATAGTAATCAATAATAATTTAAATAATTTAGTTTTTTTATGAATGTGAAGAGACAAGCGAGACATTCGCCTGGTGAGCATTTGTTGAAGTTAATAAAGGCTTGTGCCCAAAAAATTTAGTATATATCTATAATAATAATAAAAAATAAAGAGATAGGCATCGTGCGTAATAATTTTTGGTTCTTCAAACAATTCTTCAGTCTTTATTATACATTATTATAAATATATACATTTATAAGTATATAAATCTTTTTGTATTTTATTTAAAGTCTAATCTGCCCACTGATTTAATAAATTAAAGGGCTGCAGTATATTGTATATTGTAGTTGCAATTTATTTCACTTAGGACACTTATCTGCAAAAAATTTGATAGGTTATATTAATTCACTATGTTAACTTCTATCACTAACAATCTTACCTTGACTTGTTATTTTAATAAACCCATGTAGTCTGCACCTATAATTGTGGTGACGTTTGGTTAGTAACTACCATACCATGTATCAGATGTGGGAAATGACGTACGTTGGTGTTCTTAATAAATAAATTTATAAGTATATAAATTTATAAGTATATACATGTATAAGTATATACATTTAAAAATTTAGTAATCACTTCTAAATGACAAGCAGACAGATTATTTATTTTAGAATCAACATAATATGTTAGCTAGTCAGTTAGTTCGTATAGGCTTAGTGGCCAGCCCTAGTGTCAGAATTAAGTACACCTTAACATAATTAAGTATTTAAAGGTGTACTATAAACATTTTTGAAAGTATTCTGATTGAATAGGGACTTTAGTATGAAATTTCATGGTCACGATCACGAAGGAACTCTACCGTCATTACATATGCAACCAAATTCATTAAACAATAATTTAACAACTCATAGTTGAGCACGAGTGTGATTTTACTAGTTAATACTTACTGTCTTGTACTATTCGAATAATGCAGCACACCGACATAACACACACCCACACTAATAAACCAAATGCAACGTTGATCACCGTGAACACTACAGGAAATACCCAGTCACTCATTTTTATTACTCAATAAGAAGTAATAATTTACCGTCAAAAGTAACAATTTCACTGTCAAAAGTAATAATCACAGTCGAAAGTGGTTTATAATATTTTAAGCCTGTTTATTTTTGTTTGTTTGTCAGGTAGGTTTAAGCGCTTGTAAAATTAACTAATTAGGCAATATTCAAGTAAAATATGGTATTTTTACAGGTTATCATGTAAGTGCAGATGGCCAGAATGTACAGAAGTTTGTGTGCAACACAGTTAGTTTAATAATATTTACATATTGCTTGTGTATAATGCAAATAGACTAAATTATGATGTAAAATTTAAGAAAGATAAAAGATGTTGTAATTTACAACTATCTCAACTATAATATGAATAGATGTTTATTCTAAAATCGTATTAATCAGTCTAGAGTCAAAAGTTTGTTTTACACTATATCAGAAAACTTCCAGTCTCGAAAAGTGTTGGTTAGATGCTAGCTGCACATTCCGAGACCCAAATAATTCGGCAAATTTTGAAGGCACGCTCTCCCAGTCTAGATTAAAGGACGCGCGCGCTACCGTAAATTAGCCGGGCTATAGACTTTCGCGATGACCTAAGATACATAGCACATCGAGAGAAGGTACTCAAACAAATAAAAGATTAAACATACGGGGCTAAAATTACGAACTTTTTGAGCAAGAGGAGTGAAAAGTCTATTTAAGATTTAAATATTACTAAGCCTACCAAACAAGCAAGCAAGGATATAATTATTTTCACTATCTAACATAGCTTTTAAGTTGTCTACACCCCTAAGCTACTAGCCCGGGGGGAACAAATAAGTCTAATACATTATTGTTAAAAGAAAGTGCAGTAAGAAGAGCTAAGGCATTTTTGTTTTATTTATACGGGAATACTCACGTTTAATTAAATCGGATACTCCGACTATAGTTTCGATCACATTCGGTGACCTTTTTCATAGAGTGAAAACAGAGCCCGACGCGCGTTAGCTGCGTCCTGCTTAGCACAAAGGGCCGCAAAAAATAGAAAAAAAAGAGAAAAAGAAAACAGCAAAAAAAATTTAAAAAAAGTAGCTCATTCTTGGTGTGTAGACGACTATTAACCGTAAAAACGCGACACGGCTTTAAAGGAATGTGGATGGGAGAGTTATTTTGTTATCTCTGTCTCTCTTTAACACTTTATAAAAATAGAATAGAAACGCAACCGTAACACAAATTTTGATTACATTCATATGAGGCCGTGCCGCACTAAACTCAGTTGGCAACAGTCACACAGTCAAAAGTAAATACACATGCGATCACACAGAAAAAGTAATAACACTGATGAAAGTAGAACACAAGTGAAACAAAAACAATCGACGCTAATTTGACAGCTCGAAGAGGCCATTTTGTTTATCACGTCGATAATTTAAAGATAGTTCGGAGCACGGAGATAAGCACTGCGCATAATACCTTACCATCATAATTACCACTCAAACCGATAAAGCTATGAACGAACAAATTAATAAGTCGTAAGCAAATGTATCTTAGAAGACTTCACGATAACGTAACGAATAATTTTTTTGTACAGTTCAGACAAAGTGGTTTGCCTTTGATATCATAAGATGGCGCTGGTTACCATTTGCTTATTATACATGAGTTATCTGGACCACATCTACTAAATCAACATTTTAAATTTATCATAATAATGCATGCAAAATAATAATATTATTATAACGCAGAAAATTTGTTTCATTTTTGTAATTAATTTGGATCAAAATTAAAATCAGAAACTGCGAAACATAGTGCCATCTAGTGACATTAAAACTCAATCCAAGCAAACGTAAAACGACACCAGCGCCACTACTTTCTTTAAAGTTACTTATTGCTTTTTTTTATTGGTTCCGATTTTGGAACAAACTTATCAGAACTAATTCGATCTACAAAAGCAGCTTTTAGTTTTAATTACTTATGTTATTAAGACTGTAACTTACTTTTGTAAACTGACCACCCGAACAATATAAAACACAAGAAGATCGACACCCCGCAAACACACACTAGGATTATACCGAACGTTGTTAGTTGCATTTTATAACCGCACTTTATATTAAAACACTCATAAACAAACTATCGAAACATCCATCATTTTATTCTGACCAAATGAACCTATCCGTTAAGTTTTGATTTTATGTGTCATTTGTGACATGACCACATTTTTTGAACAAAACACAAAAACATTGTAAAATTTTTTTACAATAATATGTATCTAAATAAGTTCTTATATTATTTTCGACAAACGATTTCCACAATTTATTTTAAACAAAATTATGTCCACACTTTTATAATAAGTGTAATAAATAATGTTTACTGTCTATCACATCAAAACAATGCCAAAGAATGACGATTTTCTGACTATAGTTTGTTAATACATACGGTAGAATATAGATAATGCAACTCTAGAAATTCTGGTGTAAATATAACAGCCAGACACGTTATTATCACCATTACAATAAATTGTTATCGTTATCTTAAGATTAGTAAGCTGGTATTGTAATGTTTTTTTATTTATTTTAAACAATAAGCTATTGCAGTAGATTCTAGGTATAACTATGTTTTTTTACCCATGAACTGAATTAGTAGTACTCAGCTCTGCTAAGATACTGTATATTTTTAAACAACCATTAAGTAATTATAATATTTAATAACTTCATTATTTGTTTTAATCTATCGCGGTTGTTAAATTACCATTTCTTTGATTATTTACGGGATATTTACCGTGATTATGTTGTGACTGTCACTACGACAATCTCCCCGTGACCGTGATGTACGCAAACAATATTAATATGGCCGAAATATTGGAGCTCGTTTCACGCTCACACAAAATATTTTTCTTTTAATCCGTTAAAATTATATTAATTATATTATATATATGTTATATTAATTAATTATATATATATGTTATTCATAGGACTGTAAGTTGAATAAAATTTCGTAAGACTATCACAGATCAGCAAAAGCCGTACTTCCTCTTTTCTTCTTCTTCTTCTAGGTCGAAATCTTTACGGCGCAGCAACGCGACGTACAAACTTTTGCCGCTTGCTTGCTGGTGCCGCCACGTCACGTTGTGGTGGCAAACGGTAACTTCACGTTATCACAAGGACTGAACAGCTGACTGGGAGACGGTAATAACATCTAAGTACGCTATTTACGAGAGCCATGAAAGTTAACTCTACAATGTTCACATTTTCAAGCGCCATCTATGAAACCGCTCGTAAACTATTTTATGCTCTTTGAGTTTGCAAGCAGCCAGGGTTTGGTTGGACGCAAATTTATTATTTCTATTGCTGTTTAGTGATACTACTCGCCGCCAGATGGCACCATTTTTTGACAACCTGAATTACAATAAAACAAAATCATTGTTTTATTGACACTTAATTAATAACCAGTACATAGGCGCTTCGCTTGTCTGTATTAATAACAGACAATAAATGGATACCATCATCAACTTAATAATTTTATTATAAAAATGAAATATAAAATATATTAACTAGTAAAAATATTTTTATGAAATAGATTTACAATAGTTACGCATTTTGTGAGATAAGACCTATTAATAGGTAGTTATTGTATTAGGAACGCTCTTAAATCTATATTTTTATCAAAACCTATACTTGGTATTATTATGGTGAAAACCACTTATTGAAAGGTGATTTTTAAACTGACCTAATAATTTCATTCGACATTTAAAAAAATGCAAAACTTTCAGCTCAGTAAAATGAGTAGATATATTACCTATAAGTATCGTATTGACTACTATATTATTAAGGTAAAAAAATATTACAAAGTTTTATCGAAACTTACTTCGCTTTATAATATAGTCCAATCCAATAAGAAAGGCAGCCACTACCAAGAGACTCAAAAAGAAATAAAATTGTCCGGACATTTCTACGCACTTCTCACATAAACACTATACTAACCCAATTAATGAAAAAAATCAAAGATGTCAGTATCGATAAGATAAATCGATTCTAGCCGTGATTGTTTCGTTTTCAAATATTTTTCCGGCCTGATTGGGAACGTATTCTATGTAGGTGTGCGCAATTTGTTTGTTTACTGTTGATTCAATCAATTTATATAACAGGCGTTATTATTTTCAAAATTATTATTTTTTTACTAATAATTATTGTGCTCTAATTCCACAGCGCTTCAATACAAATAATATTATTACGTTATGCGAATTTTTGATTAAGAAAAATGGTTAGTTGATGAAAATTCAGCTTCACAATTACGGGTGAAGTGGCGATACTCTGAAATACTAAGCTAATATCAGTGTTCAAATGAAGCAAGCACTCGCACACCACTGTCGTAGTGTGTTCAAGACATTAGTCATACAATTCATATCACAGCAAAACGTCCTTTTTAAATGTACAACAAAGAAACATAATAAATTATCGGTATTTTTTATATCATCAACCCAATTTTTTTATTGTTTGATACAAGTCAATCCTAACCTAACCTACTTCCCATAATCCTAGTAACATTATCAGTGTTTTTTTGGTTTCTTTGTCTCTTTTACGTTGCAACGGAACACCGGATAGACGTGAATGTTGCCATGGATATAAATTATTATGGATTGAAAAGATACTTGAGCTAGATTTCATTACGGAAAAAGTTTGGATCCTGCGGGAAAGTTTCTAAACAATCTTGAGGTCTGCTAGCTATAAAAAAAACATAGAATTTCGTCTATATGCCAAAATATTATACATTGTATAAAGTACTTACGGCTCCACCATACTAAGCGAAGAATGTTCAGGACAGTAATAAAAAGCAAAATAATTATAAACACAATCATTTGAGGCGACATTAGTTTTTGCACGAATCAAAATAAGCACTAAGTTCGGAGTCATATGCTTTGTTTCTGATAATTTAGTAATTCGCGATAAGATATATCGTTGTTGGTGGATCAATATAAAAATGATAATTAATGGCACAACAGAAGTAATTAATGTGCATCAATTTTGATAGGTGGTAAACTATGTCCTACTGCTCAACTAGTTGAGCAATTTAATTGAGCAGTGGGATAGAAGCGGGGATAAGTAAGTAATTATTATAATTTACTGCAGCTAGTAAATTCACCCTCGTAATGATGAAAAACGCCGCTGATGATGATGATAAAAATTTGCCTATATATTATTCCGGGAGATAAATTATCTGAGTTTCAACCAAATCTGTTCAGCCGTTATATCGTGATACCTCTTCACAAACAAACACATACAAAAATTTCGCATTAATACTATTAGTGTAATAATCATTATTATGAGCCTAATTTGTCCCAACCACCATGTAGCGCAAAAAGAACCTCCCTACTCTTGCGAACCTCCCTACTCTTAAGAAGATATTTAATATCTAATATCTCAGGGTGACGAGCGCAGTGCAGTGCAGCGCAGGAGCGCACAGTTCTGGCACTGCTACCGTTAGTGGCAGGTGTGACGCTTACCATCAGGCGAACGCCTTGCTCGTCTCGTCACTTGATAGTAAAAAAAAAAAAGTTGAAAAGTTCTGGAGATATAAGTAGGGGTTTATTAAGATTTGTTATAAATGAAAAAAAAAAAAAATATATATATTAATAAATACTTCTATAGAGTATAAATTTCTATAGAGTATAAATATTTTTATACAAGACAAATGTGTCTTTACTTAGTAACTAAAAAATTAGAAACACCTGATAAAATACAAGTGCAATATGATCTGTGGAAACCTATGAAAGTCTAGATATAACCCGAACGCTCAAGCTCACTATCATTCGGCAACAGGCGTATGTTGCGCTAGCACGCTGCGTCACATGCTGGCTTGCTGGCGGCACTGTCGTTGAACGGCAATGCTTAAACACGTGCGTCAGAGAGAAGCCAGCAATTTAGTTATATATTGTGGACATTTCTTGAATTTGTGCGCATATTTTGACGAGCACTTTTTATTTTTGCTGTAACATTTTAGTATTTTTGGTAATCAAATAAATTGCACTCATATAAAGTTGGCTATAGATAGAACGCATACGTTATAGAATACACGTCCATTTTATAATCTGTCGATTTATGAATCGAATAGATTATTTTACTTATTATTAAATAGTTATCGAGTTTGTCATGAAACCTTTGACTACGGAAACGTTACACTATCATTATTTTATTTATGCGGTAATAAAAACTATATTTTTCATACATTTTACTATCGTTTGGGTACTACTTCATCATCATCATCATCATCATCAGCCCGGAGACGTCCACTGCTGAACGAAGGCTTCCCCCTTAGACCGCCACACTGTACGACAACCTGCCATTTGCATCCACCGGTTGCCCGCGACTTTTACAATGTCGTCGGTCCAGCTAGTGGGAGGCCGCGCACACGCTGCGTCTTCCGGTACTACTTAACTTTCTCAATTTTATGCTAGACCCACACCACAGCTAATATTTTTAATGATTTATGGTAATAGATAATGTTGTTGCAGCTTGAGTCCTCTGCTGCACATAAACCTCAATGCACGCACTCAGTCCGTGCTTCGCCTTTTCCCTTCCAGTCACTGCCCAAGTGCCCACTGCCTATCGTCGTCGCTCTATCGGATCTCAGGGCGTCCTACGCTACGTTTGCCGGTTCGCCTCCACTCTAAGACACGTCTTTCCGGCGGTTATCGGTTCTACGACAGATAATTATGACCAGCAACTCCCACTTCAACTTAAATGCTAACCTACACTAAGCTATATCGGTGATGTTATTCAAAATCACGAGTATAATGCTATTCTAGAATATGCCTTTCTTCTATTCAAACCTAGTACTCATGACGCAAGCCAGCACCTAGATAAATGCGATTACAGTTAATTGACCTTTCCAGGTAAATATTAATCGTCACAATATCCAACCATAAATTAACAATGATTGATGTATATTCATTCAGGCCGTGTAAATATTTGCTAGTGTACATAGATCTCCCTCTAGAACGACTCTCTCGTGTTACTCTACTAATACTATGTAAGATAATGGTAAAATAGAAGCCGTAGTGGTAGTCCAGTGGGAGACCGCTCGACTCGATATTTTGAGTATGGACCTGGGTATGTCCTAAAACTGCATTCAGAACCACCGGAGGACGGGCAGCAGTATCCTCTCGGTTAACGGCGGTGAGCATTCTGCGATCCCCAAGCCGCCTGACAAGCGTGGGGATTATGTCACCGGGACGCTTCAGTTCAGTAGTGGACGTCTTCTGTCTGATGGTGATGCATAAACGATCAAAAGTTACTATAATGATATTATAGTAAATATAAAAAGAATGATATTTATTATAATGATATTATTATATTAGTATCTTAAAAACTACTTGATTTATTCTGTTTTCACAATAAAACTATACATTATTCACCTATTTGTTTCTGTGTTTACAAAACTGGATTAACTTTATTTTAAGTGATTTTATTGATTAATGTAAGTGACTTTATTGATAAACAATTCGAGGTGAATAAAAATTGAATTTTATTAATTAAATTTATTAGTAATTTTATTCCCTTACATAATCATTTATTTATTGATATAGACTTAGAAGATGGTAAATAATAATATTTTTAGTTCAGCAAATTCGCAAAAACAATTACATACATACCAAAAGCCAAGTAATTGTTTGTCCCGCGGCACAGATATCTCGTCACCCACTCACAATTATCTCAGCTGAACTCGTAAATCAATGGTAATACGAGTATCTACCCAGGAAAATTACGAAGTAAATACACTAACTACTAAAATATGATCGTCAATTTACTGACAAGACAATACGCCATGTTTGTTTAATTTTAACGCAATGCGTAATCCGGAGTTAGAATGCACGTCAATAGATGGTAGACAGATGACAGATGTGTATTTCAGACAACAACGTAGCCTTAGATTTAAAAAAAATTGTTCTATTCCTGGCGTTATCCACGAAAATATAGGGGTATACATTTGTATGGAAAATCGCAGACCATGTTCCCAATTTATTACCGCGAGTTTCGCAAAAGAAGATAAAATTAAAAATGCTACAAAATAATAACAAAAATACCATCCTTATTCAGTCGTGTGCCTTTTGAGCTAGATATCACGTGAAGCTGTATAATTGATGGCCATATGGCGGACCACTCAACATGGTATATTAAATCAGTGGAATCATAGCGAATCAGGCAATCATGCCGAATTGAATTGAATCAGTGTGGGACGTACATAAGAAGAGAGTATCTTCTCTTGTATGTCTGTGTCGATAGCTCTCGGTCTATGACAGTTACGGACTCGTAGTGCGTAAACCAATATAAAAAAAAACTAGAACGTCACTTGCATCGCCGAATTTACGGGAGGGCAACAGGGGCAACTGCCCGGGGCCTCCACGAGAAAGGGCTCACAATTACCAAAACAATGTTTGGTAAATCCGTTTGCTGAGAAGAGATTGTCTCGCAATAAATGATTGAAACGCTTGCAAACAATACATTATTTAACCTATTTAATAATAATTAGGGATCTCTACTCCTTTGTTGCCCCAGGGCCTCCACATCTCTAAAGCCGGCCATGATCGCTTGTATCGGGTGTTAATGAAAACTACTTTAACTTACTATGAAATTCTTCCTAATTTTTATACTAGATTCTCGGAATAATAAACTAGACTTATTCGTTTCATCGGATGGGCAGCGTTCGGGAAATTGCGTAATATCTTCTCGTCCAAAATCCCTCCGTGTCTGAAGACAAGGGTCTTCAACCAGTGTGTGTTACCAGTGATGGCATATATGTAGAACTGAAACGTGGTCTTTAACTGCTGGCCTATTTGAGGAACTCAGAGTCACACAACGGGCAATGGAGAGCTATGCTCGGAGTTACTTTGCGCGATAAAATCCGAGGATATTCGCTAAACAACCAAAGTCACCGACATAGCTCGCAAGGTTTGCAAGTTGAAGTGGCAATGGGCAGGCCACATCGCTCGAAGAACTGATAACCGATGGAGAAGAAAGGTTCTTGAGTAGCGACCGCGAACCGGAAGACGCAGCGTAAGCGCGGCCTCCCACTAGCTGGACTGACAACATTGTAAAAGTCGCGGGCAACCGGTGGATGCAAATGGCAGGTTGTCGTACAGTGTGGCGGTCTAAGGGGGAAGCCTTCGTTCAGCAGTGGACGTTTCCGGGCTGATGATGATGATGATCGAACGGTTTCATTTGCTAGTCAATAGAAACCTTATACTTGTTTTTAACACAAAACGTCCCGCTTTCGACCACCAACACACCTGTCGAAATTCAAGCAACAGTATGGACGAGGAAGTAGGAACGGTATAGCAAGTTGTCTCAATACAACATTATTTCACGTGGTAATGGCGCCAGCATTTTACCACTTTTTCCTTCACCTTGGTGCTTTTAGATGTTTTGATTTGACTAATATAAAAAAAACGATTTCAATCTAATTGAAAATACACGTTACACACGTTTTGCCGAAATTATTTTACTCACTTGTTCAAACTCAGTAATCAATTATAATAAGCGATATAAATCTCGACAATAAGAAAAAAAGCTTGGATCTACGGCGCTGCTGTGTTAAAATATGTTTTTTTGTTTAGGCAACAACATTACACCAATGAGAGGTTGGTAGCACTGTTTGATATTTGCAATCAAGAAGGTTGGTATTTAAATATTTAAAAATTTATTCACTTTTTAGTCACGACAGTCTCTTTCTATACTAATAATTATAGAAAAAAATATACATTAATTACGTCACACACATAATATAGAAAAATATAACACTCACCAGAAGTAAAACATTTTGTAAAATATACTAGAAATAAAAACATGAGGTACATTATATAACTGAATATTGGCACTAACATTACACAGAGAATACCTATTGATCCGAGAGACAACATTAAATCCAACTTTTTATAAAACACATCTAAAAAAAAAACCACTTGTTTTTGAGGCCGCAGCCAAGGAAATAAAGCTGTGTTCTAAAAATTATAAAGAAAAGTGAATTTGTGTTAAACTCCTAGATACGCGAGATAACATCTGTTTACCGAAATCTTAAGGTATTTAAGTGCTCACATTTTAATTGTATTTTAGACGCAACTTTGCTTTAATAATAACATTGTTAAGATAGTTGTTTGTAGCATGCCTCGCACATATATGAATGTGTGTGTTGGCGTATGGATGTGTATAGTTTTATATCGAAAGATATAAAAGTGTAACATACCTTTAATTTTATTTAAGACTTTCGCTATTTCCGAAAATACACAAAAATTCCATTTAAAAATATGGACTTACATATTGTTTTAATATTTGTAATTAAAATTATAATTATGTCCTAGGCTACTCTACCGATGCCGTAGAACAACTGGCAGGGATTGGACGCATAAGGTTGAATATCTATATAATAGGCTTATTATGGTGATGATTGTTGACTAAATAATTATCATTTAGAAAATAGTAATACTCACATTTCTTTATTAGTCTTGTAGCAGCTCCAAATCAACCAAATTATTATGCATAAAGTTATAATTAGAGGAATTCCAACAAATCTAACCCACACTGATATAACGATATCAGATTTATCTTCTTCCGAATTCATGTTCCCAGTCAATTCTCAACCTTAATTCTTAAACAAACGAATTGAAACAAAAACTTTATTTCAACATATTTTTTTACTTTTCGCGTGTAACGGCTTTTTTATCGGGGTCCGAAATCAAAGTGTATAATATAATAAATGTCTAATCAGACAGTTTGTTTAGCAAATGACCAGATAAGAGATTATCTTTTAGTAGGTATGACTGTTTGGATAGAGCGATTCTGATGAAATGGTTATTCAGCGGATTTGCTCTCTCTAACTTTTGTTTGGGGATAGATGGTTCTAGAATAAATTACTAAGGAGCATAAAATATATAAGAGTGTTTATTGTATAAAATATACCTCTGCGTGCACTGTTACTAAAATCACTAAACATACTTAATTATGAAAGGCTCTAGTTGACTTTCGGACCGTTTCAATTTTCTGACATTAGACAATGCCATCATAATATACTCTTAAAACAAATACGATACTAAATACTAATCAGTCAATTATTTGTGCAAATAGTAAAGTTTGCTCAGACCAATGATAAACCAGAAAACCAGTTCCTAAATAGATTTCAAGTTCACTCCTTGAGTAAATTAAAATTGTATTTATTAAGATAACTGGGATCCAGGGGATTTTCACCGATATGGTTACAAAAAAGACAAATAGAGGAAATAAATAAAAAATATTGTGGTTCGTTACCCAATTTTTACCCTTAATTTACGTGACAAAACAATTATTAACCGACTTCAAAAAAGGAGGACGTTCTCAATTCGTTTGTTTTTTTGTATGTTTGTTAGGTACCTCTGAACTCAGACATTTATAAACCGCTTAGAAAAAATATTGTTTTATTTATAAAAAAAAAAATGTACTTTCAGATTAGTCACATAGAAATTTCATCAAAATCGTTTCAGTAGTTTTTAAATCTTAATAACTGGAAAACATATATTTCATGTATGTAAACTAAATTGCGAAAGTAGATGGCTGATAAAAAAAAAGAATAGCTTGTTTTTATAAACCTGACGTGGCTCTGCCGGGCCAATTATCCAATAGAGGATCTCAGTTTGACTATTATATATACTAACACTAAATATACGATTACACTTTCAGAATAAATAAACATCATAATACGCTTAAAAAATATATACAACCGACTTTAACTTCGAATACCTGGATAACATTTTCATATTTTCTAGTAACGTTGATTTAAAAACCAAACTAATGAACTGATTTCGATAAAATTTATATAGGACCTCTGAAGTATTGCCTACTAGAATCATGAAAATCATTTCATAAATGGCGGAATAATAAAAAAAACATACAGTCGAATTGAGAACCTCCTTTTTTAAAATCGGTAGAAAAAAGAAAGAAATATTCTAAATTTAACTCGCTCAATCAGAAATGATGTACTTTTCAGATAAAACGATACAATGTTTGTGGCAGATCATTGTCACATTATCACTCACTACAAGAGCGAGATCAAAGAAATGCGATCTTTATCTCCTGATTGTGGCTGATGCTGGATGCAGCGTGACTCGCGGTCATGTGACGAGATTATCGGGATTTATATTGATTTCGAGATCAATTTAGCAACAGGATAAGCTTGGTGCTGATTGTAAGGTTATTCTTAGAATGACACAGAAAACTATTGTTTAGGTACTTTTCAAACGACTTCAAATAATACGTTTTTTTAAGCATTACTTCAATTTCGACTACCTTGATGATTTGTTCCAGTAATTTTGACATTAAAACCCATTTAAACCAAACGAATAGAACGATTTCGATAATTTATATGGAACCACCTCTGAAGTATCACCTACTTACCAAACAAAAAAAGAATCATCAAAATCAATTCATAATTGGCGGAGTAATCGCGTAACATACATATAAAAATAAAAAACACACAGTCGAATTTAGAACCTCCTTTTTTGAAGTCGGTTGAAAAGATCAGTCATCCAGCCTATTGTAGGATTTTTATTTTTTGTAATTTTTTTTATATTTCTCGTTTTTTTATGACGTTTGTTTTTGTTTTGTTTCATAAAATAAAATAATCCTAGAATTAAAACGGTTTCCAAAATATTAATTCAGAAGGAGGACGGGGAGATTGGAGTCGTCATGGTGGTGAATGGGACGTCCTATATATTATGCTGGTAAGAAATGTCGATCTATATTATATTAGTGGTAACATAATTATACTTTGCAAGATTCCGTCTAGGTAACCGCAATACTGCAATGTTTCACCACAGATTAAATAATATTACTAATGTAAGTAATAGAATAGGAAGACGCTAAATAACTGCTCACTAAACAAACAAAAAAGCAGGGTGCACGAACTCGTACCTAAGCTGTGCACTCTGCGCTAGTCCTAGTTTCACCTGAAAAAACTAGATGGCGCTGTGCTGGCTTAAAACGCGCAAACGTTTCGTTCGCAGTATCTCGTAGGACCGTTCGACTCTCGCTGGCATTTTCTATCTATGCGAAAGCTGTTAACGGCTTAAGAACGGATTTGATGAAATTTGATGTTTTTTGAATATCTTTAGATGTGAACAACATCTAAAGCTAATTGTAAACTAGTGATGTTGTGATACTGACTAGGCTTGCGCAGAATGCAGTGTTTACACTTTTAGGGATTTCTCCATTTTTTAGGGAAAAATTGCTAATATTATCATGTAGGGCTTAGGGACATTTTCATTTCTACAGGGATTTAGCGAGTTTTGGGGAAAAACCTAACTGATCCTTTTGTTTATGTTTTTTGGCCTCTAACTGACCTATTAATTGTGCTATGACCGTAGTTACAGGCGACCTAAGTCGTATTATACCAACAGTTGTTTTTTTTTCATTCTGCACTGCAGAACAATAGCGAAAAAGTATTCTATTATTTGTCTGAGTGAGAGTGGTGATTACCTATCCAATGCTAAGTGCAGCGAAAAACTGTAAAAGTAGAGCTTCGGGTTCATATTAAGGGTATTTTTCTTGATTATGGTCATTCTCCCTAAACCAAGGAATTTAAATATTTGTATAGGGAATTTTAAGGATAATTTGAAAATAAACTAGGGAAAAACTAAAATTGAAAGTGGAAACACTGGCAGAATGTGTCACTAAAATGAAAAGATATATACGTATTCGTAACTTTTAAATTTTCTTTAAAAGAAGTACTTCACTCATCTAGTTCACTAGTCCTATAGTAGAATGGACAGGCGGAAATTGTAATACACTTCGAATTGTATCCGAAAATAAAACCAGGAGCTACCTACCTGCTTTCAATGCACAACGCTTTGGAGTCTAGCCTAAACTACAGAGTCGCTGATGAGATTATCGCAAACCTTTTTGGCAGCGACGGTGATAATGGAATGGACGGGCCCAGTGCTTGCAAATCGATCAAAATAAACAAGACAACACACTCAAACATACCTAGCAAAAAGTAAGCATATTACATTTGCCGGAAAATAGAGATAGCGAATCTAATTACTACATGACAAAAAGAGAACACATGTACATGTTTAGAAGTTTGTGTTATCGTATCGTACGACTCGCATGTCGCAAAGGCATAGTATGAACGAAAGCGAGTGGGGAGCTTTTTGGCATGTTTTCCAATATGCTCCAACGCCTCACCTATATCTTTAAGTTAATGACTGTTATAACTATAATTAGTTTCTTAGTCTGTGGTTGACATTGCCCTGATTGCAGTCGGTAGACTAAAGCCCTTTGTCGTTACATTTTATCGATCTCCGCCCACAGACAAAGCCAATAAATTGAGTAGATTACTTCCCAGCGTTCTAGGTTTATCATAATTATTATGTACGTATGACCTACATTTTGCATCGATACTTGCGATTTATAGATGCGAGCCGGCCACGCATTGCTGAGCCTCATTTTTACATTAATGTTATAAATGCGAAAGTTTGTGTGAAAACATACCTAACCCTCCAAAGATTACTATGAAAATATTTAAAGAGTTTTTTTTCTTTTAGCTAGGTAGATATGTCCTTAAACTGCAACCAGACCCACCAGATGACGGGCAGCAGCGTCCTCTTGGTTAACGGTGGTGACCATTCTGCGATCCCCAAGCCGCCTGCCAAGCGTGCGGATTATGGCAACACCCCTCTATTTAAGGGGGAGGCCTTCGTCCAGCAGTGGACGTTTTATGGCTGTCAATGATGATGATTTCTTTTAGCTATCTATCTATCTATCTTTGGTTATGGCCTCTGCGGTATGGCCGCAATTTCACCAATGTCGCGTGTATGATATCTTTTAGCCTTTAATGGAAAAATGGAAATAACAAAGACATGTCTACGGAAGACCTAGACCTTATACTAAAAAAATTGCTCTAGAGGCATTATCTAGAAAGAAAATAGAGGATTACGTTTGTATGAAAAATCGCTCACCGGATTCCCTCTTAATATCTGATCATTTCAAGGTCAGAGGGAATAGGTATCTTCTAAGTCTGCATACGTGCTTGATCCTTGACCGCATCGTCACTTAGCAACAGGCGAGTTGGTGGTCAAACGTTAATTTCATCATCAGTCTGCAGACGTCCACTGCAGAACGAAGGCCTCCCCCCTTAGACCCCCACGCTGTACTACACCTGCCATTTGCACTTTGGTCCACCTAGTGGGAGGCCTTCCTACGCTGCGTCTTCCGGTTCGCGGTCGCCACCAAGAACCTTCCTTCCCCATCGGTTGTCAGTTCTTCGAGCGATGTGGCCTGCCCTGCGCCACTAAATGCTAAACTTAATTTTCATCACAGTTGCTCGGTGAAGATCCACAATTCCACACACATCGGATCTTATGAAATCGGTTTTAGGCTTATAATCCAATATATTAAACACGTGCTTTTTACTTTATATTACAGCACTTGCCTTGTGTTTTATAGTGAAGTGTGTACCTCACTGCGTGAGTTATATATGTATGTACTATACGAAGTACTTACACTTAATTTAACTGGTTAATACAGTTTTTTTCAAACGGAATAAATGTGAGGAATTAATAAGTTATAGTTTATAACTCTTAATTAATGATTGTTGTATTACACAATCTCCGGTCTCTAGCGACGTAATTCAGTTAAAATCTAAGAGCCATAGCACCAATACTATGTCAGTAGGTTAACATGTAATATGCGTACTTATGCCATAAAGCAAGCCGACACTGTTTAGTTGATTCGACTTGTAAAGTTACGCAAGAAATGATGTGATCTTGAAGATGAGATCTACCGATAGAATATTATTATATTTTGAAGGCAAACGTATATATTTTCCCAATATAAATATTTATGAACAATATCAAAATTCTTAAAATTGATTTTTACTTTTTTCGTTTTTATTTCGAATGGTGTTCTAAGGCGCAGAAAATGGTAACCTAACGATAAACCGGCAAATATCGGTAAATTCTGAGAAATTCTTTTTCAATTCGTAACGACACGTAACATGAATAACTATAATAAACTATCACTAATCCTAGGGCGGATCCAGATTTTAAGTCTTGCATAGAGTTGAGTCGAGGTCTAGTAAGGACAGCTTCCAATTCGATTACAACTAGAAAAAATATCAGTGGTCGACCTACACCCAGCCCTTCCGCCCTTGCACTAAGCACACTTCGTTAACTATAGTCAGTGCATCGACTAAACGTGGGTAATCCCGTAGGAATAAAACAAAAAGGTATGTTTTTTTAGCATAACTCGATGACAGACCGTGAGACTGTAGCCTATACGAGGCTGCACACCAGAGAGCAGACAACCGTGTATTAAAATTGGAGTTTTATTTTATGGGACATTTGGCCCCCTCTGCCCTCAGCGCCGCTGAGAGCAGAGTATGACACGCTCGCAGCAGCGCAGCCCGCGTGGATGGCGTCTGCACACACTGCATAGCTCCTAGAGTAGGATCCTGGAGTCACGTGGCTGGCCCTGACATTTGAACAAAAGGCCGCGGGGTCGCCCAACCGTGCACCACTGCAGCAGCTACTCATTATAACTCACTATAAAAATATTTCCAAGCAACACAAACATTTACAACTCATAATGATGGGCGATAATAACAGGTATAAGCGCGGTGCACTATATTAAAAGAAAAGTGTTGGTTGGTCAGCCACTGCCTTGACTTGGGCATATACATTATTTGCTAAACTAACAACCTACCTCCAATATTGGTGACTTAGAGAACCAATATAACTATAAAGATGATATTTATACGATTATACATCTACACGTCTGCACTACTAATATCATATTGAGGTGGTTTAGTAAAAAATGTAAAGACGAATCTTTTTCATCAATCAATCTTCAAATTGCATAAAAAAATACTTGAAATAATTAAAACATTTGATTAACAATTAGTTAATTAATAATTAAAATCGGAAGTAGTTATTAAAAATTTGTAAATTAATAATTAAAAATAGGAAGTAGTAATTAACAACATCTTTATTACATTAATTATTAATTACTATTTAACTATTAATTAACGAATTGATAATTGCTATTCAATTATTAATTAATTAATTGTTAATTACTACCACTACTACTTCCGATTTGAATTAGTACTTAACTGAATAAATTAATTAATTAACTTTAAAAGTGTATCAAGGTAAATGTATGTGATAACAGCGACAATGATAAGATGAATGGACGGGAAATAAGCGCACGGATTTTGAAGACTATATGTTGAGCGCCGGCTCTCCACTCGCTTCAGTCATACTCTGCCTTTGCGACATGCGAGCCGTACGATCCGACAATACAAACTTCTAATACATGTACATGTGTTCTCTTTTGTCATGCAGTAATTAGATTCGATATCTCTATTTTCCGGCAAATGTAATTTGTTTACATTTAGCTAGATATGCTTGATTGTGTTGCCTTGTTAATTTTGATCGATATGCATGCGCTGGCCCGTCCATTCCAATATCATAATCGCTGTGTGATAACTCATTTTAAGTGCTCCATCGTAGACTGCACATTCGTTGAACATGAGACGAGACTGCGGCGGTCAAACTTTATGAAATAAAGAAACTATAATGACTATATATGATAATATAGCAAGCCTGTCAAATAGTCAACATATATAGGTAAACCTCTGAGCGCACACCTGTAGGACGCATACAGCAAACGAAACAATACGCAAACAGAACGTTATGAGACACTCGGCAGCCTCGACTCAGACAAAAGCTAGTGTAAGGCCGTCTCTACACAAAGCAAGATAGAAAGGCCCCGTCGCGCTCGGCGAGTAATATCATAGTTCATAGTATTGTTATTTATATTTCTACGAAGATAGGTCCAACTTCGACAAACAGGTCGCCCGAAGAATCCAACTCGGATGGGCAGCGTTCGGGAAATTGCGTAATTCTATCTTCTCTTCCAAAATCCCTCAGTGTCTGAAGACAAGGGTATACGACCAGTGTGTGTTGCCAGTGATGACATGTGGAACTGAAACGTGGTCTTTAACTGCTGGCCTTTTGAAGAAACTCAGAGTCACACGGGCAATGGAGAGAGCTATGCTCGGAGTTACTTTGCTTCCGGTACGAGGATTTCGCCAAAGAATTAAAGTCACCGACATAGCTCGCAGGGTTTGCAAGTTGAAATGGCAATGAGCAGGCCACATCGCTCGAAGATCTGTTAACCGATGAGGAAGAAAGTTTCTTGAGTGACGACCACGTACCGGAAGACGTAGCGTAGGAAGGCCTCCCAAGTAGACCGACAACATTGTAAAAGTCGCTGGCAATCGGTGGATGCAAATGGCGGGTTGTCGTACAGTGTGGCGGTCTTAGGCCTTAGTTCAGCAGTGGATGTCTCCGGGATCATGATGATGATGACAGTTCTACGACTATTTACTGGATATTCGCCGTGATTATGAGCCCCCGATTTAAATTGGGTTGGAATTGAATTGCATTGCTGATTAACATTGTTGAAAAAGTTGGTACTGAAAAGTTAAACCTTTATGTTAATATATTCAACAAGATTGTCAGTGACGTCATTGTCATAGCGAAAAGTAAAAAGAGATGTCTGTGAGTTGTCAAGCGTGAAAATAAAAGATCGATTCAGTTAAACTAAAGTTTATTTGTAATTAATAGATATGATCTCATTAGCACTGCATTAATTCGTTCCATGTACTTATACCATTCCTGCACATCTGTATGCCTAACCAGCTTGGATAATTCCACTGTTCGCAAAACATCAATAAACATCAGCAGCCAGAAGACGTCCACTGCTGGACGAAGGTCTCCTCCTTGATTGGTTGCCATAATCCCCAAGCTTGGCAGGCGGCCAACTAAGTTAGCATTAATCACTTGAACTGAACATGTTAGGAGTTTCGTTGGCAATTGACTTGGTAACATTGTGTCGTGTCACAGCTGCTACGATTCTACCTACGGCTTAGATCCTTTAAGGGTTCTATATTCCAAAGTTGCCCCTCGAAAAATCAATTTTATTTCGTCAAATTGCTATAATTAATGCCAAAAAAAATATGTTACAGACGAACATCCGTCTTAGTTATTACTTTGGTTGAAAACACGATTAATTATACTTTCCTCGATAGAAAAAATATTGCGAAACAGTGCCTATTTTTATGCTTATAAATCTATTTCCCAAATCGACAATTTCTGTTAGACGGTGTATGAACAGCCTTTGGTAACAAATTTTTACGTAATATGTACTTAGTCAACTAGCGCTTGAATAAATATGTTGGTTTCTACTCTGTAGGATGGATCTCTGGGGGGTTTACCGCAGTATTTACACTGATCACAATTTCACTTAAATAAGACAGTGTAATGACTTCCCAAAGTTTCATACCTATCCAAGGGGTGCACGTTTTGGGAAGTTTTTAACCCTTTCTTGCCTACTCGCAATTTTCTAAAGTTAAATAGTCACACTTATAATAAATTACAATACATTTTAGTTTACACGTCAGCCTGGCGAGAGTGCCATAGTGACAGAATGGACAAGACATGTATGAAACGGTCACTAGGAATAATGGTGTTTTATAATTTGTTCTTGGCCATGGATACTAGGCCTTCAGCTGAATAAATATTTCTTCATCGATCCTTCTTATTCCGACTAAATGAGTTTTAGCCTCAGTCCAAGTTACACATAGTAAGTCACCGTCAAGTCCAATCATGTCCTAATAATGTCGTGGCAAGTTTACTACAAGCTTCTTCGGAGTTATGGAAACAACACGAAAGACATATTACACCATATTATACTAATTTCCCATACTCATGCACGTTAACTGGCACTTAATTAATAAAACGCCAATAATTTAATGCAGTTAAACCCGAAAAAACACAAGTTTTGGAAAATAATAGGTACAATGCGGCGACATAATTTTTTGCGTTCCCGCCAAAACTCCCGGAATAAAAGTGCTTAGGTTAGTTATCTATTTACGCAGTCGCCAACCAAAGAGTTTTAAGCACGTTTTACTGTCAATATTTAATTTAGTTGTCAAAATTTTGTTGTTATTGTTTTACATCATTTTCCTGTTTTAACCAATATTCCTAAATTTATCACGTAAAAACATGGTATTATGTGAATGAGTTCAATGAGTGTAACCTAATAATAATTAAAAATAATGAAAACGTGTCAAATATGTGGTATTAAATCCGGCCAGTCAAATGACCAAAAGCGAATCTTCCTGGCAAAATTTCCTTTGGATGAAGATAGGTAAGCATCAAAAACTAATTTTGTAAGGCTGTTATAGAATAAGAATTACTTGATTTACAGTTTTAGCTTAAAGAATAAGAATATTAAGAAAATAAGCCATAAATAGTCTAACAATAGTGTTTGTCCATTTTTTTATCGACTGTCGATGTTTATTATTTACGTTAAAAAAAATACAAAATAGCGCCAGTACGCGCGTGGTGTTCGCGCTCATAGCGCAATAATAATAAAAATAAAAAACAGGCTAGGAAGCAATAATCTAATTTAAGAGGGACTAGAGGAGGCGGAAGCAGCCATATAATATAATAATAACGTCACTTTCCAGGTTATCCAGGGAGCCATGAAAAGACAATATTTATGGCAGCTTGCAATGCAGAAAGTGGTATTGCGACTCTGCATGAGACTGAGATGGAGCGAACAGCAAGATCGAAACACATGATACCCTCGAATGACTCAATTTTAATCACCGCCAAGTGCGCGAAGATAATGCTTGACCACAAGATCCTTGAGATACAACGTCATCGAAGATGTCACCATCAGTGGATTCTTTCAGCAATTCGAAGACAATCAAAAAAAAACGGCCATTTACACTACTTACTTACTAATATTATAAAGAGAGAAGTGAAAAAGATTAGATTTTTTTGTAAGATTAGATTTATGTTTGTATGTAATGGATAAACTCACTAAATAAAAATAAAACAAAACTGCCAAAAATTAAATGAAATACTTTCATATTTATTTATTTGCAACTAAGTGTACAGAGATCTTAAATTAATATACCCTACATTATCCTACGCCCCCCCCGCCCCCACAACCCCCCCTACATTTTTGTAGTAAATTTATCGATACAAAAATATGTACATCCCTATTTGAGGTGATTATATTGTCAGACTGACAATGTCAGCTCTGCCATTACGTCAAAAGTTATTTTTTTCAATATTATTTTATATTTTTTTCATACTTTTAATTGTTTTTTTATTGGTATTTAAGAAAAAAACATTTTGAGTGACCGTTTTTTTCGTTTTACTCTATGGAACACCCGTCTCTTATTAGGTTTACTTACTCTATGTACACGTTGTTTATATTCTGACACTCAAAATCCGTCACACGCATTACATTAAAAACATCAAGAAGGTTGATCAGTATAAAGTAGGTCACAACATTCCTCCCCATCCACTACAACTCCTCGATGAGGCGACGAGGAGCCCTCGTTACTCTCGTACTTCTGCGTGCTGGCTCAGGTGGCTCAGGTGGCGTCGTTCTTGAAATTTCAGGTGACGTTGCTGGAGTGTGGAAAGGTGTGCCCGGTGTGTTTTGCGAGTTAGGAGCTTGTAGTTCTTCCACGGCACGTGGCCTTATGTGATCGGCATGCCTTCGCTTTATGATACCCTCCGGTGTTTTAATTTCGTATGAGTATTTGTGTGTCCTCCTCTCTACTGTGCCTGGTTTCCATGTCGATTCGTCCTTTGTTTTCATATAAACATTGCTGTTAGGCATGTACGTGTGTGTGTGTTGACTTTCTGCCAAAATATTTGCCTTCACTTGTTTGTAATGCAATGTTTTTCTAGTACTAGGACGAGCATTATCCAATATGCAATTCAGTTGCCTACCAAACATCATGAATGCCGGCGATTTCAATGTTGCACTGTGTGGTGTGTTCCTGTATGTAAACAGAAAATCTCGGAGGCATTCTGTTACGTCACGCGTGTTTCCGCTAGACATTCTTGTCTTAAAAGTGCGCACTAAGCGCTCTGCTAAACCGTTGGTTCGTGGATGATATGGCGATGCTCTGATATGCGTTATGCCTCTTCTCTTGCAATAGTTTTTGAATATTTCTGAAATGAACTGTGGTCCGTTGTCAGATACTATTATCTCTGGTAAACCAAAGGTTGTAAAGATATCATTGAGCTCTTCACACAGCTTGTCAGCAGTAGTTCTGTTCATTGGCTTAATTTCTATCCATTTAGACAGGGCGTCACAGAGAACCAACCAATACTTGCCTAGAAAAGGTCCTGCGAAATCGACATGTATTCTCTCCCAAACCTTATTGGGTATTGACCATGAATAAATTGGAAGTTCTGGGTTATTTGGTCTATTTTCTTGACAGCCGTTACACGTTTTAACATAACTGTTAATATCTTCTTCAAGTGATGGCCACCACACGTAAAAACGTCCAAGTGCTCTCATGGCAGATATGCCTGGGTGTCCTCTATGGAGATATTTTACTGTGAGTTTCCTCATAGAAAACGGTATGACAATTCTACCTTGCCACATTAGAATATCGTTTTCGATTGATAATTCGTTCCGCTTTTTGAAGTATGCTTGCAAAGAAATGTCTTCATATCTGTAGGAGCTCCAATTCGTTCTTATGTGCTGTTGAACATTCGATAGCGTGACATCCTTTTTGGTTTCTTCCTTGATAGTTTCTTCGTTTATAGCTATCTCATTAATCATTGACTCACTGATCTTTTGCACAATTTTATTTACTGCACATTCTGCCGTAGACGGTTGTTCATTAGGATTTGGTAGTCTTGATAGCGGGTCGCCGAGTATGTTATTTTCACCTTTTGTATATTTAATATCGTAATCATAGCTACCGATAACTAAAGCCCATCGGATTAGTCTGCTGTTCACTAGTTTTGGTAAGTTTCGATTGGTTCCTAGTAGATGTATAAGTGGTTTGTGATCTGTTACCAGTGTAAACTTTGATCCGCGTAGAAATTGGTCGAATTTAGTTATACCAAAAAATATAGCAAAGACTTCGCGATCTATCACTGAGTAGTTGCTCTCAGCTTGTTTTAATTTTCTCGATGCAAACGCGATCGGTTTTTCTATGTTGTTCATTTTATGATAAAGGACAGCGCCAATTTCTTTCTCTGACCCATCACAAGCCAAAAATAGAGGAAATTTTTCATTGAATGCGATTAACGGCTTCGATTTTGTTATGCACTTCTTAGTTTTCTCAAAAATTGCATTTTCGTGATCCGTCCATTTCAATTTCTGTTTGTGTCCTGTGAGTGTGTGCAATTCTGCGCATATACTGTGTAGGTTTGGTATGAATCGTTCGTAAAAATTTACCAGACCTAGAAAAGATCGTAGTTCTTTTGTGTTGACAGGAGATGGTGCATTGAGAATGGCTTCAATTTTTGATCTCGTAGGGCGAACTCCTTGTTTGTTTATTGTGTGTCCCAGATATTCTATTTCAGTTTGCAGGAAAGCACATTTCTTGAGATTTACTTTCATTCCTGCGTTGTTAAGTTTATTTAAGACTTCTGCCAGTGTTTTTAGGTGCTCTTCGTTGTTTTTGCCCGTGATAGCTATGTCATCGAAATAAATTGCCACGTGAGGAATGTTTTCTAGTAGATTTTCGAGATAATGTTGGAAAATCGATGGTGCAGTTGTAATTCCAAATGGCATTCTATTGTACTGGAAATAACCCTTATGTGTCGATATCGTCAGGTATTTCTTTGATTCGGGTGCTAATTTAAATTGCAGATAAGCGTCTTTCAAATCAATTTTTGAGTACTTCTCTCCGTCAGCAAGGCGTTGTCTTAGGTGATCAAATTGTGGTACAGGATGAGTATGCGCCACCAACACTGGATTGATAGTAGTACGATAGTCTCCACATATTCTTATTTTTCCGTTCGGTTTCACTACGTTTACAGTTGGTGTAGCCCATTCGATTGCTGTTTTATTAGGATCAACTTTTTCAATAATTTCTTCTTTTGTTAGACGTTCCAGTTCAATTTCAACGTTTTTCCGCATACTGAATTTAATTGGTCGTGCTGGTAAATGTTTTGGTTCCGTTCCAGGTTTGATATGAACGTTAACTTCATAGTTTTTTACATCGCCCAGTTTGTCATTGAAAAGTTCTTTATTATCATCAATTATTTGTTTTAGTGACATCGTTTGAACTTGAATTGAGTAAACTGAACTGGGGAAATTCATGTTAAACATTTCGCTCCACTGGAGACCAAAGAGCATTGGGTTTGCCTGTGTCATTACAATTACGGGTAAAATCTTTAATTCCCCTTGAACTTCCACTTTGACGTCGGTTAGACCTTTTGGTTTTAGTTTGTGATCACCATAAGCTCGTAGCTTTGGTCCTTTTGTCAAATCCGGTGATCCAATGTTCTTCCAAAATGACGTACTTATTATTGAAGATATAGAACCCGGCTCCCAATCCATAGTACATTTGAGTCCATTGATGCTGACGTCAATCTTTTTACATCTCATTGTATTAGCATTGATTTTGTGTACATTAAAATCATAGTTGCTGTCGTTCTCTGATGAACTACTTGTCGTAGACACTCGATATCTGTTTGTTTCATCATTGTTGTTTCTCCTATTTAACACATTATTCACGTTTTTTTTGTTTAAAATTCCACGTCGGAATGACAAAAATGCTTTTCCAGTCTTCAGGCAACAGCTTTCAAAATGTCCTTTCATGTTACATGCTTTACAAATGTGACTGAAAGCTACACAATCAGTAAATTCATGTTTTTCGGTCTTACCGCATCTTTTGCATTGATCTTTTGTCAGCGGTCGTTGTTTGTAGATGTTCGTAGAGGATCTGTTCACATTTTTTTGTTTAATGCGTTGTACTGCGTGGTCGTTGTTGGAATTATCGTTTTCTGCCAATTCTCTAGATTGTGAAATCGCAAAAATTTGTTCGAATGTTACCTCTATCATATTTCCGTCACTATCTTTGTTTTGTAGTTCCGGCCACTTCTGTTTCAAATCAATTTCTAACATTTCATGATTAAGACCGGTCGCGAAACGGTCACGTAGTTGGCGTTCTAGAAGTTTCCCTTCGTATCCACAATCTTTACTCAAATCCTTTATTTTGTTTGCGTATGTTTCCATTGATTCGCCTTCTTTTCTTATACAACTCCAAAATTGTGTGAGAGCCTTGTATCGTGTTGTTTTCTTTGCATAGAAACTGTATAGTTTTGCCTTTAATTCATCGTAAGAGCGTTCCTCCAAAGTGCCTATGAACGAGGTTTTTATTTTGTGGAAAACTTCTGGTGGTAAGCAAGTTATGAAGAGATCTTTTTGAATGTCTGTATAATCTTTTCCGAAAATCTTGCATTTAGCTTCGAAAAAATCTATAAAGTTGTCCACTGATGTAGTTTCTGGATCGAACTTATCGTTGCAAAAATGTGAAATTTTTTTGCTTACCGAATCATTATTTGTTGTTCGGGACGTTGTTGGGCTTGATTGTGTTGTTAGGGCACGCAACAATTCCACAAATTGTTGTTGGGATTGTTGTTGGAATTTCATGAACTCTATAAACTGTTTCGAGTCCATTTTCGATTAAAAAATAATTATTGTCGCCAATATAATAAATTACAATACATTTTAGTTTACACGTTGTTTATATTCTGACACTCAAAATCCGTCACAAGCATTACATTAAAAACATCAAGAAGGTTGATCAGTATAAAGTAGGTCACAACAACACTTAAATATTCACTCATCTACACTAAGCACTAAGCTACTTTGTTACCGCAAGCCAATCTGTCTTTGAAATCATGTTCAAGAAGTTTAATATATTTTATAATTACAGTGAGCCATAAATATTAAGTATTATATTTTAAGTGGCTTTGTAAATGGAAATAAATATTATTATTATTAAGTGTGACTTACACCAAAATTTGCTAGTTATTCAACAGCCAAGCAGTAGCGTGCAAGCATTACTGTGTTTCAGTTTGAAGGCCAATTTTACCAGAAAATTTACTGGACATGAAGATATTTGACATCTAATATCTCAGGGTGCCGAGCGCAGTGCAGGATTTTGTTCGCAAGTTCACAATCTAGCACTGCTATTATAATTGTTATGGGCAGGCGTGATACTAACCACCAGCCGAACGTCTCGCTCGTCTCGTCACACATAAAAAAAGAACCGCGTAAACCTCAAATAAATTCGTTTCAGAGCTCAATACAATAATAATGTCATTTACTGAAATTTTGACATGATAATGAGTCGCTGTTATAAATGAATTATTGTTTACAATCCCAGCTTGTAATGTCACGCATAATGGCTACCTACGAGTACGTGCGGAATCGGAACCTAGATCGTCAGATCTAGTTTCCGATTCAAACCACGTCGGGAGCGGATTGACTAACGCACGGTGGACTTGGAATCCTAGCGTTTGTGTCCTGTGTCTCTAGCCTTCCTCTACTATGTAGGCTCTAGCAAAACATATTCGTAAATAAAATATCAATTAGTAACTTACTATTCATAAAGAATTTGACATAGAGTTCGTTATCTTAATTGTAATAGAGAATTTAATTCATTCAATATTTATTTAATGAAAATGTAATGTATGATAATGTATGATATAATGTATGTAATGATGATGTATGTTCAGCTCGGAAATCTCTACTGCTGTTCGTCCCGTAGTGGAGATTTCCGAGCTGATGATGATGATGCAGCTTCAATGTCATACATTAAATTCTCTATTACAATTAAGATAACGCATTCTATGTCAAATTCTCTATGAATAGTTAGTACTTCCCCCTAAGACCGTGTTTTTTAATGCCCTTAAGCCTGCGTTTGACCACAAACTAGTCTGACGGTGCGGTTGATGATGAAACAAGCAATCTTAAAGATACCTACTTACTCTGCGCTTGAAAAAACTACACGATATCTCTCAGGAAAGAGGGAAGACCGCTTGTTCCACCTTATTCTCACATCGGTGTGAATCCGGCGGAAGGGTGCGGGATTACGGCGTGTGATTACCTGGGTAGTATGTACCGACAAATCGGCCCGTAATCACATCTCATCAGGCCTTATCACACGGCTATCACAAATCACATGCGATCATATGATCATTTGAAAAATAATGAAAAAACATCGATCATTGAGACGTAATCGGGGGCAGATAAAACAATCGAGAAGTTTGGTGAACATTTATTTTTATCCTCATTTTCATCTTGATATGAATCTCTTTTCTAATACCAGGCTAGATGTTTGACCGCAACTCAGTTGATGATGTGATGGTGAAGATGAAAATGGTGCTAATATAAGATACAAGTAGAGTTTATTTGGTTTATATATAAGTGTTAATCTAATGGATCGTGGTCGACTTGAAATCGTAAGATCATGGGTTCAAGTCACGGGCTCGTCCCAATAATTTATTTGGAGTTTATTTACGGATTTTCATACGTGAGGAAACTTGCACGCGTGCAGAGAAGAAATAAAAAGACGCATGTGAATGGAACTGCAACTGGGCCAGCGTGGTGGACATGGGCCAGCGTGGTGGACATGGCCCAATCTCGCTTGAAGAGTATAGGCCTAAGATCAGGAGTTGACTATAATATTAACAGGTTGATTATGCTATGAAGCTATATACTAGAGGTCGCCCGCGACTTCGTCCACGTACGGAAGAAATTCGGCCCGCTCCCAAAATTTTCCACTTTAAATCATCCCGAGCATTTTTTTACCCCATCCCTATTAAGCACTTTTTATGTGGTAAGTTATTGGCAAATTTGGGGTATAGGTTTATAGAGTAAGAAAAACGCAGCTGTCAGTTTTAACTCACATCAAAATAATATTAAGGTAGTCAGCTTCGCCACCCACTAAATAGGCCCCATAGTGGAAACCATACAATTTTAAAAGTACAACTACTACTACCACTTGAATCCTACTACTACTAACACAACTTGGTACTTACTGCTTCTACTTGTTTTATGATGTGTACGCAAGGTCACGCGCCTACAACCTAAGATTGTCTCTAGCTGTGGTGAGGTTAGGTTAGGTTAGTATTGAGTAATGTTTAGCTCAGCACTGCTCAGTCCGTTATGCCCTTACCGTCTTATGCATGAAAACTAAAACGTATTTTATTTAAATCTATATTAGTTAAATCAATTCGTAATTTAAAAGAAATTGATAAAACACTTTTTAACTAAAATATGTATTAGATTTTTATGCATGAGACCGGTTATATATTATGGCATGGGATCTTAATATATGCGATTGAGTAAGCATCCATTATTGATGATCTTGAACCAACATCAAAGCCTGCCTGTCAAAGATCAATGTCAGTCAATTCTAAAACTTTATTTAAAATTCTTCAAGCGGCAATCAAAACACCACACTCTGGGCCTTAATAAATATGGAGTAGCTTAAGAGTTACATAGAAAGGAAAGAGAAGATAAAAAACCGAGATTCCGAAGCTATTCCACGTTTCATAAAAATCGTAGACATTATGTTGGAAGGTCTAGGACAACACTGGACTAAATATTAAGTTAGCCATAAGAATAAAACAAGTAAGTAAAAATGCTCTGTGTTTCTCTAAGCGATCGTATCCGGAACGAAGTAATTCGCCAGACTGAGAACTAAAGTCACCGACATCATCGCCAGCCACAAGACGTCCACTGCTGGAAAGCCTCCCCCTGAATAATCCCCACGCTTGGCAGGCGGCTTAGGGATCGCAATGTTACCACCGTTAACCGAGAGGACGCTGCTGCCCGTCCTTCGGTGGTTCTGGATGCAGTTTTAGGACATACCCAGGTCCAAGTCACCGACATAGCTCAGCTTATTAGTATGCTGACGTGGCAGGTAGTGGGCTGGTCATTACTGTCGCATCAGAACCAATGACTGTTGGAGTAGACGTGTTCTACAGTAGAGACCACGAATCAAAGCGTATGACGGCCCCGAGACTAGATAGGGTGACGATATACGTAAGACAGCTAGTTGGAATAAGCGGTAAACCGAAGATCGGATTGAGAGGTGTGCCCTGGGAAAGGCCTATGTCTAATTATCAACTCATATTCATCATCAGCCAGAAAACGGTTACTACTGGACGAAGGCCTCCCCTTTAATTGGGAGAGGTTGCCATAGTCCCCACGCGGCTTGCGGCTTGGGGATCGCAGAACACTCACAGCCGTTAACCTAAAAAACGCTGCTGACCGTCCTCCGGTGGTTCTGGATGCAGGTTTAGGACGGTGGGTTCCCAACGAATCACACCAAAACCGGACACAGTGTGACTTTTTGAGATTTTTCTTCCCATCGAGTAACACTGATACACTGAGTGAGTTTTGGAAATATTATGGTGATAATTAAGAAAATATATATCCAATATCCTATATATACAATGGGTTAAAAAAAAAACAACAATACGGAAGGGTATTTATACACGCATCATTATGAACAAGTGTTACTTATACGGCCGACCTTGAAATCATGAATTAAAAAACAGCTATTCCATACAAAAAGTTCATCGACCTTGGACAAAATGTATGGAACAGCTGTTGTTGTTTTTTCGGGATTTCAGTGTTGACTCCATAGTAAAAGTTGTTCATAATAATGAGTACATACATACCCTTCAGTATTGTTGAACCTTTTTGTTTTTTATACCAGTTGATAGGACGAGAGACGTTGGTAGAAATTGTATTACATATAGGTAGTTATCAAAGTAACTGTAGTAAAGGAGTTTCATCTATTTTAAGAAATAGCAACAGCATTCTTGTGATACAAGTTTAGAAATACTGAGAGGAACCGGTCGGTGGTACAATACCTGCTCCGGTGGCTGGGGAACCTTCATCTTTACTATAATATCAAACTTTATTACTTTAAGGCAGTTTAAGTGGATAAAGTAGGTAATTATTTAAAAGCATTTTTTCGTTATTTTGTGTCGATTAATGTTACCAAAGATGTAGGTACTAAGAATTAAAAAGAATGATTTTGTCAGTATTTTTAGATGACTTTTAGTTAAACATGTTTCTTCGTGATTCTAGAGCTTTGACTCACTGAGATATATCAGAAGCAGAGCTGTAAATATCTCTACAGATGGAACACAGGTTGCGCCAGATTTATGCAGCTGTGATACGAGTACAATGTAGCTTAACTAGGTGGTTTTAAATGATCAAAAATGTTTAAGCAACGGGCGATCCGGTCAGTCTTCGGATGGGTGACCATGCGTGGCATTTTCACTGAGCACTACTGTAAGTGTGATGACACTTTAAATTGTTGGACCTGGTTGTTTCCTTTTATTCTGTAACAACTATCTTCAAGCCATGTCAAAGGCCTTCGGCCGGCACATTGACTCTGACACCAGGTCTGACCACTCGGCTTATACGAATTTACTTGCTTTTAACATCAATACGGCCACATCATCTTTTGCATTGCATAATGAAAAATAGCTTGCCAAAAAAAGACTAGAAATAAACCACAATCGCAAATAGTTTAAAATGCTGGCAACTCTTAAAGGAAGGTGAATTCAGCTCCTTGGATGAATTCACGTGATTATCCACAGTATTGCCAGGAGAGTACAGAAAAACCTTATTTAAACGAATACCAGTGTATTTTACGTTTTTGTAGAATAACTTGAATGTTAAGATGTATGGAGAATTACTTAGTCCGGAGAAATTAACGCCTCTTATGCAATTTTTTACTTAATCTTGCAATATTACAATCATTTGTTTATTAAACTAAACAATTGTGTCAATGAGCAATGAGTGATGAAACTTTAAACACTATCTACGCACTTTTGTTCGTATAATAAAAACTAGTAGATCTGTGAATAGTAGACTTCACGTACTGAGACCTCACGACCTTATTATGTTGACATACTCTTGACCGATTTTGCTTGTATTCGAAATAAGTACCAAATATTACTGCCAAATATAATCATCTAAATCTGCCGGTAGATGGCGCCACAGCATGCCTCCTCTCTTTATGGAGCAAATAACGTACCAAACAAAAATCGCCGGCAAAAAAATTATATGAAATTGTAGACAATGTATAGGTACCAATTTTCGTCAAAATTAGTTGTATAAAATGGTAACAATTTTTTTTTTAATAAACGGGTTTTTTATGCTAAATAAAACTGTTTAATAAGAACAGGACTTTAACGCGAGTACCAACATCCATACATCCGGACAGATGGAAGTCTCCTATACACCTGCAGAGTATATATAGTTTCAGAAAAAAGCTTATAATATTTATTTCCTTGCAGAAGAACCAAAGAAAGGATTTACCAAAAAAAAAAGAAACCAAAAAGGAAAGGATTTACCAAAGAAGTGAGGAAGGTCTAAGAAATGACACAAGCGTAATATAAGTCAATGTGTAACACCTAGTACCGACCACCTAGTAAATAAGGTGTTTTAGATGTTTTATGTATTTTTGCGTATTTTTTATTCGATGTTTCTTGTGTATGTTCAGTTAGTTGTTTTCTTTATGTTCTGTTTATTCCATTTATTTTTGGTATTTAATATTTTATTATTATTGTAAGAATAAGAGTATAGAAGCGTACCGTGCGTGACGTCACCTGCCGGCCCAACTGAAAACCAGCGCTGGTTGTTAGCAACCAGCATTTCGCTGAGTTGGGATCGGTTTCGTGCCAAAAAAATATGGTTGCTCACTATTTATTATTTACATATCTTTCTTTTGTATGAACTTTTGTGTGTGTATCTATTTTTTTTTGTCTCGAATAAAAATGTATTGTATTGTAGATGAAAACTATGTTTTCCATTTGTCGCAAACGCTTCGCTCGTTCGGTCAATAAGAGCATCAAAATGTATTATAAGACAAAAAAAAACCGTAGGTTTATTGACTGTAGCAAAGCAAAGGTACCTGAGTCTAAGGGAACAAGTCGGCGTTTCTATGCTTGTAAGTAGGTATGTGTATTTGTGTCGTACGAAAACTTTGGGATTGATCCGATCTTTATAAAAATTTATAAGCATGTAGCAGGTTGTAGTGCAAATACAATAATTATCAAGTTCTTTGAGCAAAGTTGTTCAAGGGGCTTGGAAGATTTTGGGGTCGCATGGCCTCGCTACGAAGTACTAGCTTAAATAATTTATTATAAGACTAGCTGTGCCCGCGGTTTGACCCGCGATTCTTCGAATAACAAGTAGCGTATGTTTTATATCAAGGTATAAACTACCTCTGTGCCAAATTGTATCCAAATCTGTTTAGTCATTTCAGCGAGAAGGAGTACACACACAGAGAGACAACCTTTCGCATTTATTATTTAAAAAAACTCTTCATTGTACACACCAAAAGAATTAATAACAGTCGTGATGTTTGCATTATAGGATTCAGATAAAACTTACCGAAGCTTTTATACAGAGTCCAGGATACTCTTAACACGATCATCAGCACTATAAGGAAGACAGGGAAGAGCCCTAAAAGGTTTCTGCCGTCTCTCTCTGGAGTCATTTGCTCTTCTTTCACGTCCATTACATTTTCTGTTATGTTGCAGTTTTCTTGAATCAATTCTACTGGGGAATCCATTATGCATTTAATTTATATTTATCTTTATGTATTCACTAGTGTATTACACAACGTATTTCAGTTCAAAATAAATAATTTTGAATTAAGTCTATTTTTTCTGTTCTGTTCTGTTTATTTACGCTGTTGTTTAGTTTAAAATAAATAAAAGTTTATCAATGTAAATCAATAATATGTAATGTACTCTCATAAATGTAGAGTGTATTTATTTAATCTCACTAATATCTCTTTCATCTATCTTATTATTATTATAGTCAAAATAACTTATTAGTTTTTATGCCACTTGATCCACAGTTTTTATTTCTATTATGTTATTAAGGACGAAATAATCCACTTCGTTGGCTGCTTCAAGTTAAAAAACACAAACTTAACGCCGCAGCCTATACACAATTAACACGTATAGTATTATATTATCACCAACAGTAATTTCCCATAATTTCGCGTTGTTTTTCAACTTGTTTTTTTTTTAAATTATTTAGGCTTCGCGCGTATTATTTAGTTTGAGACGGAGTGTCAGTGTAGACCAACGCGCGTGGGTCGACCGCGTAGAATGCAGCTTGAGAAATACTTCACCAACTCTAGCGGTGATTGTAAATCGTATAGTGGGTAGAGATGCATCCAATGATAAAGCCGTTGCATTTTAATCTGGTAGTTTGTGTTGTTCTGGTTACTTTTTGGTCGAATGTAAAATGATTTTTGATTAAGGCGTGCTAGCATAGAATCGCAAGACCTACGGGCCTACATATGGGCCTGGTGACGATTATTTTGTTACTCGTAACCTAATACCTAATTGAAAACTCTGGTTTAATTTTAGGAATGGTTAAAGCCTTACTTAGATTTGTCAAAATAACTGACAAATTTATTTCGACTCTAACAAACCAATTTACATAACAATCAAGATTCTGGTTTAGCAAAATTGACTAATTCGCTTTCGATAAATTTGCAAAGTTTTCAACTAGTTTTGTAGATTTAACGTTTAACATGATACATGTCTTTGTAAAAGATACAATTTCTGTTTACTAATTATTTTTTACTTTTTCTTACTATAAAAGCCTGTGAATCGTTATTAAATATCAGATAGGTAAAAGTAATTGAAACCACATCCCTATAAGACTATTTTACTACTACAACACTACTATAATACTATTGAAACTAAGACAAAACTTCCAAGGAAATAATGTTCGTATATCCGCTTCCTTCATGAAATGAAATAATCCTTCCGGAAAAAAGCAAATTAAAAAACCCTAAACGAAACTTCAATAGACCTAATCACGCAAGAGTTTTACATAATTTTAGGGAAACACATTTCTTATCTATCGCTATCATAATCTTTATGAAAATATGTTTGGAGATGTTTCTGTTTATCTTGTCATAGTGTTAGGTGAATAAAGAATAGCGATTTAAGAAAATATCGGTCAAGTATTAGTTTGACTAGCTCAGCGAGGGTTCCGTACAAACCACAGATAATTGTTGGTTCCCTATTGTTCCGCCTAAAATTTAATGTCATATTTTAGCTGAGCATAATTTCATTTCGCACAATAACCACAATAATAATAATTCAGCATAAATTGATACGCATAAATATTTTCCGCATCATTTCAGTAATATACCAATAACTAGGCATATTAGACTAAAGCATAGGTAATATAATAAACGCATAACGACATAAAATCATAATGCTCATCGGGATACCAAATATAAACACCAGTAAGTTTTCACCACATTTTCACATGCAAAATAAACATGTTCGCAGCATAGGGGTGGCTACAAGGGTCACCCCCGCTTCACCATAACCTACCTTCCTAGTATATCAAATATATTTTTTATAGAATAAACATATTTGAAAGAATATACAAAACACCTACTTTTTCATTTTTCAGATACATAACTTATTGTCACAGTAAATCTTATATTCAATTTGTATAGAATAAGTAAACAAAACACCTACTTTTTCAAATTTAAGATACAAAATAAACCTAACCTGACCTACTGTGTCAGTATATCTAATATTCTATTTATACAGAATAAACAAAACACCTACTTTTTCAAATTTAAGATACAAAATAAACCTAACCTGACCTACTGTGTCAGTATATCTAATATTCTATTTATACAGAATAAACAAAACACCTACTTTTTCATTTTTCAGATACAAAATGCCATCAATAAATTAAAAGATGATGCAGTGACGGGATTCTTTTCTTTCGCATGATTTAGTTACTCCTATTTTACAATCAACTACCTGTGTTTATTTTCATATAACTAAAGTCACAATCTTATCAGAAAAACATGACCATGAAATAATATGACTACTACATAATATGAATAATGGCTATTATGCGACTCCAACATAGTCCAAAGCGAAATAGCCGAAAATATAATTATGCCTTTTTAAACAGTATGCCAACAACTACATTTTTATATGGAACAACCGTTTATTTTATGTGAATTTAAAAAAGTCTTAAAACAGAAGTTGTTTGATTCAATGGTTAGAAGCCGCAAGCAAAAGGTCATCAGTGTTTTAGAGTTAGCCCTGTATAGTTTGATTTTTTCTTTTTTGTTTCTTTAAGTGCCTTTATAGGTAATAAGACTTACGTATTATCACAGATAAAATAATACGGAATTATCTAGGTGTGGTGGTACCTGTTGCCTCGGTACTTATTGAATAATTATCAACGAAATTAATACGTTTAATATCTTTACCATTGTAATGCACTTTTAGGGTGCTCTGATAAGCAAATTTAACGATGATAGTTTATATAGCTCAGTCAACATTCACACTTTAACAAAGAAACAACACGGACGAGGTATTTTTATTTTATTTAATACCAGGCTCAGTATTTGACAAACAGCTCACTTGATGTAAAGTGACGATATGGACGAAGATGTTAAACACCTGTCCTACCAACCTGGAATGGAACAAGCTCTCCCTCAAGTGCCACGGTATCTCTTTGCGATTCGTTTTTTTAGTGAAGTTACGTTTTAACCCAACCTAATCTAGTTACATATGCACCCTTAGCTCTTCGCCGGCCGGTTAAAGATGAAGTTAACATTAGCCTCTCCTCGAAAATAAACTTAAGATTAGCCGGCTAAACTTAAAGTTTATTTTCACACCCTTCTTTAGCCGTGTAACAGTATACCCTTTAGTATACCATACCTTTTTGTTGTACATCGCATAATTATACAAGAAAGAAGTCGACCGTTTTTAGAAATTTCCGTAAAATAAATCAAAGTAAAACAGCACTAAGCTAGTTCCTCTAGACAACAGAATACCTAATGTGAACTGACTTTATCCACGCTTGTTAAACTGACAGCCGCGACTAACTCGACGTGTTGTGTCTGAAAAAACGTGAGCTTCAACACAATTAGTTTCTTTCGCAAACTGTACAATAAAAGACGGAAATTTGCTGTTAGTCGCTTACATTAATTATTAATTATGTATATTATGGTTATTCACCAACTCGACACGAGGTAAGACGTCGTGTCACAGCGAGGCTGACGACGTGACCGACCGCGACGTGTGAATACGCAGCTTTATGTACCTACTGTCGCGAAACCCGAGAGAAACAGGGTACGATTATTGAGTTATATCATCATCATGAGCCAGTAGACGTCTACTGCTGAACAAAGGCCTCCTCGCAGGCGGCTTGGGGATCGCAGAATGCTCACCACCGTTAAACCGAGAGGACGGTCCTCCGGTGGTTCTGTGGTGCAGTCTTAGGACATGCCCAGGTCTAAAATATACAGGTGAGTACTTTATTTTACTTTATGTCGGCTATTTACTTTATTTTATTGTAAACAATAAACATACATGACATCACACATTTTTTCTTATTATAAATGCGAAAGTGTGTCGGTTTGTGTGCGTGTGACTGTGTGTATGTTTTTTTTTATGCAATGGAGTAACGAGACTAGCAACACGTTCGCCTGGTGGTAAGTATCACGCCTGCCCATAACAGTAGCAGTGCCAGTGAATTGTGAACTTGCGAAAAAATCCTGCGCCACTCTGCGCTGCGCTCGTCACCCTGAGATATTAGATGTACCCAGTACTTTCTCTGGTAAAATTGCCCTTCAAACCGAAACACGGTAATGCTTGCACGCTACTGCTTGGCGGTTGAATAACTGGCTTATTGACTTAGGTACATTATTAGACTTAAAATCCACTGTTAAGTACACTGAAGTGGGATTAATTGGGCTCTATAATTATACATCACGCTGGCCCAGTGCAGCCGGGCCAGTGTGGTAGATATGGCCCAGTGCAGCCGGGCCAGTGTGGTAGATATGGCCCAATCGCCTTTCCAGTAAAAGCATACACCAAGCAGTGACCAATAAGAAAAAAATTTGGTAAGCGTGTGAGTGTGAGGGCAACAGGAATAATCACTAACTGCATTTGATTTGCTGTTGATATTAGTTTCTGATACACTAGAGAGATAACTACGATGTTCAATTTGGACCCTGGCATGTCAAAGGGGAAAACTGTAGGCGGCAGCACATTTGTCGACACAAGAGACAGAGTACGGTTAAAAAAATTAACTTTTCAAAGCGGAAAGTTTCAGATATATGCCGCTAGGTGGCAGATCCTCCATCATCCACGTTTTCTATAGGTGTCCTCACTTTTAAACCATCTTGAATCTTGATGTATATTATAGCATCCTTCCTCGTTTCGTCGGGTTTCGATCGCTCCCGCTCTAGTACTTCACCATCAACTGATGAGATTTCTGTTATCAGTGCACCGAGGAGACTGATAAGACGTGATTCAACATTTCGTTGATAATAACAGCCTACGTACATATTACGTATGTTGTATGTACTTATCTGCTGATGCTTAGGTATTCTCTACGCGCTTTGATAATAATTATTGTTTTCGGGTTATTCAGTAATTCAGGTGAAATACTTCTCGCGGTTACTATTTTATAAAAGAGTTGATTTTGGTGGGTAAAGATAATACATAAACAACGCAGGCATACACACTAACACCAGTAGTAATAAGCGGGTGTCACCGCAAACATGACAACCTATCTCAAACTCTGTTCGTGCAAAAGTGTTGTTTTCAAATAATAATTATTTGAAGAATTTAGAAAAATACTTTTACCGTGTGGATGTGGAAGCAGTTAAACTTTTACATTCTATAAATAAAAATGTCGATAATAGTCTGGCCGTGTGCTGCCATCTATGTTCTTAACTTTTCAATAATATCAGCATGCTACTTCTTACTAGATGGCAGTGTATAACAAAATTATACTACTCACCTTTAGGTGGAGCTAGGTACTTTAAACATCGAATTAACTTTTCTTAAAGGCTTCGAAAATTTCCCATAAGCAGATAGATAGATTAACTCTTTATTGCTCAAATCAAATAAACATACACACAAAGGATTAAACAAATTAAATACTAGTGCACAAATGGCGGCTTTAGCAGGTGGCCTCGTGCGGTACCAATTTCCCATACTTACCTCTTTGTATGTTAAGTATATAAATATTCGTTGAAGCAAGATGCCATTTGAAAAATAAATATGCAATTGTGGATACTTTGGGCGGTGCAAGGCTGCAAATTCGTGACGGCGGCGTTCTGCTGGTATTGCCATGACTTGATGTCAAAGGATTTAATGTGTACGCTCTGTTGAGCAAACAATTCAGAGGTCATATGAAATAGGCCAAAATGCCACATGCCTTTATTTTTATCCAAGGAAATGAAAATTGTAAGTAGATACAACGACGTTAAACACAATAGGCTAGATGACTGATGGTTATATCGTTGCTTTTGATGAAGAATTTAAGTAAATATAGTATGTTAATTGAAAAAAATATTTAAGTTGGTTATTAATGTTCTGATATATACACGTTTAAAGTTTTTGGTAGAGCCAACTCTGTCCCTTTCCCACAAAAAAAAAATGACGTCACGCCTTACTTGTCAGAATATAATTTATATGGCGTCCTGACAAGTGACGTCACGATTTGCTGTTTCGCCTCTCTGTCTAGCATGATATAAAAATGCTTATAAGTTGCTTATTTTTGATCATTTTTTTTTTCATTAATCATCTCTATTTATGGGCCACATTTTAATAGGACAATAAAAAAAACCAGTCATCTAGCCTATTGTCGTTGGTAGATACAATAACATTAGCGATTACCATACGTATTCAAATTAAGTACCTATATACTATAAGTAATGTCAAGACCAATCGTCCTACCACAGGAGCGTTTTAGAGAGGAAAATAATAGTACGTAGCGCAGTGATTTCTATGTCTATGTCTATGAAGTAGCGTTGTAAATAAACAGAATAAGCATCAGCATTCATAAACTAAATCTAACTTCTTATAAAAAAGAACTACAAATAACAAATCCTCCGGATCAAATATTTTTGTGACGTGCATATATAGTTGTTCTGTGTCCTGCGTGTTGTGTTGTGTGTATCGTAAGTATGTATTTATAACAAATAAGAAAGTATGTATAACTATTATATCAGCTATTTGGTTCCCATAGTACAAGCCTCCTTTCGTTTAGGGCTACATGACGCTGTGGGAAATGTCTACCAATATATAATAACTATTTATATTTATCTCTCTCACTCGCGTGCACATACCCTAATGCATAATTATTATGTCAGTGAACATAAGTTCAAATGTATTGTCTATAAGTTAGTTTTACTTTTTTGGATTATTTTATGTAGTGATTGTCGTTATTTTTGTATAAGTTAAATTCATAAAATGTAAATCCTTTATTGGCTGTCAGTTTCACTATTAGTCTCATTGTATTATTTTTAAGAGCTGTGGATTTTGTAAATAAATAAATAACTGAAAAATATTATCTATTACTGGTTCAATATTGTGAGATTAGACGTCTGCGCGCCAAAACGACTGGTGATTGAACTTTATTAGGCACCAAATTGAAAACGCATCTAAAGTATTTTTTTGTATTTGCTTATATACAAACATATAACAGTTGCACTTTAGAATAAAATATAATAATATTTATGTTTAGAGGATTTCTAGATTTTTTGTCCAATAATCCCCTTATGCCTCTCAAACGCTAAGGGGATGTTCAGGCAAAAAGTCTAAAAATCCCTTTCGCAGGGGATTTCTGAACCAAGCCCAATATCTTTATCTAAAGCAAAGCAATCACAACGCAACAAACTTATCTGTAGAGTGGAGTGAAGGATTCACTGTCGTATTTATCTAATAAATTTGAGAGCTAAATGAACTTTTTAGCCTTATGTTTTGGTCCCAACTACAGATAGGTTAGCCACTTTGTAACTTAAATGAAAAGGATCACTCACTGCATAGTTCGCAGCAATGCAGACACACACATGTGAGCGCGTACACCGACACAAGAACGAAAAACGGCAAAAATAGGGCCGCAAACTCCATTTTAGTCCAAAGCCAGAATAAACACTTTAGGCCTTAACTCACGCTCACACCAGAAACAAAAATTACAAACACGTTTATCAGAAATTCGATAGATAAGTTGGTTATCAGCTGGATTAGTAGATTGACTAGCACATGTTGCTTTCACAGCGAGAAAGGCAGTTCGGAAAATACCTAGATTTATTTTTTTATAGCGTTATCAGCTAATTAAACCTAACATATCAACAAAGTCAATATCTATACCTCTAGCATAAAAACTATTTCAAACCCCTAGTACATAATAAGTAAACAATTTACGTATGAAAACATTTATAAGGGCATGTGATATTTTGGCCTAGTGATTTTTTGTATGGTTTTTTTCTCGTGGCGGAAGATGAAACCTATAAAAATCGATAGAGCATAAAAACGCGATGCCTAAATGTTCGAGCACTAACCCTGTATCCGTTTTCGTTTCCGAGTTATTGTCGAATAAATAGTGCATTTTTATTCGACATTCACTCAGAAACGGAAATAGATATAGGGTTAGTGCTAGAACATTTAGGCATCGCATTTTTATGCTCTTTCGATTTGTGACGCGTTTGCCACTAGGCCACGGCGTCAAGGAACATGTCCGAAGCCCTTATGATAGCTAGATCACCTGGATTGAGGATGGAAATTGCCTCTGTAAACCAGGATTACCTCCCTGAGTATATTGTTGTTATATATTTATAGGGCGCAATATCAAACTGTATCAAAACTCAAAATTGGTTTTACACAGTAACTGCAACACAGTATAAAAGGAAGAAATCTGTAAGTGATTATCTAGCAATAATAACGATAAAACTTGACGTGAGTGACGAGTTTGCCATTAATTCTCGAAAATAACTTGCATTCCTAGATATTTTATAATAGGTATTTAAAAAAAACGGTTTATTACACATAGTAGGTAAGTTTACGTGCCTGGATTGTGTACCTCCAAGATCATCGAACCAGAATAGGGTATATGGTTTATATTTCTCTCTCTTTTTTTACAATAATAATAATTATAAAAAACATAAATATCATAATTAATCTAAATCTAGAGTGCAGCGCTGCCGGCAGCGGGGCAGGGCTCAAGCTGCCGCTGGTTAGGGCTGCAGAGTGAGGAACCTCCTGACAATGCGTGCCGTTTCTTGGATCTGACCCTTAATCCGACCACCTAGCGAAAGCCTCTATAGATAAGACCGTTAACGTAACGACTATCGGGACAATGATCGTCGAGTCAACATCCCACATGGCGGTTTAGAGCCAAGTCAAAGTAGGTACTTGCTAAGTTTGTGTTTCTCGTCATTTGAGATGGTGACGTCGACGAGCACTGCCCGGCGTTGGGAGGCTGGGACCAATCCACCATCAAGATATCAGGCTTATTGGCGAGAATAGTCCTGTCAGTGACGATGGAGCGGTCCCAGTAGAGCAAAGCACGACCATTTTCCGGAATTGGAGCTGGTGCGTGCTTATATTACCCAGGGCACCTCTAACTTAAGTTGATAGCTTGGTTACAAGATAATATGTTGAAGCTTATTTCAAAATAAGAGCTTATTAACCTATTTTTTTGTGGTTAATTTTTGTGACATATATAAATTTTATGTATAAGTTTGTTGTCAATAAACAATTGTATTGTGGGTATATTTTAATAAGTATATTTTATTATTAAGCAATTTAAAAATCTGCTGTTCTATAAAACACCGTCATTCACTCGCGGCCAAATGTATGACAGCTGATTTGTTTTCACAATTTCAGAGTATTTATAGCAAAAGTTGCTTACCGTGATGAGCTTCAGCTTCGTACTACCGGTAGGTAAGCATAAGTTCTTATAGCATTTTCGGGGAAAGTGAAAAATCTTACGGCAAAGAAAACTACGGTAGATAAATGATTACATAGTAAAGTTCTATTATTATTAACGGGATTTTTACCGTGATTATGTTGTGAAATGAGCTCCCGATATTATCGGGAAATATCAGGAAATATCAGGCCGAAATATCGGGAGCTCATTTCACAACATAATCACGGTAAATATCCCGTTAATAATAATAGAACTTTAGTAAACAACCGTGATAGTTTAAAACAGTGTTTGATTACATAGTGTTAGGTACTCACTAAATACTTTGACGACATATCTCCCGACGAATATATCGCACATATGCAGATATACAAACACCAAAAACAATATAACCACCACGAAGAACACAAACACCACTTCTTTCTCATTTAGAAACATAATTCGTTTGAAACCACTTTTTATTTCACTTTGTTTGAAACATACGCTGCTAATTTTAGTCTACTTATGTTCTGAGATAATTTTGGTTGTTTTTTTCAGCTTTTTCGACAGTTTTCCTTAAATTTTCTTTGAGAAAACTATGGATTTATAACGTTGTTTACATAAGATAAGTGAAGGTTATTCCAAAATGCTGTTAGAAACATTACATATCACTCGCAAGAGATGGATCTGTGTCTGAGATAAGCTACTTGAAATGTGTTGGCGTGAAACATTGTGCTCGTATCAGTAGATTGCGACAAAAATAATTTTGAAATAAACAGGGAACTGTTCAATACTAAAGTCAGAAAAGAAGCCACAATTAGTACTCAATATCTCTTATTCAATTACTAAGACTCAAAACTAAATTTTCTACTTAATAAGTTTGTAAATTCAAGACACAGTGTCGCTTAGAAAAGTATTTGGAAAACTCTAGACACAGAGTTTATTTCTATACTGTAATCTTCCTTCGCGTGTGTTGTACAATTGTATCTCCTATCTCTTTAAGAATGAAATACAGTTTCGCTTAAAAGTATTTGTGAGAGAATTTGAGATAATCTGGTAAGCCTAGATAACTATTAATCATGCCTACGTACATACCAACATCCAATAGACTATACAGCTAGATAGATAGACTAGATAGACTTGTCTTTGGTGGTTAGGCCGAGTCCAAGGAAGGCCTCCGGTATGACCTAACCCGTCTACAGACGATAAGGAAGAAGCTTTGAATACGCGAAAAAAATAGGTACTGTTTTCACACGTTTTTTTTCTATGGAAGAGTTTAAAAGTAGTATGACTTCTTTTCGCCTTAGTAACACCTTTACGTGTAACCTTGTTTAATATATTACGAGTATGTTTTCGGATGTGCTTTTTAATAATTTAATTTTACATAGTATTGACATGATTAATTATATTTATGTAGTGTTGTTAATTTGATAATAATTGAAAATATAACCTTGCAGCCCATTATTGTGGAAACATACTTATATTACAAATGTTGACTTTCAACATTAATTATATTATTGCTTCAAACACAATTAGTAATAAGTAAGTGACCCTACTTCTAATAATAACCTACCATTCCAAATTGAGCCCCGGGAAGTACAAGCGCCAATAATACAAGAGTCCAGTGTAAACTAGTTGGTTTATGGCTAATTTACATGCAGTTTATTATTTTTCTCGTACAGAAAGCTTGAACCTGGTTCGCGCCTTAAAAGTTACTAAAATGAGGCGAGTAATTAAAGTAGGTACGTCTTCCAACTGGTAGCACACAAAGTGCAATGAATCATTTAACTCATTTGTAAACATGAGGAAAAACCCAGCCAAGTGCAAGTACGATTCGAGCACCGAGTGTTCCGTACCACTAAACAATAAGTAATAATAAGTAATGCTTACAGCAAAAGTCCCACTTCTTATAGTTCTTTATGTATTTTCTCTCAGTTTCTATCAGTGAGATTCAGTTTATTTCGGAATTCTTAGCATAAACTTGACTCAAATTCAGCTGAAACGAATGAAGAAATGTAAAAATACTAACCGGTTTTTTACATTTCATACACGTAGGTTTTGATTTGGTTGGTTTGGTTATGATCGTCGAGTTTTTTTGTGATCATTTTTAACTGTTTATATGTTTGGATCAAGTTTCATTAAAAATATAGGCGATTTACAAATATTGTTACAGCGTCATGAAAGAACTACTTCACATTGAATTGCTATTTCCGTTCGATATTCTTGCAAATCCGTATAGCCGTTTTGGCGTGAAGAGGTAAAAAACATAAACACACATACCGACAAATTTTAGCATTCAATATTAGTAAGTAAGTAAGTAAGTAAGTTCATATAGGCTGAGTGGCCAGCCCTAGTGTCAGAGTTAATGTGCCGCCCGAAGGCCTCTGACATGGCTGACGGTTGTTGTTATAGAAACTAGAACAAGCAACCGGGACCAACAATTTAACGTGTGATCCGATCCACGGTAGCGCTCTGAAATAAATGCCACTCACGGTCACCCATCCGAAGACTGACCGGATCGTCTGTTGCTTAACATCGGTGATCGTTTAGAATCACCTAGACAAGCTACGCCACGAGCGCTATTTTTTTTCAATATTAGTGTGATGTTATGACAACGATTCTGGTGCCATCTCTTTGCAACGCCATATAGAGTCGGTAGAGTTTGCTCGGAATGATTTAAAGTGAAGAATTCTGGGAACGGTCCGTATTTCGTCCGCGTGCGGAAGAAGTACGGGGGACGTCTATTGTAGTATAAAATCAGTCATATACTTACATCGTTGGTGATTTATCGCCACACTTAGCGTACTCAGCGTAGACAGAGAAAACAATGCACGTAGCCACATTTCCATCCACATTTCCATTTCTCAAATAGCAGGCGTGAAAAAGATAGGGTTATAATTTTTTTCTCTTTGTCGTTATAACCGGTTGACTCCAAGCTTTGTATGGAAAATGTGGTGACAAACATTGCCAATGACTGCGAGATTTTAGTGTTTTTTCGTTAATATATCTTTTATCCTCGCGTGATGAAGAGTTTTACACCGCCACAATGGTGCAGTGTTTTATTTTGGGTTGTCAGAACAGAACAGAAGAAGCCTTATAGTAGAAGTTATATAGAAGTACTTGAGAGTGATGGGGCGTAGTGAGGGATTTTGAAAAATGGCACCAAGGTTTAAATGTAGGTACTTACGAGTAGTTGTGTAATGTAATGTAAATGTAAATGTTTATTTCCATTAGGTTATACATTCTGGGTTATAGGTATGCTATACATGTGTCGCCATTTATCAAATAACAGTTATGTTGGCAGTGGGCCCCAAACTCGGCTAGGCCGGTCTCTTGGTGGCCCTGCTACGGTGTGCCTGAAATTACATTTGCGCGCTCGCTACTACATGAAATATGAGATGAGATAATCTCCTGGAGTCTTGAAACATTTACTTTATAGAGTGGCTATGTACCTTATCCATATATATATAGTTGTGAAGTTTCCTCTTTGAGTGTCAGCTGGTTATATGATCAAAGATTTACCTACTTACAATGATATTATACTTATAAGGAGGGAGATATGTGATATCGCGCCCTAAAATAACCCCGTGAAGACGGCCCTAAGGACTGTCTGGCCTGTCTGCGCTCACTAAACGAGACGCGCGCTATCCCTTTAGCTCTCATTAAAGTGCTATCATCTTTCACACTCCAGCGCAAGTCGTAAACATGACGGCGCGGGGGTCATTTTCAAACGTTGTTTTATTACGCGATGGCGCATCCTTCGTAATCTTTGCCTACTTACAATTATCGCGTTGTTCTCGAAGCCTCTAAGACAGTCCCTTCGCTGGCTCAATAATTGTATTGAAAGCAAGTTTCGCCATTACTGTCAGCAAAACTAATTACATTGTGATCGAAGTATTATTGTGCCCTCGGGCTTTGGTTTCTCGTGGATTCTCGTTAATGATGGCGTATTCGACCCTTTGGCTCCAAGCTCCAAACAATAAGTTAAAAGGTAAGTCTAGTTTTTTTTTTGTTAATTATAATAAACTAATCTATATTATAATCTATGCTCGATAAATACTATTAAGTATAGTATTAATAAGTGTAGTACTAGTAAGTTTGTCTATATTTTGTTAACGCGTCTTGCTTGAACTACTGAACTGTTATTGATGATATGTTTTACCTAATACAAATACAAATAATTTATTGATAACACCAAAGTTACACGTCAAATTTCATTAAGTAAGTCAAAAATAATAATTACTTAGGTAATAAAATGAAATAATAATTATAAAAATACGTCAATAATCTCTTATTTTAAAATAAGCTTCAATGTCATAAAACAAATTCTCTTGTAACCACGCTCTGAGCTTAGATTTGAAGCACCCGGTGGAAGGAGCATCCCGAATGGAAGCTGGTATACGGTTGTAGATCGCGGGCCCCAGAATATACACTGACCTCTCCGACTTGACGAGACGGTGCGACGGGGTCTTTCTTTTTATTACTTCGTAAATCTAAAGTGCTGTGAACGCCCCTACGTTGGAACGTTTCTAGGTTTACATGGGTGAATAGGGCTATCTGGTAAATAAACTCACACGGCACGGGCAGTATCTGAAGTTCCCTAAATAGCTCTACGCATGAGACGTCGTTCTGAACCCCGCATATAGCACGTATGGCTCGTTTCTGCATTACAAAGACTCTGTTCCGATCGGTAGCGCGGCCCCACAGCTCCAACCCGTACGTGATGTTAGTAGTTTGTTAATAAATAAATAATGAAAAAATAAATAATAAAAATGTTAGTTTATAGTTAATAGGTATGTAGTACATAAAAAGATGAAAATAGATAACTTTACCTTGAAAAAAAAACGCTAGACAATAGGGGTGGTAATATAGGGGGTAAAGTAATTAGTTAAAAAATATTGCGTGTTTAATAATATCTCATTATGAAGTCTGTCTGTTTATCACATTTTCATGACTAAATGATTAAAGTTGTAGTGAACATCTCGGCAATAGACAAAACATCGATAGATTCGTTAGTCGGCCGATCTAACTCTCGTTGTCTCGTTGTCTCCGTATCAATAGAAGTCCACTGAGAAAACTACTGACAAACAAGTCTGTTAGTTTTCTGAGCGGACTAGAACTGTAGATAATAATTATTCAGGTTATAGTAAGACTACTAGGCACATAATGTTTTGGAAAGTGACCTAGAACGTTACTTTTAAATAGTATGCATAAGATATAAACACGCCTCTGTTACTTTCTGTTATATGCGTTATAAAAAAGAATAAATTACTAGTCTTGATTTCTTCGCAGAAGCTAGCAGCGGGCCCGGCCGTGGTGGACTTCTCGTATAGTTTTAAGTTTTTGACTGGTGCTTTGCAAGATTGTCGCAAGGTCACAATTCTGGCCCTGCTACTGTTATGGGCAGGCGTGATGCTTAACACGAAGCGAATGTCTTGCTCGTCTGGTCACTCCATTGCATAAAAAAGTATCAAATGCAGAATCCTTAACGCGAAGTGCGTAGATAACATGCATTAAAGATGCGAATCGACGACAAATTTCTTTTTACTCACGTCAGGTGACACGAGTGCTAATTATACTAAGGCGGCCGGCATATTCTGGAAATACGCTATAAGTGTGGTCGATTCTGGCGGTTTTAGTTGACAGTTCTAAACTAACTAAAGTATTGCTGTCCTTAACTAACATGCCTATTAAAAAAGTGACAGCAATACTTTAGTTAGTTTAGTTTAGTTTTAATAGCTTTAGTTTAGAACTGTCAACTAAAACCGCCAGAATCTACCACATTGTCTATTTAAATTGGGCGTCTCTTTACCACTAGCAACTATATTTCTGAATCGATTCGATTAAAAAAATCGATAGAAGACCTATTCTGGACAAGGTATACTACTATCTTCTATGCTGAATGTCCTATTTAGGGGGAATAGGGTGAGCGCTTCTCCATACAAACGTATTCCCCTATTTTCTACCTGAATAATGCCTCAAGAGCAATTTTTTTATAATAAAATCTACCAATCTATCAATCTGTAGAACGTGTCGTGTCTCTGTTTTCCTTTTCAACCGAGGTTCTCAATTTGACTGTATGTTTTTGTATGTATGTTACGCGATTACTCCGCCAATTACGAACTGATTTTGATGATTATTTTTTTGTTTGGTAGATAATACTTTAGAGGTGGTCCCATATACATTTTATCGAAATCAGTTCAGTAGATTGCTTTTTAAATCAAAATTACTAGAAAATATGAAGATGTCATTCAGGTATTCGAATACCGATTTCGGTTGTATTTTTTTTAAAAGCATTTTATATTCAGAAACGATTAGTTAAAAAAAATATATAACGCTATAAATATCTTCATAGTAACTTTGGAGGGCTATATTTTCTTTACCAATTAGTTTCAGGAAAAAAAGGAAAACACAGAGACACGTCTACAGTAGACTTATACTTTATTTAAATAAAAAGATTGCTCTATAGGCATTATCCAGGAAGAAAATAAGGGAATACGTTTGTATGGAGAAGCGCTCACCCTATTTCCCCTTAAGAGGATATTCAGCATAGAAGATAGTAGTATACCTTGTCCAGAATAGGTCTTCTATCGATTATATCGCCTATGGGAACAAAGTGTCGACACCAATTGATAAACCAATGAATATTAAGTGTTCAGGGTAATCGTCAATTACTATATTTATAAACACGTTAGTTTAATAATACCTAAGCATCTTGAAGATGTATATTCTGAGGAGAAGTACTGACGGGCAGAGGAGGCATTTCCATTGGCTGTGGTCCATTATCACACACATGTTTGTGACTAACAACGATTTTAGAGTTACCTATCAATTTTATACAACTCTGATACCTTCTCTAGCTATGAATGAGGCACTGAGTCATATGCCTTCTTATAGTCATTCCAGGAAACGGAAACAGCTTCTTTGTTTCGCCGAACTTGGAGCGAATGAAAAGAACCTTAGTACCATGGGACTTAGGTCCCTACATCCATCCTGAGCAGGGTCAATTATTGCAACAATATGCTAATTATTATTAATTATCATCGTCATCCTTATGATTGATGAAAAATGTACCGGGCGTAGTGAACCCTTCTGAGGCTTTCTTCCGAAAGCCCACTTCCATGGGCTCGGGGGGCCCGTACACTGCCATCTCCAGGCGCGCCTCTGTCGCGAATAGGACCTTCAGGTACAGCATCATGCTGCGAACGGTGGAGTCGCTCATCGGGCTGGCGATGACGTGCTTGCTCATCTTAGCGTAGGGGTCCGTCTTGTCAGCCAGGGGGTCGATCAGGGGAGTGTACTTGAGGATTTCTTCAGGCGTCCAGGGAAATATGTCGCCACCGTCGTGCATTCCTACTGTGTACTGGAGGTATGCGTGCTGAGCTCGTTGCGCGTACACCTGGAATAGAAGGCGATGATGATGACGATGACTGTACTGTAGGTCAGTTGGTAGTAAGCTCTGGCTGAAGCTTTTTAAAGTGGATTCGATTCGTACACATGACAGACCACTGCAAAGAGAAAATTAAAAGCACGAAGAAGAAATAAGCAAGGAGGTAGAAAATTCAATCGTAAGATGAGTGTCCAGACACAACGGCTGTGTTTTGTCCGAATAATCCATACCATCGATTGTTTTTATATTTGTTTAGTTTTTAGAGAAATATTGTGCTGTCTTGGGGGAGCCTAGGTGCAAGCTTATTGCTTTGGACGAGCGTTCTCATGGCGTGCGTCTCGTTTTATAATTTTTCTGTGTACACATACTTTGGGTTTCAATCCAGTTCAGATTTTTAGTTCCATTTATTTAGTAAGAAATCGATTGTTATATGTTTTGTGTTTCATAAATAAATTAATAAAATAAATTCGGTCAGTTAAATAATATATTAAAGTAAACTAAACACACAGTCGGTACCTTGATAGTGATGCATGTGTAGTTAGTAAACCACAGATCGAACAAAGAAATCTGAAACAAACAATCATATTTTATAACCAACTTGAGAAGATTCATAACCAGCCTATTCTATCGATGTAGTTCTTATCTATGTAGTGGTAGGACTCTACTGCAGAGTCCGCCTGAGGAAGTACCACACCTTTGCCAGTTATTCTACCGCCAAGCAGTAGTGAGCAAGCATTACTGTGTTCCGGTTTGAAGGGCAATGTTACCAGAGAAATTACTGGGCGTGAAGAGATTTAACATCTAATATCTCAGGGTGACGAGCGCAGTGCAGTGCGCAGGATTGTGTTCCCAAGTTCACAATTCTGGCACTGCTCCTATTAGTGGCAGGTGTGACGCTTACCACCAGGCGAACGCCATGCTCGTCTCGTAACTTGATTGTATAAAAAAAAACGATTTTAAAAAGGAGGAGGTGCTCCCTTCGGTTGTATTTTTTGTTTGTTACCTCAGAACTCAATAATCATAATTATATAATTATGTATACTTTTTTTAACCATTTTTTTAAATGATATACTTTAAGAGTGGTCCCATAGACATTTTATCAAAATCAGTTCAGTAGATTAGTTTAACTGGAAAAAGATAAGTATGTCATCAAAGTAAGCAAAATTAAAATTTTGCTTTCATTTTCGGCGAAACATAACGGGAAATATTTGGAAAATTTTGAAGCTTGAACTAAATAATTTCTTTTAAGTAATTTTAATATTGTAAGTAGGTATACAAGTTCTCGCATTAAGTTGAAACTCAGTGAACGTGGTATTTATTAAGTGAGCACATATTTCTTATACTGTAGTGTTTTTTTATATTTTCAAATGTCGAGACAAGCAAGACGCTCGCCTTGTGTTAAGCGTCATTCCTGACACCAACAGTAGCAGTGCCATAATTGTGAACTTGCGAACACAATCCAACGCCGCACTGCACTGCGCTCGTCACCCTGAGATATTAGATGTTAAATCTCTTCATACCCAGTAATTTATCTGGTAACATTGCTCTTCAAACCTGGACACAGTAATTGCTTGCACACTACTGCTTGGCGGTTGAATAACTGGCAAATGTGTGGTACTTCCCCAGGTGGACTCTGCAGTAGAGTCCTACCACTACAGATTTACTTGTTCGTAATTTTTTTTTATTGGCGGTGATAAAAAAGTAAAATAAAGTTTAATGATTACAATGATACATTTTTTAAACATATAAATAAATATTTGTTTATTTATTTATATATATATGTAAAAAAATATATAATTGTGATTTATTGTACAAACTTTATTTTTGGGTATTTAGGTACCTAAGTATGTCTGATTGTCTGTGTTATAATATAATAATGAATAAGACTGATTTTGATTAAAATAACACTACTTAATCACGTTTAAAAGCATTTTTATAACTGACTGTACCTCATACCATATTTAGCTTGTTTTTTTATAATTTATATAATTATATAATAATTACGATAATAAACTAATATCACTGGTATTAGTTTTGTGGTATTGGAAGAGAATAGATCTTAATAATTGACCGATCAAAGCGAAGGCCTCCGAGTCATACTTGGACGAATCAGGCAAATTACTGATATAGTATTATACAATAAAAAAAAATGTAAAAAGCAGTAATAACCTTGTACTGTATGGAACCTCTGGCGTACATCTCGCTAGAGGCCGCCACGGTGACGTTGACGTGGTCCTTGAACACCAGCTTGAGTCCCGGGGCTGTGCAGTTGCCCCAGCGGCCTTTGCCTGTCCCAGTCGCTGGAACAAAGTAATAAACGTATCAGATATGTACACAAAAAGTCTGTATTTTAAACATAACTATTTGATACCTAATATACTGTTTTAAACTGTCACGGTCACGGTTGATCACTAAAGGTCTGTTATTATTTACGGGTTTTTTATGTTATATTTTTGTCTGTCCGTGAACATGGTGCATACAACTGCGCCGAAACATCGGGAGCTCATTTCACAAAATAATTACGGTAAGTAAATATCCCGTAAATAATAATATAAATTTAGAAAAAGAGTAGTAGTATGACGTGCAAGAGAAATTACTGGGCATAAAGATATTTGACATTGATTTGTCGCTTACCACCAGGCGAACATCTCGCACTCCTGGTTATTAAATTCCATTAACATGTACACCTCTTTTTTGTATGCTAGCATTGTGCGATCCTCGAGCCGCCTGCCAAGCGTGTGGATTATGGCAGCCCCGCCTATTAAAGGGAGGCCTTCGTCCAGCTGTACACGTCTTCTGGCTAATGACGATATGTGTCCTCACCAGGTATGATGTGTATCTCCGTTTCGTTGAGTCTTTCGATTTGGAACATGTCCTCTTCCATCCAGTTTTGGTAGTAGTGTGACAGGTGCTCATTGGTGCTCGTGTCCGTCGTCGTCGGGGAAGCCGCCGGCGGCGCCACCGGGGTCGTCCCCGGGGTCGTCCCCGGCGGTGCTTCTGGCCCAAAGTCCTGGCGCAGGACTTCGTGTAACGGAACGTCCTTTGCTTCAGGTGTGGATTCTGTGAAGTCTGGCATTGATTGGAAAAATTACTACTTGGCTACTCTAATATGAATGTAAAAGCTTAACTGTACCTCTGTTAGTTATTGTAGTCATCATCATCATCACCACCAGTCAGAAGACGTCAACTGCTGAACAAAAGCCCTCCTCTTAAAAGGGAGGGATGGCCATAATCCTCACGCTTGGCAGGCGACCTGGAAATCACAGTGTTCGCCTCCGTCAGCCGAGAGGACGCTGCTGCCTGTCCTCCGGTGTTTCTAGATGCAATGTAAGGACATACCCAGGCCCAGAAGAGAGGTAGTCATAATTTAATAATTTAGCTTTTTTTAGTCATAATAAATCTGTCTAAAATAAGATGATATAATGTACTTTGATCTTTTTTGCCATTTGGGATAAAATTAACACCCCTTGTTTCGATTGTACTTACATTAAATTCAAGCTATATAGTGGAGACGTCAAATTTTGAATTCCTAGTGTGCCTACTAATTTGATCAGTGAGGAAGTTGGGAATTTGTCACTTACCGTGCATCGGTTTGGCGTGCATCGGAGAGTCAAACTGCGGCTCCGCGAGCTCCTTCAAGTAGGCGGAGCCACCATAGCGCCGCCGGTGCTCCTTGAAACCTGCCCACGGAAGAATGCACCGTGGTCCTATTACCCATAGTACAAGAAAAATGGAACAAGTACTTACATAATAAATGTATTTCAAACTCGGCAAAATAAATCTATTAATAACAAATAAATGTTTTAAAATCTTTATGATGTTCAAAATAGTAAAGGTAAAATTATAGTACAGTGCAGGAATTTTAATGTTTGGCTAACCGCAACGACGGTTTTTGAAAACTGGAACTTGTACCTATGTATTTCGTTTACAATGTGTAACAAAAAGGTTCAACAATACTGAAGGGTATGTATGTACTCATCGTTTTGAACAACTTTTACTATGGGGCCAACCCCATATTCACAAAAAAAAACAGCTATTCCATACAATTTGTCCAAGTTCAATGAACTTTATGTGTGGAACAGCTGTTTTTTTCGCGATTTCAATGTAGACTCCATAGTAAAAGTTGTTCATAATGATGAGTACATACATACCCTTCAGTATTGTTAACCTTTTTGTTACAGATTGTATAATTTGTTCGACAATGTATATACGACATATTTATACATCACTTGTAAGCCGCTTACCCGGTCTTGATGAAATATTGTAGTCAAATTGTAGACAAGAAATTAAAAGTTATTCGTAACACAGTCAATTATTATTATTTTATTTACAATTGACGTACAATGCAACACGCAGCAGATCAGCAAGAAATCAAACAAAAAGGGGAGAGAAACATGGAAACAAAGAGACAGAAAAGTAGAGAGGAAAGAAAGAAAGTATTTAAATACACGGCGAACAAGAAACTAAAGAAGGATCATAAATGACTTTATTGAATGTTCACAATTATATATTTAGGAATAAAAATTACCAACATTAATTTATGAGCAATTAAGTAATTAAAAACTTGTTTTTAACAATAAACTCGCTATTATTGATACACTTTTATTCGTTTTTCAACTTGCTTCTAATTATAGTGTAGTATCGAGTTGAAACTTTGCATGTATCTATCTACCAAATCTACATGACAATACAATATTTTGATTTCCCCAAGCTAGTTTGATGCTGGGGCCATTAGGTAGATAGTGATACTCTTCAGTCTACTGTTAAGCTCTTCAAGTTTAGACTCATCACATTTGTTTTGATAAGTTCCGTCCGGTCTATCACCATTAAACCACAGAAAAGCGGAAGCCCTACTTTTACTTCTCTCTTCAGTGACATTAACTGATTACTAAGCATGTCTTCTAGTTCTTCAAACTATAATAAATTATTTCCCTAATGTTGCGGCCATTCATTATTTTTCCACGTATTTAAAGACTGGGCCTTATATTGAGCCAGGTGTCGCTGAAGTTATCTCCTGGCCAATGTTCCTATTCAAATCAAAAATTTGTCTTTCAAAATTAGAACTAGACGCCATTTTGATCAACTCTTGTTTCATTTTATATTGTTTATCATCTAGCTGGCTCTTTGTGTCTTTCAGTTCAGATAGCTGTTCTATCAACAACGATACTTCTCTGGATATCTTGTCCAGCTTCTGTTTTTGATTTTCGGATATGCTTTGTAAAAGGTCCATTATCTTGTTTTCGAATTTATCAAGTTTACTGGAGAGATCGGCGTCATTCCGCACGCGAGGTGGGGAACGGTGCAAGTCCACTGTTATCTTGTCTACGCTTGCAATAGAACCAAGTAGATACGTGAATAGTTCATTCTTTCTAGATTGAGTTGTGGTATTCTGGTTCGTGGCACTCAGTCTGTTTGTCTCTCTCAAGGGTGAAGGTAGGTGGGCTGTAATGCACGATTTCCTTTAAAATATAATTCATGAGCGTTGGATTTGAAAAAGAAAACATTATTTGTCTGTTCTATATCTATATGAGATACTACTCATCGCCAGCCATAGGACGTTCACTATTGGACGAGGGCCTCCCCTTAATAAGGAGGGGTCGCTATAATACCCACACTTGGCAGGCGGCTTGGGGATCGCAGAGTGTTACGCTGCTCCCCGTCCTCCGGTGGTTTTGGATGCAGTTTTAGGACATGCCCAGGTTCAAGGTCCAGGTTCTTAGTATCTATATATACCTTATCCTAATTTGTTGGCCATAAATAACTTTTGAATATTTCAGACAAGTCACTTTAAAAACATTTTTTTTTCATATTTGCATTAAATGTTGAAAGAAATCAACAAGAATGCTAAATCTAAGAGCATTTCAGATTGTTCTATACGATATCGGTCCGGACACCGCCGGTACCCGAGATCTGATACCACGTGATATCTTTGCATATTCCCGATGATATCGGTCCGTTGCGGTAATTTTCTATGTAAGTAGGTACGTTGTATTTAAATGACGTTGTGTACAAACAAACAAACTTTAATAAACGTGCACAAAATGGCCGCCACGCCACGCCGCGCCGCTGCTTGGTCAGGCGATCACACAGATAATAGAAAATGTAGACTTATAGCAGACATACAAACATTATCGTCCACGGGCGTCCGATGATGGCCGCCTGCCAAGCGTGGGGATTATGGAAACCCCAATATTAAGAGGCACGTCTTCGTCCAGCAGTGGATTTCTTCTGTGATGCTGTTCATCACGTCACATCAGAAGCCAGAAGGACTTTGTGACTTGCCCCGGTATCATATTATCAGCGTCCGGCACCTACGATATAGGTGCTGGATGCTGACAATCTGACAATGTGAAATCACTCCAAGACTCGCCGGATTGATATTAGCACCACCTAGCATCTAAAGTATGTGTGATTCTTGCACAGCTAGGTTAAGGAGAATAGTAAAACAGCACAAAAAAAGTACCTTGTTGATATACGTGGCGTTCTTGGTCGCCAGTGAGGCTGGTATGTGAGAGTATCCAGGGCCAGTACGGCGCCAGGGAGATAAAATGAGCCGGCGCCGCGCAGCCGGGACCTCGCACGCCCAGACCTATCTGTAATGTAGGAACAAATTACATTGTAGCAGTGTCGATATATGTCTTTAACTGCTGGCCTTTTGGAGAAACTCAAGAGTCACACAACGGGCAATGGAGAGAGCTATGCTCGGAGTTACTTTGCGCGATAAAATCCGGAACGAGGATATTCGCCAAAGAACCAAAGTTAGCGACATAGATAGCAGGGTTTGCAAGTTGAAGTGGCAATGGGCAGGCCACATCGCTCAAAGAACTGATAACCGATGAGGAAGAAAGGTTCTTGAGTGGTGACCGCGAACGGGAAGACGCAGCGAAGCGCAGCCTACACACTAGGTGGACCGATGACATTGTAAAAGTCGCGGGCAACCGGTGGATGCAAGGTGACCGGCAGGTTGTCGTACAGTGTGGCGGTCTAAGGCCTTCGTTCAGCAGTGGACGTCTCCGGGCTGATGATGAATTTCGAAATAGCTCATCATCAGCCAGAAGACGTCCAGTGCAGAACGAATGCCTCCCCTTAACAGGGTAGGATTGCCACAATCCCCACGCTTAGCAGACGGGTTGGGGATCGCAGATTGCTCGCCAACGTTAACCGTAAGAAAGCTGCTGCCCGCCCTCCGGTGGTTCTGAATGCAGATCTAGACGTAACCAGCCAGGTCCTAAATAGTTCAATCGGTAGTGTCTCAGCTTTGAAATTCGTAGGGTGTGGTTTCGATTACCACCATAATAATATTTATGTGACGAACATAGATGTTAGTTCTGTCTGGTACTTACTGTAGTATTCTTTTTAAATAATGTATGTCAGCAGCTGGCCCTGATTTTAAGTCTACAATGAGGTTATGTCGTAGGATTTTAAAAGAATACACCATTAGACATAAACATGGGTTTAATTTAATCTACAAATAATCTATTATTACAATAATTAGTACTTACAGTTGTATGTTCCAATTAAAACTTAAGGGTCGACTACGAGCAGCATCTCTCAATCCCACCTAATCCCAAGTGACGGTATCACCCGCACGGCCTCCCATAAAAACCACCCTCATTTTTCTCCTACCCCCAACTTTTAGTCACCGTCGCACTACTGCCAGATATTGCGACGGTGGTGGTAACTGCGTTCAAGTTAGGTACTATTAACACATACACATAACTATACACATCTATATCTATCTGTTCTAACATGTATTTACAAAAAGAGCGTTACTAGTAATGTCTTATATTAGTCATCTAGTTCCCTTACTAGAAACGTTATAGTGTTTGTGGCTAGATAGCGTTATGTGAAGCGGCAAAACATCTTCAAGTTCGTTAATGAACAATTGTAACTAAGAAACCAACCGTAATACCACGAAAAAAAACAGCTTTTCCATATGTCACAAGAGTCAATGAACTTTCTGTATGAAACAGCTGGTATTTTAGTAAAAGTTGTTCACATTCATGAGTAAAATCTATCCGTTCGCTTGGTACCCCAAAGTATAAAAATGTGCCTCGACATTTTTAGTTCTCGGAATTAAAACTATTATCAAAGTACTCCCTACTGGTATACGAGTAGGTACTGCGGGTCCTCTCGTATAGCGTCGGTAACGTACCAGCGCCCACCTGCCGGTCACGTTGGAGACCAGCGCGGTACCCGTGTCCCACACACAGTCGGCGCGGAGGTTCTTGGCGGAAGCACACATGCTTCTGTTATCGGGAACCGAATTTTCATTCTTTAACTGGAAACATTGAAGATTATTTCTGTATCGTATTAGTAATCGCCAGCACTGGTACCTGTCTTCACTATCGGTACCTTTCCCTTTTTTTATTCTTTCGTGTCGCGCGTGACGTTCGCCTGGTGGTAAGTGTCACGCCTGCTCATTACTGTAGCAGTGCCAAAATTGTGAAATTGCGAATACAATCCCGCGCTGCACTGCACTGCGCTCGTTACCCTGAGATATTAGATGTTAAATCTTTTTATACCCAGTAATTTCTCTGCTAACATTGCCCTACAAACCAAAACACAGTAATGCTTGCACACTAATGTTTGCCGGTTGAATAACTGGCAAAGGTCTGGTACTTCCCCAGGCAGACTCTGCAGTAGAGTCCTACCACCTTTACACCCGCTGTGAGAAAAATCTACTACTGGCTACTACTATTTTTTCTCTATAGTTCGCCCTAAGACTCTGCCTGCTTACTGAAGAAATTTGCCCCGCTCCCAAAATATCTTCCATTCCGTTGGATTAAACACTTATTTTTTTCTTCCCCATTTGTATCCCATTATGTCAACTCTATAAAATATAATTATTTTAGTTTTACAAAGCCTATTCAAATATCAATCTTCATCACTATAAGTTCAAAAACAAATAACTTTCCATACGAAGTTTCATTTTCCATTTCATCCCCTTAAATGCCTTAAGGGGATGAACTGTCAAAAAAATTGAAAATATTTTATTTAATTACGAACATACCTACAAATCCTTACAGCTATACGTTCAAAAAAGAAAGGACTTTCATACGAAGGCTTTCGCCTATTTTAACCCCTCTACGGGTTGAATTTCAAAAAACCCTTTCTTAGTACACATCTACGCATGAACCATGAACACAAACACCCTCCAAAACCTTCACAACCAGCATCTTAAGCTGTGCGTTGTCTGTCAGTCAGTGTATGGTAAGTCATGACTTGTAATATGCTGTATGATATTAGATATACGAACTTTCCATGGTACACGATACAAATTCTACGGTTATTTTAAAGTATGCATTTATAGAGGTTTCCATATTTTTTATTCGTGTTTCCCGACTATGGATGTCTCCAAGTCTAGATTATTTAATGTAGATCCCTTCCAGATCCAGTTTTCTTGGTTCTAGATCTAGGTTCCTTCTAGGTTAGGTCCACCCTAGATACAACGTTGCTTACCATCAGACAGGATACAGTGAAACACAAAACTAATCAGGAAAAAACAAAAGTTGGCTGATTAACTTACTTCTGCGAATTCATAAAAGGTTTTACACGTTTTCGGATCTACATATTCCATTTTGTACAAAAACTTCTCCAACGGGCCATTATCTGAAATATAAATCATTTTTAAAGTTTTTTGTAAAAAATCTGTTCTTTTACGAGTTACATGGAATGGATGACATAATACCTACTAATAACTTGAAAGGAGGTAACTGTACTCATCATTGTGAACTAGCTACTATAGGCAACCTATTAGGGCAACACCCCTTTCGTCTTAGTAGCACCGTTGCGCGAAACCCTGTATTAGTCAGCAAGCAGTTATTTCTTATGCTGTTCGAATTCTGTCGCCGAACTGAACTGGCCTTTTGGAGAAACTATAAGTCAACTGAACTGACTGGAGAGTCACGCAACGGGCAATGTAGAGAGCTATGCGCGGAGTTACTTTGCGCGACAAAATCCGGAACAAGGATATTCGTCAAACAACCAAAGTTAGCGTTAGCGTTAGCCCTCAGGGTTTGTAAGTTGAAGTGGCTTTGAGCAGGCCACATCGCTCGAAGAACTGACAACCGATGGGGAAGAAAGGTTCTTGAGTGACGACCACCTACCGGAAGGCGCAGTGTAGGAAGGCCTCCCACTAGGTGGACCGATGACATTGTGAAAGTCGCGGGCGGTTGCCCGCGATGGATGCAAATGGCAGGTTATCGTACAGTGTGGCGGTCTAAGGGGGAGGCCTTTGTTCTGCAGTGAACGTCTCCGGGCTTATTATGATGATATATCGGGATGATGTACGGGTTCTAACAATATCCCATATAACTAAATCTGTTCAGGCATTGAAGCTATGGGGAGACAATGACACTCACTTACATACAATAGATACTGAACCGTGAAAACATTACACTCCATTTTTGGATAAATACAATCATGTCACTTTTCAACCGACTTCAAAAAAAGAGGTTCTCAATTATTATTTTTTGTATGTATATTTTTTGTTTGGTATATAGGTAATACTTCAGAGGTTGTCTCATATACACTTCAATGAAATCCGTTCAGTAGTTTGGTTTTTAAATCAAAATTACTAGAAAATATGAAGATGTCATCCAGGTATTCGAAGTTGAAGTCGGTTGTATATTTTTTTTAAAGCCTGTTAAAATGTTTTTGTTGTTGATGTCAGGTAACATATTATAGCAGATTTATCTGGGATATTCAAATGCAGAGAAACCCAAAAAACTTAAATCTAACGAATACCATCATATAAAATATACACTACCTACTCACCGTCAGTGAACCCGAGGGTGTATAGTTCGTTTAAAGCGTTGAACTCTCGTAAGGGTTGGCAGATAGGTAATATTGGAACTGAAACCAAATAACATAACAAATTACATGGAGCACCCGGCGGCGCCGGCGCGGCGCGGCGGTCCAACCAAACGAGGACAGAAGAGATATGCAATAGTTGTTTGTTTACCAAGGGTTATTTTTAAAGTGTTTCTTTGAATCCACAGCGTAGTAAAGGATTCTAGAGTCCCTCGCTGCGCTCAGGATCCTATGTACTTGAGTTTAAAATAGAGTTGATCCCGAGGTGGACACTCTACTTTTTCTCTATGAGAAAATAAGTAAGTGCAGCTTATGTATAAGAATAGTACCTACGTTTATTTCATTCTCACTACTCACTCTCACTTCTCACTTTTTATTGAGGAAGATACACCGAGTTAAAAAAAACGAAGTAAAATTTAAATAAAACTGAGTAAACAATTACGAACGAAGGCTTAATGCATTTCGCACGTCATTGATTTTCACAATTTTTATTGTATACTTTTACGTGCGCCTTCCTTTGTTCGTGGTTGATCTCTTTGGCGATTGGAATTTTTACTATAACAATATCCATATTACAAATTCAAATCAGTTTTCGTCCCTAAGAAAAAAAGATATCTTTTTGCCCTGTTTACGAGGAACAAAGTAGCTCTTTTTGAAAAGATGTGATAAAAAGTTTTTTAGCTGCTCCATCTTCGATCACATCGTAGTCAGGGGGCGTATAAAAATAAATTGTCAAGAAAAAAGTGAAGTACAGTAGAAACAAAATTGGTTTATCTGCTAATTTCTAGTGTATATACTTATGAGTTATGAGACTGACGGCTATGGCCGCATCGACGATGCGCCACCTAGCGGAAAAAAACGCAGTATGGATCCCCATTAGACTCACAATGTTTCTTCGTGGTGTGCAGGTCGAGGATGGCGAGGGTGGCGCCGCCGGCGGGGTACTCCGGGTGCGTGAGGTAGCCGCGCAGGCTGTAGTACTGGGCCTTGTTGTCGCGCGGCACGAACATGGCTTCACTGCTCTCTCTGCAACTCGGTACAACACGCGACACGTGCAGGTGGAACGATAAGGTGACCGATACAGAGAAAAAGGCAGGGTGATCAAAACTTTCATTCATGTCCCTGGGTATGTTCTAAAACCTCATCCAGAGCCGCCGGAGGACGGGAGCAGCTGCGAGGTTAGCGGTGGTGATCATTCTGCGATCCACAAGCCGCCTGCCAAGCGTGGGGCGTGCAACCAGTGGAGGCCTTTGTCCGACAGTGGACGTCTTCTGGCTGATAATGTGATCGAAACTTTCAATATTTTATGCCTCATAAAAATGCGGAGCATAAAATGAGTGAAAAACTAAAATAAGTCTAAAAATAAATGAATTATTATGAGTATTTTAATTTCATCCTAGAGAAAGATTCTGGGGATTGATTTATTAATGATTTGTATGGTTTCGTGGCTACGAATACGGCGAACTTTTGGACTTGACCTTTTGTATTGTTTGAGAGTCTAGTCTGTCATAATTCGTATACGAAAAGTCAAACGTACGATTTAGAATACATCAATTTACACGCGCTTTATAAATCACAAGTAAAGCCTTTAGTTCATACAAACATACATTAACTATCCTAATATTGATATGCTTACATAAATATCTTCTCCGGTATTTTAGCGATATCATCAGCGTTGGCGATGGCGTAGTGGTCTTTTATCAGCACGATCCCAGTCACGGCTTCTGTCATGGAATCTATGTCGCCTGCAGACAATAAGGATACGCGTCAACTGTGGCATCATGACGAACTTGAAGAACGCGACCAAAGCAAGGACCTAAGTCCCTAAAGGCGCATGGCACCACTGAAGAGAGAAGTGAATAGAACGGAAAAGTGCCGGGCCGCGCTAGCCGGCATTAAATGTAAATGCGCTTATTGACAATTCTACCAATATACATGTTTTTAAACTGACAATACTCAAAAAGACAATTTAAATAGACGCGTAGGAAACCAAACCACATTGCATCGTAATTAGATCAATTTTAATCTGTTGCAAATGGCATTTCAAGCGTTGTACTTCAAATGCGCGACCAATGATTGGCATTTTTTCGTCGTAGTTTCTATACAATTATGTGTGAAACTGGCGACAGTGGTTTTCCATACAGTTGCTTTACAACATTGTTTTGACAGCCGTTCTACCTAAGAAGTAGGGCTTTCACTTTTCGTTGCATGGCACACTGCCAGAGTCGAGGCGGAATAGGGGCGGCGTCGGCGCGGTCGAAGACGAAGAAGTCAGCGCCGCCTCGCCGCCTTGACCCACTATTCTGGCAGTGTGTGTACTATGTTTGTATACACAACCAGGTGCGTGCAGTTAAAAAGAGATAGAGTTTGGCTGCTGCAGTGCAGCTTCACGCGAAAGTAGCAGCCACGGATTTCACTTATTTTTGTAATGTACTATTTTCTAGACAATAAAGTAGTTTGTATTTGTAGTTAACACGCTCTAAGTAGTTAAAAAACGAAATAAATGCATATTAAAATCAGACACGATCCTATATCGACCGGTACTAGAAATTACTGAAGGGTAATAAATACTTGAATACACATGAGAGTCAATAAATAAAAGTGATAAATGTGTATAAAATGAAGTGTCTATTTAATTCTATAAAATTTAATTGTATTTTCCTATTGTAATTTTTTCAACATATGTATATGCTCTTAAGGCGCGCTTAGTACATAGAAAAAAAAATACATAATGAGGTGAAGCGCTGGCTTTGGATGTGCGGCGGTGACGGCGCAAACGCAGGTTCTAACGCAGCGCGCTGTGTTTTTGTGTAAATAAATGTATATAAAAATGTATGTTTTTGTGAAATCTTACTAATGATTTTGCTAAATCGATACATAACGAATTATGATATAATTAAAACATGTAAAATAGTAAGTCTACATTTAAATAAATAATTAAAAAGCTTTGAAAATTGCTTTTATGTTATGTATATTTTTAAAGCGTGAAATAATTCAAGTCTTGTACAAATGATTTGTTTGCTTTTTTTCACCTGATAACTATAATCACTGGTAAAAGAATACTAAAGCTATAAGAATTCTAGTAATAAAGTCTAAAAATCTAGACCTCGTTATAGGCATTACATCAGGTCAATATCAATAATGTATGTGATACAGGCCTTTAATTAAGACAAGATGGTCAAAATACAAAATTATTTTAGTAAAAAAATACTTTAATGGTTGGTACACCGTGAAATACTTACGTAGATAAACCTTAAGTAGCCCATACCAAGAGAACAGTGCAGTTTGTCCGATCACGCCCTCTCGCGTCAAGTGGGAGCGAAACGAAGCCCTGTCGCACGTGTGGGGAGGCTCCACTATGGATACACCTTCTGCTCCTAAATAGACAATAGGGAGTTTTGGCGGGAACACGGAAAAATCATGTCGTTGCATTCTATTATTTTCTTAAACTTGTGTTTTTTCGCGAATTAATGATTAAAAATGGTGGTGTTTTATTCATTGAGTGTTGAATTACATGCACGAGTGTGGGCAAGTGATATAATGTGGTGAAACATGTCTTTTCGTGTTGTTTTCAAAACTCCGTAGAAGCTCATAGTAAAGTCACCACAACTTTACTGGGGTATGACTTGGACTCGACTAGGACTAGTTTCATGTGACTTACTGTGATTTCATGACTTATATGACTTGATGATAACAAATAAATGTAAAAATTCATAAACTTGACACTGGCAGAATGCACAACGTGCGATGCCAAAAACTAAAAAAAAAAAAAAAAAAAAAAATAGACAATAGACTAAGCCCAATGAGAGATTTTCCAAACATGTTTAAAAAAAAAGTAGTTCTCAACAACTCGATAGATGGCGCTGACTATACTTGCCAGTCCAAAACAGCATAATATTATTGATCTGTGGCACATAAAATAAAAAACTTGACAATGACAGACACGTCTTGTCAGCCCGCGGTCAGCGCCATCTACAAACTCATTGGAGATGGCGCTGACCGCTGATCTAGATTGTTTTATTGTGTAAATCCCTCATTAACACAGACACGTTGTTTAATTGGTCTATGATATGACCTAGCGTACTCTTAAGTCTGTATAATAAGACTTCAAGTTGGCTGTAGGTATCACGTTGCATAAATGGGATAAGTCCCAGGGGCCGTACCATGAACTCTTATTGCGGGACCGAATAGGCTCAGCTGCACACGCCGTGCGACCGCAAATCGTATTGCAGGGCGATAAAATTCACAGACGCGTAACGTCTGGCAGCTGAGTTCATGGTACGGCCCCTGCACTTACATTATACACAGAAAGCCCAGTGGTACAGTAACTGAATTGAGATATTAACATCTCAATAGTGTGGTTTGAGTATTTAGGTGACCATACTGAAATATAATAATATCTTAGCTACTCCAGCTGTAATTACAGGATTAATAAGAATAAGGATAAGAACATAGAGGCAGAAACTAACCTCTATGGATAATAATATATCTAAAAAAACACAACATTCGTTGTTTGGCAATACGCTCTGCGCTGTGCTGTGGGGCCCCCGGGCCTCGCAAAAAAATAAAAAAAATTGGGAAATATTTAGTTGAAATTAATTAAATTAGTAAATTATGCTTTATTACTTACCATTAATAAAAAATAGATAACAACTTAATGCGGCAATAACTGTTTTAACACACATCATTATTAAATCGCATTGTATCATTAATAAATTCATGTCCCTAAATAGATTTAGTTTTTAAGTTTTTTATGATCTTTGATTAATTAAATCTATTAAATCGGTATTAATGATTACTGTGGCATTATTGGTATGACAGAAGAACAAGTGATTAAAACTTACGGAAGTTAAATCGTGTTTACAATATTCTGTTAAAGAATGTTTATAAATAATATGACAGAGAGTAAATAAGGCATTCAAACATTGTTGTAAACATCATTTTACTATCATTATGAATCACAAAATGCGTACTCGTAGTATATCACATTCTTTGACGGGTATTTCTTCTTGAGTTTGTATTCTTTTGCGTGTACTTACTGAAAAACATTTCCCACCACCGATTATACCGGTGTATTCCCGTTGTCCCCGTTCAATGGGAAATCAATAAAAATTATACCCACGCCAGTACCAATGAGCTCATTGCAGTTTAAGTAACTTTAAGTTGCTAAGTAACAAAACAAAAGTCCAGGGCATTGTTGCTTTGGCGTTCATTCGTTATAGACAATTCATAGTAAAACTTGTTAGCCCTGTAATTTTGCTAACTACATTTTTTTACGCAATGGAGTGATGAGACGAGCTAGACGCTCGTCTGGTGGTAAGTATCACGCCTGCCCATAAGAGTAAGCATTGTTAGAATTCTGAACTTACGACCAAAATCCTGCGCTGCACTGTACTGCGCTCGTCACCCTGATATATTAAATGTCATATCTCTTCATACCAGCAATTTCTCTTACATTGCCCTTCAAACCGAAACATTCGTTCTTCCACAAAACTGCTTGGCGGTTGAATAACTGGCAAAGGTGTGGTACATCCCCAGGCGGACTCTGCAATAGAGTCCTACCACTCCAAAATAATCAATGCGCTGACGGTGCTTAAAACTTCATAATTGCATAATAGCGCTCTGTTTTTAATTGTATGATTTACCGTTCCCGCCTACAGTCATGTACGATGGTCATGATCTTATAAAACATCAATAATAGCAACTAACAATAACAAAACCTTAATACTGCTTGAAAAGTACGCCTTACTGTAAGCAGGCTCTTTCTCGGACGAGGCATCTCTGTACTGCCCTTCAGATTCAACAAATTCTAAAGGATTATATTTTCTTAAGTCTGCGTAAGGGTCTTTGGTTGATGCGGTAGAGGTTAATGTGGTAGGGGTTGGTGTTGTAGTAGTGGTAGTACTACCCCTAAATATTGTACGCTGTGGTCCAAAGAACCTGATCTCCAACCTACAATTTTCTTTAAACTGTATCTTTAGGTACAAATTCACGTTGTCGTATGGGAAGGTTTTCCCGGCTGATTTAATCGGGTTTGGTATCAGGTGATCCTTCTCTCCCTTTTTCAGCAGCCTAGTCTGGGTGTAGAACGGGTATTCCCTGATTATTTCGTCGGGGGTTTCGGAGAAAATGTTGGTGTCTTCCATTTTAGTATCGTAGTACAGGTATGCTGGATTTGTTTTCTTTACGTGTAACTGAAACAAGTTATTGAGTAACAAGTAGCGTTACTATACATTTAAAATTATGTTCGGAAATCAAAGTATTATAAAATAGACACGAAGTAATAAGAAAAAAAAGGTCGAGATCTACAGAAGGATAGACTAACGAAAGAACAGACGGATGACATGACAGTCCAACAAGCGGACTTACGGAAGGAAGGACGGATTCTTTTATATGATAAAAATATTTAACATTTCACTGCATTGAGGGATTTCTTACCTTTATTGTAACACAGGTGTAGTTCAAATACATGGAATCATGCAACGACATCTGGGGAAAAATTGCTATATGAAACACATGTTGTGTAATTATATTACAAAAATATTAAGCTATATCGCGATTCGCATGTTTTTCTTTTAGTTGAATATTTGGCTTGGATTTGACCTCCATAATGGCTGATTGTGATTGCGTTGTGCGTAATCATTATGTTAAATAGTACACTGCTGGCAGTAGGGCTATCCTCGAAGGGCGATTGGGTCATATCCACTACGCTGGCCCAGCTGCAGGATGGTGGATGCACATGAACCATCAAATTTCTGGATATCATTGAATATTCAGATATCCTCACGATATTTTCTTTCACCGAAAAGCCATTGGTATGATTGTGTTGTGACGTGAATGCAATTTTTTTTGAACAAAATTGTCAAGAAAAGCATACTATATACTGCTGCTTATTTAGGCTTTGCTCTCTAACCTTGTACTGCACAGTGCCCCACTGTCCGGGTGAGTAGGGATTTCTCGGGTCCGCCGTCACATTAATGTAATCTTTGTAAATAAGCCGTGCGCTCTCGTCGCTGCAGTTTCCGTAGCTGCCCAGCCTGTAGGGATGCCCTGAAATACCACAGCAATGGTTCATTTAGTTATGACCTACGGTGCTGACAAGTGAACACTAACAGTTGGATCGGTCGACAAGTCCAAAGTCGTTTAGCGACTTATGGAAAGAGCTATGGTCGGAGTTTTACAAGGGAATGTACGAGCATGTAGAACAAAGTAATTTTTCAAAGAAGCAAAAGTTGGTGACTTTTATCAGCGTGTTAATAAGTTAAAGTAAGAGTGGGCTGGACATAATATTTGTCTTAGAAGTTACACACAACAACCGTTAGGTCGTTAGGTCGTTAGGTAGGACAATAATAATTGTTATTGTTACGTTTAATTCAATATTACTTTCAAAATTTAAATTACGACTCTTTAATCAAACGAATCTAAAGATAACATCAAATTTTAATAAGAAAAGTAATAACTATAGGTTTATTTGACAGATCTAATCATTATGAAGGAAAAAAAGAAGTTATCATACCTCGAAATTGAAGCGTACATTTTTTAGTTAAAAAACGACTATTTACTACTAATGGCCCAAAACTGACTAATAGTAAGTACCCTAGAGACCAATATGTAAGTATCTAAATACTGTAACTGTAACCAGTTATTTAGTTGAGAAATTAGCTACTGATATGTAAGCGTGGCTAATTCTATGCGCTTTAAAAACCAAAACTACTATTTGAACTAATTATATTTATTCATATTATTATGTATACCTGAGCTAAATAATGTTATATACAATATTATATACATTTAAAAACCTTGTTTTATCAACCATTCTAATGTAAGGTACCTGCACGTTCTTTTTGGATTGATTTTATTCAACAGGCAGAAAAAGTACGCAGACTTAATATTTCTAAATTTATAACATTTATCACCCAAATCTCATAAATCATACTGCTCTATTTGATTTCTTACAGTAGAAGTAGATATTTCATGGATCGTCACAAATTGTTCTTGCGAAGTAACTGCTGGAATGATGTATTTCCGATACATTTCGTTCGCCTTTTCTAAAGGTATTCTTTGTTTCTCCAAAGCCTTTGCAAATAATATCTTCTTGGATATGTCTCCAAATAGAAGCTTTTCTCGTTTGCTGTCATAAATTATATAAAAAAATTCTTTTTTCATGCTGGGTTTCATAAGCTTTATACGTAGTTGTGTCATTTGATAGTGCATATCTGCCAATATATGACAGGCGTTACTTATATGTCTGATGGCTTTCTGAATGTCATCTTTCTTCAATAGTGCATCTAGTCCTCTGTTTACGGCGGTAAGTCCTATTCCCAATTGCTGCTGACTTTTCTCTAATATTTTGTCTCGGTTTTTTGTCATAGTAGGCAAGGTAGCGAATATTTCTTTATTTAGTTTCGGTGCTTGCAAAAACTCACAGTTTCGTGGTACGAGATACTTTTGAAAGATGGCCACTTTTTCTTTTGCGATCATTCCTGATTTGAGTAATTTGATCAATATTTTTGCAGAATTGACGTTTATTTTAGAACTGTATTTAGGAGAATCAGATAAATATTGATCTACCGCTGAAATGTTTTGAATCAATTCAATTTTTGGAACAATATTTGTCTTTCTGGTTTGACCTTTCGCGATTTTTTCATACGTTTGATTGGCAGTATCAGTACCATTAGACCGTATTGGTTTAATGGTTCCTTGGCTAATATTGTCTCTGTTATTGTTACCTAAAACATTTTAATTAAATTATTTCTTTCCTTCATTGTATCTTACGAGTATGTAAAATTTCATCAATTTAACAGTAATAATACGAACTGAGAAGACTAAAAATATAACGTTACTTTTTCTCTTTTTAACTGCCTCAAAAAGATATTTAATGCCCAGAAATGAGAAAACCCGCAACTGTGAGAGATGAAGTGTACCAAATAAAGTAAAGAAACAATATAAGAAAGAAAAACTTTGTGGCAAATTGTAGATTCATTACAATTGCCGTCATCATGTAGATTATTTCGTTGAAATAATTTTGTATCAATAATTCTGTTTCAATAGTAATAGTAAAGTAAGTAGTGTATATCACATCATGATAATGCAGGCATAAGGCATATTCGGCAGTACTCAATTAAACTCGATTAGTAGCTTACGCTGTACTGGCTCGGTCTCCGTGCATGGGACATCACTACGGATATTAGTGACATTATGCCAAGCAAATAATATTGTAGAAGATTATATTCAAATAAACAATAACAAATGGTGTCTCTCAATAATGCTGTAATAGTAGGATGTGAAATCATCCGAAGAAAATAAAAAAAATCTTACTTTTCGCCAGTTTTACTTGAATTTCAGTCCCGCTAATCCTCTGGACTTGAAATAGTTCTTCAGTTTGAACATCGAAGGGATAGAGATGAGCAATGTCATGCTTCTCGTGGCCTCCTTCGTCTTTTCTCCTCGCATCCAAGCCACTGCCGTTGAAGCGGAGTAGTTCATGCGCGGGAATGTATTCCACAACGTTGTGGGTTTTTTTGAAGCCTATAAATAGACGTTATTTTCAGAAATAATATGAACTGCTATCACAGAAAACTTTATTTGATATTCAAGTGAGAGGCTTGTTAACCTGTTACGTAAATGGACAACACGACACGTTAATAACCCTACCAAGTTGTACAAGAAATCAAGATATTATATTTATGCAGTCGTTTTCAGTGACGTCTTTTTTATTATACCGGGTGTTAGTTTGAACACCCTTATCTTTCTAGGATATAATTGTACTCATAATTATGAACAACTTTTACTATGGGGCCAACCCTCAAATCACAAAAAAAATATACTTCTGTTCCATACATTTTATCCAAGATCGATGAATCTTTTTGTATGGAACAGCTGTTTTTTTTTCGTGATTTCAAGGTCGGCTCCATAGTAAAAGTTGTTCATAATGATGAGTACAATGATATCCTAGAAGGATAACGGTGTTCAAACTAACACCCGGTATAGAGTAGTAGTTTGCCACAATTATGTTATTCTTAGGGATTGTGCAGAAAATAGTGGTTATATGCGCAATTTAAAAAACTACCAGGTTGTTTTGTGTATTATAAATTAAATACTTAGGATGAAATAAGATCTAAAATCACGCAGAGCAGGTAATTCAAGTTCAAAATGATCACTAGTAAACTCTCCAAACAGTGAATTTGTAATTGAGGTATGTGTGATTTGCAATGAGTAGTTCATTATGTGAAGTACCTTCATTGAATGCAGACTTTCTGTAGTTGTCCTGACCTACTATTTCTTGCACGTCAGTGGCAGATTCGATCCACGAGTAGTAGTGTGCGAGAGAGACGAAGCGTGCCGGCGCAGAACATCCCGGGCCCTGCAAGCCCAGCCCTATCTGGAGGGAATGGAGAACATCAGAGACAATAATTTATATTAGGAAGTAGTTTTCCTTAAATACTCGTAATAAGTGATAACACCTGCTCATGTCAATTTTATTGTAGCGGTAACTAGAACTTTAAGAAACATTAAAGTCTATGGCATTCCTACAGTGGCGCTCAATTCTTTGAGATAGTCGATAGTGCGTCTCATTGTGGCAACACCCCTCTAATGGGAGGCCTTTGTCCAGCAGTGGACGTCTTATGGCTCACGACGACGACGACGAGTTTCATTAGCCCTGTAATTTTGCTAGCTCCAGTACCCTTCAAACTGGAACACAGTAACACACATTGTTGTGTTTACACATAGACACTGTTGCTTGGTGGCAGAAAGTCTGAAATCACAGCAGCACCTACAGAAAAGCGATAGCTCCACTTCTTAGGTTATTTCGTTAGTCTTTGCAGTTAGCGATCTTCGGTACCTAAGGCAAAGGAAAGCTTCCACCAAGAGAATGCGAGTGAAGAGAGAGTTTGCTCCCGGCATCTGCTAGCGATGCTACACCTATTATTACAAGTGCTCGTCATATTTTGTGTCCCAAATGTGATATTTTGTCAGGGTGTTAAATTGCTCTCGTGACGTCATTATTATCAGCCAGGAGACGTCCACTGCTGGACGAAGGCCTCCGTCTTAATAGGGAGGGGTTGCCATAATCCCCACGCTTGGCAGGCGGCTTGGGGATCGCAGAATGTTTACCACCGTTAACCGAGAGGACGCTGCGGCCGTCCTCCGGTGGTACTGGATGCAGTTTTAAGACATACCCAGGTCTAATCTTGTGACGTCATAGTAGATGTGAAAATTACACACATGATATAAATACAGTTATTATACTTTATAGTGTACTTGAATGCATGTGTGTGGGAGTGACTGACCAGCACCCAGTGGCCCGAGGTGTTGGAGATGAGCGCCATGCCGTTGTCCCACACGCAGCTATCCTTGTTGTTGGCCGCGAACCCACACTCGTAGTACAGTGGCGCCATCTTGCCCTCTGTTAGCTGAAAAATAGATATTGATTTTAACCCGTTTCGCAGATTTTTCTAATAAAATCCAATCCAAGTTTTTGTGATAAAAGATGTGTTTTGAATAGTTGAAAAAAAACAAATAAAAAATCCCCCATAGATTATGAAACATTCAAATTATTTTAATACGAGTATACTAAATTAATTTGCCATCTACAACATAAAAATATCGTACTTCGTACTTAATATTATAAATACGAAAGTTTGTAGGTGTGTGTGTGTGTGTGTGTGTGTATGTATGTCATTTCACGCTGAAACAGCTGAACAGATTTGGATAAAATTTGGTATAGATGTCGATTATACCTAGGAATAAAACATAGGGTACTTTTAATCCCAAGAATCGCGGATCGCAGCTAGTATTTTGATTTTGAAAAAAAACTAGTCACCAAATCATCATCACATCAAACAATCACAAGCCAGCGACCAATCGGGTCATTAGTCTTTTGTGTCATATCTTGGCTGCACTGCATATGACCATCCACCTTAAGTACGAGTATTTACTTACCCCCGCTCTGCTATAAAATTCGTTGCACAATTCCTTGGAAACGTACTGGAGTTTATGTATAAACTTCTCCAGCCGCAGATTTTCTATAAAACACAATTAGTCATAGTAAAAAGTAATTTAAGGCCAGCCATGATCCAATAAAACAAGGTCTGCTACTCCGCGAGTGACACTTGCTTACGTCACTCCAGTTGCCACTTTATGGCAACAAAACTGGAAAATTGGGAATCAAATCTGTTAATAATGTATTAATTATAAAATACACAAACATTTCAATTGTCATTTCGCGTCCGCTCAAGCGAATTATTCAAGTTAAACACGAATTAACATAGTTTCAACCAAAATAACATAGTTTTATGGGATTCCCACAGGTCATTTCACGTCGATGACGTAGGCTTGTGTCACCCACGTGACCTTTGTAACTCGGGAGTGTCATAACTAGCGGAGTATATGATTATACTATGAGGCCAGCGCTGACATTGGTCGCGCGTAAGAACTTAGCGCCGCTGAGGCGTGTAGTTGTAGCGTGGTGCTCTATTGAACCTATTGCATTTTCATACGTGCGATTGATGTCAGCGTATGCAGATTTCAGGCCTAAGGTTTCTAATGAGTTTCTATAGTGAGGGAGTCCCAAGGTAGTGTGATGTAAGTAGACTAAAGATTATGTAATCTTATCTTAATGACTAATATTATAAATGCGGTTTGTCGGTGTGTCGGGGTCATTATCGGCCCGGACGTCCACTGCTGAACGAAGGCCTCCCCCTTATATAGACCGCCACACTGTACGACAACCTGCCAGTTGGATCCACTGGTTGCCCGCGACTTTTACAATGTCGTCGGTCCACCTAGTGGGAGGCCGCGCCTTCGCTGCGTCTTCCGGTTCGCGGTCGCCACTCAAGAACCTTTCTTCCCCATCGGTTGTCAGTTCTTCGAGCGATGTGGCCTGCCCTGCGCTACTTTAACTTTGTGTGTGTGTATAATTATGTTTGTTACTCCTTCACGCTGAAACGGCTGAACGGATTTGGATTAAATTTGATATAGAGGTAGCTTATACCTTGAATTGAAACATAGGATACAACACCTCTATGCCTATGGTCTATTCTCAAGTCAGATGCTAACTGGTAGAGAGGGATATTTTTACCAGAGAAATTACTGGGTACATCTAATATCTCAGGGTGATGAGCGCATTGCAGTGCGGCGCAGGATTGTGTTCGCAAGTTCACAATGCTGGCACTACTACTGTTAGTGGCAGGAGTGACGCTTACCACCAGGTGAACGTCTTAATCGTCTCGTCACTTGAATGTATAAAAAAAAACTAGTTGTTTGCTTGGACCCATGCAGTAGAATGGCGTTCTCACCATCCGTGTATCCAACAGCGTAGAGATTGTTCGAAACGTTGTAAGAGTGGGGCGGCCAGCACACCGGCTTCATCGGAACTGCGAGTACAAGAAAGCTTTACTACGAGTAAGTTTTGTTTTTCGCATTATCCTATAACGGCAGGTCATACGGTTACAGGTCCACTGCAAAAACATAAATGAGTTCCTGGGGAACTAATAAATATTCTTTCAAAACAGGTTTTCTATTAATACAAACTAAAATTCTTCATTCCTACGAATATTTCCATGGTTATACGGCTCCGTTTTATCTAATCCAAATTTCACTCTAACCCGTTGCTATTACATCATCTTAAAGAAGTAACAAACTTAGGTACACACACTCACTCGCAAACTTTCACATTTATAGGAGTAATGTGATGTGATTAGTATGATGTAGGATTGATTTTAAATAATGCAAAAACTCTAACACTAGTTTCTATTTTTTTTTATATTATACTTAATTTACAACGCTTTTTATTAAACATCGATCAAAAAAAGCCGTATCAATGTAACCAAAACGAAAAATACCATCTACTTAAGTTTTTTATTGTTTATAGGCATGCAATTGACCCCATCTCGCCTTTAAGCAAAGATGCGGTAAGCATTACTTAGAAGAAACCGAATCACCGCGACTTGATTTTCGTTATTAGTAATTTTATTTTTGCATTTATTAATACAGAACATAATCACACTATTCAGTCAGCTTGTAACCGCGGCCATTGGAACACGGTCGAAACATCGAGGTAAATAAAAATAAATTTATTTGTGCCGGTGATAAACATAATTATAATCTCACTATCACACGAATATTATAAATTCAAAGGTGTGTGTATAAGTTTGTTCCTTCACACGACAAAGCGACTGAATGGAGATAGTTTTTTCCCGGAATAACATGTTAGTTTTGATCATCATCATGCGGATGAAACCGTGTGGCACAGCTAGTATATAATATTTTAGTCTAGTAGCTTTACACGTGCAAGCCACGTGGTTAGGAAAAAAGTCCTGCTTTTTTGTTTTCGAACGTTTAAATATCCCAAAAGAATGACTGTGTAGAGTTTCTCACACTTGGCGTCAGGAGGCGCCTCCAGCTCGATGAGCGCGATGGAGTTGAGGGTCTCCAGTTCGTACTCCGGATGCGTCATGTAGTCCACGGGCCGGCAGAACCACGGCGCGTTCTCCGAGGGGATGAACATCACGCGGCTGTCCTCCCTCGGGAAAAGAAACAAACGAAGTGTTGGCGCAAACGTAAAAAAAAACATTTCCTCATTCTATAGGCCTTTAAACTTGGGGTGTACTCATCATTGTGAACAATATATTTTTTTTTAAACTTAGCTTTTTTTCTCCCGATTTCAGGCTTAACCTTTAGAGTAAAATCAGTTTAGAATAATCAATACAATGGCTTCCTTTCGGCTTACGACACCCCAAGCTTAAAGCCCAGTGTGATTTTACACTGCACTATATTAATGTGCGACATTTTCGCTGTGCGAAAAAGCACATTAATTAAAGATTAAAAAAAAAACTATATTAATGTATACCTATTATGGATTTGCAAAAATCTATCCAGTAACTTTTCGGTAAGTGCAAATACCGCGAGAATACCTGCTTAATGTCCGTAAAAGCAATTTAATGGAGTATGGGAATTCAACAACCTCGCATGAGTACTTTTCATCATAAATGAAGTCGTAATCAAACAGCGCCATCTATCAAATAACGCTGTCAACGTGCACTGGGCAAGGTAATCGAAAGGAAAGTCTGTGTGCAATCAACATTTTTGCGGCGAGTGCAACCAGTACAATTTTTACCGATACAGCACTCATTTTTACGATGGAAGAACTTCATTGACACCCTACACACCGTGTCATCTTCCATAAGATTAGTTATATAAAATGGCTGTACAGTCTTAGCCGTGGTACTAACTGGAAAACCCGCTTGGGTATCCTGGCTACGTCGTCAGCATTCGCAACAGCGTAGCGCTCCTTCACCAGCACGACGCCCGTCAGCGCTATCTTAAGAGCCGTCTCGTGGTCTGAAAAGTTGTTGCTACTTTTACCATTCCTACGCATCGGCTTGGACTTTGTTTATCGGTTTGTACTTATATTTAAACTAATTTTGCCCTTAAGACCTTTCTAAGCGATGTTATATAATTATAATATTATGGTAAAAAAGCAAAATTATATCTCTCGGTAATAATAATATAATATTTTACTATAATATAAAATATATGGGGTCAAAGTAAAGATAGTCGGTAGTTCCAGAAAATTACCTCCAAATTCATAAAAAACTTTATCTCTTTGAGTGATCGGATTAGGCGTTATGAACTTTAAATGACATTGCGGAGATAAGGTTCCGATAATAAGAGTCCACGTCTCCAGGTCCTGTGCAACTGCCACGGGAAGGCTGCAGCTTGCGCAGATTCCTTGTCACCAGATCCCTCCATGCAGCGTTATCGGGGGCGTCCGTTTGGTGCACGATTATTCGGATGGTTAACATTCGGTAGTTAAATCACAGAAATCAATGAACAAACGTAGTTTTCCATCAGGCGAGTTGGCGAATAAACCTAGTATAGACCTATTCCATAAGTACGGGGTTAGGAGAGATGATGCCTATTGCTAAGTGTTGGGTATTTGTAGGTAATCCTAAATATAGTTTTGTACATCCACCCTCATGTATGGAAAATACATCAGTCTTTGTACCGCTCGATTGTGTTTTACTGTCGAAACCCTTCTGGCGACGATTAAAAATAGTTTACGGTAAAATTAAGCCATGCCGTACGGAAAAATCGATAGTTTTGATTTGTCTTCGCGAAAGTGGACGTTGTACGTTAATCGTGTGAAGCAATTCATATTGCTAAATGGAATTAAAGAAGCTTTGCACGTGGCGACGCTCATTACCGTAGTGGGCGAAGCCACGTACGACTTGATGTGCGATTTGTGTGCTCCGGATAAACCCGAGAACAAAACGTTCGTGGACTTGGTCACCATCGTCGAGCAGCATCTGGAACCCAGGCGATCCGATATAGCGGAGCGGCACATATATCGTTTGCGTCGCCAAGGACCGGCGGAGGAACTGAACCTGTACCTACAGCATCTCAAGCATTTGGCGAGTACTTGCAATTTTGGCGAGAAACTTGAGGAAAATCTTAGAGATCAGTTCGTGTCCGGCCTGGTGAGCGACGATATGCGCAGTCGATTGTTCGCGGAGAAAGATCTGGACTACAGACGAGCGGTAGACCTGGCGCTGGCGCTGGAGGCTGCGGAGCGGCACGCGGAGGCGAGCTGCTCGGGCGGCGGCGCGCCGGGCGCAAGCGTGGCGGCGGCGGACGCGGCCGCGGGCTCCTCGGCCGTGCACAGGATGGCGGCGGACCGCCCGGCGGCGCGCCGTGACCCGCAACGCAGCTGTTGGAGGTGCGGCCGGCAGCACGCTCCCGACAAATGTCGTTACAAGCGATACAATTGCGATGAGTGCGGTGTTAAAGGCCATCTCAAGGCTATGTGCAAAAATGTGCGATCAAACAGTGAATATAATAGTGGTACGTCAGGTAAAGTACAGCGGAAAAATCAATTTTACATAGAAATGGAATCGGACAGCGAGGACAGCGACTTTCACAACATTGTCGTGGACGGAGAGGACGATAAACCGTATGTAGTGAACATTTTCATTAATGACGTTAGTTTTGATTTTGAAATCGATACAGGCAGTAAAATTTCAGCTATTAATGAGTGCGATTACAAGAAATATTTTAGCGACTGCGATTTATCTAAATGTAAGTTAAAGTTAAAATCGTACAATGGCGGCAGGATTCTGCCTATCGGTGTGATCAGTGTGTGCGTGCGTTATCAGGGCGCAGGGGAGCGGCGCGAGGCGCGCGACCTGCCGCTGTACGTTATCCCGGGCGGCGGGCCGCCACTGCTGGGCCGCCAGTGGATACGTCGGCTAAAGCTTAAGAAAATCGAAATACAAGTCAATAAAATCGATACGCACGGACCGACTGATGAGACTGATCGCGCAGTTGCTTTGTTAAAATGCGAATTTCCTGATGTATTTGCTAGCGGTTTAGGTACATGCACTAAGACTTTTACTTTAAGGTTAAAGGATGATGAGCCTATTTTTCATAAAGCACGGAATTTGCCTCTGTCGTTAAGAGAACCGGTAGAAAAGGAACTAGAGCGCCTCATTAATGAGGGCACTATTGTTAAAGTGGAAACTTCAGAATACGGAACACCTATTGTTGTTGTGTTAAAAAAATGCGGAAGTATTCGAATTTGCGGCGATTACAAAGTAACTATTAATCCAAAATTAAAACGCGAGCCGTACCCGTTACCACGTATCGAAGAGCTTTATTCAGCACTGCGGGGATCGCGGGTATTTACAAAAATTGACTTGGCCCATGCGTATGAGCAGGTGATCATGTCACCGGAGTCCCGCGCATGTACAACAATAAGTACACATATGGGCACGTTCGAATACATTCGCACTCCGTATGGTTTATGTTGCATTCCGGAGAAGTTTCAAAAGTTGATGGAGGAGACGCTTCGAGGCGTTCCGATGACGGTTGTTTATTTTGACGACGCCTGCACGGGGGGCGTGTCGAAAGAAGATAATATTAAGAATGTACGTGAGGTCCTGAGACGCTTGCAGGCTGTAGGACTTAGGATTAAGTTAGAAAAATGTGATTTTTTCAAACCCGCTGTATGTTACTTAGGGCACATCATAGATAAAGACGGCCTGCATCCGGACAACAAAAAGGTTAAGGCTATTTCGGATGCGCCGCGTCCCACCGATGTGCATCAATTGAAGTCGTTTTTAAGGACTCGTAAATTATTATGGGAAGTTCGTTCAAAAACTGAGCCAAATTTTACACCCACTATACAACTTACTAAAGGGCAAAGTCCACTGGCAATGGAGTGCAGAGTGCGAGAATGCGTTCACTGAAATTAAGAAACTGTTGAGCAGTGACCAATGCCTGGCTCACTATGATCCGACTCTGCCCCTCATTCTCAGCTGTGACAGCTCCTCATATGGCCTAGGTTCAGTTCTCGCGCAGAAGTACCCCGACGGCTCCGAGAAACCGGTCTGTTTCGCATCGCGTACGCTTAACGACGCAGAGAAATCGTACAGTCAGCTCGATAAAGAGGCGCTCGCGATTTTCTTTGGAGTGGTTAAAAACCACCAGTATTTATTCGGGAGATCATTTGTTATTCGTACGGATCATAAACCGTTGTCATACATATTCGGAGACAAGGTCGGGATCCCGCAGACGGCGGCCAGCCGTCTGCAGCGGTACGCGGCGCGCCTCGCGGCGTCCGACTTCAAGGTGGAGTGGGTCAGCTCAGGGCAGAACGGGCCGGCTGACTGTCTGTCGCGCCTGCCGCTATCGCGCGAAATGACTATTCCTGGAAGTGATCGTAAAAAGGAGGAAGCCGTATCGTATTTGAATTACATAGAGAACGAGTTTCCCGTCAGTCACAAAGATGTAGCCGAAGCGACTAAAACCGACCCAGTTTTGCGTATGATATATAAAAATATATTATTCGGTTGGCCGGACCGTACGGACGTGGCACAAGAAAAGCCGTATTATAATCGTAGGAATGAGCTATTTATAGAACAAGACTGTATCGTATACAATTATCGAATTGTCGTGCCGCCGAAGTTCAGGCAGTACATACTTCGCGAATTGCACGAAGGTCATTTGGGTATCGTAAAAATGAAAAATACGGCCCGTAATTGCGTATTCTGGCCCGGGCTGGACGCGGACATCGAACAGCTGTGCAGGGCGTGCGAGACGTGCCGCCAGCAGCGGGACGCGCCGCCGCATGCGCCCCTCACCCCGTGGCAGTATCCCTCGCGCCCGTGGCAGCGCCTGCACGCTGACTTCGCCGAGTACAGGGGAAAACATTACCTAGTCGTGGTCGATGCGCATAGTAAGTGGATCGAGGTCAGGTAGAAATGAATAGTACGACTGCGAAAGCTGTCATTAGTGTGCTAAGATAGTTGTTTGCTCGTTTCGGTCTTCCGTTGCAGTTAGTGACAGATGGGGGCCCACCTTTCGCGTCACAAGACTTAAAATTATATTTCGATAAGAATGCGGTTGTACACTCGCGAACGAGCGTCTACAGACCTAAGGGGAACGGAGCCGCGGAGAACGCGGTGCGCACTGTAAAAAACTGCATTAAAAAAGCTTACTCCGAGGGGGTCGATGTGGCACAGGCAGTCAGCAAAATGCTTTTTCAATATAGGAATTGCGAGCACGCCACCACGGGGGTGGCACCGGCAGTAGCGTTACTGGGGCGGCGGCTACGCGGGCGGCTCGACGTGCTGCGGCCGAGCACGGAGGCGCGCGTGCGCGACAAGCAGCGCGAGCAGGCGGAGCGCGCGGGTGGCACGCACCGTGAGGCGCACCCGGGGGACACGGTTTATATTAGAAATTACGGCAAGAATAGCGATAAATGGGTGGAAGGGCAGATACAGAACTGTGTAGGGCCCAATTCTTTCTCAGTTTCGTTACCTAACTCGAAAGTCACTAGACGTCATATTGATCAAATGCTGATACCTAAACCAGTTGGGAAACGGTTTTCACTATCGGCTACCCCTACTGTAGAGGCAGGCGGTAGTCAAACTATTACTGTAAATAATGATAAAACAGACGGTGCTGTGCCGAGCTCGAGCAGCGTTGTTATTAGCCCTATGTCTGGTGCTGTCGGTGAGGGTGTCGCCTCGCTTGAGGACGATCAGTTTGATATGGCGCGCTCCTCTCCCGCACCAGCGACTCCTCAGCCGTCGTCTCGCTTGCGCTTGCGCCCGCGCCAGCACATACCGTCTTATAAAAAGTATTTTTAGATCTATCTGTACTCTGTTTAGAGGATCTTACGTTATACATGATTTAACCTTACGTTTAAATGATATGTAAAACGAAACTTATTATTTTGTTAATTAGTCATTACTAGTGTAAATTAGATAAGGAGGTGTTGGGTATTTGTAGGTAATCCTAAATATAGTTTTGTACATCCACCCTCATGTATGGAAAATACATCAGTCTTTGTACCGCTCGATTGTGTTTTACTGTCGAAACCCTTCTCTAAGGAGTGTACTCATCATCATCAGCCCGGAGACGTCCACTGCTGAACGAAGGCCTCCCCCTTAGACCGCAACACTGTACGACAACCTGCCATTTGCATCCACCGGTTACCCGCGACTTTTACAATATCGTCGATCTACCTAGTGGGAGGCCTTCCTACGCTGCGTCTTCCGGTTTGCGGTCGCTACTCAAGAACCTTTCTTCTCCATCGGTTGTTCAACTTGCAAACCTTGCGAGCTATGTCGGTAACTTTGGTTCTTTGGCGAATATCCTCGTTCCGGATTTTATCACGCAAAGTAACTCCAAGCATAGCTCTCTCCATTTCCCGTTGCGTGACTCTGAGTTTCTCCAAAAGGCCAGCAGGTAAAGACCACGTTTCAGTTCCATATGTCATCACTGGCAACACACACTGGTCGTAGACCCTTGTCTTCAGACACTGAGGGATTTTGGACGAGAAGATATTACGCAATTTCCCGAACGCTGCCCATCCGAGTTGGATTCTTCGGGCGACCTCTTTGTCGAAGTTGGACCTACCTAACTGAACAATCTGTCCAAGATAGTGAAAAATATTGGGGGGACATGTACTCATAAGTGTGAGTAACTTTATTTATGAGGCCAACTCGGAAAACATCATCATCAGCTCGCAAGACGTATACAGCAGCCCCTTAACAGGAGGGGTTGCCCCACGCATGGCTTTCAGCTTGGGGATCGTAGAATGCTCACCACCGTTAACCGAGAAAGTTACTTACAGAGTTAAAGTTGTTCACAATGACGTGTAAACTTCTTTTGGCTTAGTACTATTGGTTCAATAAAAAACAAAGTGTGTGTAAGAGTAAGCTTACTGAGATGCACGCGCAGCACGCCGAGCCAGGGAAAGGCGCGCACGCTGCCCAGCAGCCCCTCCCGCGCGGCGCCGCGGCGCGCGCGCTCGCACTGCGCCGGCTGCAGCACCACGCTGCCTGCGGACACACCCGCCGTGCCGCCGTCACTCCCAGTGCTGCTAGCTCTGCACTTTCGGTGCTACGTGTAGCACTTTTTTTAATGTTGAGCACTGAATTTTAGAATCAGCACCTACCACCATATGTAGCACTAAATACCGTACCGTACTAAAACGCATCGGAATTGGCAGTAAAGACCATTTAGACCTAACACTTATTTTGTTTTTTTTAATGAGATTTTGGGAGTTGCCTTAATCCTCACGCTGGGCAGGTGGCTTGGGGATCGCAGAATGTTCACCCACGTTAACCGAGAGGGCGCTGCTGCCCGTCTTCCGGTAGTTCTGGATGATTTTTAGGACATCATCGTCAGCCATAAAACGTACACTTCAGGACGAAGGCCTTTTATATTTTTAGAGGAGTATTGCCATAATCATAGGCAGGCGGCTTGGGGATCGCAGAATGCTCACTACCGTTAACCAAAAGGACATACCAGGTACAAAATATACCTTTTAAAAACGCTTTCCGCAAACGCAAACGGATTTCTTTTGCCTTACCTTTCAGCATAACAATAACGAAAAACCAACAAATCAATTTCACCATTACTTTGACCGCTAATAAAATTAATCACAGATTAATCAATTATTAAGAGAATGATTTATCTCGTTAATAATTGGAAATGCAAGGCGTGCTAATGAGCGTGTAATTACGTTTAAATTGAACGAGAATGTTTGTTTGTGTTTGTAAACAGAGTTTGAGGGATCCGGGCAATTCGACGCCGCAAATATTTCGGTTTGCTTACATTATTGTGTGAAAACACTGTCTAAAAGAGCAGAAGAGACACGCACCTAATTAGCGGATTACGATGATGATAATGCTCGTAGAGTTTGCAAGTTGAAGTGGCAATGGGCACGCCACATCGCTCGAAGAACTGATATCCAATGGGAAGAAAGGTTCATGAGTGGCGACCGCGAACCGGAAGACGCAGCGTAGGAAGATCCACTAGGTGGACCGACAACGATTTAGTTTTAAAATTAAAATAATTGGAAAAAAGATCACCACCACATCCGTTAAACTTAAAGCATCAAAGATTTCGGTCGGCACATTAGCTTTAGCACTAGGGCTGGCCAGTATCCAAGTGTATACAAACTTACATGCTAATAGTTAAGTTAGTAAACAGGTATTTTGAATCTACAGCATCGTCCATTTATCACCGGCCAGAGACGATGGATACCATCGAGGCCGCGCGCATTCGCAGGGCCTGATGCTGCCTAGATGCTGGATAGATTGCACTCTGTGCCGGAGCTATTGTGAGGGAGAGGCGGGATGGATCTAGAAACTAGAAGAGGGCCGCCGCCACTGTGTGTCACTCTAAGTAATGGTTTCTTTAAAGTCGCCCCAATTTTTAGTTAGGACTCTAAGAAACTTAGAAAATCTTAAATTCTTGTGACCACACAACTAAAGATAAATAGTTTTGTAGTGGTGGGACTTTATTGCAGAGTCCGTCTGGGGAAGTAATAGTTTCAAGGTTTGGAAGTTGAACTGGCAACGAGTAGGCCACATCGCTCGAAGAACTGATAACCGATGGGGAAGAAAGGTTCTTGAGTGGCGACTACGAACCGGAAGACTCAGCGTAGGTGGGCATTCCCCTAGTAGGCCGACATTGTGTATGTTGCGGGCAACCGGTGGCAAATGGCTGGTTGTCGTAAAATATGGCAGTCAAACGGGAAGGACTTCGTTCAGCAGTGGGCGTCTTCTGGCTGGTGATGGTAATGATGATATGACATTTGGAATTAATAACAACTTTGTATACCTTAAACCTAGGATAAAAAGGTCCAGGTCAGTGGCACGGCGCCGATGGTAAACTCATTGAGTCCGCTCCTGTGTACAGTCATTACGGCTGACCTAAGGCTAAACAGATAAGAGTAATGGATTGAGGCTCGTCTTCTATTGCTATTGTTGTCCATTGCCGACGTCGTAACGTTTGCTATTCTGCTTTAAGAAGGCAATTTCCAGTCGACACTCAATACACTTACAGAATTTTAATTTGTTATATTTTATATCAATTATTCGTCAAAAACATTACTGACGTGGTTTGGGCACATTTTGTTTTATTTATACGGAAATACTCACGTTTAATTAAAAAGGTCATCGGAAACTAGTCGGAGTATCAGATTTAATTAAACGTGAGTATTCCCGTATAAATAAACAAAATGTACCACGCAGGTGTATAAGGTAATGTAATGTAGGGCGTATACAAGAGGGGGGGGGGGGGGTCCGTGAAGTTACCATACAGCCTAAGCCATATACCACCACGCTGGTTCGGTGTGGGCTCATCACTCTGGCCTTTGAATTTATTCATATCAAAGATTCAAAGCTTTGCTAAAACCCTAATTATATTTTCTGTAACGATTATTTTTATACAATCGAGTGACGAGACGAGAGGGGCGTTCACCTGGTCGTAAGCCTGCCTGCGTCACGCCTGCCTATAACAAGTGCCAAAATTGAACTTGCGAATAATCAATCAATAATGCAATCCTGCGCCGCACTGTACTGCGCTCGTCACCCTGAGATATTAGATGTTAAATCTCTTCATACCCAGTAATTTATCTGGTAACATTGCCCTACAAACCGAAACACAGTAATACTTGTACACCTCTGCTTGGCAGTTGCATAACTGGCAAAGGTAGAGGTAGTAAAAAGGCCTTGCATTTCCAGTACTTCCCCAGGCGGACTCTGCAGTAGAGTCCTAGCTACCACTACAAAACGTGTCGTCAAGTAGGGCTCGGCTACGCGCTCGGCCACATTGATCACGTCCGTCCATCGACGCCTCTGCAGTAATGCGCTGTTTTGCAAGTGTTCGCACTCGGAGAACAGTCGAGCGCAGAGGTCGGTTCCTATAATCTCACCATTATCCTATTACCCTGTCTCTGATGCTTTACTAGGTGTTGTGGCGCAGTGGTTACACCTCTGGGAACTAGACAGGGTGTTCGTACACGAAGCGATGCCGGTCGATTGTCAGGGTGTAGGGTGTGCGCAAGGCTTCTCGATTTTCAATTTGTTAGGGTAGACTTAAACTGTTTTTTATTATGATTATCATCCAGAAAACTAACTTACTAAGTACTGAGCCAAAAGTAGTTCATTGTACTCATCATAGTGATCAAGTTTTACTATAGAGCCAACCATAGTAAAAAAAAGTCTGTTCACAAAAAATAAAGCCGTAAAGTAAAGTATATTGTTTAATTTTTTTGTTACGCTATTACTCCGCCAATTATTAAGAATTGATATTAATGTTTTTTTTTGTTTGGTAGGTCATACTCCAGAGGTCTCCTCATATAATTTTATCGAAATCGGTTCAGTACCTAGTTCACCTTTAAATCAAAATAACTGGAGAAAGATGTCATCAAGGTAATCGAAATTGAAATCGGTTGTTTTTTTGTTTGAAAATGTATAATTTTTAATATATTTTAAGAGATGTATTTTATCATTGTAAAAGTTGTTCTTCTTTCTGGCTTAGTACTCGTAATAACGTTCCGTAAATAACCCTTTACACAATTTTAATATGAAGGTGTACAAATGTACACAATAATAATAAATTACCTACATTCGACTAAAACGTGGCTTTCCGCCGGAGTACATGCTGTAATTTATTACCTGTAGATAGCGCATCCTGACTGCCTTTATTACCTTAAACAGTACATTATCTGTTCAACTAACACAACCAAATGCTAAGCACCACCACGCACCACCACCGGTCGGCAGCGGCCTCAGCATGCTGGCGGCATCACATAATCAGCCAGAATACTTCCACTGCTGGACGAACCTCCCCCTTAACAGGGAGAGGTTGCCATAATCCTCACGCTCGGTAGGCGGCATGGGGATCGCAGAATGTTCACCACCGTTAACCGAGAGGACGCTGCTGCCTGTCCTCCAGCGGTTCTGGTTGCAGTTTTAGGACATAACCAGGTCCTTTTTTACCAGAGTTATTTTATGGTACTTCAAGTAATAAAAAAATATTGAAAAACTAAGATGTTTTATCTTTTTAATTTATACTTATTTCAACTTTGTCAAATTTTTACCTTCGTTAGGACCTTTTTTATGGTGACTTCAGACAACTTATGCAAACATATACTAAAGCATCATAAATTAATAAAAACTGAACGAACACTCAAAAACACATTAAAATAACTCAAAACACACATTAAACTGGAATTTCTTTGTGTCAGTTAATTATGATGTCGTGAATCAACCCTTAAAAGCCACCCTGAGAATTAAAATGTCTTTAAATCACTACCCCCAGGGCTGTCTATTAAAATATCATTAATATCAAAGATGGGATTAAAAACATACAAAAACACGTGGCTAAATAAAAACCGGTCAAGATGGTTGCCAATTAATGCTAATGGGTTCTGTACCTTATTTTAGCATTTTTATCAAAAGTCAGCCTGTCTAGAGACCCTAAGGTTTACCAAGGAGCGTGCCAAGAGACTGATAGTCAACAACACTGTTCAGAACGAGTGCAAATCCTTGAGCATCGACGTAGAGTTGTTTATTTGTCGGTATTTTATCGGATACATTTCGGAGAGTGTGCCTTAGGACTGCACAACTTGATTCCACAGATCTGCCCTTTTCTATTACGGGACGGCCTGACAAATGCAACCAAAGCGCCACCCGTACATGGTAGACCCGTGGACACCACGCACCACGTTCGCACAAAGTTATTTGATTCCATATTAGTTATTCGTAAAGCGAGGGTGTGTAATTCACTGCCGGAGTCTGTGTTTCCCGTAACGTACAATATAGACATCTTAAAATCCGGACTAAATAAACTGTTTCAAGAATTCCCTACTAAATTCTAGACCGCACCATTGCTTAACATCGGGCAGGATAAGGTCAGGAAATCTGGTCAGATTTAAACAATCCTAGAACATCTGTTAAGTGTCGTCTCCACGTCTCCAGTGAAGACGTGTGAACGAAACAAAAGGTTTCGCAATTGCCCAGTCCGAGCACGGAACCCCAAACCCTAATAATGAGGTCCCCCAATAACTCACTCGGGTGCGGAGGCATTATTCAAGTGGAGGAAGTATTAAGTGTCAAACATAATAGTTGCGGCGGATGGGAGCGGGCACGAGCGCGTTGTTCTGCGAGGTCCGGCACGTCAACATACATTGGTTATTTGTTAATTTTATTTATGAAATATGGATTTGTACCAAAGCTCTCTAGCATAGCACAAATTACTCGTACGTGGTACCTTAAAGTTAAAAAAATATCACTTTTGAGTCAAGTTCATATGCCGGTAATCTAGTTAATATACCGTCCGAAGGCCTCTCCATGGCTTAACAGTTGTTGTTATAGAAATATAAAATAAATAACTGTCACCGACATTTTAACATGTTATCCGACCCACAGTAACGCTCGGTTGTATAAGCCACTCACGTTCGTCCGTCAAAACTGACCGAGTTGTCCGATGCTAAAATGTATGAAAACTGGGATAGCGCCCCTAGCGAGAGTAAGTAAGTAAGCTCGTATAGGCTGAGTGGCCAGCCCTAGTGTTTAATGTGCCTAGCGAGAGTATAATGCATACTCTTTTTTATATATTTTTCTATAGTCCTACGCACTGAAGAGACCTAGGAGTAGGGCCTTCGCTTTTCTGTGTAATCATTGAAGATCTTCACATTTTTCGTATTCGATTTCGTTCGGAAGTACTTACAGTCGTAGTAAAATGCAACCACACCCACACACAATGGTCCTCACAAATGGACCCGGTAACGAGACTAGGAGGTGATCCGATTATCCTCTACTAATAATGATTTTTACCCTTTAGTAGGAATGTGAACGAACCTCGCGCGACCGTTGGGAGAGACTCGGGGATTATGTTACCGGCTGTTACGGAGCCGACGCTGGACCATTGTGTGGACCAGTCTGTTTTGCGTCGTGTATTCAGAGTGGATCTTTTGTAATGGTTAACAAGTTAAACTTTTGACCACAGCTCACCTGATGATAAGACAAGTGATACCACAGATGAACATTATATTTACAGTAAAAAATATCTAAGAGTAATCATAAGATAACAGCATTTTGGCTGAACATCCTGTTAGTATTCTTCTTCCTACATAGTCGTAGTAAATAGTAATGAATATGAGAGTCGACGTCTGCCTACAAACTGCTATACAGTTTGGCAGAGTTGTAAACTCAGCTATAACTATATGTAACTAGCTGCGCCCCGCGGTTTCATCCGCGATTCTTGGAATAAAAAGTAGCCTATGTTTTATTCCAAGCTACCTTATATACCAAACTGTACAATACCAAAAAAAATCATCTAAATCCATTCAGCCGTTTCAGCGTGAAAGAGTAACAAACATCCATACATCCTTACATACAAACTTTCGCGATTTTAATATTAGTACGATTATTATTTTCTATTAGACTAATAATACGCTTTTTTTTAAAACAACCGACTTCAACCTCGAATACCTGGATGACATCTTGATATTTTCTAGCAATTTTGATTTAAAAATCAAACTACTGAACCGATTTCGATAAAATTTATATGGGACCACCTCTGAAGTATTACATACCAAACAAAAAAATATCAGTTCATATTTGGCGGAGTAATCGCATAACATACATACCTACAACAACAATAAAAACATACAATCGAAATGAGAACCTCCTTTTTTGAAGTCGGTTGAAAAGAACAAAAAAATAAGAAGTGTAAAAGCTGTTTAGATGAGCCTTCCAAGTACAAACACTTCATGCATACGAATTTACCTTTCAACATTATTACCTATTTAAAAATACTTTGATATAGTGTTTCTCGTCCGCAGGTGGTCTAGCGGTACAAATTCCCCAAACACTCCCTCCTTGTATATACTAGGCCAAAGTGTCATATGCCTATAATAAAAAGAAAAATATTACAGGCTGTCAGTTATGTTACGTTAAATTAAACGTATTATCTAGCCTAGAATAGACCAGAGCCTAGCTGGGTCAAGGGGCTATAAACCCCGAGCACATTTGGATTAGTCTAAAACCTTGTTTTAGTTAGGGAAGGCCTCTGCTCAATGGTTCATCGTTGTTACGGATGTTAAAATGCATATAAATGGTTTTTTTTCTAAAGAAAAACACCGTAAAGAAACGTGCATCGTCATCAGCCATAAAACGTCCTCTACTGGACGAAGGCCTCCCCCTTAATAGAGGGGTGTTGCCATAATTCCCACGCTGGGCAGGCGGCTTGGGGATCGCAGAATGCTCACCAACGTCAACTAAAAGAAGCCGACACTCGAAAGTAATTTAATTGTGCCATGCTGTAAGTATCCTCGTCAGCCATAAGACGTCCACTATTGGACGAAGGCCTCCCACTAGAGGGGTGTTACCATAATCCCCACGCTTGGCAGGCGGCTTGGGGATCGCAGAATGGTCACCACCGTTAACCAAAAAGACGCTGCTGCCCGTCTTCCGGTGGGTCTGGTTGCAGTTTAAGGACATACCCAGGTCCGTGCCGTGAAAGAAACGTGCATAGTTATATCCAAATAAGAAATCACATCATTAACCAAGGGACCAACCTGAAATCATTAAAAATATTCCATACATGAGGATGGCACGCTATAGAACGCGGTAGAATGACACGCACGCTCAACATTAATTTATTAACGCGGTATAAAACAATGATTTTCAAGATTTCAGGATCGCTTCTAGATTCATGCCATTTTCGTCCCTAGAAACTTCGTCCCACATTAAAAAATCTGCTTTCGTCCCACTTTGTATGCCGTGTTCGTCCCAACGTATATATAGTAAAAGTTGTCAAATAACAAGGTAACAATGACTGTATTGTGCTTCTTGCTTTCCAAAGAGACATTTTGATATTATTTCACTCTAATTTTGTGTAGTCTTATGTTTCACTGAGTTGAGGCCATCTTTGAGACATAGCTCAAGAACTGTTGATAGTCATAGTTATGTTATTTCTTTCTTTCTCCTTTCGGCTTTGCTCTCCGTAAAAAAATCCTCGGCATCGAATTCCTCGTAGAACTTTAGTCAACAATTTCACTCTTACAAGACGCTTGTTGTCTGCAGGCGTTCGTTTTTTCCCAACAAAGTGGGCACATTACCGACATCCCGCGGGAGAAGGCTATAAACATGTCATCGGCGCGATTGTGTCGCGACCCGCGGAGAGGGCTGCTAGCTGTGCAGCCTGGTTTCACCTCTCAACTTAAATTTTTTGACCGAAGCGAAGCGAAGGGAATTAAAAATGTTTATTTATAGTAATTTTAACGTAAAACTTAATCTAAATTAACCTGACAGACAAATAATGAATCATGATACCAAAATTATAAAATTTGTAACAAATAATAATAGGTAAATGAATTTCCACAAAGTAACGCATGAACTAATCGCATAACTGTTTTCATGTTTTGGTAATGTATAAACTGACAAACACAAACATTATAGTAGTACCTATAGTGCGACGGAGCCTCTCCGGGCCCGCGAGGCCGGGACTGCGCCCGCGCCGGTTGAAGCCTATGTTGATTTATTTCTATTTGATAGCCGGTGTCGGTGGTTTGATCCGATTTATTTGTATTTTCTTTTGTATGTTGGACAGTTTGTGTGGGCTTTCAATATACATAATCGTAATGCAAACAATATTTAATAGTAGTACGACTCTATTGCAGTATCCGCCTGGGGAAGTACCACGCCTTTGCCAGCTATTCAACCGATAAACAGTAGTGTGCAATGGAGATTTGACATCTTAGAAGATGTAGATGTATCTTATTTGACATCTTAGGAAGATGTCAGATCTCTCCATGCCCAGTAATTTCTTTGGTAACTTTGCCCTTCAAACCAAAACACAGTAATGCTTGCACACTACTACTGTTTAGCGGTTGAATAGCTGGCGAAGGTGTGGTACTTCCCCAGGCGGACTAGTTAGTACTCAGGGTGACGAGCGCAGTGCAGTGCGGTGCAAGATTTTGTTCGCAAATTCACAATATGTACACTACTGCTTGGCGGTTGAACAACTGGCAAAGGTGTACGTATACAATCTAACAAATTAAAACAGAATCATTGTATCTAGATAATATATATTAAAATCTATTTAATTAAAACAGAAACATTGTATCTAGATAATATATATTAAAATCTATTTAATTAAAACAGAATCATTTTATCTAGATAATATATATTAAAATCTATTTAATTAAAACAGAATCATTGTATCTAGAGTGATGAAAGTGTATAAATACTTGGTGCAAAGGTGTACTAAATTCCCCAGGCAGCAATAGAGTCCTACAACTACACAAATATATGCACTAGATATTATCTAGATATATGTGTAGTCTAAAAACCGTGGAAGAATTATCTTCGACCTAGCCACCCAGCCCGTTCCAGCCAGCCTTAGAGTATAACTTAAACATAAGTTAGTTCGAGAGCGAGCGTGGGACAGAGTTATCCAGTTTAATTCGAACTCCTATCCATCAAGCGAAATAGCGTAGACTTGCGCTAAGTGAAATAAAACGACTGGATTAGGAATATTTATTAGCAGTTCTGCAACTGGCCATTATAAGGATTATTATATAGGTACGTCTTTATTTAGTAGAGTAACTGCGAATAGAAAAACCAACGATAATATAATATTACGAGAGGTCGCCCGCGACTTCGTCCGCGTACGGAAGAAATTCGGCCCGCTTCCAAAATTCACCACTTTGATTCATCCCAAGCAGTTTTTTTTAGCAAAACTCACCAACTCTACCGACTCTACTAACTCCTCCAACCCTCCAAACCACCTCAACCGTCACAATTAGTTTTTTATGTATGTTACGCGATTACTCAGCCAATTATGTATTGATTTTGATGGTTTTTTTTTGTTTGGGATATTTCACAGGTAGTCCCATGTCAATTTTATCGAAATTGGTTTAGTAGTTTAGTTTTTAAATCATAATTACTGGATAAAATCAAAACAACTGGAAAATATGAAAATGTCATCAAGATAATCTTTGTTTTATGGTCTACCAATTGTCACCTATTTGTGCCGATTTATTAAGTAGCTTTAAATTATTTTTATGAACATATCACACTTCGAGGCTTACGTTGGACTTAGTAAACGAAATCTTTCAAGCGTTTCAATAATCGACGTCCATGCTTTACATATATGTTCGTTTTGTAACAGATGGAAACTAAATTGCTTGACGAGTAGGAAAAAAACTCGAAAATCCTATGACATCTGCTATCAAAATGTTGTATTGTTGCATATGTTGAAAATCTCACCTATTTTATTTATAGAGGAAGCCAAAGAAACGGGTCCCATAATTTGTGCCAACTCAACTTTACATAATAATAAAAAAACTTAAAATTACGGTATTCATTTAAAAAAAAGATAAAAATAGAAGTACGCTATATACACATTACACACAGATAAGTACAAATTCTATGAATAGAGAACCAGTAGCTATTGATTGCGGTGCTTCCATTAGGATTAATATACTTTTGCCCAGCGTTTATTGCAAATGGCCGCGAGTTGTATTGATAATAACTGCTATTTACGTAAATAGAGAATAAGTTAACTAGCTTTAGTAAATTATGGCGACAGGAGTGTAGGTTTTATGTAGGGTTGCCGCTCACCTTGCGGTTTGGTTTGGTCTAGGTTATTAACAGTTTCATTTGTTCGAATATCAGTATCCTTCTTTCATAGGACCTCTTTAATCTTCATTTCTTAACAAATACTTATCAAATTATAATATAGAAGTATTTAACGATAGCGTAAATGTTATACGCTCACATTTAGCTTCCGAATTTTTTCATTCACTAATATAAATTATTTTTTGACAATTAATATTATACTCTTCCAGTTCCGTTGTTTATATATACTTACAGCATACTGTTGCTACGCAGTTTATGATGTATTTAGTTTTTAATTTATTAGTGTTAGTATTAAATAATCAAGTGTTAAATATTCATTTATTTAGGCTGCTAATTTCCTAAAAATGAAAAATAAAATAAAATAAAAATGAATACTAACATTAATTAATTACCATCGCCTTTATATATTATACTAAGTAAGTCAACACTCCATCTGGCCAGATCGTACGAAGATTACTTAGACACGGTTTTTATTAACCTTAAGCGAAGACAGAATAAACATTAATTGCTTGATTGATGATTGATTAAACATTGATGATTCGATAAATCCAGTTAGGATGGCTATACTTTGAAACTTTTTGGTCAACACAGCTTACAACGACACTGTTTTGAACGACTAAATAATGCGCGTTTACCCTATTCTATCAATAGAAATGCCTCAGTACTCTTCAATTACCACTCTTGCTATTCAATGTCTATCACAGTCATAGAAATTATCGAAGTGTTGATTCTGTTCAGACGTTCAATTAATGGAGAAGTTTTATACTTATAGTGGAGCCAAATAATAATCTATAAGAGCTTTCTTCGGAGTTCGGACAAAGTGAATGAAAAAATTACGACAATTAGCGCTTGCTTGAGTGTTATGATGTTTCTATCGTGGGAGAGGAACCATTCCAAACCAACCAAACCAACATGGAACAATGATCAAACAACAACAACAACAATGAACAACAACAATGAACAACAACAATGAACAACAACAACACAACAACAACATTGTTGTGTTGATGAACAATGGTTCATGGTTTTGAACCATTTCTATTATCTCTACTATTATTACATTTTTGCTTTTTGTCAAAAATTCGTCATCATGATCAGCCTGTCATAGTCCACTGGACATAGGCCTATGCTAAGGCCCGCCACTCCGATCTTCAGCTATCCGCTCTCAACCACTGCCAGCTGTTACGTAGCGTAGGTCGCCCTGACACTTGGATGGAGTGATGATATGCGTTACACAGTTGTCAAAAATTCGATTGCCAAAATTGCTTGCATTTGTTTACGTGTGAATAATTTGGGAATTGTCTTCCTTAAAAGCTTGCCAAAGTCGACTACTGCCATTTTCTGGGTAACCAGTCCGCCACTATAATACTAAACTTGCTCAGTACAGTACTCTTACTTAGTAGAAACACATAAAAATAAACTACGAACCAACTCATCTTCTCCAACAAAGGCGCCAATATCGCATTTAGAGAACAAAACTGTTAACGTTGCATGTAAATGTTTAGTTTCCTTATTTATCCGTATGTACGGATTTGTCGCAGTAAAGTACCTGCTTATTATCAGGGCAGTAAGTACGTAATTGATTCCTTCTCGGTCGTAATAAGGTTCAAATTGGCGATAATTCTCTATAATGGCGACGGTAAACTGATTATTAATATCAGCTTTCAACTCTCCGTCGGTGGCGGGTATAAGGAGTAAGGCAGGCTATGCATGTCCGAGCGCGCGAGCATGCTTGCTTAAAAGGTTTAGTGACGCTGAAAATTACCTCGTATTAAACTAGCTACGCCGACATCACCCGCGGCTACAACCTCACTTATTTAATTTTTTCCGAAATAAACCAAACGAGTTCCAATCAAGTTATGTTGCCTAAAATGGGATTTAAGTTTTTGCTCAATTTCATTAATTAAATCTTGCTTTGATCAACTTAAATCAATTATCAGAGCGTAAAACGTTGTGATGTTATTTACTGACTGTAGATAAAGACTTAGGACTAGCCGTGTGTCGTTCTTGAATGAATCCTTCAATTGGACTACTTCACCTGTGTTCGTCCTTCATTCACTACTTCAGATAAAATGTAGCTACTTCTTAGTTCAGCTGTCTAGTTCACTCGACGTCGCGAAGTCGCGAACGACGAGACACGAACGAGCCCAGTGAGGAAGGATAGATAATGCTATCACGCTTTGTTTTAGGTACTGAAGTAATTGGCTATTTCACTCAAAGTTTGGCTCGTTGCGTTCGGTCCTCTAGTTACCTATTACGATAGTTCGAGAACGACTTTAGGATTCCTCTAACTTTTGTCGTACATTGATTGTTATACAAAATAGCTAATATTGAACTAGTAAGGAAAAGGGCAATGTACAATTCACAAACACGTTTGTACGGCTTGGATATAAAATGAAGCAATCATAGTAAGCGCAATGTTTTCGTTCGTAAACATATCTTCTTAGTAGTTAGGTATCGAATGGCGAAATCATTTCAAATGAGCAACTCGACTAGTGAACTAGATGAGTGAAGTACTTCTTTTAATGAAAAGTTACGTATATATCTTTTCATTTTAGTGACAAATTCTGCGCAAGCAATTCTGTGTTCTACTTAGGACATAAAATTTTGTAGGTACAAAATTCCCATACTTCCTTGTATGAACTACTTAGGCCAAAATATCACTTGCCTTTCGTTTTTTTTTTGTTTTTTCGGTGATTTTTTCTTTGAAAAGACTTCAACAATTATATATATTGCAAAGGTTAAGTATCAAACCTCTTTTTTATGCAATGGAGTGACGAGACGAGCAAGACGTTCACCCAGTGGTTTATCACGCCTGCCCAAAACAGAAGCAGTGCCAGAATAGTGAACTTGCAAACAAAATCTTGTGCCGCTCTGCACTGCGCTCGTCACCCTGAGATATTAGATGGCAAAATTGCGCAAGTTTGATTCGCGCTTGACTCGACCCATTTTTACAACACATAAAAATAATTAAAAAACACACATAAAATAATTTGTGGCGAGCAAATCCGTACGTGAATACCCATCTAATCCAACAATTTATTGCTAATAGTCGGTTTCACTATTTGCATTGCTCGGCCACAGCGTATTGTCGTGAATAGCCGCCGTCGGTGCATTGTCGTGAATGGCTTGATTTATAAAGCCCCTTGCAACACGGGCTTATGAGGTTTTCGCAACATTACTTAAACTGTTAAGTTAATATGTTACGGGCAGGTCTGCTCTAGTCCACTAGTCGAGATTCACTTTCTACACGAATACAAAAGAAATAATAACCTGCCTTAGTTCCCTTGCTCAAGGCTGCCTGGAAAAGATTGTTAAAGGCGTCGGTTGCTTGTAGTATTAAGTAGTTTTTTGCTCAGTGTTTGTTTTTTTCAGGTTAAGAATAATATCAAGAAAAAGAAAAGAGATATTTTTTAAACATAGTTCACTGCATGAGTCTGGTCTGCACTGGCTGGTCATACCTGTCGCAGGATCGATAACTGTTGGAGTAGACGTGTTCTACAGTGGATCCCACGAATTTGTAAATGTCTTCCCAGATAATATATTTAGGTTGTTTCACGATGCTTTACAAAAACTGTACATAAACTCTGATCATCGTTACGGGCTCGGGGTTTGAACCCGCGACTTCGCGATTCTGAATCTAGCTATGTTCTCATAATGCCCTAATACCTCCGGCAGCTTAGATCCACCGCCAGACTCCACCGCGGAGCCAAAGTTATTTTCTTCTTGAATCCACCAGTGCATCTAAAGCTATTCATTTTTTCCTAATGAATCCACCGTCCACCACCAGGCTCCACCGGTGGAGCCAAAGCTATAGGATCAAAGTGGCCGGAGGTGCCCTACTCGTACCCCGTAACCAAGTACCTAAATCTTTACGATCCCGCCCGCATTATTAGCTTGCTAAAACTTGTTCAGCTTCAGTACGAGCAAATGTTACTCTTAGGTTTCGAAGATCTGTTAAAGAAGTTGAAGTGGCAAGCTTGATAAGAATTCTAATTTGTATTTATTGCATTTCCCAATCACAATAACGTGAACAAGCACCTCTTCTTGCATCAGTACGAGACGGGCGGTCAGTTCACGTGAACCCAGTACGGTTGGACAATAAGATTTCAAGCATGATATTTTTCTTTCACCCTTCAACCTTATAGTATTTCTAATTAAGCCATCACATTTCCTTTTAAGAGGATAGTGACGCCACTCGTTATGCCACAATCTAAGTGAGTCACAATCTAAGTCAAACGACGCAAGTCGCCGGTCATGTAGTAAAGTGATGAGTACATTTACACATATATTTATTAGCACGCAAGGTTTGCAAGTTGAAGTGGCATTAAGCAGGCTACATCGCTCGACGAACTGATAACCGATGGGGAAGAAAAGTTCTTGAGCGACGACCGCGAACCGGAAGACCCAGCGTATAGGAAGGCCCCGACCAACGACATTGTAAAAGTCGCGGGCAACCGGTGGATGCAAATGGCAGGTTGTCGTACAGTGTGGCAGTTTAAGGGGGAGGCCTTCGTTCAGCAGTGGACGTCTCCGGGCTGATGATGATGACGACTACATTTTAAATCACTTGTTAAGATTATGCATGTAAAAGTTTTGAAAGTAGGTGTGAAGGTGTGAAAGTAGGACTTCATTGTACTTATTATGATGCTTCAAGTCTTTAGAGAGGCCTTCGTTCAACAGGGGACTTCATTTGGCTGATGATGAAGTTTTTAGAACTGCATAAAATGTAAAGACTTGAGCTTGACTGTGACTTGCTTCGCTGGATTTTGATCGTGACTTTTTTGGCCCTAGCCAAGGAAAATCTCAACTTTACTAGTACAGATTAGGCCATGACTTGAACTATACTGTGACTATTTTGTAACTTTGACTTATTTAACTTGATATTTTCAATATCGTTTTACGCCTATATAAGGCCGTGTGATCGTAAAACTTTTGTCAGGTCTTTGGGCAAGGACTTAAAAAATATAATCCATAATATTTTTTATGCAATAGAGTGACGAGAAGAGCGAGACGTTTGCTTGGTGGTAACCATCACACCTGCCCGTAACAGTAGCAGTGCCAAAATTTTGATCTTGTGAATATCTAAAGCTTTGTTGTTTATTTCGTAATATTTTTCCATCAGTACCTGCTATCTTTAGAATCCGTATAAAATCGTTCTCGTTAGCTCTATCGCTGTCACTCCCTGTCAAATGTCAAAATATTACGTCACCAGTCACGATATCTGTCAAAGCGTTAATTCAGACCCTCGTTCGTACACCTACCAGCTTATCTTTGTATGTGACCAAATGATGGTACTAGCATTTTCTTCAAGCTTTGTTCAAAAATGCGACAGTGGCTCTCTAAGTCAATATTAGTGATAAATTAGTCGTTGCATTTGGTGTATCTTTCGATCTTTATATTTCTTTGACTGGTTATCTTCGTAGATCTGTGATGGTTACAGAGGGTAACTATTATTTGGGCTGTGGTTGCAGGTTGTGTCTCAACGGCTGAATGAAAATCGAAAGTGGTGAGACGGAATCTATCTATATCTATCTAAATATATAAAAGGCTCTGTCTTGACTGATTGACTGACTGACTGGCTCACTGACTGACAGACAACGCACAGCCCAAAAAGCTGGTCGTACAGACTTGAAATTTGGAGGGTGTATTCGTCTTGATGCGTAGGGGTGTAATAAGAAAGGATTTTTCGAAATTCTAACCCTAAAGCGGGAAACTTTTGTATGAAAGTCCTTTGTTTTTGGATTTTTAGTCACGAAAATTTGGATTAGGATAGATAATTTAAAATAAAAATGCTGTTTAAATTATTTTTTTGACAGGGACGGGAGTGGGCCGAATTTCTTCCATACGCGGAAAAAGTCGCGGGCGACCTCTAGTGTAGTATAATAGACTCTGACACCGTGCTAATGGATTTCACTACCATCGTAATCAGTATAACATGGTCCAAGACTGGGCATAGTCCTCTTCCAAGGCACGTCACACAGCTCGATATTCATCTATCGATGTCCACCACTGCCTAAGTATATCGTCACTCCAAACAGTCTCAAGGCATCCTGCACTACGTTTTTTTTATTTGGAATAGGTTTGCGTTTGACTACACCCTGTCTGATGATAAGCAACGGTGCAATCTAGGATGGAGCACGCTTACCTCGAAAGAACCTATTTACTTTAGTATTTTTTTCTTTTCTATATGATTTGTTTGCTCTACGTGTTCTTCATATTAGAACACGTCGACCCCGTGACGTGGTGCGATGGTAAGCGCGAGGAAACCTGTGATTCCAAAATACACAATGTTTGTGTAATATGTGCGGAACCTATATTTTCATACAATACGGAATTACGTAGCCCAAGTGTATGTATGAATCAGCTTCTCTTATCCGCACCGTAATTAATCTCGTCTAAAGCCACCCGAATATAACTAGTCGCCGAGTATCACAAAAACGCCAATTACGTGAATAACCCATTAAAACGGTCAGCGAACAAGGCGTTCGTCTGTTGGTAAAAACTAATTAATGGCAGTTTGGCACTCCATTAACGTTGCAACACTGCTATATGTCACGGGAGAGGGCTGGCGTGGAAGCGAGCGGTGAGCGGGGCGGGCAGCGAAGCGACTAGCGGGGAAAATGCCAAGAATAACTTCGGAAAGGAGTGGAAATTGCAGAAAAAACGAAGATAAAAATTATGAGAAAACGGAGAGAAGAGTAATGAGAAAACGGAAAGAAAATAAAGAGATAATGGAAATAAAATTAAAGAAAAATCGGAGAGTAAATTAATGAGAAAACGGAGAGAAAACGGAGAGAAAAAATAAAGAAAAATCGGAGAGAATATTAAAGAGAAAAACGAGAGGTGCAAATAAAAGTGGAGTGCGAAATGCAGAGGAAAGCGATACGAAAAATACAGTGGTAAAAATGGTAGCAGAAAACAGAGTTGTGTGATGACGCCTCACAAGAACAAGCAGCTGAATAACTCGGTAGCAAACCACACAAATAGCAAAATGGCGACCGGTCTTACTAGCAGGTGTGCCACTTACCTTACTATGAACGACTTGCTCGTCTCATCTGGACGAATTAAATTATTTTTAAGTATTTTGATAAAGCTTTCCTTTTCATCCGTTTGTCTTTAACCAAACAATTACCGACGTCGATGCGATAAACCCGTCAGCGTGCTATCTCGCGCACTAAACCCGCTGACGGATCGCTACCGGGACACAATGGGACCGACAGCTTTTAGGGTACCGCGGGACTCTACACGAAACCCAATATTTTATTGGCAGGAACTAACCGCGTCCTACAGTTTCCCTTGTCGTGTAGCGTTCGTGGCGTAGCTTGGTTCTGTAAGATCACCGATGTTAGCAACGGATAACCCGGTCAGTCTTCGGATGGGTGACCGTATTGGCATGTATATCTGAACGCTACTTTGGTTCGGATGACGCGTTAAATTATTGGTCCCGGTTGTTTATTCTATATTTCTGTAACAACAACCGTCAAGCCATGACAGAGGCCTCCGGTTAGCACATTAGCTCTGACACTAAGGCTGGTCACTCAGACCATACGAACTTACTTACTTGTCATTGCAAGTCAACTTACTTTTTTTAATAGTTTTAATAGTATTTTATAGTTCGTTTTATATTCATTGTGCAAACCTTTTGTTATTACTGTTGAGGTCGGTCCAGTGTGTAAATTAAAAATAATGACTTCGCATTACAATATTCATGTATTGTTTATTACGGTGAGATGTATTAATTATTTTTTCTTCTGAAATCTTTAAATTAATTGGAATAAAGTTAATTAAATATTTCTAAATTACCTATTTGAACAATTTTGATGAGTTTCGTTTATACAGCAGATTACATACTAAATTCGAAACATTTATGTGTAATCAAAATTGTTAGATGAGAATCTTAACGTTAGATTAATGGCAATTACTCTAAGCATTGTATTCAAATATTCTTTATTAATATATTGCGGATTTGTAAATTGTTTACTTATTAGATATCGTGGTTTTATTTGTGCGAAAAAATCTACTCTACGCTTCTGAAATTGCCAATGGCTTAGATGAAACTTCAAAACTTTCACTCTACTATGGTTAACTTTCTTATGATGTGATTTTTTTGAGAGTACTATGTTTAAAACTTGTAATTACTAAAATAAATAAATAAATATGAATGCATTTAGCGTTCATTAATAAAAAGATTGACAGGACATTAATTAGAACGCCTTTAAGTTTATGATACTTTAATGCAAAGTTATGCAATATCTAATCACATTATGATTAATAGATCTTGGTCGTGATAAATTTATCTGAGATATTATTATTATGATGAGGATGTTTATTAATTGATTTATGTCATAACATGTTAAATATATGGCTGGAACGAAACGAGTTCATTCCGCGTTAGAATCAGTAGCTAAATCATAAATAAATTATTATTCGTCGACGAATTGTAATAAATTATTATTTCTAGCAGTTTGAAATAAAATGCAAATGACAAAAAATACAAAGGTTAGCAATTGAATTTTGACCTATTAATTATTTTTGGAAACACGGTCATTAGTTTGACATTTAATGTGGAACAAGACTAATTTTTACAATTAGAATAATTTTTGATACTTAACAGAGTAAAAGAACAAAACTGAAAACTAGTGTGATGGTGCATTAGGCTGTGTTGGGTTAATTAATCTGTATAAATTGACTTGTGTGTTTCTTCTTGTATTATATGGTCTGCTGTGTCATAGTCTAATGGCTTGACTGATTTTAAAATAAGTGGCTTCCCAAAGACTCACAAGATATATATTATTTATATTCCTGTTACTATGACATATTGTACAGCAACGGTTACCAAGTCGCTGTTATAGTCATCTTTATAATCTCGTTATCATTAAATAAATATCTTCTATATTTTTCAGTCGAAGTTTTTTTTAATTATTATTGTGAGAATTATTGTTATTGGTATCCGGAACGAGGATATTCGCCAAAGAACCAAAGTTACCGACATAGCTCGCAAGGTTTGCAAGTTGAAGTGGTAATGGGCAGGCCACATCGCTCGAAGAACTGACAACCGATTGGGAAGAAAGGTTCTTGAGTGGCGACCGCGAACCGGAAGACGCAGCGTAGGCGCGGCCTCCCACTAGCTGGACCGACGACATTGTAAAAGTCGCGGGCAACCAGTGGATGCAACCGGCTGGTTGTCGTACAGTGTGGCGGTCTAAGGGGGAGGCCTTCGTTCAGTAGTGGACGTCTCCGGGCTGATGATGATGATGATGATTGTGAGAACCAGGGTTACGCTGTGAACAACTTTTAATATGGGGCCAACCCAGAATTTACGTAAATAAATCAGCTGACTTTTAGATGACATTGACTTCCTTTCGGCGTTTATCTATTTTATGTCAATTTAATATTTAAACAAACTATTTAGCCATAAATAATTATATTTGTTAGTCATTATCAATAGTCAGCCTTAGTCTACAAAAATAAAGTTTACTCAAATTATTGATTTTTTTAATGATAATCGTGCTTTTTTTAAAATATCAAGTAAGTAAGTACGGAACCTTTAATCTCTCCCATGCGACACGTCGTAAAGTCCTGTTCTAGTTTTTGTCAGTCGCCGGCGACATAAGTCCCCGACTTAATTACGTCGGCCGAGGTAGCGGACAAACGATGTCAGATAACAAACTGCCTGATTGTGTTCCATACAAATTGGAGTGTGAAGTTTGGGACGTTTTATACGAACCTTTTGTTTTTACTGCAAGTGGAGCGACTTTTATTGCTTTGATTGTTATCGCCGAGGGAGATGCGTTCTAGAGTGGAGACTGCGAATCAGAGGACTTATTTTTGAATCTTACGCAAAGTTGCGCATGCGACTGGAGCCGACTTTCGAACGATATTGAACTCGCTCCACTCGCATGCGCAACTTTGCGAACGATTATAAAATGAAGCTCCAGGAAAAGACGAAGTGACTGTTTGTGTGGCAAAGGAAAGATACATCTTTCAACCAGATGATGTCACTGACGATAAATCGTTTAAATGGTTTTGGCTTTTAGGTAAATGAAAAGTATGTAACTATGTATGTAACTAGCTACCAGAAAGGAGATACAATTTTTAGACTTTGTAACCGGTTGTGAAGCAGGTTTTTCCTCCGCTTTGTGATTATATTAAAATGAAAATGAAAATGAAAAATATTTTATTAAATCCAAACATAGGAAAGAAACATAATTTCTTATCTTATTATAATGTATAATCTAACGTTAACGGACAACCATGTTTATCTTAAAATTATTTACTGCGATCTCCAAACTAGGCAAATCCTGTATCTCGGAGATCTGGGACGATTTTACATGAAAAATTCAACCTCGGGTAACATAGCTATATCCCATAAAAAGTTTAATCACATTTTGTAACCAGTTTCCAGATGGGAAATAGAAACTTCAAACTAAGGTTTGTTATTGCAATAATTTAATTGAGTATGGTAAAGCTTTTAGTTTTGTCAACATAATTAGTTAACAAAACTGGGGCCGTACCATGAGCTCTTATTGCGGGACCGAATAGGCTCAGCTGCCGACGCTGCGCGATTATGAATTATTATCACCCCGCAATACGGTTCGCGGTCGCGCAGCGTTCCAGCTGATCGTATTTGGTCCCACGTCAAGAGTTCATGGTACGGTCTCTGGTTAAGTTTTGACAAACAAAAAAATTTGTTATAGGAAAAGGCTTAAGTTTATGTGTTCATTATAATATGTATGTAGAAGTGCACACAGGCAAACTGACATATTCCAGAAAACAACTCAGATTTCGATATCTCAGGGTGACGAGCGCAGTACAGTGCGGCGCAGGATTTTGTTCGCAAGTTCATAGTTCTGGCACTGCTACTGTTATCGGCAGGCGTGACCACTGAAGAGACCTAAGAGTAGGGCCTTTGTTTTTCTGTGGGCGTGACGCTTACCACCAGGCGAAAGTCTCGCTCACATCGTCACTCCTGAGCATAAAAAATATTTCTTAAGAAACCTCAGTTTATACTGACAGATTGACTTAAGTAGTTCTATTTGCAATGCCATTTTGCAACAGATTAAAATTGATCTAATTACGATGCAATGTAGTTTGGTTTCTTACGCGTCTATTTAAATTGTCTTTTTGGTGATTCTCAGTTTAAAAACGTGTATATTGGTAGAATCGCCATCAAGCGCATTTGCACTTAATACCGGCTAGCGCGGCACGTCACATTTCCGTTCTATTCACTTCTCTCCTCGGTGGTCAGGACACATGATGAACGTGCCCTCGAAGGTCGACCGGGCCATCCACGCTGGCCCAGTTGCCGGTTGGCGGATTGCGGTGGATCGTCGGTGAGGTCGGTGGTTGCGTTCGCGCTATGGACTTTCTTTTCCGGATGACGGACGCAGGGGATGCAGGCCTCGTCATGGCGTTTTCCTTCACTGAAAATCCAGTGACAATCCGTACATAATATACTCCAACAAGCCCATATGTACGGGCCCGGGATTCGAACCAATAACTCCACGATTCCGATTCTAACGGTTATCCCTTTAAGCTACCACAGTATTTTTACAAAGAATGGTCCGTGAGTAACCCCATCCATTTACGATGCTATTGCCGAGAGAAAAGCTAGTTCTATTTATTTTAGTTTGAAACAACTTAGTTAATATTTTAAAACTTTCACTATCCCATAAATAAATACAGAATCTTCCGCTTCCATATATCACGTCGTGAGTGCGGCAATTACTGCTCGTTACAGACAGACGGACAGACAAGATGACGCTGTGATGGCGCCGTAACGAGCGGGCGGCGCCGCGGGCGATGGCTAGGCTCGCTTGTTCGTACGTACGTGTGGATGTACGGATGTACTGGGATTGTGCAATATGACAGTAATAAGTTGTATAGTAACAAAATAATAAACATTCCCATAAACGTGGAGTAGCTTCAGATAAACCTTCTTTTGTATTCCTTTCTTTTTAATTTGTAATTCAGTGGATAAAAATAAGCGGCGGATTAAAAAAAACTCGGGATGATTTAAACTGGTGAATTTTGGAAGCGGCCTGAATTTCTTCCGTACCCGGACGAAGTCGCGGGGGACCTCTAGTGAATGAATAAAAAATAAATAAAAATTCAAAACTATTACATTCAGTTGTAGAGACTCGAGCAAATGATCGAGTTCATAATTATAAGTAAACTGCCCCCGCGGGTATATCCGCGCGTCTCAACTAGTGTTCTATTACTAAAACCAAATTCCAGTACCACCGTACGTCCACAGATCAAGTAGCAGTTAGTATGTGCGGCGCTCCTATTTCAGCCGCAGAACGCTTTCACTAATAACTCAGTATCGATGGAGTATTAACTCCGCGGAGACCCGGAGAGTATCTTTATTGAAATGTATTATTAATACTTATATAATGAGAGATTCACACCGCCATCTTTCGATAAGTATCAGCAGTATTTTTTATATATTTAGGGATTGTAGTGAGATATTGGGATTTTTTGTTTTCTCTTTGGGATGTTTTTTATTTAGTTTTTGCTTTTTTTTATATTTTCTGTTAGAAATTTTCAGTTTTTTTTTCTGTAGATGGCGCGTTTCTTATTAAACATGCACTATGCAGGGTTTTAAGGTTTACTTATTATTTACAATAAAATAAAAAAAAGAATTCAACAACTTCTCCTAAATAATTATTAGCAAATATTAGTAACTATTATGCAAAATCACTATACTTTTGGAGAATGATGATAATTATAACTCTGCCTAGCAAGATGTTTTTTTCTAGATTAGTAAATTAAGAAAGTCTCTACAAAACCATTTTTCTCATAACATTATCGAGAACTGGAGCTGGTGCGTGCTTATAGTACGGCACCTCCAACTCGACAAGGCCGTATTGAAGAGCAAGTTGCTGGTGGATGATGCTGGCCACTTGGTTGGCCTGTGCAAATACTCGCCGTTAGCTAGATACGAACAACCGGAAATAATATAATGTCGGAGAGACTCCTCGGGACGTTGACATGCCGACAGCTGATGTCGACCGTATCGTCCTTCAAGATATACTTCCGGTAGTTGTACGTCTTGACAAGAACAAAACCTTCAGTTTCCACAAGAAGACCCCGACGCGGAACCAGTTAACCGACGCGAGCAAGTCCATATCGAGATAGAGCAGCCCGTGCAGCTCCTTGCTCTTCCATACTTCCTTGCGGTCGTCGGGGCTTAGCACCGATCATTTCTCATTCTCCAACGAGAGTGGTGCGAGCCCCTTGTCAACAGTCACTACATTTCGATGCAGCTCATACATTGTGGATTATTTCCGCTTAAAAGTATTATTGTTCTTGCGATTCGTACAGTGTAGTAGGTATCTTTTGGTACTGCATCTAGTCCACGTGTAATCGAATCCGCTCCGGCGCCGGCGCCGGTAGCTGCTCACTGCGCCATTCGATCCCCCTGAGTACTTGTCGCATTACTATTAAGTAATACTAGTTTGCTATGTACAAATAGTTTTATGCGACATTCGTTCGCTTTAATTATTTGTCTAGGAATTTATTGAACTCGGGTAAAACCGTTACAGTTTGCTGTTTCTTGAGATAGGTTAGGTAAACAAAAAACTCCTATTATTTAGATGTCGCGACACAGGGCTTCGTAGTGTGAAATCTAGGGTACCTTCATACTTACTACTGGCTCAATGCAATAATTATTGTTCTACTCTATTTAAGGTACTTCATAAATGTTAGCTTACTTTTATGTGCAAAAATAAAATAATAATTAAACATCGATTAGCTTCAGTTTAGTTAAATCGCGTCGACGTTATAATTAAAGACACGGCTCGTACCTGGACAGGATTGGCGCGTGGCTCATAGCAAGAGAGAGGCTTGTAGATAGCAGTGGGATAAAGGAGGCTGTAAATGATGATGAATCTCGTAATATTTTATCCATATTTTGTGTATGCCTTTATTTTAAATTCGTGATTCTTTACGTTTTAATGTGGAAACCACCGACATCGTGTTATATAATTTTCCAATAAAATGAACAGCAATGTGCACACCGGGGGCTAATTTCTATTCAAGGCCTGATAAGACGATAAGCTCCCGCTAATTCTGGCCGCGTTATCAGAAGCCTGACTGCCGCCGCTTATCTCTCTACTTGAATACATTATAGCATCTACGTATATACATTTTAACTTGTTCTGTATAACTTGAAACAGTGGAAAATGTAAAATGTTTGCTAGCTATGTAATAGTCAAAACCGTTGCCTCTATCAATCCATCAACATAATCAGCCTAGCATAGTCTAGCATAGTCTAGCATAGTGTCCCCATAGAGTGTCACCGATTTTTTACTGGATATGGGTCTCCCCATTTCACGTATAGTATAGCAGTGTAGTAGCTCAGCCCGAACTTCGGTTTTCCGCTTCCAACCACTTCCAGCAGTACTACGTATATCGTCACTCCATCATCAAACATCAACCATCGAACAGATCATCGATCACTTAACTAGCCGACATACTGACAGCTATAGAAACAAATACAAACGATTCTGAGTAATAATCGGACCAGATTTTACGAAGATTTGTACAAAGAGGGCAGAGGAGACTTGCCAGGTCACTGTATGGGCCGAACAAACACCTGAATAAGGTAAGGATACAATTTTTGAATGCTAAAATATATTGTGTACCTAAATAAAAGAGTTATCGTTACTTTATTTTTCACTTGTTAATATTTCACGCCTCAATCTTACCACAAGTAGAATCAAATCTAAGAGCCCGCAACTTTGGTACAAAAGAGTTCAACGGGCTCCCTAAGTAAATACAGTTTCTTTAAGTCTTCATTGTAAGCTGCGATTATCGAGTTATTTTTCTCTTTTTCTTAAAAAGCTTTCATTATCATAAGGTGTAGGTGTACTAGGTTCTCACTAAATGTCATTAATATCGGTTCAGCCGCTTAGAAAACCTAACAAATCCGCCAGATAATACAAATTATCTCTGCTCGGATCATTTCATTGAGAGCATGAATTAGAATATAATAGAATAAAAAATACTTTATTCGTGACAAAAACATAACATACGCCTATAAAAAACAAATTCAGACAATTAAACACAACATATCAAAAAACAACTTAACAAAAAAAAACATACTCGAACTGAGAACCTCCTCTTTTTTTTGAAGTTGGTTAAAAATGTACACTTATCCTAGTGATTTTTGCTACCAAAACATTATTTATTATACCTACACCTTACACCTTTTCCACACACATGTATGTAAGTAACGTGTAAGTACGTACGCTACATTTATAATAAACATTTTATGTTTTAGTTTTAATTGGTAATGTTATTGCACCCATTTCATTAGTATCCTGTTCATAGAAATAAAAAGTTCGAGTATGTGAGCGATTTCCGTTTTATAATTAAAATTATTTTTATCTGTCCTCGGTTGTGTAAGCTACGCTTAATTTATTACAAAGGCAGATATTTAGGGCGGCTAAGTTATCAATGGCATTGCGTAAATTTATTTCATAACATTTGTCATATGGTATGGTTTGTGTAAGTAGCCCATTGGGTGAAGACCTCAGAATCGTGAGGTCGCAGGTTTTGATCCCGGGCCCGTACCAAAGAGAATATCTTTATCTTTAGAATTTGCGTATGGATTATAAAACATCATACCACTGGCTTTGAGGAAAAAACATCGACAGGAAACCTGCAATCAAAGTAAAGCAATTAAAGTTATACTACTTACAATGATGTTACAAAATAAATTACATTTCTTTCTTTCTTTCAATCATCCGACAAAGAAATTCAATGGCGTATGTAAACCACCAACCCGTACCAGACCAACGTGGTAGATATTATTATGGTCCAATCGCCATTCGCAGTAGACTTATGTCCAGCAATGGAATGTGTTCAGACTTTTGCAAGATATATTATACAGGCTGTTCATTAGAACGACGGACTAGGATATATTAGTACTCATCATTATGAACAAATTTTACTATGGGATCAGCTCTGAAAAAAAAACAGCTGTTCCATAGAAAAAGTTCATTCACTCTCGATAAAATGTATGGAACAGCTGGGTTTTTTCTGGCGATTTCAGGGTCGGTCCCGTAGGAAAAGTTGTTCATAATGATGAGTAGGTACTATTATAATTATATTCTAGACTAGAATATGTTCGTCGTTCAAATGAACATTCGTATAGTATTAGAGGTATTCAAGTATTCAAGGCGTTGCGCTTTATATATTTTTTTATATATACTTACAGTATTTTTCTATTGTTCATGTTAAAGCAAACAAGTAAAGTAAATCATGACCAAATCCAAGTCATGCTCCAATAAAGAATGATAGGACAGCTAATTGTAATTTGCCTTTGACCGCTATCACGCCAGGTGAGATGATGCAGCCTACGATGGAGCACGCTGGCCTAGAAGGAACCGATGCACTTGCGACTTATATCTCGCGTGTCAGTGGTCGCGTGGCGGCCGACAATTCTTCCGTGAAGCAGTTTGACGGCAATCCTGCCATATCAGGAGGCTGCGATTGCGCGACAGGTGTTTTTGTCGCGCGACGGGTTTGAAACATACTGAGGTTATTAATGGGAAAGTTTGCGAGTGAGAATATTTGTAGTTTACCGATTTACTGTGTGGAAACACAAAGATCTTATAAACCTAGGTCGGTAGGTCTACCTACATAGGCCGCTACAACTTAAATGTGAACATAATTTACACCCTTCAGCATCAGCCCGGAGACGTCCACTGCTGAATGCCTCCCCTCAGACCGCCACACTGCAATAATACCGCGGTAATTGCGGTAATTTTCACCCTTAGTAATATTGTAACCCTGTATTAGCTTAGGTACTCTTTGGTCAGTGAAAACATGATAAATATTTCCTCAATAAAATAAAATAAAAGTTTTACGAGTAAACTATAATTTTTCTTTAAGTACATGATTAATTGTTGTATTACGGGATATTTACCGTGATAATTTTGTGTTGTATCTGCCCGTGAACATGTGCACGAAACTGTGCTTAATATATCGGACGTTCATTTCACAATATAATCACGGTAAATATCCCGTCAATAATTAAAGAACTGTCACAACTATAGACTACCGATACCAGCGGAATATTATCTGCAAACTGGCAGGCGAGACCGCGGGGTGCAGCTAATTCGTCAGTAAATCTGTCTATAAGTCTGTCGATGCGATACGCAGGTCTGTTTGTCAGCCTGTCTGTCCGAGATTACCGGAGATATTGAGGAAATAAACCACTCGCCGAGGTAAAGTTTTTATCTTGAACCGAGCGAGAGTCGTCGAATCAAGTCTCTGCGTCTCCAAAATGATAGGATTGCTTTATTTTCTTTTGCAACTCGCTAAGATAGAATATTATACTTCAGGTCTTACTGGCTTTGGCATCCCACGGCTAAGCATTGGCCTAAAATCAAGTTTGCAAGTCGATTGAAACCCACCTCGCTGTTAACTGTGACTTGCCTAACTCACATACGTCATTTTCTTTCTATTCCGGAAATATACTCGTTCCTCACGATGTTTTCCTTGGCCAAAAAGTAAATGGGAGAAAAAAAAGCCCAAACAATTTTTAAGTATTCTGTTCCCGGGTTCGAACCCATAAATCAAAGCATAAAGGTATTATAAGTAGATTATAATATTGCCTTGTACATTGTCTACTAATGCAGACATTAGTAGCATACGTAGCATATAATTTACTTACTTATGATTATATTAATACCCTGGCCTTTATTACTCACAGTTCTGGGCGCCACCGCTGAGATCACGCAGGCTTTTCTCTGACCTTTAGAAGAGTTTCTCGTTCATACAATATTTCGGTCAAAAATCTTACAATCCTACTGTGCTATGTACAAGGGGCCTCACGTAGGATTGATGTTTCTTTCTAAGGAGTGAAATGCGGTAGCAAGTTGGTAGCGCTCAGGTTTACAATTGTAAACCTGAGCGCTACTAACTTAGCTTTATTAGCGGCCACCCATCCGAATAGTGACCGGGTCGAAGGTTGGCGGGATGTGCAGATCGGCTAGCGAAGCCCCAGCACCGGTCCACCGTCCACTAGATCAGTAGATGCTGGGCCCTGCATTCGGACGCACGTCTCTTCAATCTGTTATTATCCTACGCCGGTATCGATCATTCGCGCGTCGAAAAACTTTTCAAGTTTCGAATTTAACTTAGATACATTTTGTTTTGTTTTTGTGCCAGTGTTTTGTAAATGTTGCTGGTGAAAAAATGTGTTCTTTTTCAGTAATTAGAAAAAGTTTCAGTGTTAAACGCGAATGATAAAAAGTTTTCAGTTGCTTATTATTTTGTATTCGCTAATAATTAATGTGATTACTTGGTATGTATTCCTTAAAATCATTTTATCTTATTTGATTTTTTTGCATAATGACTAAAGCATAACATAACATTCTCTACAGGTGTTAAATACTAATAAATATAAACGATTAAATATTTATTTCTATAGTACTGCGCTAGATTGTTTGTTAGTCTTTCTCGCCGCAACACAGTGACGGAAAAAATATATGTTTTAATTTAGAAAACGATTAAATGTCGTATAGTGACATGAATTCTGCTTTGTTTCTCGCAAAATTAACAATTCCTGTAGTATAACGGATGTTATCGTTACACCGTTAAACCGTTTCTATTTCCTCACCATTGCTAATAAAACAATAAACCTATTAAGTATAATAATAGTCATTTGAATAAGGAAAAACAAATTTAAAAAACTTAAAAAAAACTGTTCGAAAACCGCTGTGGTATTCACAAGTGTGTGGCAATAAGTTTTATTATGTTTGAACAACGTCAATAAATGTCGAAAAATAGTCAAAGCACAATAAAGTCCGTCGCTGCACCACACACACATATACACACACTTATACACACACACACATACATAACTACTGCATATTCATACATAATAAAATAATTTGACAACAACGCAGAATGCCATAAATGTTTATCTTTAGCTATTTATCTAATATCATCATCATTATCATTGGCCTGTTTACATTTACGACAGATGATTTTATGATTTATCTAATGTACGCCACAGCACAAATAATAAGGCACGTCTTAGAAAATTTCGGAAACGGAATGTTTGTCAAACTTGGTTTCGCATAATTTTTTTTTTAAATTCGTTGCAACGTCTGATTTTTTTTCAAACGAACTGTTTAAATAATTACTTTACGAGTACTTAATGCTTGCGCTATCAATCTTGAATCATCTACTGCTCGACATAGGCCGCCCCTCAGGGCTACTGGGCCGTAATACTACCATGCTGGTCTAGTCTAGTCCAGTCCGATGCCAAGCAAAATTACTTAATATTGTGTATTTTCCCAATAAAGATACATTTATTTTCACTCTACTCGATGCAAAAGGAATTTCTATAAGTTTGTTAGAACAGCAATGCTGACTGTACAATATTTGGTATTTATATTTCAATTGTGTTGACTTGTGTAGTTATAATTATACTGTCGATGTCTTTCATGTGTCCGGAGAATGGATGTTGGTACTTGCGTACAGGTCGTATTTTTCAGCTAATCTCAACCAGATCAACCTACTAGGGCCCCAGGGCAAACCCCTTCTGGGGTGCCAGGGCAAGTCTGACCCCACCCCCGGCGACGGCCAAGCCGAGGTTCGTACCGTCCCGTCTGAGGTGCCCTTGAGCTAGTCGCCTTTAACCTAAACTAGGCCGAGCGCCATTTGCGCTTGCCTAAAGTCCGGTGACGCTGTAGAGGCCATCTGAGGGCATGAGCATAAGTCATAAAATGAAAAAAAAAACAGCTAATCTTGAGGAAATTTGGTATATATGTACAGCAGCGCGAGTACCGTTCTATGTCGCTAAATTTGACGTGTCGGTATAGTAGATTTACTTAGACGAATTTGAGAATATACCGAATTATACCGATTTAAATGTCAAATATAACAATCGTCAAGAACGGTACTCGCGCTGCAGGTTCTGCTATTTCATAGATTTTTGTCGTCGCGGTAATCAATTTTAATTTAGAAATTCGAATTATGATAATGAGTTAAATCGGTCAAGAGACTATCAAGATCATAAGGTGGGGTCTTAGTTCGCGAGGTCTACCTTTCGAAGAACTAGTATTCCATAGCAACATAGTGCAATTGCGCACTGGGTACAACCTTCAAGTCATTTATTCACTTTACATTGTATTAACCATCTAATTGTTCGGCACACTATCCTCAGTCAACTTACTTACTTATTATAGTCAAGTAATTCAAGTGTGAAAAACATACTTATTTTGATAGTCGTAACTTATTTGAGCCAATTCAGCGTGAATTTCAGATAAGATTTCGTGAGGCTGATAACTCATCTTATTTTCTAACGTGTCTGAGCGCGTGGTCAAAGTGCTGGCATTTATTTGGCCCAACCCAAGCATTGCCATTTAACGTGGCAATGCCACCAGCATACTGGGTGGGCAGCACACTGGTACGATTTTCATCGGGCTCTAAATATTCAAATTGTTTTTGTAATAATGTTGTTTTTATTTTGTTTGATTAAATAAAGGCTCTATATTTCAAGAAAAGGAGAGCTGTCGTAAATTTGCTTCTAAATCTTTAAGGGAATGCAAACAGAACTGCTCTAATTAATCTTCTACTTGAACATGGCTCTGGTAAACGAGTCCGGATGCAAATCCAAACCCAACAGCTAGTTTCAGAGTCGGCTCCACACATACTGTGTATATATAATAAAGGCGAAAATCACTTAATTAATATTTATGAGACATAAGACAATCTAGCCAATTAATAAAACATACAAACTTTGGCCTTTTAGTCGTCTGTTATTTTTATAATTACATTTTTGTGAATGCAAATGTTTGTATGTCTGTTTTCATACAACTAATCTCAACAAGGTCTCAACGAGTTACACAGTGATGAAACGAAATAGATGGATAGAAAAACTATTTACTATCAAAATTATACGTTAAAGTTTATTTCTCTCCCTAAAAACGATGTCCTGCAACATTAAGATATAGAGGGATTGTTAAATAGAAAAACCGTGTACGTATGTGTAATTGTGTGATGTTTATATCGTTGTTAATATAAATCGTAGACTTATTTAATAAGAAATACTTACTATAATTTAACGAGAAAGTCTTTAGCTTGATGGTAGACGTCGCACGCGCCGGTATCTCGCTCGCACGTTTACATATTTAAAACATATAAAATAACAGACTATCGTTATGAAACATTACAATCGGTGTAATTATTTTGCATAAAATCACAAATGTTTAAAAAAGCTGTCATGTGTTCATGAAACAGGGGAAAATATAAAATTTAATATTCGTTACTAAAAAAAAGTTGCCTATTAGGGAGAGTACATCCGTGGGAAACAGCTAGTATTTACAATATGTTGTGTATAAATCGCGAACATAATTAGCTGTGATGGTTTTATTGCAGACAATAATGTCGCGCGCTCGCGGGTTCGGCCATAATGTCCCGCCTAACAGTTATTTTAATGTCTCTCACATATATTCTTATTTTGGAACAAATCTTTCCTGTTCGATTTAGATGCTTCCTAATTTTTAATAGTTGAAAAAAATATTTTTAAATTAAATGTGTGCACGAGTATACTTAAAACAGTATTTGAAAGTTTTAATGAGTTTTTTTCAACCGTAATAATAAATACCTATAATAACAACTCATTATGATAAGTATTAATTTCCGCAAAATATCTGAAAAATCTAAGTGTTTGCATCTATGAGTAGACTATAATTGTCTAAAAAAATATTCATTTTATTTAAACCGAAATGTTAAGTATTTGCGTACACGAGATTACTTAAACAGTATTTATTCTATACACAAAACAGAATACACTCTTTACATATTAAAAAGAACAATACATATACACACAATATTAAATTGATATACACATTATATAACCCGGTAAAGTCAAGTTTGTACGTGACTGCAATTAGACGTACGTATACGAAGCTCTCTTAATATAGCCGGGTAATACTTACAGTTTTTTTGTAATACCAACAAAGAGTTCTTATGCCGCTGAAGTAAATGTCAACCTGCGCGCGCATTACTGATTTGGGCGCCATTTTCCGCAAATGTTTGTTGACGTTTTCGCTGTGTGTTTGATTATTATCAAAAAAAAAATTGTTTTTTCCTCGCAAGTGTGACGAAAACAGTCGTATGGAACTCTTGTGCTATTAGTCATTACGCTCTCGGCTTCCTTATCGCGCTCGCCTGCGGTTCGCCCGCATAATACCGCCTTTAGTGTGATGACCAACATAGCACACTTGTATCATAATGTACTATTTTCAATCGAAATAAGTAAAGTCACAACGCGTTATAATAGTTATTGTTTTCCGCAAAACATCTGCAAATTCATATAATGTAAATTTCCTAAGTTGTTCGTCAATAAGTACATAAATATTTCTAAGTAAGTAAGTGAGTTTCGTAAAGGCTGAGTGGCTAGCCCTAGTATCAGAGTTATTGTGCCGCCCGAAGGCCACTGACATGGCTTGACGGTTGTTGTTATAGAAACATAGAACTAACAACCGGGACCAACAATTTAACGTGTCATCCAACCCACGGTAGCGCTCAGAAATAAATGCCTTTCACGGTCACCCATCCGAAGACTGACCGGACTGTCCGTTGCTTAGCATCGGTTATATAAATATCTCTACATTGGCATTTATTATAGCTCTATAAGCTCACTGACACACTGGAAAATTCAGAAAAATCTTCAAAAGTGGTTCGAACTTTTTTCCATAGGATGAATGAAATATGTACAAGATAGATTACATTAAGGTTGTCGGATCAGCTAGTATACAAAAAAAATAGAGCAGAATAAATCAGAGTACTCAAATGAAATAGTATTCGGAGTTGATATCTTCTGTATATATAAAATTCAAAGTCCTGACTGAGCTAACAACGCACAGCCTAAACCGCTGGTCTAAGAGACATGAAATTTGGAGGGTGTGTTCTTTGTGAATCATAGGTATCCACTAAGAAAGGATTTTTGGTAATTTCAACCCTAAGAGGGTAAAATAGGGGATTAAAGTTTATATGAAAGTCCGTCAATTTCAAAGTTAGGATCTTCAAATTTTGTGTTTAGAATGACGGTTTAAAATTAGTTTTAAAGTGATTCAGTGTTTTGGAAAATTCCACCCCCGAAGAGGTGAAAAAAGGGATGAAGTTGTGCATGGAAAGTCCTTCATTTTCAAAGAAAAATCAAAATATCTATTATTTAGGCTTATGGTTGGAAACTAACGAAACGTTTATCGTTGTTTTTTTAATTTCTAGCCTTACAAGGGTGAAACGGGGGATGAAATTTTCTTTTTAAGTTGGGGGTTGGGGTGGGGGAATTTGGGGGGGGGCGTGTAAAAAACGTGGTGAATTTTGCGAACGGGCCGAATTTCTTCCGTACGCGGACGAAGTCGCGGGCGACCTCTAGTTTACTATAGACAGCTAACTCCTCCAGTATATCCGTGGACTTCTTTTTAGCTGGATACAAGCTGCTGAGGAGACATTTCCTTGTAGTTATACCAGTAGAACTACTCAACATTTTTAGAAACAAAATAATTTATTAATTTAATAGTAAAAGTAAAATAAAGTTACAGCAATTATGAAGATTAGAAACAGATAACGCCAGTACAATTAATAAATAAAATTGGAAAGTCATTCACCTCTAATAATTACGAAACCCATCAACAGACGTTAAATTTGCAATAAAATAAGATCGCATTAAAAATAAAACTTAAATCAAATTCTAAATTTATGAGTCATAAAAATAGCAAATCAATTTGTGTCGTTTTTAAACATTATTTATGAGTATTTTAAGAGCCGCTAGTTGTTGATTGACTACTAATCCGGTCCTTTGCTTCGGTTGTTAATAATTACATTATTGCCCTCGTGTCACAACACAATATGCCATAACTGTGTTGGGTGACGTAACTACTCACTTTGGGCCAGCTTCGGAGTAAACATTAAGTTTTAGGTAGATAAATAGATAGATAGATAGATAAAACTCTTTATCGCTCACACCGAAAACACGTACACAATAAATACACTCAAACGATAAAAAAACTTAAATACTGGCATAAAAAATGGCGGCCAATCGCTAAGAGCGATTTCGTCCAGGAAACCTTAGGGAAAAAAATGATATGTATAGTTAAAAACTTGCTCTATAAACATCGTTTCTAAGCTTGCTGCCATTTGCTTGTGACAGTTTGTTAACTATCAGATTTTTGTATGAAAAACATTAAATCGAATGCTTCCAACATTTTCATAAGCTTTCGAAAAGCTTGTAAACACGATTTATGTCCGTAAACCTTCATTAACAAACGATTAACTTCAAAATACCAATAAAACCTTCTTCATGGCCATTAACGTTTATGACATTTAAATTAATAACCAATTAACTAATATGACTCTCTGGGCGTGCCTACTCTACCGCTCTGTACTGACAGGGTACGCATAAATGATATCTCATTATTATTAATTTTACCCAAAATCTAATTCAATTATAATTACTACATACTACATAATTACATAAATATATTAAATACTTACTATTATTCTCTTCATTTAGCTTACGACGAGGCTACAGGCGTGTTTAACGTTGAACGCAAACATTTCCCGATTAATGTGTATAATATCATAGAATCATAAGATGCAGGTTTGGCGGGAACGTGGAATTTTGTTTAACGGTGCATTACGTGGTAGTACTTTTCAAAGTTTTGTTTCGTATTTGTTTTTAATGCAAACTAGTGACGATATGAGCGAGACGTTCGCCTGGTGGTAAGCGCCACGCCTGCCCATAACAGTAGCAGTGCCAGAATTGTGAGCTTGCTAATACAATCCTGCTCCGCACTGCACTGCGCTCGTCACCCTGAGATGTTAGATGTTGAATCTCTTCATCCCCAGTAATTTCTCTGGTAACATTGCTCTACACTACTGCTTGGCGGTTGAATAACTGGCTTTGTGTTACTTCCCCAGGCGGACTCTCTAGTAGAGTCCTACCACCACTAATCGTATGGAATCGTTTACAAAAATTTTATTAGCACGTAGGAACACTGATTATTCTGATCTATGAATTACTTATCACATCATCATCCAGAGGATGATGTCCACTGGTGGATGAAGTTTCCGCCTTTGAAGGGTTGCCTTAATCCCCACGCTTGGCAGGCGGTTTGGGGATCGTAGAAGTATACCGTTAACTGAAAAGAAACTGAAGATTCGGGTCCTCCGGTGGTTCTGAATGCAGTTTGAGGACATAGCCATGTGCACTACTAGGTAGGGTACAGGGGCCAGATAGAATTAGAAAGCAACTAGTGTAGGAAGCACTGAGACCTTAGATCTCATCTGAGACTTGTAGTAAACGAAATGTTTAGGACTGGGCTAAGCTATGTGCCATAAAAGAGGCATATGCCCAGTAGTAGGTAGGTATTAGGGGACTACGATTAGAGGAAGCTCTAGGCTGTGGACCCGTGGTTCGATTTGACAGCGAAGTTCGATCAATCAACTATGTGTTTTTTTTTCTAGTTAGTGCGATCAAAAAAATATTTTGAGCATCTACTGATTTGGAGTTTTTTTTATTATGCAATAGAGTGACGAACCGAACGAGACCTTTGCCTGGTGGTAAGCCTGCCTATAACAGTATTGTGTGTCAGTGTCAGAATTGTGAACTTGCGAACAAAATCATGCGCCGCACTGCACTGCGCGCACCGAGATATTAGGTCAAATTTCTTCATGGCCAGTAACTTCTTTGGCAGAATTATCCAAACCGGAATACAGTAACGCTTGCACACTACTGCTTGGTAGTTGAATAACTGGCAAAGGTGTGGTTATCTTTTTTAAGGTTTTTCTTTGCGCACTGCGTGTCATGTAGGAGTAGGAACGGGTCCAAATTAACAAGTCGAGTGTAATTGTGTCCGACATAGTATAATTATGTCCATATATGTAAGTCGCGAACGGACAGCATTTTGTTTATAGGTTTATGGTTGCAATAATTGGGCATTTCGTGGACGGAACGGATTCGTGTATGACTAGTGACTGTTTAAGTGCTTTAAACATGCTTTATTAATGATCATTTTTAGCTACTATAACTGCATGCTTAATATAAATAATAATAATACCATCCATGCTGGTTTCGGCTACGGCGACCACTTCTTCGACCGAAGCTTCGCTGGTGTCCTCGAAAATGGCGAATGTAGCCAATTTTGGATGTGGTACTCTCTGGCAGGACCATTTTCATTAAACTAGGTAAAAAATACAAAAAAATATTTGGCAATATATTTAATATATTTGTTACATTTGACCGCTTTGTCTGCTTACTTTTTTTTAACTTGTCATGGTAAAAGCGTAATCAGCCTTTTTGAATCCCACAGTGGACTAAGCGTATTTAATATAAGATACTTTAACTTTCGAATTGTTACATTTAAGTACTTCTAGTTATTTTAAGCAATGGTTTTAAAATATTTGTATTGGACTACCGTTTGACCACAGCTCACCTGATGGTAAGTGACGATATGGACTAATATGGAACACGCCGACCCAAGATATAGGTACCTATTCACTCTCATCTTGAAGAGTCCCAGGTTGTTGAGTGGTACAGAACACCGAGCGCATTTCATTCGACAGCAATTTTCCTATTGACCGAGGTATAGATTGCGCATGGAATTTGAAGGAACGCGCTTCACGGACATTAAAACCACAAATTAATTAGTAATACGTCTTAAATGGCTTTGTTCCAATAAACCTAATAAACTACGCATAGGAATTTGTTTTATTGTCGTTTTATAGTTATTTAAAAGGCATCTAATGAGCGTTGTGTAACGGCCAATGAGACGGGGGCACGTGGGAGAGACTCCTATATGGACGGGTGGGTGTGGCCGCAACCATTCGTTTTAGATCGAAATCAATTAACTAAGTTACTCAAATAGCGGTTATGGACTTAAACTACCGGCTTCAAAATTTAAACATTTATCATCGGGCTAAATAATATAATTGCTTAAAGAGTTAAACATTTATCATCGGACTAGATGATATGATTGCTTAAAGAGTTAAACATTTATCATCGGACTAGATGATATGATTGCGAAAGAGTAATGTATGTGTGTGAGTTGTGTTTGTGTTGGTACAAACTAAAAACGACAAATCACAGGATTAACAATTACAGAATATCCATAGTTATCTTGAAAAGGGGTCCGCTAGAATCGACTTTAACAGTCTTACTTAAAAAAACTTCTTAACCGTTAATCACTTCTTAAGATGCTCTGCCATCTTCTCTCTGACGTGAAGTGTAACATGCAAGAACAAGACAGACAAGTTTAAGCAGTGACTAAGTTTTGAGCGGCGTTTTTAAGTAAGGCCGTAAATCAGTTGTATTATGTTTTTGGACACGGTTAGAAAATTACTAAAACCAAAGTGTTTTGTAGTGGTAGGACTCTATTGCAGATCCCGCCTGGGGAAGTACCACACATTTATCAGTTATTCAACCACTAAGCAGTAGTGTGCAGGCACTACTGTGTTTTGGTTTAAAAAGCAATGTTAACAAAGAAATTACTGAGCATGATGAGATTTGACATCTAATACTCAGGGTGACGCGCGCTTTGCAGTGCGGCGCAGGATTTTGTTCGCAAGTTCACAATTCTGGCCCTGCTATATGAACAAGCGTCATGCTTACCACCAAGCGAACGACTCGCTCGTATCGATACTCATTTATACAGGGTGTTAGTTATATAGTTATTTAAAACACAGCTGTTTCATACAAAAAGGTTCATCGATCTTGGACAAAATGTATGGAACAGCTGTTTTTTTTCGTGATTTCAGGGTTGGCCCATAGTAAAAGTTGTTTATAATGATGAGTACAATGATATCCTAGAAGGATAACGGTGTTCAAAATAACACCCGTATAAAAAAGGGAAAATTGAAACGATTAACTCGAGTGTTTTAAAAGCTCGAGTTTTGAAATGAACAACTTGAAACTTGAACAAAATTTGGAATGAACTCTGTACGTAGTTCGTATTCGTCAAGTTTATAAGTATAGAGTTCGGAGTTTCACCCGCTATTCTGTAGTCTATTTTACCAGGATAAAAAGTAGCCTATGTTGTATTCCTGATCATAAGCTATCGTCATTTCAAATTTCACTCAAATCCGTATAGCTTAAAAAACGCGAAGACCTAACAAACATATAGAGATTCACCCGAACACACAACGGTACAACATTCACAAACTTTAAGCGTTTTAATAATATTAGAGTGAATGTGATTGAGTTGACCCTGTTAGTCACAACTTTACTTAAAAACGTTACTTAACAACAAACAACAGCCGTCAGTCTTAAGTTAACAAACGTAATTTAATTGCACAATACAGAAATTAAGTGCGCAGTAAGGTCATATAATTTTAAGCAACTTTCTCAAGTAAGGTCCCTCAGAATCAATCTCATACTTAATGTAGAAACAAGACACAGTTTTTAATCAATGTCAGCGTCAAATATTAAGTATTATTTAATTTAGTTTGATTAGGTATTGGTATTGTACGACGGACGGCACTTATCTAAACCAAGAGAGTTGTTTTGATAAATCTGTCACGTCAATAATTATATCTGTCTTATTGTAAAGAGATAGTTTATGGGTTTTTATTTTGAAACCTGGATAAACCTAGTAAACAGGTTGAAAGTTCTTCCTGTTAATAGCTAGGCTACGTCTGAAATTAGGACTAGCCACTGAACCTCTCACCTTGTGAATAGTCCACTGCTGAACATATGTCTACAGTCGTGGGGTGACTGGGCCATGTCCACCACGCTGGCCCAGTCGCGGTTTGGTGGATTCGCGAACGTACTTATGTGATTTTCTCACGATGTAATCATTCTTATTTTCAAAAGCCAGTGGTAAAAACCGTACAAAAACTCCAAAAAGCTCACTACTACGGGTTAGGGATTTGAACGTACGACCCAACGATTTTAAGTCGAGCGTTCTCCCATCAGACTACCACGGTCGAGATAAGTGATGCGAAACGAATTCTCTACATAAACTGAATACATAAGCCCGAGCCAGTTTAGGTACAACATTAAAGTTTAAATGTAACAATTTATAAACAAATTCGACGCCGAGCCTGACCTCCGGCAAACATCTTGCCATAAATATGCACTTTTATAAGAAAAAGCGCGAACAACCAACTTATTTGAGCAATAATCGGTAGAGCCACTATCGCATTATCTGAAAAATGTTGCTAACTTCCAGTGTAAACTGGTAGTTCTACTGTATGGCCGACTCTAAGGTTAAGTTAAGGCTTGTAGTTTATTTTGTTCCGAAGTTAAAGTCAATTCGAGTTTAAAAGCGGACTAACAGCCTTCCCGTGTACTGCGGCATGTGACGACTAATAACTGACAACTGCATGATGGTTGGCAGATAAATATGCTCAGTACGGGTGTACACTGTACAAGGCAGGACATACTAATGAAATACTAGAAGTTTAGAGTTTTTTTTTTTATGTGTTAAGTACACATAACTACAACAAAATACATAATAATCTAACTAACAACTTAAATTACTGTATATTTAATTGTAATTTTATCTGAAATATGCTGTAAATATGACACATCTTACCTTATTTTTATTCCGGAAATAACTTATGAGTCCTCGGAATGCGATGCTTGTAATGAAATAAAATGTCAAAAGAATTGAGCAATAAATACATAAAACTAGCTTTCTCGTACGTAGCGCATGCGTTCCGAGCCTGTTCACAAGATTCTACTTTTTGTTTTGTCATGTTGTCGATAAGTCGAGCAGGCGGCCGCCGCCGGCGCCGGCTGCGCAGCGACGTGCTGACAAAAAGCTGCTCGGAGACGGTGTAGAGAAATATAAACACAGGGTGCTTTTGGTACTGGAACAACTTTTAGAATATAGAATATATATATTCAGCTTGTTAATAATCTACTGCTGGACACAGGGCTGCCCTCGAAGGGCTGTCGGGCTATATCCACCACGCTGGCCAGGTTGCGGGATAGTTCCTCACGTACGCCGTGAAGACACGTTTTTTTTCTTCCCCGTAAAGCCAATAGTATGAAAATCCATACATAAACTCAAAAGAGCTCATTGGTATCAATTTTTTGAATCGTGAACAAGTTTAGAACATAAGTAACATAATATACCCCTTACAAAATGACCAGCCACGTAATCTATTTTGGAAGGGAATCAAAAATTATCACTAAGCTAACTTTTGTTCTAAAAGTTGTTTACGTTAAGGGGTAGATCGCTTTTTTCTTAAATACTCCTTGCTGCACCTGCATAAAATACTACTCCGCAAAATCCGTAATATTCCAAGCGTCACATTTGGAGGATTTAGCACCTCTCTCTCTCTCTCTCTCTCTCTTGCCACATATGTTGCAATAAATGATTGAGTATTGAGTATTGAGTAATCTCTGGCGTTACAACACGCTCACGATAAAGTTTTGTTACAGACTATAAGGTAGCTTTATTACAAATATAATTAAAAAACCATCGTCAGTCGGACGGACAGACAGACGGTGAAGTTTTAGTTTGTTACGGAACTATTTAACTGTGTATATTTTTCTAATAGTAGGAAGATCAAAGAATCGTGGAATTTTCTCTATGATGAAAATAAAAATGATATTTTATTTCTGCAAAGCTAAATAATATAATTTTATCAGAATTTAGAAACCAAATCGTTAAAAATAAACCAATTATTACTAGTATTCTTTTAGGGCCATCTCCACTCCCGGGCCCGTAATTCAACATAGCTTCCGGCTGTAAATCAGCGGCAGTAAGGTAACGTAACACGGCGTATATCTCCGCGGGCTGTAAACGTCGCGCGCCGTCGCTAGTTACTCCGCGGCTGTATCACGTCTGATTGATTCGCGATCTGTTTACGACTCTAGGGCCGGAACACTTGGAACTATACATCATTGGGACGTGACACTCAATCTTCCAGCATATTATACCGTTGGACGTGGCAAGCTCTGCCAAAAGTGGGTTTTGTGAGTTTGTTTTCGAATTTTAGTATTGTGAACTTGCGTGCGGCGCATGGCTTTGCCCTGCCCCACACTGCACTGCGATCCTCACTCTGAGATGTCTCACTATTTCACTGATAACATTGCTCTTCAAACTGACACACATTAATGCCTGTACACTACTTTGCAGTTGAATGACTGACAAAGGTGTGGTAATTCCTTAGGCGAACTCTGCAATGGAGTTCTATCACTACAGTTGAATCTTTGCTTTGTGAGTATTTACACAAAAAAGAGATCCTACATTATTTTTTAGGAAGGGTGTCCTGTCTATGTGTCATAAAATGAAAACTTTACCAACTGTAATTAAACTCGTATAATATTTATATATCAAGCGACCTGCAGTTGCTCCAAAACACACCATAAAATGTTCGTCCACTTTTCGTTACGCAAATTTTTACTATGTTTTTCAAATGACGTGTCTTGCCATGTCCGCCAGTCTTTCGTCCAAGCCGGCTCCGAGTTGGCTAACGAGCGTGGAATGGCAGCTCCGCCTGGTGAAGCTGTAAATGTCAACAAGGCGTCCGTCACAACGCGGGGAGGCTGCAGCAGATGAGATCGTTTACTCAGAACTAGGGACTAGTTGTGGATCCCTCGAGAGAACTCACGCCCTCTCACGTTTGTTTTCGCATTTTGACTAGCGTTTGCTCATTACAGATACAGTAAATATACAAAAAATGGCCGCTGGTACTGGTATGCTATAATTGTGTGTGCACCTGGGTGTGTCCTAAAACTGCATCCAGAACCACCCCGGAGGACGGGCAGCAACGTCCTCTCGGTTGACGGCGGTGAGCATTCTGTGATCCCCGAGCCGCCTGCCAAGCGTGGGGATTATGGCAACCCCTCCCCTCCCTATTAAGACGGAGGCCTTCTTCTGGCTGACGCTGATATGCTAAACTAGTATCGTATTATAGAATCGGTGGCTATACTATATAACTATCGTCGGTCCCAATATCATCATTAATGTGACCAGCTTCTTCCTTTCTTCTTCTTTTATTTATTTATTTGGACAAGTCTTCTGTATGTGTGTTTTTTACTGAGCTCCTCGTAAAGGGCTGGACTGATTTTGATTTAAAAAAATGTGCATGTTTAAGTGGATCCCTTGATTGTTTAGATTTACTGTTGCCCAGTAGATGGCGGTGGGTGTGGACAACGTCTGCCGGATCTGCTAGTATATGTTATTTTTTTAAACCAAAAATGCTAAAATACAAAAATTAGAACGATGTTTGCTTCATTTACCAAGTCTAGTACCTCTGCAATGATAATCGAGATCCGCTACCTTTTACTATCAGTAGTGGTATGTCCTAGATTAATTGATAGGGAATCGGGAGCCTCAATGAAAAGCGTGCGTGGCGAGTAATAGACTGTTTATTTTATAGACAGCGGTAGGCTGGCAAACATGTTCGACCTACCGCCATTATTGTACAAACTACCTGAATAGGCATACTACAAGTAGATCATATCTTGCTCGTATATTTACTTATAACCAAAAAAAACTTTATAAGTATCGTTGGAACGCTAGAAACATAATTATGGCACAAAGTGCGGTTTATTCCACTTCCTGGTTTATTCCTGGGTGAATTCACCCAGGTGTACAAAGTGCACGACAAAAAAATGCTCGGCACTGCTCTAGCTGCGAACCACTCCCTGATTGACGATCCGAATTTTGAAGTTAAGCCTAGTTTGATCTACCTTATGCTTCAGAAATCAAGTGTTGCAAGTAGTAGCGGTTTGCGTTTTCTCTAACAAACGATAATTCTGCAATGTTTTGTTATGAAGTACCAAATACAAAGGAAAATTATGTTTACCAAGAAACCACATAAAATTATACGTCGCGTCGCTATAATTCAGGCTATTTGTTATAACATAACTAATAACTTTTATGTTAAAGTAAATTTGTTATATTATAGTTAAATTTAGACAACCAATTATACATTTTACTTTAAGAGTTTTGGGTGTAAACTTTGGGAGAGTTATAGTCTATCGAACTAAAGTTCCGTCGTGTGCGTTGGCCTTAAGGCCCGCCACTAAATACTGGTGTAAACGCGACGCCTACGCGACGGAAGCGAACAATCTGTGTGTCACTATTAATGGAGGGATATAAAGCTGTTGTGTTCTGATATCTTGTTCAATTACAATGGATATATTGTCTTATTTAGATGTTACGTGTAAACGCTACTTATTTATATAACTTGTGATATAATTGGTACGTTTGCACACGAGGCGATGCAAATCTGTTTATAATGGTCTTCTCACAACCAATATATGTATTTTGTCCATTTATTAATTAACGATGACGAAATTTCATCAAAATCACGCCAGCAGCACTGAGCTAACTTCTAAACATATACGTAATTAAAATATCGTCACTCTATCAGTCTCTGGTCGTTCTTCGCTACTTTTGCTGATTTTAAGACGTTTGTGGTTTCTGATACATACGCTTTCTCATTTAAAGAACAAGTTATGAGAAAACCCAAATTAATCCTAAGTATGTATTGTTTGTGTGAACTCCTTGAAAATTGTTTATCTGTATCACTACGAGATATTCGGATAAGTTTCTCACAGAACAGTGTCCGGTACTTCGGTCGACTCGTGCACGAACAGCTTCCAGATGCAGTTCTGTAAATTACGTAGATTTATGTTTTGAACGAGAAATCCCACACACTAACAACATGCACTTAGATATAAATTACGTTCCAAATTGTGGACGTCCAAATTATATACAACACACACACAAATGTAAAACAAAATACATGATCAAATTGTTGAGTTATCAAACGTCGAAGATATTATAATTCACTGGACCGAACCACAGGCTCAATAAATTGAATTGAATTTAAATAAATAGAGTTATATATTTTTAATTTTTATTATGTTTATTTTTGGAGAGCTATGCTCGGAGTTACTTTGCGCGATAGAATCCGGAACGAGGATATTTGCCAAAAAACCAAAGTTACCGACATAGCTTACAGGGTTTGCAAGTTGAAGTGGCGTAGGGCAGGCCACATCGCTCGAAGAATTGACAACCGATGGGGAAGAAAGGTTCTTGAGTAGCGACCGCGAACCGGAAGACGCAGCGTAGGAAGGCTTCCCACTAGGTGGACCGACGACATTGTAAAAGTCGCGGGCAACCGGTGGATGCAAATGGCAGGTTGTTGTACAGTGTGGCGGTCTAAGGGGGAGGCCTTCGTTCAGCTTATTATCATTATATAGTATTATGGTAAAGGTTAGGTGGCTACCAAGCAGTAATAAGAAAAAGGTGCGCCTCGCTGTTAAGCCGTGTGCGTGGCAGCCCGAACGGTATACTGAGCGTATTATCCGAGCGGTGGGACTCGCCGATGTTTAGGAGGTGGATGCAGCTGCACGCCAGCGGTCCCTCATATATATAAGTAGGTACCTGTGGATGCAGCTGCACGCCAGCGGTCCCTCATATATATAAGTAGGTACCTGTGGATGCAGCTGCACGCCAGCGGTCCCTCATATATATAAGTAGGTACCTGTGGATGCAGCTGCACGCCAGCGGTCCCTCATATATATAAGTAGGTACCTGTGGATGCAGCTGCACGCCAGCGGTCCCTCATATATATAAGTAGGTACCTGTGGATGCAGCTGCACGCCAGCGGTCCCTCATATATATAAGTAGGTACCTGTGGATGCAGCTGCACGCCAGCGGTCCCTCATATATATAAGTAGGTACCTGTGGATGCAGCTGCACGCCAGCGGTCCCTCATATATATAAGTAGGTACCTGTGGATGCAGCTGCACGCCAGCGGTCCCTCATATATATAAGTAGGTACCTGTGGATGCAGCTGCACGCCAGCGGTCCCTCATATATATAAGTAGGTACCTGTGGATGCAGCTGCACGCCAGCGGTCCCTCATATATATAAGTAGGTACCTGTGGATGCAGCTGCACGCCAGCGGTCCCTCATATATATAAGTAGGTACCTGTGGATGCAGCTGCACGCCAGCGGTCCCTCATATATATAAGTAGGTACCTGTGGATGCAGCTGCACGCCAGCGGTCCCTCATATATATAAGTAGGTACCTGTGGATGCAGCTGCACGCCAGCGGTCCCTCATATATATAAGTAGGTACCTGTGGATGCAGCTGCACGCCAGCGGTCCCTCATATATATAAGTAGGTACCTGTGGATGCAGCTGCACGCCAGCGGTCCCTCATATATATAAGTAGGTACCTGTGGATGCAGCTGCACGCCAGCGGTCCCTCATATATATAAGTAGGTACCTGTGGATGCAGCTGCACGCCAGCGGTCCCTCATATATATAAGTAGGTACCTGTGGATGCAGCTGCACGCCAGCGGTCCCTCATATATATAAGTAGGTACCTGTGGATGCAGCTGCACGCCAGCGGTCCCTCATATATATAAGTAGGTACCTGTGGATGCAGCTGCACGCCAGCGGTCCCTCATATATATAAGTAGGTACCTGTGGATGCAGCTGCACGCCAGCGGTCCCTCATATATATAAGTAGGTACCTATTATAATAATTGCTAATTTCAATTTAATATCTATTTAATTTTTTGATATAATTTTTAATTTTAATTTTTGTTTTGTGTTTTTGTGTTTTATATGGTTTTTTTTTTTAAATTAATATCTGAAATAAATGAATTATTATTATTATTATTATTAGCGTGTGTTTCAGTTCTTTTTTACACTACAACGGACAGACTTGATTTTTGCACAGGTTTAATTAAAAAGAAGACCCTGTTAGAGCTGTAATGTATTTATAAAAAATTAATAATATAAATATTCTACATAGCGCAATCTAGCCTCAAACTAAGGATAGCTTATAATCTGGAAATCCGATAACCGATAAATATACTTTTTTACTGCAACAGTGATAATGAGATGGACGGGCCCAGCGCTTACAAATCGTTCAAAATTAACAAGTCAACACAATCAAGCAAACCTAGCTAAAAGTATGCATATTACATTTGCCAGAAAATAGAGATAGCGAATCTAATTACTGCATGACAAAAAGAGAACACATGGACATGTATTAGAAGTTTGTATTGTCGGATCGTACGGCTCGCATGTCGCAGAGACAGAGTATGACTGACGCGAAGGAGAGCCAGCGCTTAACATATAGTCTTCAAAATCAGTGCGATTATTTCGTCCATTAATTTTATCATTGTCGCTGCTTTTTTAATGAACATTTTATACGCTCTAAAAATGATCGTATGTGGGATAAGCCATGGCGCACAGCTGGTAAATAAAAGCACAAATCATCCAATATACATATACTTAATTGTACAACTGAACCGTACTATACGGGCAAAAAGTCGTATGTTCGTGTAGTACCTATTACCTAATAAACTCGTACGTAATTTATACGTGTGTGTAGAACGCAACCTATCCACCATAAAGTTGTAAGAAGTTGAGTCACCCGCGGAACTGGCAATTAGCTGAGGAGTCGAGTCAAGGGCAGATGTAATGGCCGCGCTGGTACACAAGTTGGCGGACAATTAGACCGCGTTGTATTTATAGCAAAAAGACAGGCGGTCTGACATTGTATAGATAAGTGGATCCATCGCCGAAACACTTTACAATACCAGACTTTCATTTACTGTGTTTTGGTTTGAAGGGCAATGTTACCTGAGAAATTACTGGGAGTGAAGAGATTTGACGTCAAATACATCAGGGTGACGAGCGCAGTGCGTGCGGCGCAGGATTTTGTTCGCTAGTTCACAATTCTGGCACTGCTACTGTTATGGACAGGCGTGATGCTTACCACCAGGTGAACGTCTCGCTCGTCTCCTTGCTCAATAATAAAAAAAAACAGGCAATTGAATACATTTTTGAAAAGAAGTCTTGAGCTTGTGTTTTGAGCCCGGTCCCAGACAAATCGAGAGCTAATTCCTCCAAGTTAAAAATTACAAAAATCATTTACGGCAGAATCCACAACGGAGAAAAGGCCTGTTATATTAATCCCAACGCTGGGTAAGGAACGACCTTAATCCGTCAATACATGAACATTGTTAGATGTGCCAGAGGCGCCCGCGCCGGCCGAGCGGTGACTCAGCAGAGCAGTTCGCGAGATAATTGCACCGCAAATATTATGCAATTTGCGCCAATTCTAATTTTAGCAGACGTTGCCGATTCCTGCGAGACCATTAAACCAATTGAACGTTCAACTTCCGACGCGGAGTGGTCTAGTTGGTTTTAGTTGACACACGCTGTTTAACAATGTTGAGTTTTACGAAAAATCAGCTTAGGTTAGAAAACCAAGGATGATTTTGCCTAAAAACTAATTCCTATAGAAATACGAATGTATGGAGAGTAAGCCTTCGCACGGTTCTTTCTTCGAAACGCTTAAAGTTTAGTGACATTATTTAGTACCAAATTTTGGCTCTATTTAATGGGTTCACTATGTCTTTTCTTTTGAAAGGTCTTAGTGAACCTATTCCTAATATGTATAAATATCTAATAAATAAATATATAATCCAAAAACGAAGATTGACGTAGGTGAATCGAAATTTCAAATATCGCTTGGCGTAAACATCGTTTGTTGCCCGTGGTCCTACCGCGTAGTTTTACTAGTAGGACCACGAGTGGTTTTTTTAGAGGTCATATTAGTAGGACCACGGGAAGTCGTATTTCCGTAGTCCAACCGCGTGCTTATACTAGTATAACCACGGGTATTTTTTTCCCCGGTGGTCCAATATATAGGCCGTGCAGCCTACCAAAACTACGAGAGCTGTCGTAAGCTCATTCCATTACTTACATTTCTGTTCGACGTGACCGGTGCCTGCAGTATATCAAGCCCCAGTACAGAGAGTTAACCGGGCGGAGAAAGCCGCGACCACTGAACGGGCGGTTAGCTAAACTTTACAATCGGGAAAAGTGGCCTCACACACACGCGTGCGGCAGTAATGCGGAGAACCAGGCCGCCGCTGCGGACTTGCTGGAAATACATCACTGGCAACTGAGCGGGCAGATGAGCTAAATACACGACGGTATCTCGACAGTCGACCGTGCTTATGTACGATTTTTATTGATCGACTAATTCGACATTACAAATCATTTTCGTATCCAAACTTCATAATTATAACATTTTTTTTTTTTTTTAAGAGGGCATAATCATATGATGTACTTTAAACAGCTAAAGGGTTCATAGTGGTTTTTAGAGCGCATAAACACGTAAAGCTATTCGCGAGTTGAAAACTATCGACAGGTCTTCAAGTAAGTAAGTTCGTAAAGGCTGAGTGTCTAACCCTAGTGTCAGACTTAAAGTGCCTCCCGGAATCCTCTGACATGGCTTGACGGCTATTTTTATGAAACATAGAACAAACAACCGGGACCAACAATTTAACGAGTCATCCGACCCACGTTAGCGCTCAGATGTAAATACAACTCACGGAAACCCATCCGAAGACTGAACGGATCGTCCGTTTCTTAACATCGGCGACAAGTGTTTACTGTGGTTGGTTCGAACGCGCACATACTACTCGAAAATTTACTTTGCATCTACAAGTTTTCATTTACAAAAAGTTTCAACTGCATTACTTGATATAAAAAAGGAATAATGATTTCTGTTTTTTTTTAATAAACTAGGGTATTGGTGACCTTATAACCAAATAGCTCGAATAACCTTTGTTCTAAGGCTACGCTACATTGGAACATCCCGCATAAAATGCCCTAACTAGCTTTATTTACCACCAGGACTGTCCGGGTTGTTCTACTCAGCTAGGTGGGCTTCCCTGTGCCGGTGGTAGGTTGTATGTACATTGTATAACACATACTTGTCGGTCATTTTACTTTGTTTATAATTAGTTTTCAAAGCGCAGTTAAGTACCTACAATAATAAAGGCAGGGAACGACGCGACCACCGGCCGAGTTTGCGGCCGTTCTACAGGTTGGTTAACTTTCAGATTACACAATACATTATATATTATTGTATTTTGTAAAAAAAAAAATTAAGTTTTTGTCTGTATTTAGTATTTACTTACAAAAAATAATAATAATCATTCTATCAGCTATTTGGTTTCCATATTACAAGCTTTGCTTAGTTCGGGGTTTGGTTCGGGGCTAGATGGCGCTGTGTGAAATGTCGGCCAACTTTTTTTAAAAATATTTTTTATTATTATTGTATTATATTTTATACATTATGTACACCACCGACTAAATGCATTTGCCTCCTTTGTGCGTCCGATGGTTGTCTGGAATAAATCACTTAAGGTTATAAGGCCGGCCATATCTATCGTTATCAGTTAGTTCTAAGACAGATGTGGCCGGCACACTGACCACTTCAGATGTACATCTAATTGTTATATGTATAACTAGCTGCACCCCGCGGTTTCACAAAAAGTAGCTTATGTTCTATTCCAAGGTATAAGCTACCTCTATTACATATTTCATCCAAATCCGTTCAGTCGTTTCAGCGTGAAGGTAGTAACAAACATACAGACACAATAAACTTTCGCATTTACAATATTAGTAGGATTCTTCTGTACCTGTATTGTAAATGTTTGTTATTTTCCGCACGTTTCTGAGAAAGTATATTCGTAAAGCTCGGTTCCTTTTCCTACATACAAACATGTTATAATATTGTACGACACCTGATCGCTCCCCCAGCGGTAACGCTCCCTCGTGGCTCGCCGAGGTCGCGCCGGACGGTTTATGGGAGCATTACGAATTAATGGCAACCTTAAACTACTGTTTCCACACCTTTAATATAACCTAGGGCTAGAAATACAATACGCCTAATGTTATGAAACATTTATGGATCAACGTTTTTTTTACAATTTAGCTACATTTCTGTAAACTACTACAGTAGTTGATATTGAAGTATAATAAGTATTGTGTGCCTCAACTTCTCCTCGGCCCGCATTTTGAACGTTCATCTAAAAAGATTTTTAACTTAGGTACTTCAAAAAGCAGAAAGTTTATTAAGTCTAAGTCAGGAAGGGTATTTTTTTAATTTAGACTAAAAAAACGGGTAAGCTGTGGTCAAACACTTAGTCATGAATAAAGAAAAAAGTAAGTAAGTTTTTTACTTTATGAATAAAGAAACTCTCCCGAAGCTTTCCTTTCAAAGGTTTCATTAATTTTGTTATTTTTGTTCTCTTTGTAGGTACATAGCTACATTTTTGTTTTTTTTATTTACATAGCTACATTCGTGCTACTGGTTTGACATTCGTTTATATGACAAAATTTTGACAGAAACAGAAATGTACTTATTTCTGCCCAGCACAAACTCAAAAAGTGTACAATGTGGTCTTAGTTGACAGAACTAAACTAACTAAAGTATTGCTATCCTTAGCTAACAAGCCTAGTAAAAAAGTGACAGCAATATTTTAATAACTTTAGAACTGTCAACTAAAGCCTTCAAAATTTACCACATTTTATGCAATTATATCAAATAAATAAAACCTAGACATCATTATTGCTTCGATACCAGCCCAATTATCCCGGTAGACACTCAAATTACTTAATTCGTTTAGTTTTTGTCGCTACACAATTTATTTCACCGAGACATCAAATTACAGTTTGACAGATATAACAACTCCAAATAACATATTGTGTTGTAAGCGCGCCATTACTAATTATGTACAGATTAGCTTCAGGTAATCACGGGGCCTAGGATCTAGAGTCGGTTGTGGTACAAGTGGCGAGAAATTGCGGTTTTACATATTTATAACTACTTTGTTCTATTAAGAATAGAATAGAATAAACTTTATTGTGAAACTGTGTACAAAGATGATGAAACATTAGAGAAAGTATCACCAGTTTTGTTCTAATCGAACATACAATAGTACAAATATTGGTATTCTAAACCTAATGCAGATTAAATGTATGATAACATAACATTTAATTATATAATATTATAAATAATAAATAAACCTAAGAACGAGGTAAACGGCACAATTGGGGAGTTATTACAATAACAACTATTACTGACTAATCCAAGATTACAATTTTAGACTATACACTTGTCAAAATATTCTTTCATACTACATAATACTTTGTCCATTAGCCTGTCTTTTAAACTTTTCTTGAAATTATTGCCATATAATATTTTTAATTTGACAGGTAAATGGTTGTAAACTTTTATGGCATTTATGAACGTACCTTTAGAGGTAACTGATTCTATTCTCATTATGTATGCCACAGGAAATCGAAAGCCCTTCGTCTTAGATTTAAGCGGATTGCTGTGGACCGCCATCCTCGCCTGATGTGAAGCGTAGATGCGGCCTCTACCTTAGAGAACGCTCACCTAGAAGAAATCAATTCACTCGCGACTTGAACACCCAAATTATCTTCAGAGTTAAGTTAATAGTACGATTATGTTGATAAGTTTCACATCTGGCGGAAAATCTGAAAGAGAGGATAAATAATTATCTATTGCAATCTTACTTTTTTTTGGACTTCGGGCTACAAAAAACTACATTGAACTCTTGGTCCCCATGGCACATCACCAAACAGCTCATAAATGATCGTAACCTCTGCGGAAGATTTGCACCGCTTGCGCTGCTCCGCTGAATTCCACCTCACCTACTCTGTCTCAGGAAGATGAGATGATGCCAAAGTAAACTTGTTTTACTTACACGAGATTACTCAAATATAAATAAAACAAAAATATGTGATAACCACATCTGCTTTCACAGTACTTTATTCTCAGTTTACTGTTTGTTTGAACTTTTTGTAATAAAAATACTTTGATACCTAATAGAAATTAAGTAATATTTCTTTTTACTGAAAGCAATAACAATTATAAACAAATAAAAAACCCAAATTTCAAATACAAAAATATCAGCAAAATTCTTATAACCTGAGCCACCTACAATTTTATTGTAACCTTAAATTAAATTAGGTTTAAATCTCAGGCTCGATAAAAAGTGACATTTAGTAATAATTGTTTAATAGTAGAGTCAGCGCGAACCCGCAGGTAGCCTGCCGAGGATCTAGATAATTAGATCTTATTAAACCTTCAAACTCTATTATCCGTAGTATGGGACAAAAAAACTGTTTTGTTATTTAAATATTTTATATCATAATAAACCAAATTATTTTAATGTCCATAAATTTAAAATATACACATAATTGTAATGTCAGATAATCCCCAGTCGGAAAGTCCTCCGCGCGTAGCTCCCTGCCCGAAAGTACCCATATTATAATTATCTAAAACGAATTAATGTTACATTAGCGGGACCTACAGTACAATGACAGTCGCTTATTCCTTTTTCGGCGTGTAAAAATTATTGTTGTTGGGCAGCGTTCGGAAAATTGCGTAATATCTTCTCGTCCAAAATCCCGCAGTGTCTGAAGTCAAGAGTATACGACCAGTGTGTGTTGCCAGTGATGACATATGGAACTGAAACGTGGTCTTTAATTACTGGCTTTTTCGATAAACTTAGAGTCACGCAACGGGCAATGGAGAGAGTTATGCTCGGAGTTACTTTGCGCGATAGAATCCGGAACGAAGATATTCGCCAAAGAACCAAACTTACCGACATAGCTCGCAAGGTTTCCAAGTTGGAGTGGCGCAGGGCAGGCCACATCGCTCGAAGAACTGACAACCGATGCGGAAGAAAGGTTCTAGAGTGGCGACCGCGAACCGGAAGACGCTGCGTAAGAAGGCCTCCCACTAGGTGGACCGACGACATTGTAACAGTCGCGGGCAACCGGTGGATGCAAATGTCAGGTTGTCGTACAGTGTGGCGGTCTAAGGAGGGGGCCTTCGTTCAGTAGTGGACGTCTCCGGGCTGATGATGATGATGATGACGATGGTCTAGTTGCGCTCAGGTTAAAACTAGATTCTCTAGGTTGCAGAGAAACGTAACACTTGCACAGTAACAGCTCTCCTAATGTTGCTAATCAACGCGTCAAACGTATCGTCAAAAACATCAAGCATGGACCACACGAGCGATAGACGCCTCTCGCGAGGACAGAGACTTCGTGCGACTCATTAGCTGCGTGGTTAGCGCACCTGAGTCGCGTTACATAATAAATAATAAGAGACTAGTTTTTCAGGTTACAAGTTTTAAAGAATAAATTCTTTTCACACCACCTGCTCGACAATGTTCAATTAGGTACATATCATGCAACCTCAACGTAAAGTAAAGCATTATCTCTTATGGGATATAAAGTTGTACAAAAGTCCCTAAGGAATAAAGTGATTTGAATTTGGAACGTCAAATTTGTGTGGAAACTCGTGGAAAAAACTGAGTAAAAAAAAGCCCATATGGCATTGTAAAGTTTGTTCGCCACCATAAGCAGAAATCCAAAAAAAGGTGGGTTTACAAAGAATGTGAAACAAAAGACGGTGTTTGGTCCTGTGATTGTCAGTGAATTTTAATTCATGGAGCCCTGGCTTTTTATTGTATCGCAGAAGGTGGGAAGAGTAGAGTATGCTCCTCTGGAATAAAGCCTGTCTTCGTGTTGGGCCTCGCTTCACTCAGGACTCTATATAACTCTAGACTAGACTCTCTCGTTACGCTCAGAGGGTTCAATATGCCGCAAGCGACGTAAGACACTGCTTTATTCCCACAATCTACTACTAATCATCACTAAATAGTTAATTAAAATCAAAATGTTTTTATTTCGGTCAACAAAATAGATTACAAAATTATAAAATTACAATTATTTACTTACCAACTACCTAAAACTAAAAACATTTACATCTTATTTTATTTACTTAATTCAACATTTTGTAAGTTGAACTCTCATTTCGTTTTATATATGTTGGTGCGCTTTGTTTTACTAAAATAGCTACGCAACAAACTTTGATACCGTTTATATTATTTAGAGAATTCTTTCTGGAAGGTTTATATATTATAATAATTATTATTTGGTATAGTACACCAAACAATAACCAACAACCAGCGTCAAATAAGTGCTTATAAATAAATGAATGCTTCTTACGTCACACGTCTCCAGTGCGAAGTATTTTTATAGGAATAAGGTGTGGAATGAGTTATCTATAGATATTGAAGTCGTCGTAACGAAGCATTACAGTCGGATACGTAAGAGCAGTCCGACAATTCGCGCACGACGCGCAAACATTGTAACTGTTAAGAAATGACGCGCCAGCTGCGCCAGCGAGCGCTGGCTCTCAAACCGGGAGGAACCATTACTCAGACTAGCTGCGGCACGCGGTTTTTTGCCGCTCAGAAAAAATGCATTCGTATTCTAGCCAACCTGAAAGCTCCTGATATTACCATACTTAACTTCCATAAATCTTATTTTATTAAATTCAAAATATTATCATTAGTGTCTATATATATATATATATATATATATTTGAAATGTGCAAATTCGTAAGAAAATGCCCTGTTTTTGTTTTAAAGTTATCGATCGTCAGCCTAACTCGAGATCCCAATACAGATATGACCTCATTGAACTAAAGTCAAATCTTGCAATACACAGTTCTAGCCCCAATGGCCATAAAAATCTTCAATCAACTGCCTAACTCTCTCAAAGAAATAGAAAACGACACTGTTTCATTAAACAAATAAAAAAATTTTTAGAACGACACCCTTCACGAGTTTGTCAACGACAAAATTTTACCTTAAATATCAACTAGTAAAATAGAGCGTTCTGCACCAAATGTTGCCATACCCTGACAAGGGTCATGTGTATTACTGTAATACAAACATGTTACTTAAGACCTGCATGTAGCCATATATATTGCAATAAATGATTGAGTATTGAGTATTGTTTTACCCTCGTGATGATGACGATAATGAAAAGTTTGTCTATATGTTTAAAATATATGTTATACCGGGAAATAAGCTATCTCTATTTCTAGTTTTATCCAAACCATTCATCCTTTTTGGCGTGAAGTACTACTGTTCAAGTAGCCTCACTTGAAAGCCAATTTTTCAGATATATTTATTTACCATTTCCAATGAAAGTTTACATCAAGTTTAGTGTGGTTAGACGCCTAGAATATTAAACCATACAAAATAAATTACTTAAATCTTGTTAAATATGTATTAAAAACATGTATACGTAAAAAAATGTTTTAATACCCACGTATTTTTTAAATATATTTTTAACAACTATCACTACAATACAATATAAGAATAAATTATACTCCAATGTCTAATTCAATCCGGAGGACGGGCAGCAGCGTCCTCTCAGTTAACGGTGGTAACCATTCTGCGATCCCCAAGCCGCCTGCCAAGCGTGGGGATTATGGCAACACCTCCCTTTGAGGGAGAGGCCTTCGTCCAGCAGTGGACGTCTTCCGGCTGTTGATGTGTCTAATTAAATTCAGCTTTTGCAAAATATATGAATGAATTTGCAAAAAAAAAGACTCGATAACGACACTTTAACAAATGTTTTTAAGTATAGTTCGGATTTTGTTTCCTCTATGACGATTAATTTAGATTATTATGTCTATTATAGGTTTGTGTGCTCAGTAATCATCACTCCACTTTTCCTGTGTCCTTGCATCTCGCGAAATCGCGATAAAAAGTTTGACAAACATTGTCGCTAACAGAAGACGATGCAGATAGGTTTTCTGCGATGCGTCACTATATCACTAAAATAGTCGACCGTGACGCTCTATAACCGGAATACATACTTGCTATTTTATATAATTATAAATAGTAGATAATCTATAAAAAATAGTTACTTCTTATACCTAGATATAAAATTGTTCTGAATTTTTTTAAAGTACCGATCCAATAAAAATGTTTTTTTAAGTAAAGTAAATGTTAAATTCTATTAAGACATTCTTAGTAAATATTTTTTACAAAAGCTGGCACAAAAACGAACATAATGTATTTTTAAGCTCGTAAAGTGACTAGTTCGTAGTGTTCTCAAATAAAAGTGAAATAAAATAAGTGATTCTAAGAGAGTCAAATGATTGGTGAACAAACAGTGAACAAAAATAGCTCATTGCTCGTTTCAAAACGGTACCCACCTCCAAGTGTGTATTGAGGAAGTGAGTTTACGATGTGTGTGATGTGTGTGTCCCCCGTGAGTAGGATGTGAAGGATGCGGGGATGCGAGCGCGGCGCGGGCTCAGCGGACCGCGCGCCGGCGCCTGCGCAGGCCACACACGTGCTCGGTGGACAAGCCATACTCAGGCACAGTGAACAGGCCATACTTAGGAACAGTGAACAGGCCATACTCAGGCACAGTGAACAGGCCATATCAAGCCAAACAAAACAGCAACAGGCAAGCAAATATGAAGCTATAAATCCGGTGAGGAAAAGAGGGTTGACCGCCGGCGGTGGCATTTTGCCGCGCAGTCTGTGCAAGAAAGCCATAGTGAGGCACAGTGGAGAGCCCATACTGCCGCGGAGGACACGTGGCGGGGCCATCTTGCTCTGTGTGCTGCTACTGCTATCACTCAGGTAAGCTACCATTCTATACAAAATAGTTATAATCACAATACGGTACCATTTTATTTTAAATGCGAAAGAAACTAACTGTCTGATTTTGCGACTGCACGGTAGTAATGGTGGTCTTTACGGAAGTATACAATAGGGTAGATGACTGATGTTTATATCGTTGAAACCAACAGCTTTGATGAAGAATTTAAGTAAATATAGTATGTTTATTGAAAAAAAATTTTAAATTGGTTAATAATGTTCTGATATATGAGCGTTTAAAGTTTTTGTTAGAGACAACTCTGTACCTTTCCCACAAAACAAAAAATGACGTCACGCCTTACTTGTCAGAATAGAATATATATGGCGTACAGAGAAGTGACGTCACGATTTGCTGTTTCGCCTCTCTGTCTAGCATGATATTAAAACGCTTATATGTTGCTTATTTTTGATCAAATTTTCATTTTCTTTTCATTAATCAGCTATATTTATGGGCTACATTTTAATAAAACAATTAAAAAAAACAGTAATCTAGCCTATTATGATGAGAATGAAGAATCATTCTTGCATGTTGGTACTGTAATTTCAGGAAGCTAGAACTCTAGAGGCTTCAATTTCCTGGGCCTATAATAAAGGCCAGGTCCATAACGTGGATGGATGTGATTGCGTCGTAGCTCAGTAGCGACACGGAGTCTCGGTGGAGTCTCGGCTCGTCTTCCATTCAGTCGGCGCGAGTATATCTGCGCGCATTGTAATGCTGATTGGATTAGCAAGGAACTGGTTGCAGGGGGCCTACTAATATGACTTGAACAATTTATTTTATTTGCATACATACAGTGTAAATAATAATAATACCAATATAGCTCGCAGGGTTTGCAAGTTGAAATGGCAACAGGCAGCCACATCGCTCGAAGAACTGATAACCGATGGGGAAGAAAGGTTCCGAAGGAGGGCTTCGTTTAGCAGTAGACAGGATGATGATGATGATGCAATAATAATAATTGACCTACGCGAAGCGAAGCCGAGGTGGAACCGTTGATCCAATATTTTTGAACTTTGCTTACAAATTTTAAAAAGATTCGGTTCGCTAAGCTATCATCGGACAAACACATACATATAAACGCCGACATGCCACCTTAGACTTAGGAACCGAAGCCTCGCTTCGGTTTTTTTAAACTAAAATAGCGCCAAACAAGCAGTCAGTTGCCCTGATAGTAAGCTAGAGACGTTTTCAACGTAATGCCATGTCGGAGAGATGCTTGTAGTCCTCCATGTTGATAGAGCAAAACAAAATTCAACGCAAGAAAGTGAAATGTAAGATGAAGAAAATGTTCTAATGTTCGTGGTAGGCCCCCAGGGCTATACAAATAGAGAGGAAACCGTTATATCTGCTATTTAAGGACCAGCTACTAGTTTTGGACTTCGTTGCTGTAGGTGTTTCTAGAAAGTCATATTAGCATAATATAGGCCTTCGAAGAATATATCCAGCCCACTGGCCCAGCTGCTGGGTTGGTGGACCCTGTTCGATCGATCGAAGATCAATCATTCCTCGATTGATCTTCTTCTACGGAACTTAGCCGGTTACCTCACGGTGTTTCACCGGAAAGCCAGTGGTCTGAAAATCCGAACATACATAGTATTTGAATATTTTTGTATGAAGTGATTCCACACTTATGGTATTTCTATGTTTTTAAAGCTTAAACAGGAAGAAAAATTATGACCTTATTATTAGTTGGGACGGAAACCCATAGAGACTGCTCGTATGCAGGTTCGAGTCCTGCCGGAGGTCATAATTTTTCTTCCTGTTTAGCTTTAAAAACATACATAGTATCTGTGGTAAAAACAAAAAAAAAGCGATACCATTTCGTTTTTTTTTTTTTGTTGAATACTAATTTAAAATATTAAGCTTAATTATTGTTCTCTTGTTTGTCTAGCATTTACGTATATATATATATATGTTTGGCAATAAAGTAATTTTTTATCTTTTTTTTTTTTATCTTCATTGTTGATATACCGAGAACTCGCACGAAACGGTTTGATTCCACTTTCTTTATTCGAACTGCTAAACAGTGGAATGAGATGCCCGAGTGGGTGTTTCCCGATAATTATAATTTGGGTGGCTTCAAGCCACGAGTGAATCGGTTTCTTCTAGACAAGCGTGCTCCATCGTAAACTGCATCTTCGTCTAACATCAGACGAGATGACAGTCAAACGCAAGCCTATAATGTATTTAAAAAAAATACAAACACACTCCGAAGAGCTCATGGTACGAGCCCGGGATTAGACACCACAACCTCACGATTTCAAGTCAAGTGGTTTCCGAACTAGATTACCACGGCGACAAGCAATCCTCGACTAGGATAGACAAGTAGATAGCGCTGCGTAGAGCAGGACACAAAGACAAATTACGCGCTTTCTCTCTCGCGCAAACAACTTTTCTTTCATTTACCAACCAAGTGAAGTTCTCCGATTCTACTGCAATAAACTAGTGTTTGTTTTTAATGAACAATTTGTATTCTTGGAGGATCTATCCTCTCTGTCTTTGTACTATGGGACCAACAGAAATCGCAAGGAAAAATCAGCTGTTTTGTCGGAGTAATGTCATTCTTCTATAGGACAGCACATTTTTTAGTCCCATAGTACAAACAGTTCATAATGACGTGTACTACGATATTGTACAACATGTCCGTCGAACATCGGAACACCCCGTATTTACGTGTATGTGTGACGAGACAAGCAATTACATAATGCATATGTCGTCGAATTACAAACGTATCATAATAATTGGAACTGGGCGAGTCTCTCAAACAAAAACTCGCAGTAATTGGATCCGATGACTTGATGTGTGTCCAGCCTCGGTTGTCAACGTCGCCCAAAACTAACATAAACCTTAAACCATAAACGTACAATAAATAATATTGAATCTATAACATGTTAACAACATCGTTGAATTTCGTTATGATTCGCGCGTATTTTTCGGAAGTTACAGCCTTACTGACTTTTCCCGAGATAAGTACAATGATATCTAAAGTGGGAGTTCTAATTAGTTAGAACTCCGGTCTCTTATATCGATTATTAATGTTTTTTAATTTCAGTTTAGTTTTAATTAGGTAGTTTAATTTATACTTCGTTGTTAGTTCCACTGAAGAGAGAAGTAAAGGTCCTTCGCTTTTCTGTTGTTAGTTCAATAAATACTTTATTAGTTAGATTTTCGAAGGCCTTATATATTTTACTTGGTTTGACTGACATCAAACTGTCCAAATTTCAATAAAGCCATGACAAAAGTAAAGTGTTCAGTTTTCCCAAACTTTTCTGTTTTCCGGACAAATTTAAAAACTTTCTATGAGTAAAAACTTTATTCTAACATTTACAAAACAGCAAAATCAAAATCAAAAAAAGGGTTATTGGTAACTAGCTAACAACTTCTTAGAATCAAATATGGTACAGCTTAAAAACAACCTTTATACCATGACTTCAAAAATTTGCGAGAAAAAAACTAACGAATCGATAGAAAATGTTTTTTACCTACGCAACAGCGGCAAAATAAACGAAAAAGCCGTTTTTTATTGGTATATTTTTAAATTAATGGAACAAAAGTTTAGCTCTACAGAAGCTACTAAGAGGTCTTCATAGTTGTCAGTAACCCTGTACCTATAGTATAAAACAGGCGGAAATATAAATTATCTAAGTGTATTTTCACTGTAAACGTTTTCCTAGATAAACGGTGAAGTGTGAACTTAGAAAAAGAAGATTCCCACACATCCAAACGCGTGTCTCCAACGCATGTGTGTGTGTAACGGAGGCACACATCCGCCACATCCACATGAGATTGACGTACAAGCCCGCAGCAATAAGCAGCACCCCGTGATTACGCACTATAAACTGGAGATGGTTCGCGAGCGATTACAACACAATAAACATAAAATAACTGGGAAAATTATCCAATACGTCAATAAATTCAGGTTATATTTAGCGAGCTGTTAGATGGGCGAGTGGTTCTGAGTAAGAGGACTTCGTAATAAAGCAGTTCAATTATTACTGCTAACTAATTGGTCTAAATACGTCGTTTCAATCCTAGGAAGGGTATTTAATCAGGCTTTTATTTTCGGAAGCTGACAGTGGACCAGTCTACACTGCCATGGTAGGTGGGAGGCGTTATTTTCTTACCATCTGGTTATTTTGATCCTTATGTAGTAGTAGGTCTAGCCAGCATTGCAAAGTCTGCCTGGTGAAATACCACAGCTTTGCCCGTTATTCAACCGCCAAGCAGTAGCGTGCAAGCATTACAGCGTTTAGGTTTGAAAGTTACCAGAGAAATTACTGGGCACACGTATCACTAACAGGAGCAGTACCAGAACTTGCGAACATAATCCTGCGCCGCACTGCACTGCGCTCGTCACCTTGAGATATTAGATGTTAAATCTCTTCAAACCCAGTAATTTCTCTGGTGACATTGCCCTTCAAACTGGAACACAGTAATGCTTGCACACTACTGCTTGGCGGTTGAATAACTGGCAAAGGTGTGGTACTTCCCCAGGCGGACTCTGCAGTAGAGTCCTACCACTACAGATATTTATTGTCTCTCAATAAAAAGACCGTGGCTGGAGTATGGTACGGAACCCTGAATGGAGTTGTTTATATTGTAAAGGTTGGGAGCTGGTCGGGTCGGAGCCAATTATGATGTTAGAGGAGAGATCGGTCGCTTGTTAGAACTCGCAGCGCCCACTTGCGCGCATTGTGCACCGCTGCTGTATTGTGGAAACGTTTTATTGTAAAAAAACATTTTATTGTAGGCAGCTACAAAAGCAGCCGGCACTCGAGGCGGGGCTACGTTTACCGTTATCTAATTAATCCTTTCTAATATGATATTCATTTTTTCGTATCGAAAATCTACATTTCAGTGGCCATACTTAAGTTATCTTGAGTTAGCTAATATCATTAAACTTTTGCGCGACACAAAAATGGAGTGCGCAATGCCAAGTTTTTTATGCAATGGAGTGACGAGACGAGCGAGACGTTCGCTTGGTGGTAAGCGTCACGCCTGCCACTAACAGTAGCAGTGCCAGTATTGTGAACTTGCGAACAAAGTCCTGCGCCGCACTGCACTGCGCTCGTCACCTTGAGTTATTAGATGACAAATGCTTGCACACTACTACTTGGCTGTGGGATTAAAACCAAATAACCAATTAAAACCTTAACCTGATGTGCAATCAATAATTTTCGAAAGAATATATCTGCCGCTATTGTATCGTAGACGGGTCAGAGTTCAGACGCCCTCAGAGCTCATTTGTCCGCGTCACTGCACTCGTCACTTCTCACGAGGCTCGACTGCAGCCTGTCATTACTGCCAACCGCACCACGTCATCCAAAGAGACTCCGGAATCACCTCACGAATAAAGCAGTCAAACCATATGAAACCGTATTTCAATAGCCAGTAAATTTTAATTTCATAGAAGACAGATAAGGCTTTGACAGTCGATCATTTTCGTGTTTCAATACGGCTCCGCCTTTTCATATTCGGCTAATGACAGCTTTCCACACTGAGTTTCGACCTTCGCTGTGTAGCGTACTGTGTATTTCAGTGCTCTTCACTAGATAGCGCTCTCGTACCATAGTTTTTAGTTAGTATAGTTTTTCTTTTTCTTTTGCCAGTGTCATTATTTTCATATTTTAAGTTTTTCATAACTTCCAGTCAACGGAAGAAGCTTCTTCGGATTTTTAAAAACATAACGATAAGACATGTTTCACCACATTCAACTTGTGCACTTAATTTGGGGGTTCCGGCACGTATAACGAATAAAACGCCACCATTTTTTTACATTAAAACAATCGAAAAACAATACAAATTTTGGAAGAAATGCGGCTACATTCTGTGCTTTTTTTTTCTTCTTTTCTCTTAAGAGGATTATGGCATCGCACTTTGTGCATTTTGTGCAGTGCAGTAGTAAGTATAGTGTACCCCTTCAAACCGAAACACTGTAGTGTTCACACCCCAGTCCTGCTTGACAAGTATAATCTCAACCTTACCACAGTAGTTGCTATCTATCTATGCATAAAATATAGATGAGTAATAATTCACAAGTCGCAGAAAGGTCAATTAAAAACCTCAGCCACTAACGGTAATTATAATTTGGCGTTCAACGCAAACATAGATTCCAACTGTTTTAAAAAAGACGTGAAGTTCGTCGACCACTCGCCACAGGTTTGGCAGCAATCGCTAAAGACCCGGCATTACTGAATAGACTAGTTTTATTTATCTTTGATGCGAGACAAAAAACGAGCGCCTAGATAGTGATTTATTAGTCTCTAATAGCTCGGAAGAGAATTTGTACAGAGAAATAACCTTAAATAACCGAAAGTTTTAATAACCTACATGCAACACTCTCAGGTGCCTAAGCTTCAGAAAGAAAAATATAGAACTGCTTCTCTATTTCAAGGAGAAAATCTAATAATTAACATGTCGTTGTGCATGACCTAAGTGATAACAAAATTTGATAATTTTTCTGATGAAAAACTGTTCTAACTTTTAAGCAATACTTACTAAAGTTTTAAGAAACAAGACACTATTTTACCATTTAGCAGCTGTCTGGCCATAGAAGTTAAATATATTTCTCGTGGACCTGTTAATTACATTTCACGACATAATAAAGCATAGCGATGTGTGGCGTGTGGACTTATATCCTTCACGCATACACTAATTTTCTCTGACCTCACAAGGAAACTCCCACACACACACACACCGCTATCTAATCTATACCTGTACCTCTGTTAATATTCTCCTCAATACTAATAATGAGGTACAAAAAATATGCACGGCTAGACCGATTCGAGTCTAAAGGCTATATTTTGTCGACGATTTGCTAAAGTTATTTGAATGGTGCCTTCTGGGAACCGATTATAATAAATCCTTAACTAAAAGGGTTTTAAAATACTTTTTGGTTGTTAAACGGTGATCATAATGTAGTTTGGAAGAGTTTGGGCCCTGGTGTGTGTCCACTGCACGCACTGGTGCTGTGGGATTAGATTTATAGGTGCTTTGAAACTGTATTGCCAACTTACGTGCGATAGAGCAGTATTGTTGTGTTGACATTAATTAGGGTTATTAATAGCCATTTAATTTCAATTGTATTATATTGTTTTTGGTGTTTATCGCTTCATAAAATTACAATCTACGTTGCCACATTTTTTATATTATGGAAACCATTTTCGGTATTCAGCTAAACAGCACTTTACGTCATATTATTTGGTCATAAATCAATATTTAAAAAAACATATTACTTGCTTATAGGTTACTAGAGGTCGCCCGCGACCGGAAGAAATTCGGCCCGCTCCCAAAATTCACCACGTTTTTACCCCCCCACCCCGAATCAAAACGGTTCTGCTTCGTTACGTTTCAATAGAGAATCGCAAATGAGTACACGATTAATTTGGTTTCTTTCTGTGAGCTCGTGTGGCACCCAAATATCGAGATTTTTGTATACCCAGACTTTTTCAAATAGGTCAAATCTGTTTTGTGGTCGATCCCCAGTTCTTCAGGTACGTCGTAACTACTAATATGCCGATCTTGGTCCACTATTTCAGAAATGGCATCGACTTTATCCGTAACAGGGCGACCAGAGCGAACTGCATCTTTGACATCAAAATTCCCGAACTGAAAACGCTTGAACCAACAATGTGCTACTCTTGATGACACTGCATTAGGTCCATAAACGTCACAAATTTTATTCGCGTCTTGAGTCGCATTTTCCTAGTAAAATGTCTCTGCATTTTTCCCATTTTTGTAATAAAACTTCAAAATATATCGAATTTCTTCGTTAGATTCAATCATTTTATGGAACAAAAAAACAATTGAAAACTGGCGGGAAATTATTTATTACTTTTTATTTTCTACGCATCCAGTACAACGACATCTTCAGGGTACTGCTGCGGCTGCCTCGCTTCTGCAGCACGTCTCAGATGTTTGCTGAAGCGCACACGGACGACTTTCATGCGATGATTCGCAAGAAAGTCGCGTCCCTGCGACAGCGTATACGAGCCAGTCGCAATGGTATCCTGCAGATGATTGCAGCCCGATTTGACTGTCCCATTCAGAACAAGTGGATGGGTGTGCTTATGGGACAAAAGATATAATTTTTAATCATTTTTGTTTTAATATGTGTCACTATTTTTGTTTTGTCGTGTCGATTCAATCTGTTTAATTTCAATTCAATGTGTATTCTAATCTAATTTTAATTTATAACCACATTCTTCAATTAATTATTTTTGTGCTATATGGATTGATATAATCTGAAATAAATGATATTTGATTTGATTTTGATAGGTATTCCTTTTTTAAAATGTCATATTTTTAATGGTATCAAGACCAGCCAGATACAAACAGTGCAACTGAAGAGATTTTACTACAACTTCATACATACAATATACGAAAAATCTTTTTCCCCGACCTATTACATAATATGAATTCGTCAACCCGCATCGGCCAGTATCTGAGTTGTAATCATCTAAACTTATCGTAACAAAATTCAACACGGAAATAAACGAAAGGTTAAAATTTCCCGGATGTCAGTGGACATCGTCCCCAATTTTCAGTTTTACGATTCATTCTGTTCGAAATGAAGAGCCGCCTTAATCGAATCTCCTTAAACAGCCTCGAGTGAATATATGCCTCATCACGAGTGGAGTTATTGATCATTCCGCGTACTAACTGTTGCTAGAGCTGTGGTTTAACTGCGCAGTCACACCTGCAGCGGCTTATGGTCTCCTGGTACTTCGTTCTAATGTACATCGACATTAAAAGACGTTGGAAATTAGATAACAACAAATCAGCAACAACAAATTACTGAATAAAAGTTGAATTTTAGTCAAATCTAACATCACCTATCCCCAAAAAGCTTCAAGACGAAAGTTTTCAACCAGCGCGTCCTTAACGTCCTTCCCGTAATGACCTATGGTGCTGAAAAGTAGACTTTTACAGTTGGATCGCTTCACATGTTCAAAGTCGCTCGGCGAGCTATGAAATGGGCTACGCACTGCGTTACTGAGGTATGCGGATGAGTCCGGGACGAAGTAATACAACTAGGACAGCGCTCTAGCGTGCGTAAATAGAGAGAACTTTTTTCATACATATTTCTGTAATCGTACGTACTACGTAGCATACTCCTGCTGGACATATAGGCATACCCTCGCAGGCCCATTGGAACATATCCACTACGCTGGACTATACCCTCGCAGGCCGATTGGGCCATATCCACATTCCACAACGCTGGCACATACCCTCGCAGGCCGATTGTGACCTATCCACTACGATGGCCCTTACCCTTGCAGGCCGATTGGGATATATCCACTACGTTGGCCCATACCCTTGCAGGCCGATTGGGACATATCCACTATGTTGGCCCATTTGTGGGTCCACATACGTCATTGAGTTTCTTCTCCGTACTTATACAGGTTTCTTCATGATGTTTTTTCTTCACCTAAAAGCTAGTAATAAAAAAATCTTTACATAAACTCTAAAGAGTAAGAGAGAAGGAGAGAATATTCTCATCATTACATTACATCCATTACGGCACACGTGTATAAAGACATACATCGCCCATTAGAGAGGGCCGGCCCGCCGCGCCCGGTATCCTGCGTTATATTATAATAATGTGCGCTCGTGTGTCGTTATTTACGAGTATTAACTCTATTAACTGTTATTACATTATGGAATTGAAGCACGGAGTGCGCCCGCCGCGCGCCGTCTCTCCATCCACTTGGTAAACTTTTCTAATGTATTAGGGCAAGTTTAGTAAGGAAGGTTTTTGTTTGATTGAGTAGTACTTAGACGTTCTCAAAATGTAACAAATATTATGTTCTTTTTTCGATTAAATCCTAGTAATTAATTTCTTTTAGTACACAAAAAATCATTGGTTTGATAAAAAGCTATACCTAACATATACCTTTTTCTAATTTTTGTGTTGTATATTTTGCTATGATGATATGCGACCACAAATTGTATAGCTAGATAAAAAGTCTTGAAACGAATACTTTTTCTCTCCTGGCAACAATGTTAAAAACGCTTCTTTGGGAAATTCTTCCAATCATCTTACTCAGACGTACTATAGGGTTACTATTGGAAAGGATTTAGAACTTTTTGTTTTATTACTCCGAACAATCCGAACATAATTTCTATCACATCCGGTGACTAATTTCAAGGAGTGAAAACTAGTTAAACTATTTAGAACTTATGTTTTTTAAAGCTTACACAGGAAGAAAAATTATGACCTCCCTCAGGACTCGAACATGCATACGAGCAGTCTATGGGTCCCAACTGCTTTGCCAATTAAGCTACAGAATTATCTGCCTTAGATGCTAAATTTCCCAACTTTGCTGATAGCGATGTTTCTATTAATTTCTCTTCTTTTTGCCAAGTTGTGTAGTTTACTAATAGCACAAAATCATCGGCCTAAGAATCCGTCTATAAGTGAATGCAGCCTCCCAAGAGATCCATCTTTAAAGCTAATGCGCATTCCACGCATAGATCGGCGTCCGAGATGCGGACGGAGCTACAACCTCGGATGCTGCGGAACGTACATATTCCAATAACTGTTCCTCGTTAACATTCTTCATTATTTATTTATATTATTTAGCTAGTAGCAGTGCTACGGAGAACTAGGAGGTCTTCTTGGGGGATACAATATTGTATACTTGTCTTGTCTTGTCTTGTATTGTTGTCTTGTCTTGTCTTGTCTTGTCTTGTCTTGTCTTGTCTTGTCTTGTCTTGTCTTGTCTTGTCTTGTCTTGTCTTGTCTTGTCTTGTCTTGTCTTGTCTTGTCTTGTCTTGTCTTGTCTTGTCTTGTCTTGTCTTGTCTTGTCTTGTCTTGTCTTGTCTTGTCTTGTCTTGTCTTGTCTTGTCTTGTCTTGTCTTGTCTTGTCTTGTCTTGTCTAAATTCATAAAATGTAAATCCTTTATTGGCTGTCAGTTTCACTATTAGTCTCATTGTATTATTTTTAAAGAGCTGTGGATTTTGTAAATAAATAAAATAATAAATAAATATAGGTAGGGTTGGTATGGTTACATGAGTCTGGAAACATTTTAAAGATGAAACACATAATAAATGTAAGCGTGGGTACTTACATAATATTGAAAAGAATCCAAACTATTTATCTCTCACTCTCTTGCCTTCTCTTTTCATTTCTTAAAATTTCGTAAGGTTTCATAATTGTCTTATTTTTCTGATTGTTTTTTTATAATTATCCAATAGCTCTAGTTAGAGCCAAACTAAGCATGAGCCATATAAAGCTAAGATTGGTATTAAAATAAGCTGACCCTCTTAGAGAAATCTTTAAAAAAACTTACTGTTTTTTCACCCTTTTTTTACTAAACAAACAAAAACTCGAATTTTCTTCTCTGTAATTCGTTTTTTTATATCCAAGGCCTCGGAATTTTGGAAATAGTTTACTTATACAGTAAGCACAGCTAAAGATCGTTTAACACGCGTTCTATTGTCGATGTAATCTGACACGAATTACGGACTAATGCCCTTAATGAGGTGCTAATGTACGATGCTATCTCCTGCTCTCCAGCCGAGGCTAGGGTTACCACACTCACCAAGCATTACACCAAGTAATCACACTAATATTATTTATATGCGAAAGTTTGTCGGTTTGTGTGTGTAACTGTGTATGTGTATGTATGTTTGTTACCTCGTAAAGCCAAAATGGCTAAACGGATTTGGATGAAACTCGGAATGGAGATAGCGTACTTCCCGGAATAACATATAAGCTAATTTATAGATTACTTTGTATATCTTAATGTGAAAAAACGTGAAAAATATTAGTATAGCATTTTATATTTTTAGAATTAAACTTTTACAGAATGTTGCGATTAATATAAAGCATACAGTGCACTTAAAAAAGTTTTGTTTGTAACAAAGAATTTATTTAAATTTTTGTAAAGATAAAAGCACCGTTGTAGTACCGTAGCGATAGTACTGGAAGGTGGTGTTCTGAAAAGGAATGAATGAACTGTGTTAAAGATGATAAGCACGCATGGGGAGTGAATGAAGACAAGCGACTTAGTGAATGATAGAGTGAAGTGGAGAAACGAAACATATTATGCCGGCCCCGCCTAGTGGGATAACGACAGGAAAATGATGATAATTAAAAATACCGTTTCAAGATCAATACAAACTGAGCCAATGAGAATCAGTCACGTTTTAGCGGAGTACGCAGATTTCTAGCTGAAATATCACTAAATACTACGTAAATTACTATTATTTATTCTGTGTAAATACACCACAAAAATGTAAACCTAACATAAAATCCGGATGTTTTCGTCGCGAGTGAATTGGTTTCTTCTGGGAAAGCGTTTTCTATCGTAGACCACATCTTCGGTTATCATCAAGCGAGTTCAAACAAGCTTTTATCAAATTAAAAAACATACAACAATTTTTAGTTTGCTTTTTTCAAAATTTATACAAAAAGCGCAAAATCCATCATGACGTCATCATCCCCGTCAGTCGTTAACATAATGCTGGCGACGACAAGGCGACAACCCTGACCATGATAATGTCACGGTTATAATATAAGTATACAATAGAGAAGCCGCGGACGTGGTATATGGTTCAGGCAAGCCGCGCGCTGCGCTCGGGACATCTCTATCGACTCCCTATAATTCAAGATTACCCGCCGACACTGATTATATAGTGCCTACTACTCTACTACAGTAGTATCACAGGTCATGACCGTACTACGTTATGTCACGTATTAACGTTATAAATACAGATTTTCGATTTATAGGCTTGCGTTTGACCGCTATATCGCGTCATCTTAGGCGAAGATTCAAAATATTTAAATTAATTGTATATGATACAGGCTGTTTTGTAGAGGGTCAGACAAACTGAAAGGGTGTGTTTGTAAACCCATTTGGAAAATACAATTAAAATGGCCGGGAATCAAGCTTCAGCAATTGGAGTCAGTCACGGAACGGTCGACAAAAGAAGACCGCAGTGTCGGGTCGGATGGCACGTGGCACCAGGTCCGGCGGCGGCAGGACACGCTCCTGGGAGCGTATGCTGTCGTCGCGATGGTCGGCACGTCGCGCCGGGTCCGGCGGCCGCAGGACACGCTTGCAGTGTCGGGTCGGTTGGCACGTCGCGCCAGGTCCGGCGGCGGCAGGACACGCTCTTTGGAGCGTATGCTGCCGCCGCCTGCCGTCGTCGCGACGGTCGGCACGTCGCGCCGGGTCCGGCGGCCGCAGGAACACTTGCAGTGTCGGGTCGGTCGGCACGTCGCGCCAGGTCCGGCAGCGGCAGGACACGCTCCTGGGAGCGTATGCTGCCGCCGCCTGCCGTCCTGCCGTCGTCGTGACGGTCGGCACGTCGCGCCGGGTCCGGCGGCCGCAGGACACGCTTGCAGTGTCGGGTCAGTCGGCACGTCGCGCCAGGTCCGGCGGCGGCAGGACACGCTCCTGGGAGCGTATGCTGCCGCCGCCTGCCGTCCTGCCATCGTCGCGACGGTCGGCACGTCGCGCCGGGTCCGGCGGCCGCAGGACACGCTTGCAGTGTCGGGTCGGTCGGCACGTCGCGCCAGGTCCGGCGGCGGCAGGACACGCTCCTGGGAGCGTATGCTGCCGCCGCCTGCCGTCCTGCCGTCGTCGCGACGGTCGGCACGTCGCGCCGGGTCCGGCGGCCGCAGGACACACTCGCTGCGCACATGATGCCATTTCCTCGCGACCTCCAAACTCACTCGCCAGATAATCGCTCGGGCGGTGCGCACAATGCGACACAATGCGGCGCGCCAGACCGTGCACTATTGTACGACCCGCCGGCCGGACGTGCTAGCTATTCCAGCTAAATCCGAACTGAGCTGGGAATATTACAATTACGATTTTTACCTTTAAAATATGCAGGTGGTTTTACAAAATGATCAATGGCTTTAAAGTTCGTTTTTTTTTAAATCGTAACCATATAAGTACAGGATTATTGATCATTGATGGTTGTCCACCGCATGTGGTGACACGTAGAGCTGTAATGTGATCGTTCTGTCGTCAGAACCGTTGCGTTGTATCCTGATTCCTGACACCGAGCCGCCCGCGCCGCACGGTGACCGTCCACGACACTGCGGGCCGCACGTCGCGGTCCGGCGCCGCTCACCGCTCGACACTCTGTGGTTCGTGCCAGTAGTCCGGGGCACACACAGCACAAGCCGTTACAAATTAACTAGAAACACGATAATAAACTTATTTTTTTAAGCCTTCGACTCTTGAGTTTTAGCTAATCACACTCTCGATCAAGTGAGCTTTCATAAAAACAAAACTAAATCAAATTCGTCAGTTTAGGAGCTATTTTTTTTTTTTTTTTAATTTTTTTTTTTTATTTTTTTTATGAATGACTATGCTGTTGGCCTCAGATGGCCTCTACAGCGTCACCGGACTTTAGGCAAGCGCAAACGGCGCTCGGCCTAGGTTTAGGTTAAAGGCGACTAGCTCAAGGGCACCTCAGACGGTACGAACCTCGGCTTGGCCGTCGCCGGGAGTGGGGTCAGACTTGCCCTGGCACCCCAGAAGGGGTATGCCCTGGGGCCCTAGTAGATTGATCTGGTTGACTACTTGGAGAGAATCTAACAGATCTTCTGACAGATCTGGGGAGTCCTCGACCTCGCCGGCGAGGTCGGTGCGTGTTTGTGTGCCTTTGGTAACCGGCGCCTATACCAAAGACGGAATACTTCTTGTTGCTAGGAGTGGTCGGATCAGGCGAGCCCAGCGCCGCCGAGGTGATGACGGCTATGGGGTCGTCCGGGTCGCCCAAGACGTGTCTGGGGCGTCTACGGAAGGGGGGTGGGTCTGTCGTGTCTGTCGTATAGTTCGAGGCTTGGACTATGAGTGGATTGGGATGGTGGGGGGTCGCATCGAAATAGCGGCGCGAAGCGTACTTAATGTACTGGCGGATGGAGGGGAGTTCGAGATCGCAGTGCAGGTCGGAGTTTCGCATGAACCAGCTAGCACCGACTGCTCTGCGGATGAATCTATTTTGTATGACTTGGAGTTTCTCTAGATCTATGCTGGAGGCATGAGCGAACGCCACGGAGGCGTACGTCATGACGGGGCGAATACAAGTTTTGTAAATTGTAACCTTATTTCTAAGGGACAATTTACTACGCTCGTTGAGAAGGGGAGTGAGCCGGCCTAAGAAGAAGGCTGCTCGGTTGCGAACTAACTGGATATGCTTAGAGAACGTGAGTCGACGATCAAGGGTCACACCGAGATACTTGGTCTCGGTAGCCCATGGGATGGGCTGGCCGTTGAGCGTGATATGCTTAGAAGGAGGTCTTTTGAACGGATGAAAGTACACGGCTGCACTTTTATCGGGGTTAACGGTGATAGCCCACTTCTTGAACCAGTCTCCGAGGAGATTGAGGGCTCGTTGAAGGTGGGCTAGCTGAATTACCTTGTTCCACCCTCTGGTGTAGAGGGCGGTGTCATCGGCAAAGAGAGCAAGCTCCACTTTGGGGGTGCGGGGGATGTCACAGGTGAAAAGCGAGAAGAGAATCGGGACCACAGCGGAGCCCTGAGGGACTCCGGAGCCGATGTCGTGGGGGGAGGAGCGTTGTCCCTCGACGCGGTATCGAAAGCTTCGAGCCCTGAGAAAGTCTTGTATTATGAGTACAAGACGGTCTGGCAGCCCGAGCTGATACAGCTTGTATATCAGCCCGTTGTGCCAGACTTTATCGAAAGCTTTCGCGACGTCGAGGAACACCGCTACAGTCCCTTGGGGGAACGGCTTGTGGGTGTAACCATGGCCGGGTTTCTTGTTGAAACCTTCTAGGACGTACTCCGTGATGCGGTGTACTTGTTGGACGCAAGAGTGTCTGGCTCTAAAGCCGAACTGTTCATCAGGGAGGAGGTTGTTGTCTTTGACACAGGACCAGATGCGCTTCAGAAGGACGCGCTCGTAGACCTTGCCCAGGGTACTGAGGAGACTAATGGGACGGTAGCTAGAGGGCTCGGAAGCCTTCTTGCCGGGTTTGTGGATGCCGATGACGTCGGCGGATTTCCACGCGTCGGGGAAAATGCAATTGGCGATGGCCGCATTGAAGATGCTAACTAGAAGGTGAACTAGCGTAATGGAGAAGTGCTTGAGCACTTTGTTACTGATGCCGTCCGCACCTGGAGCTTTCCTGGTGTGGAGGCCTTTAATAATCGACTCAACCTCGGAAGCTGTGACAGGCTCGAGTTCATCAAAGGGGGGAAGTGAGGATCTGTATTCGACTTCACTGTTCACCTTATCGAGGTGAGCAGGGTCGACATGTTCTAAACTGGGGCTGCACTGCGTTTCGAGGCTGTCGTTTAGGAGCTATAATGCCACAGACAGATACATAGAGAGGTACACACATACACACGTTCAATTTATTAAATCTTTTTGAGCCGGGGGTTAAAAATAGGAATGAGTGTTCTGCGGTGTTTTCTACAAGTTAGCCCACAAGTTAGCTACAAGTAAGTTAGTTAGTTAGCCTATCGAAAGACTTGTTGCTAGACTCAAAAGTTTTCCGTTAAAAACGAACTGGCAACTAACAAAATAGAAATGAGCTCCGAGTTCGACAACCTTGGAGCTAAAATTTCTGTATTTTCGAAAAGCTATCATGTCAGAGAAGCATCACATTTTCACATAGGCTAGTAAAAAAAATAAGTGTCTCGAAAGGTAGGCAAGACGTTGTTGTGTTCCGTCAGCAGGTACTCGTATTGTGTAATGCCTCCTTTTTACCCTTGCTTTTTAATTATGTCATTAGATGCCGATGATCCCTTGTACAATCTGCTTGATCGCTACCTATTGGCTTAAGCCACTCCATACAAATTGAATAAACCGGTAATTAGCCGGCCGTCGAATAAAAATCCGCCGCCGCGTGCCGTTTCCTCGCTACGGACGACTGAACGTTACTGAATGGACCGCTATGGTATCTGTCTCCGTCTCTCCTATCTACACTTCAGTGAAAATTACTTTATTTTCAAATTAAATTAAGTTGTTATTACACTCACACTCATCAGCCAGAAGACGTCCACTGCTGGACGAAGGCCTCTCCCTTAATAGGGAGGGGTTGTCATAATCCCCACGCTTGGCAGGCGGCTTGGGGATCGCAGAGTGTTACCACCGTTAACTAAGAGGACGCTGCTGGCCGTCCTCCGGTGGTTCTGGATGCAGTTGTTATTAGCACCCCTTAAAATATTCAGGGGTGATTGTTAAAATTCTTAATGCTTAAAATATTACATTCAGTCGATGCGAGAGAAAATTTTGCAAAAAATAAAAGCACGGCTTAAAATCAAAAACACATAAAACATACAAAAACTAAAAATAACATTCCCTACAAAAAGTATTTATGGTCGCCACGATAGTTATAATTATGATTAAAGAATGATGGGCTTTCGGTCCGCCATCTATGATGGAAGTCTATCAGTCGAGCCTTGGAGGAGTCACCTCTGGCTAGTGTATATTATTCAAGACTTTAGATATTATTGTTATCTGTGAAAAAATTTAACTGGCCTTCTATTCTTATTTCATCATCATCAGCCTGGAGACGTCCACTGCTGAACGAAGGCCTCCCCCTTAGACCGCCAGACTGTACGACAACCTGCCATTTGCATCCACCGGTTGCCCGCGACTGTTACAATGTCGTCGGTCCACCTACATATGGTGGGAGGCCACGCCTACGCTGCTATTCTTATTTATCCTTTACTAATAATGTACCTAGCTGTAAATGTTCCTAAGGAAAAAAAATAAAGAGAGAGAAAGAAATAACACAAATCTTTGATTAAGAGTTTACAAAATTTCTTTAGTTTTCTCTCTATCTGTGAAGACGCAATAGCCAAGTGAAGCCACAAAATGAAGCCGGTACACAACACCCATTAAAACGCCGGAGTCGATTTGTTCGAACATTCACATAAATAAACAATTTATATCAGTTTGTTTATCGGCATATTCTGAATGCTTTCATTGAACTTTCCCGGCCATGCGCGGAGACAACGACTTGATACTCTATGGACATCACTTTCTTATAAGTCATCTTTTCTTGTTTATACAGACATCTAAATATCTTGTATTTTCTTTCATTTTTATAGTAATTGTTACAGCCTGAGTAACTCGACAGCATAAAAGATTTTTTTGTAATATAACTGGGCTAATCAATACTTTTACAATAGACAAAATATTTTTTTTAGGACCTAGAATAACCTCGAAAATTCAAGGTTCTTTACATGCTTAGAACTTAGATACTTCTCAAGGACACTATGAATAAGTATTTTTGACCAAGGGAAGCGAAGGTCTAAGGGGACAGCAGAAGACAGCGCTCGTATGTATTTTTATGTATGTTTGTTCGACCATAATATGTGAACCGTTGATCCGATCTTTATAAAATTTTGTAAGCAAGTTTGAACATGAGAGAAATAGGAGGATCGCGAAGTCTCAGTTAATTGTGAATTACAAGCCGAGGTGTACGCAGCGAGCTCCATCTAGGACCACGTCGTCTGTTGCCAATAGGCGAGTTGTTGATCAAACGCAGACGTATCGCGATAAAGAATGCGGCTGAGATACTGACCGCTAATTGGTCGGCTCAAAGGCAGCTCGACGACGCAGATTTGTCATTTACAGATAATAATATATTGGGGTTGGATCTTATATCAAGTCGCCTGAACTCTCTCTCGCGTCACTCTGGGGGGGGGGGGGGGGGCAGGGGGGTTTATCCCATGCAATGTTAGCCGCCGGAGGCACGACGATTTTCTTAAAATTATTTTCATAAAATATCGAAAAATTCTATTGTTTACATGAGAACTCTGTAGCGTCCCAGTTGAGACACTATATTGAAATGTATTGAAAGTAGTTAAATGTAAAGTAACGTTATTTATTAAGTAAAAGTACAGTAATAGTTAGCTGAATCCCACTCGCGCGTCTGTCCGTCGCGGTGCTTCAAAGCGCACTCCTATGTCACTACATGTACTCCGTACATATTCCCAACCCAAAAAAGGATTAAACGGGAGAGTGAGATTCGGCTGTACAAGTGTACAAATGTAATTCCAATCAATATTCAAAATTAAATTGTACGTCGTTGAGATGTTGGAGCGCAGGCTGTGACCGGGTCTGCTCACGTTGTGCTACTCGTAGTACCGCTTGCGAGTCATGGTTACGCGCCCGTGGTCGCTCCCCGACCGAAGCCGACCTTACAAGTCGACATGATCTCTTAGATAAATAGGGCTTGCGAGGTCGCAGTTTCTTGTCAGTTTTCGGGAGGTCTGCTGTAGAGGTGACGTAAGTAGTCGTCTTGGTGCATAAACCTCCCCTCTTTACAACCCAAAAAAATGGTTTTCGTTTTTCTTCGTAGCTTGCCAGTAAGTAGTTAAGTTGGAGTATGTAAAATATTTATTTCCAATTGTGTCGTAATAGATTGGGCGCTCGCGTCCAAGGTCTGTAATGTGAGCGCTCGACGATGTGCCTGATGTGACGTCAATCGTTGCACAATGCGATCCAGTTATCACTGCGAATAACGTTAGGAATGAAATAAGCGAAAATAAAAGTTAGAAATTGTTTCTTTCCAGTGCGCTTGCACCCGTTATTTGATTGCGGCTGCGGTTTAATTGTCAGTTTTATCTTCCGCGATGAAAGGTAAAATTTTTGCAAGTTTTGTTATCGGTCTTTTCAGTAGCCCATTCTGTGTTTTTATAGTAGTTACCCTGACGTGTCCATCTTGTCCGGGGTGTAACTCGATCACTTTTCCCATGGCCCATTTTCCTGGTGGTATGTTGTTTTCCTTCACCAAGACAATGTCGCCTTTTTCGAGATTTGAAGTAGCTTTTTGCCATTTGCTTCTCGCCTGAAGTTGAGACAAATAGTCAGTTGACCACGACTTCCAGAATTGATGCAGCATATTTTCAGTTAGCTGCCACCTGTCGCGTAGATTGATGATTCGTTCGTCTTCGTAGTTTGAGAGCGGAAGTGTCAAAGTAGGACTTCCGGTCAGGAAGTGTCCAGGAGTTAAATAATTGTAAAAGTCTTCCGGATCTTCTGTGAGAGGACATAGAGGCCGCGAGTTCATGCAGCCTTCTATTTTTGCTAGTAAAGTAGCGAATTCCTCGTAGGTAAGTTTTTGATCTCCTAGGACCCGACGGAGATGGTACTTCATTGATCGTACAGAAGCCTCCCAGAGGCCACCTGCAGTTGGCCAAGCCGGTGCGTTGAAGTGCCACTTTATTTCCAATTTGCCGATCTCGTCGAAGAACTCCGGTGATAGTTCAGTTCTAAAAAGTTCATACTCGTTTTTTAGTACTCTTGAAGCCCCAATGAAGTTGGTGCCGCAGTCAGAATATATGTGCTGTGGGGTTCCGCGCCTTGCACACAGTCTTTGCAGTGCGGCTATGAAGCTTCCAGTGGTCAGATCTGATACAAGCTGAATGTCTACCGCTTTCGTTGCCATGCAGACAAATATTGCAATGTATCCCTTTGAAGTTTTCACCCCTCTTCCTTTGTTCAGTTTGATATCCACGCTTCCTGTGAAATCCACGCCTGTGTACGTGAAAGGACGAGATGGGGTTGCTCGTTGTCGTGGTAAGTCTGCCATGATCTGATAGTTTTCAGATGTTTTGTATCGAAGGCAGCGGACGCAGCGGCGTAGTTGAGTCTTTACAACTCGGTTCCCCCCAACGATCCAGTATCGTTGTCGTATGTAGGAGAGCGTTAGTCGCGCTCCGCCATGTAAAGTTGCAGCGTGAGCCTCTTCAATAACTAGTTGAGTTACTCTTGCATCACGTGGTAAGATTATAGGGTTCTTCATACCCAATGGTAAATTTGTTTTGTTTAGGCGACCACCGACGCGTATGATCCCGTCTTCATCCATGTATGGATTCAGTTTGAAAATAGAGCTCTTGCTATTCACGTTTCGTTTCTTCGCTAGTAAGTTGTATTCTATTTGCAATTCGCTTTTTTGCATATATCGTATGATCAATTTATTTGCAGCAAGTAGGTCGCTTGTTGTCAGGTAAGTAGATGATAGCTCGTTATCGGAGCGGGCGGTGTCGAGTTTCGCCGCTGCCGTTCGGGCCTTTGCTATGAAGCGCATGACCCATGCTACAATACGCTTAGCTCGTATTAATGTGCTGCATTTGTTTATCAACTCGGTAATGAAGTTTTCATTATTTGTTTCTTGCAGGGTTGTCGTTTTCTGTTTTTCATCAATGTTAGTTGTAAATAGGCAATTTTTTGTCGTTTCTTGTTCGGTATTTTCTGAAGAACGTTTTAGTTGTTTTGGCCCGTTCCACCAAAGGTCTAAAGTTAATAGTTTCTTCGGTTCTACGCCTCTTGTTGCACAGTCTGCAGGGTTGTTCTTCGATTCAATGTAAGACCATCGTTGTGCTGGAATTATTTCTTTGATCTTCTTTACTCTGTTCTCGACATATCTTTCCCATTTAGTTACTTCTCCCTGCAGCCATGCCAAAACAACCTTTGAGTCACTCCAAGCCCACATAGTTATGTTATGTTCGTTAAGTGATTTTTTTGTTTTGTCCATCAGTTTAGTCAATAGTAAGGCGCCACATAGTTCCTTCCTTGGTAAAGAAGTTTTTTGGGCGAGTGGGGCAACCCTAGTTTTCGCAGTTAGTAAGTTTAGTGAAGGTTGCCCGTTTTGATCAGTGACGCGCGTGTATATGACACACGAGTAGGCCTTCTCGCTTGCGTCACAGAATCCGAGTAGTTCGATGTTCTTATCAGTACTTCCAATCCATCTTTGAATTTTAACTTTTTTCAGTTCAGGTATTTCAGCTCTTAGTTTCAGCCAGTCTTCTTGTATTTTAGTAGGTAGCAGCTGATCCCATCCATGTAAGTTTTCTTCCCACACTCTTTGAAAAATCAGTTTTGGAATTAGGGTTACTGGCGAAAACCATCCGATGGGGTCGTAGATCTGTGATATTTCGGATAGAAGAGTCCGTTTAGTTAGTGGCTTAGGTTCCTCTTCTAGGTTCCAGTTAAAAGTGAATGTGTCCGAGTTAGGATCCCACCCAAGTCCGAGTGTTTTCTGGGAATTTTCATGTTTAAAGTCGAATTTACTGTTCGCAATCTGATCTTCTGTCAATTGTTTTAGTAGCCCAGGGCAGTTACTTGACCATTTTCGTAGATTCATGCCGCCTCCTTTCAGTAATTCGATCAGAGTTGTTTGTAGTTCTAGTGCGCCTTCGAGCGTGTTGCTTCCGCTCGTAAGATCGTCGACATAAAACTCATTTTGCAGTATTTTAGCAGCGGCTGGGTACTTGTGTCCATCGTCTATTGCCAACTGTTTTAAAGTTCTCATTGCGATCCACGGCGCGCATTTTGTACCGTATGTTAGTGTACATAAGGTGTATTCTCGTAAAGCATCATGTAAAGAGGGGCGCCATATGATCTTTTGTAGTTGTTGTTGGCCTTCTGCAATCCAAATACATCTGTACATTTTTTCGATATCAGCTGTAAATGCGTATTTGTATGATCTCCATTTTAAAATCAGAGCTTGAATGTCCTTTTGTAGATTAGGACCCTTTTCCATTAGCGAGTTCAAGCTTTTTGCAGTTAATGTCTTGTGAGAGGCGTTGAAAACTACTCTCAGTTTTTTTGTAGAAGCGTTTTTCCGCAGGACGCCGTGGTGAGGTAGGTAGCATTCCGGACCTTCACTCGTGGTTGTCCTTGGATACGCTGGCTTCATGTGGTCTAGTTCAGAGTACTCGTTCATAAAGCTTTTGTACATAGTAGATAATTCGTTATTTCGAGTTAGTCGTTTTTCTACTTGTAAAAATTGTGCGACTGCGGTAGGCCTTGATTTTCCGAGTTCGGATTCAAAGTTTGGCATCATTGGCATCTCCACGACGTATTTGCCATCAGTGCCTCGTTTAGTAGTTTCTTTGTAGTAAGTTTCACAGTAGTCATCTTTGTTGATGTCTTCGGTACCATGAATTATGTCTTCACTCTCCCAGTATTTTGTAATCTCACTCAGATCCACAACATTGACGTGGCAGTTAAAAGTTTGCAATTTTCCGCACAGAATCCAGCCTAGTTTTGTTTGCTGAGCAACTGGGGAGTGTTGATCTCCTTTTAGGACTCCGTCCATTAGGATTTGTGCATAGACGTCAGCTGATAAGAGCAGGTCAATAGAGCCTCTAACATTGTAGTCTGGGTCTCCAAGTTTCAAGTTTTGCAGATGCGGCCAGTTAGTTTTTTGGAAATTTGTGTTAGGTAAGTTGTTCGTCAGCTTCTTCAGTATTAGAGCTTGAGTTTCAAAAGTGTAGTCGCTGTGTATTGACTTGCATGTTAGTTGCACACGACCCTTGCATTCTCCGGATACGCATCCAACCCCATTCACTGTGGCGTTGAGTTTAGTACGTGGGAGTCGCAGTAGCTGTGCGGCGTTTTCGGTTATCAAGGTCACCTGTGACCCCTGGTCGAGAAGGGCCTTAAGGGTCACAAAAGTGCCATCAATGGCCTTCAGTTTTACTTGGACGGTGGTCAAAAGTACCTCCATATTTATCGTAGTAAGATTATGAGAGTTTTGCTGCCTGGAAGTTGAAGGTTGAGGGCAAAAGCTTGTCTTGTCAGTTTTATTTGGCTCATACGCCCTTTTCTCCATATGTAGCAAAGTATGGTGTCTCCAATTACATTCCTTGCAAGTCTTTTTTGAATTACAATCGGCGTTTCCGTGAGTGTGTAAACAGTTTTTGCAGAGTTTCAGTTTCGCAACAGTGTGGTTCCGCTTTGGAATGTCCGTGTCGACAAATTGTTGACACTGCATGAGTACATGTTTTCCGTCACACAATGGACAATTGCCGTATGCAGTGTAGAATGTACTAGAGTATTCCTTATTATCTGTGAATAAGGTCGGTTTCTTAGCAAAGTTATGCTTGTTGTTGAAGTTTTTATAGTTGTTAAACTTGTTTGTCGGTTTATAGAAGTTCGAATTACCGCTTTGTTTCTGGATGCCAATTGTGTCCTTTTGGCGATTTTGTTGAGTTTCCAAGGCCATGAACTTGCTTTCCAGAAATGATAGGAACTCCGCGAGGTCTGGAAGTTCTCTGCTGTTTTGGATCTCTTTGGTGTAATCGTTGAAAGTCACGGAGTCCAATTTCTGTGTCATGTGGTACACGATAACCGGGCCCCAGCTTTTTACCTCAACACCCATGTTAGTTAGGCCGTTGATGCACTCAGTTATGACGTCATGTATTTTCTTGAGATTTTCCATGTCAGGATATCGAAAGACGGGCAGTTGTTGCATCGCGTTCATAAAAGATGCAAATTGAAGGCGACGATTGTCGTACCGATGGGTAAGTATTTCCCAACACGAGTCATAATTTTCGGCACTTACGGTGAGATGTTGTACTAGACGTTCAGCTTCACCTTTCAGTTTTGTTTTGAGATGTTGCATCTTCTGCGATTTAGAAATAGTTGGATTCTTGTGGATAGTTGCGTAAAAAAGATCCTTAAATGAAATCCAGCGGATGTAGTCACCGGAAAATACCGGTATTTCGATTTTCGGAGTTGATTGTTGGAAGTGCATGTTTGACCATAGTTTATTTTTAAGTAGTTTTCTCAAGTCATCGTATTTAAGTTCAATGCTCTCATATTTAGCGTTATAGTCGGTGTTCAAGTTTGAACCTTTTAGAGCATCTTCTAGCTGCCAGTGGAGTTTGTCGATAGCATCCCACTTGGCCTTCAAGGTCGTGAGACAATCTTCAATTTCCCATTTCTCGGATATAAGTTCAATTTTCGTTTTTGTCATAGCTCTCTCTAAAGCCTTGAAGTTGCATTTCTGGTGATTAAGTAGTTTCGTTTTATTTCCAGGAAGTTTAGTTTCATCGTCCGAAATCCCTGAAAGATCGAATTCGATGCTAGATAGCCGCTTCTCTTCGTCATCCTTCTGTTTTTGTTGTGTTTCTTCTTTGTTTTGTCGGTGAGAATTCAAGAGTTCCATTATATTCTCCTTTGTAGTTTCATAAAGTTCTTTAGTTCGGCCGTAAGTATTTGAAGAAAAGTAGTTGCTCTCAGATTTATCTTCAATTGTTTGCACTAAAGTTTCGTGCGTGTCAATAAAGTCTACCCATAATCTTTCTAATGTAGAAAGACGTGAGTTTAAATAGTCTACAGTTTTTCTAGTTATACTGTCTTTTTTGTAATTGGAGCACAAAGTTTTTATGCTCTCAAAAACACTTACTTGTTTAGTTAGTTGTTCCATGTTTAGTTAAAGTAATCAACAGCCAGTTAGCCGTTGATTAAGGAGTGCCGAGCGGGTACAGTTGAGTAGTAGTTAGTAGGTGTTGATTCAGGACATGAAGACCAGGTGTAGTAGATTCCTGGGCTTCTTCAAGCGTATGTGTTGCTCTTCGCAGTTTACGATAGAACTCCGTTTCCACTTGAATGTCCTTTGAGCATTCAGCGCACCCTGCAACCTGCTGCCACGGAATTATGCGCCTTCTCAATAGCCTGGTGAGACCCGCTTGTGGGAGGCCAGGTACCGATTCGCTTCCGCAACTTAAGGTCACAAACACACTAAATGCAAACTCGAAGGACCATAAATGTAGCGTCCCAGTTGAGACACTATATTGAAATGTATTGAAAGTAGTTAAATGTAAAGTAACGTTATTTATTAAGTAAAAGTACAGTAATAGTTAGCTGAATCCCACTCGCGCGTCTGTCCGTCGCGGTGCTTCAAAGCGCACTCCTATGTCACTACATGTACTCCGTACAAACTCACTAACCAATGCTTGAAACGGAATATAAACACTAAATTCTTACGTTTTTATAGTCTTGTCTGTCAAAACGCATGAAATGAAACGCTAGGCCGCTATTCTACGTAGAGCACCCCGACTTGAGTTGATAAGGTCGAAATGTGGCAGATCCGAATCAGAGCACCCCGACTCCATCTAGTCTTGTGGCTGATACTGCTAGAGTGTATATAAAAAGTGCGGGAGCCAGATGCCCAAGGGAGGTCCTGAGGGGAGCAAGGTCGAGTGTGGCGCTGCGACACCCAGGGGCGACCGCAAGAGCTTCTGGCCAGGGGGAGCTCACCCAGAGTCTCTTCCAGTGACAGAACCGAGTCGGGCGACATGCGAAAGTAGTACGATAAGCTTGTATGTTTTTTACTAAAACTCACTTTCTTTCCCCTTCTGGTAAGGCAATTTTTCCCAGAAACGAAAACTTTTACATTTAATATAAAAAAGAACTACGTACCTCCGGCGGGGGGAAAGGGTGGAGGGCGACTCTACTTTTCCACCCCCTTCCCCCCAATTAAGGCGACTTGATTTAAGATTTTACCCATATATTGTTATAGGTACTTTTTGTGCTAATGTGTTAACTGAATAAATGTTGACAATACAATGTGGAGTAGATAGTCGTAAAGGTGAAATAAAGGTTATCTATAATGTCATATTACATGCACATTACGGTATAATGCTTACAAGAGGTCGTTAAGTCATGTGTTTATTGATCGTTTTATTACCCTGTAGTGGTTAGAGGACGTTATTTTAATGTCAATTTAATAACATTAAAGAACTCTGTAAGGACTTATCTTCTTTTTTGTGTCATTTCGTTTTCTATAATTTTTAAAGCTAATTTAAGTGTATCAGTTAGTATAATATTAAAAAAAGTAGTAGCGAACGATCCAGTCAGTCTTGTGATCACCATTTGTGATTGACACTTAGATACAACTGAACGCTACCGTCGGTCGGATGACGCATTGCATTGTGGGTGCCGATTGTATGTTATATCGTTTACGTATTGATAAAAATTAAAAACCTGACCGCGAAACCCGCTCATACTTCAACATTGGACATACTTACCTTTTGTAAAAAAATATCAATCAATAAAAATATATCTTGTGTCCCACAAGCACAAATATTTATATTATTTTTACTATCTAACATTTAAAATGTACCTAATTATTGGTAACACATGAAAGTAAAAAGAAACTAGATGCTGATACTATTATAGGCACCGACAACATGCAATAATGACACGAGCGGTATTTATAAATTAATCTTTATATATATAAGACAAATAGTACATTAAAAAATGTACATACATAAATATATTTTTAAACATTTTGTTGCGGAACCCTAAACATTTATTACAATAAAAATATAAAAGCTAACTGGAAATTTGATTTCTTTGAATAATGGACGAATACAGTAAGGAGTTACTTTGCGCGATAGAATCCGGAACGAGGATATTCGCCAAAGAACCAAAGCTACCGACATAGCTCGCAAGTTTTGCAAGTTGAAGTTGAAGCAGGCCACATCGCTCGAATAACTGACAACCGATGGGGAAGAAAGGTTCTTGAGTGGCGACCGCGAACCGGGAGACGCAGCGTAGACGCGGCGCCTCCCATTATATATATCTATATATATATATATATAGTGTCGCGGGCAACCGGTGGATGCAAATGGCAGGTTGTCGTACAGTGTGGCGGTCTAAGGGGGAGGCCTTCGTTCTGCAGTGGACGTCTCCGGGCTGATGATGATGACAGTAAGGAGCTAAGTCAGCGCTTGTTTGTATATTTGTATGACGATAACTTGCGACGACGCGACGGTTGAACCCACTGAAGAGAAGAGTGGGGCCTTCGCTTTTCTGTGGGTGAACCGAATTAAATGACATTTTGTAAACAATTATTTCGTGCAAATACAATTATCATATGAGCCAAATAGGTCAGGGTCTGGGAAGACGGGGGATGCACGGTCTCAGCTTGCTGCGCACCTAGAAACTAACATAAAATACTGGAAAGAAATAGTCTAACTATGTTGGTATGTAAGACTAGAATAAAATGAATATTTAAGTTGTAGAAACAACACCTACAGAACCGCCCCCGCACGCGGAGCCATTAGCGCAGTAAGTACAACACCGGCAGTTACCTACGTTACAAGATACCAGGGGAACTATTAGTTTAATATTATTGTATCAGCGGGGAAACTAAGCAATACATGAATAACGCGCTATCTGCGCGATAATGCGGGATAATGCCGTCTGCCTGGAGTAACTGATACAAGGGATAGCGTCGAGGACATCGTGTGACCTTAAGGTAGGGGGCGTGGTGGCATCACAGGGATGTTATTCTACAAGAGAGGTCCAAAGACGCAGCGCTCGAGTCAACTGTGTGTAAAACAGTATAATTTTTGTATGCAGCCGGGACATTTGTAACATAAATGGCTCAAATTAAGCACATATATATATATACATAATTATTGGGTAACATAAAATGTAATGAACTTTGTATTGTTCCTCCCTAGCTCGCTGTGTCCTCCCTAAGCTGTAGATATAATTATGTCTACGGTTATAATTATAAACCCGTCTATAGATGCGCGGGGAAACGGCCACAGAATTAATAATAGTTGCAACAATATCGGGACATTTTAAGGTGTCGTAGCAACTAGGGTGTGTTGTAGCAGTCGTTGGTGGTACGATGACTTGATTTTTACCTTTAGCTTTACAGTAAAAATCTTCCATTCATGCCAGAGAGCTGCGATCATAGGATATATTATACCAAGGAGAAAAAATGCGTATGTAAACCAGTGAATGCTCTCCACGCTGTGCTGGGTGGGACCGTTTTATGGCAAAATACTAGCAATGAGTGTTATTTTTTCTTAATTTATATTGTCCACGTGTGTTTTTTTTGTCGTTAGTAGTCTATTGTCTATTTCCAGTAACCCGCCTGCGTGGTTGTCTAATGAGGTGTATGGCTCAAAAACGCAATAGTAGAATCACAGTACACCATTAGTAGCTCGTGTCCCTGTTCAGGTAAGTCGCTCCGCTGCTGGCTGCGCTCGCTGCCCGTCGGCCCGGAGAGAGCATTACCGTAGAGCGGCGCGATAACCTCTCAACTCTACTTATATGGTGGCGCGACGCAGGACGCGCGGTTGTCGGTCGTCGGCCGCTCTAGGTATACCGTGGAACGGGATATTTTGATTAAAATACCCGGGACATTGATTGAAATTACCTGTCTGCATTACCAATTGACCTTGGCTGCGTTTCCTAATGGTCTTAAAAGTTTATCCACCTTCAACCCTCCGTTCGGTTGGTATCCCATCTAAAACAAAGAAAGCCATGTTTGTAGTGGTGGTGGTACAACACTATTGCAGAGTCCGTTTTGTAAAAGTACGACACTTTTGAGTTATCATACCGCCAAACAGTAGTGTGCAAGCATAATCTTACTAGGATGTTACTGGGCATGAAGAGATTTAACATCTAACATCTCAGGGTGACGAGCGCAGTGCAGTGCGGAGCAGGATTGTATTAGCAAGCTCACAATTCTGGCACTGCTACTGTTATGGGCAGGCGTGACGCTTACCACCAGACAAATGTCTCGCTCGTCTCGTCAATCCATAGCATAAAAAAAAATAGGACGCATGCACATTAAATGATAAAAGTGGTGACACATCAACAGAACCTAGATATAAAATAGTATTGTAAAGCTTTCCTGCCAATTATTCTCCGCGCGCTAACTGATAGCACCAAGTGAAAGGTGACAGCCGCGCGGGCAAACACTGGGAACTGAAGCCAATCTGAATGTCGTGCTACTCGATGGAGCCACCGTCGCGTATTGTGTACGAAACTGGCGCTTGCCAGTTGATACTTTTTAGTACATTAATTTGGCCGTGTGTAAAGATAACTTGTTCTGCAGAGGCGGTTTAATTGAAACAAAATTAGACAATTGGCGAGCGGCGGTAACTTCTTGGGATTGTCTTTATACAGGATGGTCGGGTTGGAAATGAACGCATTCGAGGATCTTATGATTTAAGTTTACGCACTGGTTTAAGTTTACGCACTGGCGGACATTACACACAGCGCCATCTAGTACCTATAATCTAGATACACCGCAATACTGATTTTGTTGTAATTTTAATAAGGTTAAGCTGTAATAAAGATATTTTCATTTCATTTTTCATTTCAACTAAGCTAAGCAAAGTTGTACAATGGGACCCAGATAACCGATGTCTTCTTGTTCTTGATAAATTGTAATTACAGCTGTTATGTTTATTTTTTATGTAGGATTTCGTAAAACATGAAGGATTAAACTCTGGACGAACTGACAACCGATGGGGAAGAAAGGTTCTTGAGTGGCGACCGCGAACCGGAAAACGCAGCGTAGCGCAGCCTACACACTAGGTGGACAGATGACATTGTAACAGTCGCGGGCAACCGGTGGATGCAAACGGCAGGTTGTCGTACAGTGTGGCGGTCTAAGGGGGAGGCCTTCGTTCAGCAGTGGACGTCACCGGGCTGATGATGATGATGGAGGATTAAACATGCTGTGCCGGGAATATAATAATAATAGACGATACAGTCGAAAACAAAAATGATTTAAGTATATGGTACAGATAATGTACTTAATTAAAATATTTCACTGTTGCCGATCGTTACTATATTGGGCAGGACTGTCAGCCGAGCTATGCCTTCTCCTTTAAACTTTCCTGAATCTAAAATATTGTAAGTACTTATTTAGATTAAGGAACTTTGAATAAAAATATATCCTTTATCTAACCTTAGTGTCTTTATCTAACCTGGCCGGACACCCTGTATAGTGCGGCATATATGAATGCGCTATAAGATGCGCCCACGCGGATTCACACGATCCATTTGTGTTCAATTTGAGCCACTCACGGTCACTCACTCACTAGTCACTCGGAATCTGGAGCTCGCACTGTTCTCTAGTACTTACTACGTGGTTACGGCGGTCACCGAGCACAGCGAGGGCGTCGCGATGGATGGATACTCTAAGTGTCGTACAGCTCTTACTGGAACAAATCGACGATTGAATGTTTCTTCAATGATAACTAGAAAGCTGAAAGCGTTCTTTTTGAAAATTTGCAGGCTTACTTCTTCTTTCGTACTCAGGACTTTTGCAAAGTTTTTCTCAGGTTTTTCTCAGTAATTTCACCGATATTCAGTGATTATATGTCTTCAAAAATATTTAAATGTGCGGGCGAGATAGCGATTCTCGATGTTTTGGACCTTAAGGGTAAATCTAGCTATAATAACTAGCTCTATGTGAGTGGCCAGTCTATTCTAATTGAGTCGGGAGTCTGTCTTGGTCTCCCTGATATGTAGACCAATAATACATTCCCAACGTCATTTCAACTTCCCGTCAACATTATCTCTGGCTCGATATCTCCATTCGAAAACTATGGAGTTATGCAAATCCCGCTGGAATAATATAATTGCGGCGGCGGTTTAGTCGCCACGGTAAATAAATATAAATGGCTGATGTCGGCGCTAGAGTCGCGTGGGAGGGTCGCACACTGCGAGCGCCGCGTCATTAGCGAGATTTATTAATTGCGCACTTTATTAAAAAGATATCCAATAAATTATTAGCTGAGCTGAGTGTTTGATTTATTTGTGGAGAGTTAAATAAGCAAAATATTTTGTTTTATTCATTTTATTATGTGTGAAATTATGTTCCCATAAAAAATATCGATTTTGAGATTTCAGGGTTAGCCCCACAGTATAAGTTGTTTATAATGATGAGTAAGATGACTTCCTTTCAGCATAGTACTACCGCTTCACGTAACCCTATACAAGCTGCTCAGAGTGCTGCCATCTATGTACGTCGACATGTAATCATCAGCACCGGTCACCCATCCGAGTCCTGTCCGCGCGGTGCGTTTCTTTACTTTGCTCCGTATTGCTGTAGAGAGAGCCTACTAGACTAGAGGTCGCGGGCGACCTCTAGTCATTAATAAACCTTAACCATATCTAATCCTGGACCTGAGTATGTCCTTAAACTGCAACCAGACCCACCGGAAGACGGGCAGCAGCGTCTTTTTGGTTAACGGTGGTGAGCATTCTGCGATCCCCAGGCCGCCTGCCAAGCGTGGGGATTATGGCAACACCCCTCTATTAAGGAGGAGGCCTTCGTCCAGTAGTGGAAGTTTTATGGCTGATGACGACGATATCTAATACAGAAAAAAAAACATGAAGCTACATTACACAAATGGATGAAGTTTCGTTACCTACATTTTACACGATTAGATCCCTAAATGAGAAATGTAGAGGGTAAAAGCTTGAAAAGAGCTAATTTTCCAATGTAATAACAGATTGTTACACGCCTACATAATTTTTTTTCATACTAACAAACTAAACCTCAGTGAACGCAAGCTAGAGACGAACCGCAAGATTAGTGCAGCCGATTACTCGAGCTATGTTTCCGGCTTCAATCACTCGATATAGTCGGAAACATGACGGTTTTCGATTCGATGCATAAACCATTCTCGAATATAATCAAATATCGAGCAGTTTCTCCTTACTGGACGACCACGCGCCTGCCCTGCAAGGGGAATACACAGCTGAAACAAATGTTGCATAGACGTTTATAGTTGTTGATAATTGGCTGAACGACCCAATGAACAACACATCTAATTAAAAGAATTAAAAAACACGACTATCCTGCCAAAAACAAACTAAAGTTTAAAAACAAATTTATATATTCGCAGTCTCACTAAAGTCTGATTAAATCGTCGTCATACTCCATACCTATGTAAAATTTATACATATAAATTATACAGTTTTGGAATGTGCTCATCAAGGACTGCAATTTGATACCAATAATTGTTGCAATAATTGAAGTATTTTTTTAAACTTTTGAATATACAGCCGCCTTATTAACTTTTTCCAAAATAAATGTAGCTTAAATCACTCTGAACGATGTACGAATATATTGCGAAAGGGAGATTTTGCGAAAGGGTCATTGTGCGAAAGGGACATTTTTTTTTTGGTTTTGCGTGCAGTAGACATTTTAGGAATGTCCCATTCTGCGACAGAGCCATTTTAAAGATACCCCATACAAAATCTGTTCAGGCATTTAGAAGTTATGTGGAATAAAGAAATTCACATACATTATATAAACCCTGAAAACATTCACTATTTTTTTGGGCAGTCATGCAAAAACACGAACGAAGCACTTCAATTTAATTTTTTTTTAAAGGCTAGACAATGAATGGGTGTCCCCAACAGTAACAATCTGGGTGTTCAACTCGCAAGTAAATTTTTTTCTTCTAGGCGAGCGTGTTCCGGCGTCGTACGCCGTACAACCGGGGGCCGCGGGCGGCGGTCAATCGCGAGCGTTTATTTTTAAGAGATCACCGAGCGTTCTGTGCAAACATATTTTGTGAGTAGGTGTAAGAAACGTTATTGTGATTAATTGCTTATAATAATTAAGCGCAATTATTTTTTGCACTGATAGATTAACTGTTTATTGTACACATTAAAGAAATGATAAGTCATGATGATCACAACAATTGATTACATTCACAACAACAAGCATTGATTGTTTTTTAAGTGTTTTATAATTTTTGTACTACCTATTTATTTAGCCTACTACACAACAAAAAACAAAAGGATTGTATCCAGACCGATGAAAGTCTAGAGACAATTCAAATGCTCAAACCCACTACCAGTCGGCAGCGTACCCAGCATGCTGGCGGCATTGCCACGCTGGATGGCAATGCTTATGCGTTGAGCCTATTTATATTAAGAATGTTTTTTTCGTAGAATGTGCGAGATAAATGTTAGCGGACATGTCCGTTTTAGTCTCAATAAATAAATAAGTTTATCGTTTTACTTATTCCGGGCAGCTTAGCTAGAAGATGGCCAAATATCAAAGAATCAAGAAAAACAGCATGAAACATCGGATGATGACACTACACTATAGAAACATACAATACATGGGATCCAGTTATTATATGAATGACGGAACGAATCAGTGACCGGAAATGACATTGTCAAGCGCAGCAATTTGCCGCGCGTGCGGAGCGGAATCACGGGCTCTCTTCAATTCATGCGACATCAGTAGGTTATTGTTTAGTTGTACTCATTGACATGACACAGATTACAGTAATAGTTGCGGACAATGTGGCCTCACAGTAAAGTGGTGATCATCTATCGTGTGGGTCTCATTACGGCAAATAGCACAGGATACGGTTTTCAAAGGTTTTTAAAAAGCGTTCTAAATAACTGAAACAGCACTATGGTTCCATTACAACACTATACTCGTACAGCTATTCAGTTAAGACGTTATCTTCAGATACATAAACAGTAAACACATCTGTGGCTTCGAAATAAGTAGCGGTAGACGTAGGACTCTATTCCAGAGTCCATCTGGGGAAGTACTACACCTTTGCCAGGTTTTCAATCGCCAAGCAGTAGTGTGCATTACATTACTCTGTTCCGGTTTGAAGGGAAATATTACCAGATAAATTATTGAGCATGAAGAGATGTGATATCTAAATATCTCAGGGTGACGAGCGCAGTGCGGCGCGGGATTTTGTTCGAAAATTCACAATTCTGGCACTGCTACTGTTATGGGCAGACGTGATGCTTACCACCAAGCGGACAGCTCGCTCTCTTCAGTGCCGTTGGACAAAAAATGTAGTATTTTGTGGCAGTTATTAAAGTTGGTTTAAATACTTGTCCACAAAACAACCATATAAGTGTATTATACGGCGCTGTGGAAGTACCTAGGTACGTGTCAGAGTGTGAGTTCATTAATACGAGCCCGTTAATGAGCCGCAGTTAGCGCGAGTGTGCGACACACACACTAGTGTTGTATAGAGACTTCAGCCTACGCTGTTTACAATATGGACAAATAAACCACAAACTAACTGCTAGCAAAATCATATCGTATAATAAGTTCGTATAGTACTAAAACTACATTTTCACTAATATATTAGATACTAAGTTTCTTTTTTACTAACAACCTGGACCCTTGTTGCCTAAAATAAAGAATTTTGAATTTAAAGGCTGAGTGGCCAGCCCTAGTGTCAGAGTTAATGTGCCGCCCGGAGGCATGGACTGACATGGCTGACGGTTGTTGTTATAGAAACTAGAACAAACAACCGGGACCAAAAATGTAACGTGTCATCCGACCGACGGTAGCGCTCAGAAATAAATGCCACTCACGGTCACCCATCCGAATACTGACCGGACTGTCCGTTGCTTAATATCGGTGATTGTTTAGAATCACCGAGACAAGCTACCCCACGAGCGCTAAATAAAGCAATAAAAAGGTACAACACACTCACACACACATCAGCCAGAAGACGTCCACTGCTGTACGAAGGCCTCGGAAGGAAGGCCTAATCGGGAGGGGTTGCTATAATCCCCGCGCTTGGCAGGTGGTGCGGGGAGCGTAGAATGCTCGCAACCGTTAACCGAGAGGTACAACAGCTAATAACAAGGGTTAATGTAACCATCTAAGTATCACCTTCGACCGTCTCCAAGTGAGTGCTATGCAGTGGTGCCCAGTACTCTGGGGTATGCTGTAATTATCATGGGCAGCCGTTGTCTTTTACCATCAAGAAGGCATTTTGCTCGTCTTGTTACTCCTTTCTTAATGAATACAGGATGATGGTGTTGTAGACCGTATCTTTTCAGGGCACGCTTAAGCAGATCTTGGATTCTCTTTTGTGCGATATTATTTTATATTAGGTCAGCAAAATTTAATGATTTTCAAGTTATTTAAAAGTTTGCGCAACGTTTAAAATGGCCCCGGTTTAGACCACAAACAGCTGATTCCTGAAAACACAGCTACCTCTGAACCAGTTATGTACTTATTGCATTACAGGAACCTTATCGGCTAAATATAATTAGATTAATGTGTATGTCGAGCCAATAAGGTTCCTGTTACTATTTAACCGATTTCATTCAAGTTGACGTTTAAATATTACCTTTAACTTCTCATTAAGTACTTTAAACAAATATTTATGAAAGAGACAATGCGACAGCTAATTCTAATGTTTAGAAAGTCCGGGTAGATCACTTATTGATTCGGTGACGGCAGGCCGCGCCGCAGGCAGCTGCTAGTTAATTGTGAAACATGGCCCGTTAACTAACTAAACTACATAAATAATGGCGATTGGTTTGTTGGACTGCTCGCGCTCCGCGGGTTTCCTCGGTATTTCTTAGTTTTTCTAGTTTCTTTTTCGCGCTCGCGCTCGCTGACCTGCTTTTGTACGGGTTTGACTAAGCATCGAAATAATTTAAATCTTTATTTCAGCAACTAATTGCTAAAGAAAATAAAACCCTCTAAAGATTACTATGCAAATGTTTAAAGGGTTATATTTAATTTAGCAATTAGTTGCTGAAAAAAGGAAATTACAGAGGCATGTCTACAGTAGACCTAGACTTTATAAAATAAAAAAATGCTCTAGAAGCATTATCCAGGAAGAAAATAGGAATACGTTTGTATGGAAAACCGCTCACCAGATTCCCTCTTAATAGCCAGGTAATACAGTTTTTTCTATAATACCAACTAAAAGTTTTTATGCGGCTTAAGAAAATGTCACAACGCGCGCATCGCTGGTTTGCGCGCCATTTTCCGCAAATATTTGTTGATGTCTTCGCTGTGTGGATGATTAAAAAAAAATTGTTAGTTTTTTCTTCGCAAGGTGATGAAAATTTTGGTATGGAACGCATGTGTTGTAACATTGCACACTTGTATCAATAATGTACGTAAATATAATGTACTAATACGTAAGTGCAATAAAATGTGTTCCAATCTAATAACACTCCAGTTTATTCACTGCTGCATGGGAAACGTTCATATACTGAAAATACAAAATAGTTACCGCATTGTACACCAAATTTCATCAAAACCAAAGAAACATTGTATTTAATACTCATAATTAAAATATTCGTGTGATTTTTCAACAGTAAAAACGTAAAATCTTTAAAATTTTAACATTATCTATCAAATAATAGTAGAACTTACTTACTCTCTATAACGTAATTTAAAAAACGTCTGCACACTCCTCTCCGGGTTGACGATGTGACAACAACATCGGTAACGTTGCAGGTGGCCATAGGCGGCGGTGAGCCTACCATCAGGTGAACAGCCTGCTTGTTTGGCGCTTTCTTTTAAAAAATACTGACTGATAAATTGGAACTACGACATAATCTAGACATTATAGAAACTTACTTATGCTATGTAAGCGTGCAAGCGTTACTTTGTCTCTGGGCAAGAAGAGATTTGACATCTTATACCTCGGTGACGAGCGCAGTGCAGTCCGGCGCAGGATTTTGTTCGCAAGTTCATAATTCTAGCACTGCTACTGTTATGGGCAAGCGTGATGCTTACCACCTCTCGTCACCCCATGGCATAAAAAAATATGGCTAGATGTACGTTGCCGTCGTAGCCCCCTGTGATATAAATACAGGCGAGCTAGTGCGGCCCCGCCCGCGCACTCATTTACATAAGCAATTAGAGAAACCCCCCGACATCATTACTGGCCGCATTGTTTGCCGAGAGCTTCAACTTTTAATTAATATGATTTATGGAGCTATCGGCGGATCTGGCTGTTGCCCGCTACGCTTGTTTACGATTTTGGGATTTTCGTTGTTAATTGTTTTCTATTTTTGTTTTATGTATGGATTTTCCTATATAAATTACATTCCTTTAAATTTCTAGAGTAAATTAAATTGTTCAATGGAACTGATTTCTTTCCATGATTTTAGGGTCAGTGCCACAGTAAAAGATTTCACATTGATGGGTACAATAAGTCATTATGGGGACAGCGGGATGAGTCAAGAGCTCATCGTACTCATCATTATAAACAACTTCTGTACTCATCACCATTGTGAACAACTTTAAGGCACTATGGTAAAATTTGTTCACCCTGAAACTTGACCATGACTGTCTTGTCTTGGCCATGACTGTCTTGTCTTGGCCATGACTGTCTTTCAACCCTGCTCTAGGTAACTCTGTATTATAGTTGATATTGTGAATGATCGCAGAGAAAGATCGCGGGCTAAATAATTCACAGCTCGAAATAAATCTTCGATAGTCAATGTTTAGTTTTTTGACGTAGTAATGTTCAACAATATGGCCGATTCCCCTGTAGCTACGTCAGCTTTTGGAAATGGTGCCCAACCTAAACAAGAATACAACTGGATGAATAATATAGAACAAGGACCTCAAACGAAGAATATATATAGCGCAGCATTTGGGAAACATTCCGTTTTATGAGATTAGAATGGCAGGTTCTGTATATTAGGTTTACAAGTAGTTTACCACTATCCTTGCTTTTTTTTGAGGACGAATGTACCGTATTCAAGCCTTTGTGATATAAAAACCTTATAGAATACAATGTTATTGTCGTCAGGGGCAGCCGCGGGTCGGCGTCACTGGGCGCGCAGCTGGTGTGTGCGCGCGCGCCGCTCACGGAGAAGCAGCGAGCGCTTTGCCGTGCCTCGCCCGCCGCCATGGCGGCCATAGCTACCGGCCTCAGGTACTCGACATACTCTATATCAGCTCCAGTAAACACGACATACAACTCAACATCATCACGAACAGACCTAACATGCAACTCAACATCAGCTGAGCATCCCCAGCTTGTTGTCACAGCCCGCGTTTTATGTTTTAATGGGCTTGCGTTCAACCACCATCACGCCTGATGTTAATTGTAGATGCGGTCTAAGATGGACGCGCGCGGATGGACGAGGATCACGCTTTCCTAGAAGAAACAAATTCACTCGCGCCTTGAAGACACCCAGAATGTATTGCGTGCCTGACCGAGCCTGCGCTCGGTACAATGCAATGTTGTTGCAGGCTGGCGTACGCGGAGTGCCGCGAGCAGCTCGCTGGTCGCCGCTGGAACTGCTCCGGTGTCGGAGACGGCGCGCACTTCTCACACGTCATGCCGCTCGGTCAGTACTCAGTACACATACAGATTATATAGTAGACTGTATAGATATAGATTATATAGTACACACAGCTCTATTGAAGCTACTACTTGTACAAAATAAGTATAGCTTTACATCTATGCAGTAACGATTATCTATGTAATGAATGGGATAAACTATATTTCAGGAGTTTTTACACGTCTGTTTTTACACACTGAAGAAATCGATGTTTTAATGGGGAAAAAATCGTCCGTTTACACGCTTACATTGCAGACAAGTGTTAGAAGTGGCAGGTGATTTTACGGCTGCGTACAAAAATTTACTGCAATGTACATACAGCTGACTCAATCGCTGAGCCATTAGGCATCTCTATAGAATACCGTCAATGTGATCGCCTCCTTAGCACAAGCAAATTCTGACACGGACAATCAGTTTAGTGTTGATAATTCTGAGTGAAAAGTTTCGACTGACGTAAAACTACCATCAGGCGAGCGTATTGCTAGTTTCGTCCACTAAGGGAAAACATAATAATACAAAGTGATGCAAAAGGCTTTCCGCCATGTTATGTCTAACTAAAGCTATTATAGCCGTATAACAATGAGCCGTGAAAATGCAGTCACGCGTTGAAGTCTTTTGTATGAAACAAAACACTAGTCGAGTCACGCAGTTTTTACATCTCTGTTAGTTAACGCGCCGTTATTTAACGCTAATGCCAGCAGTAAACCAAATGGTAACCTGTAAAATTAACGCAGCAATAAAATATGTTAAATAATTGTTATTTGCTTTTCACTTCTTTGTTATTCAAATGTGCTTTCAAACATCGCAGCGGCGACTCTGTCGCTTTAATTAGATTGTATACATTGTGATAAGGTTTGTTTGTGGTTTTATGAAGTTGTAAAATAAGAATTATTATAAAAATGTGTGACGAAAAGCCGTTCTTATGTTTTTTTATTTATAAGATATTTTTCTAACAAACTTAGTACGGTCTATGTAAGAAATTTTGGGACGAATTTTGGAACAATTCTAGTCAGACACTATTTTACACTATCTCGGTTGTTTACTAAAGTTCTATTATTATTCCCGTTAATAATAATAGAACTTTAATTCTAGTCAGATTATTATTAAATAAATTTCAAATGATGGTTGGTTTAATCAGTAGCCTGAGCTCCTACAGCGGTTTATATGAAAAAATGTTGGTAAAATATTCAAATAATGGAAAATTTACAAAAAAGATTTAACCAATTTACTGAGGTGAGACCCAAGTAAGTATTGTTAGTTTTAAGTATTAACGATTGAATATTTTTAATCTTTGTTGTAAACGTAACGAATAAAGTTACGTTAAATTTTTAAGGGGTATATCTTAACGCTTAAAGCCGTTAATCGTTGCATAATAAAACACTATCCTATAATTGAATATTATCCACCAACTAAAGAAAATGTATGAATACAACACAACAATGAAAGTTCCCCTTCTTCGTGGAGTCAGAATAAGAACGTAACAAACAAACAGAGCAGAGATTAATGTGTCGATGTGGAGTCATATAATTATTTGCTTTCCAATATCGAAACGAGCATTCCTCGGTTGGTCGATCGCGTCGCTCGCACGACCTCTCTGTTAAGGGCCAGACATTTGCAGTACTATAGATGATCAAACGAACTTCCAAGTGAAGTTCGATCACTATTATATGAGTCATTTCATTCGAAGATATAGTAAGAATATTGTTAAACAGGTAGTCCTTTGATCCTACAGGCAAGTCGCACGATTTTTAAAGACAGTCAATCGATTCTAGAATCGGTTCACTTTTTTTTTTTTTTTTTTTTTGTCTATGCTATCGCTCTGCTTTCCGGCTAGCGATGGCGCTCAACTCATTCTTTAGAGAGGAAATTAAAATTAACAGGGATTTGGGCCTTTACTTGATGGGTGGGTGATTTTATATCTTCGAATGAAATGACTCATATAATAGTGATCGAACTTCACTTGGAAGTTCGTTTGATCATCTATTAATATTTCGTCATTTCATTCTTCAGATATAGTAAGAATATTGTTAAACAGGTAGATGTTCAGAGTATTCTTATGTTTAATTAAAACATTGATTGAGCATAATAATTTTAATTTCCATAACGAAACAATCAACAAAAATAAAGCATAAGCTTTCGTTTCTAATTTTTAGAACTTAAATAATTATGTAGAACTTTTAGCTACAATAATTGGGAACTTATACAAAAAAGAACACGCATAATCAATATTATATAGCATCCTGGTTGTCGTTTGACATTGAGAGAATTGACCTAGCAAAAACTCCATCGTCTAGTATAGGACGGTTGTAAAATCTAGCAAACGTTTGAGACGAGCTGGACCAGCCAGCTGTTTTCCGTATTGTATCTACGGAAACTCCTGCAGTGGACGCTGCCGATGTAGAGGCATGTCTTGTGCTATGTGTACTGAACATGCCCACATCGACACCGCTCTCTGCCAAAGTTTGTTTTATCCATCTACTGATGGTTGAAGGGGAAGCCTTCTTATGAGGTTTCTTATACGTAAGTAAAAGATTGTCTATACCGTCTGTTCTTAAGTTTGCTGTCATCAACAAGTAATCATCTAACGCAGTGGCTGGGCATATGCTAGGGTTCTCCCTAAAGTATGGTAAGATTAACACTGGTGGATCCCTACCAACAGCGGAAGTTTTGATAATGTCCGAAATGGGGATTTGTAACGAACCTGCACATTTATGTATATTTGATACCTTAATCAGTGACAGAGTTTGTACTCTGTGAGCAGTACAAAGGGCTAGTAAAATGCAAAGCTTTTTGGTTAGCTTTTCCAACGTTAAATCGATGTTAGGGTACCAGTTGGTAACTAGGTTAAGTATAGTTTGGGGATCCCAGGTGCCTACATACTTGGGAATCGAAGGTTTTTGTTTATAAATGCCCTTCATCAAGCGTTTTATGCTGTCGTCTGAGCCTATATTCCCGCCGAGAAGCAGTGAAAGTGCTGATCGATGAGAATTTATAGTACCATAAGAACCTCCCTTATAGAATTGTTCTGCCAAGAATGACAGAATGTTCGCTAACTGGGGTTCATATCTATTAATAGAGTTAAAGTCGCAATACTGCCACCATAGTTTGTATGATGTATTGTATTGCTTTAAAGTACTATTAGAGATTGAAGCCAACATCAACTCTAACGCCGCCGGTGGGATGTTTCGCTTTACGAAAGCGATCCTGAGAGCATCGCGGCTCCCAGGGTAAGGCTCTGGTGCAGTGGATGTTGTAATCTGTAATGAGATTTTAAAAGATCTCCGTTAGGCTCAAAAAATATAATTTTAGAAATAAGTATTTGCTTAAGAAGTGGGTACCAAGGCTGGCTTGTCCAGTATGGAAAGACCAGAATACCTGTCGCTTTATCACTAATAATCTTTCGTATACATTTCAGGACTAACGAAAAGGGAGGAAATGCATAAAAGCGACGAGAAGACCAACTGATTGTAAATGCGTCTACCGTTAATGCGTCTGGGTCTCTCTTCCAGGAAATGTAATTGTCACATTTGGCATTAGTGCGAGAAGCGAAAAGGTCTATATCTGGTTGACCCAGAGTGTGAACTATCATTTGGAAAGCCCAATCTGATAGTTCCCATTCTGTGTCAACGTTGATTTTGCGAGATTCTGCATCTGCCTCGAAGTTGTCCTTTGTATTTATATAGGACGCAAAGAGCCATATATTTTTCTTCTCGCACCACTGCCAGATGATTTTAGCTAAGTCGTTAAGGTGTGGGAATTGGATTCCACCCATTCGATTAATATAACTTATAGCCGTCGTGTTATCGACTCTCAGTAGAATAGCACAGTTAGAGACCTCACTGGCGAGACATTTGAGACCCATAAATATGGCAAGCAGCTCCAGATAATTAATATGAAAGGGCAATTCAGATTCCTTCCATCCGCCGTTTACGCGTTTACCGTTACTGTATGCACCCCAACCAGTTCTAGAAGCGTCGGTAAAGATTTCCATCGCAAATTTTTCGTCTGGCCTCATGGGATTGGAAGTTGAACAGATGTTCTGTTTCCACCATAGCAAGTCTGGCAGAATTGCTGGAGGCAATTTGATCTTTGTTTCATAGTCACGGTATTTTAGGAGGGCTAAGAATTTATGACGCTCGAGACACTTGGTGTACAGCCAGCCGTACTTGACTGCTGGACATGTTGCTACAAGTACCCCGATAAGTTGCGAAAATTCTCTTATTGTACAATTTGGCAAAGAGACAAATTTGTCTATTAATTTAGTCACGTTACTTTTCTTATCCGAAGGCAGAGACAGCGACAAATCAGCAGAGTTTAGCATAAAGCCTAGAAATTTACAACTTTTTTGAGGCGTTAATACGCTTTTTTCGAAATTTATTACAAGCCCCAGACATTGTAACACTTTGACAGTCTCACCGACATTGACGCGACATTGCTTGTATGTGTCACCTATGCACAATATATCATCTAGATATATTACAGATTTGTAGCTTCTCTGTCTAAGGTAGCTTATCACTTCTCTCATAATTTTTGTGAAAACCCTAGGAGCGGCACATAAACCATATGGAAGGGCGTTAAATTGGTAAACAGTATTGTGAAAAATAAAACGTAAATATTTTTTATGGCGTTCAAAAACAGGTACTAAAAAATAGGCCTCTTTGAGGTCTATGGTGGCTAAAAAACCATCCTTCGGTACTAATTTTGCCGCAGTTCTATGATCTTCCATTTTAAAATGGGACTTTAGAATGAATTTGTTTAATGGTTTCAAATTCAAGATAAAACGCTTACCCCCATTTGGTTTGGGTGCCAGAAAACAGCTAGAAATAAAGTCTCCTTTAGAACGCTTACAAGGAGAAATTGCTCCTAGTTCAATTAGGTTGTTAATGGCTGTGGCCATCTCAGCTTCCTCATTACAATTAAGGGTATTATTAGGAATATTAGACTGTGTAACTTTATTGCAGAACGGAATAGAATAGCCTATTAGACACCAGTCAAGTATTGACTGATTTTTTGTCACTTTTAACCAACAATCACGGAAATAACGAATTCTGCCAGCGTGTACCGTTGTTATTGCGGAGCTTGGGCACGTGTCTTGGACTGGTTCGGAGGCTGGGTTGGTTGCTTCGATGTTGATGGTGGAGGTCCTCTCCGACCCACTGGGGCAGTCTTGAATGCACCTCGTCCCCCCCTGTTCGACGTGTACCGAGGGGGACCGTTCCAGTTTCCCGGAGGGCGTTGACGGCTAGTTGTAGGCTGAGGATTTGTCACGGGTGCTTTCACCGGGACTGCCTTTTTTATCTGGAGGCCTTGTTTCGCTATAGCTTTTGAAGCTTTTATTTTATCTGAAAGCTTCTGTCCAAATAAGGTATCGTCTCTGTCAACATCCTGGATGAGATTGAGAAATGCTTTATCAAGGCCCGGCGTCGCGAATTTTTTACGCACATCAGTCTCAGCAAAGTGAAGGTCACAAAGTAGTCGACAGCTGTCGCTTAAAAATTTTATGGACTTCACTTTCTCCTTATAATTTTCGAGGAGTATCGATAGGCCTCGGTTAAGGGCGGTAATACCCAAGCCTAGCTGCTGTTGTGCGCTCTCAACCCGCTTATCTTTACCCTTGGTAACGTCTGAAATTGTAGCCGCAATTTCGGGGTTCAATTTGGGGGCCTGCAAGAGAGTGCAATTCTCTGGGATCAGGTACTGTTTTTTCAGCTTTTCTTTAGATTCTTTGTCCATCCCCTTTCGGAGAATTGGAAGCCAAAGTCGCGCCAAGTTATCGTGAATCTTTTCGCCAAACTTGGGTATTTCTTCTATTGGTTCTCCCAGAGCTGACATAATTTCCGGTTCTAGTTCGGGAATATCTTCGGCGATATTTTCCGGAGCCTTCGAAATGTCTTCGTCGAGAATTGGTAGCTCCTTTTCTAAAATAAAACAGAAAACGAGCTTTATAAACATGTAGATAGAATAAAATATCTTATTTTGCAATTATGTGAGGGTATTTATTGAAGTACACATACTTTATAATTGTAGCTTTCGTGGCAACCCACGGTTACCCTCTAAGCATAAAATTACCACTGTGATCACCCACGGTGAACCTCTGGGCTATTTTAGTTGTGTAAGAGTTTGTTCTATGTACAGCTTCGTGATAACCCTCGGTTACCCTCTAAGCTAAGAACTATACCATTGTGCTGACCCTCGGTCAACCTCCAGGTAAAATAAACCCACATTTAGATCTGTGTTATATTGTGAAATCACTTTAACAAACAGCATGTTGCTTACCTGAATCTTTTTCCGAAGATGAGTCCGACGGAGGTATGATTCGTTGGCGCCTTTTTGTTTCCTTTTCTTCCAATTTTCTTATCTTGGCTTGGTATTTCTCCATTTTATCGTGGTAACGTCTTTTAGGCATAGTTTAATATTTTTTTAATATTTTTTTTATATTTGTGTGAGCGAGCTACGTGCGAACACTGCCACGCACGAAAAAAGAATGAGTTGAGCGCCATCGCTAGCCGGAAAGCAGAGCGATAGCATAGACAAAAAAAAAAAAAAAAAAAAAGTGAACCGATTCTAGAATCGATTGACTAGTCTTTAAAAATCGTGCGACTTGCCTGTAGGATCAAAGGACTACCTGTTTAACAATATTCTTACTATATCTGAAGAATGAAATGACGAAATATTAATCTAGGTAGTTTAGTTTTATGAAATAATTATGTTCAGGTACGACAGGTAAGGTCAGGTCAGGTTCAGGTGTTCAAGTAGATTATTTATGATCTCTTAAAAAATTACCGTGGTTTGGTTTAAATCATAGAACTGCAATGAACAACCATGATCGTTTAACAAAAGTTTTAAGATATTTAATGTATGCTTTTGAAATTAAAATGCGCTACAAATACTCAAAACTATAAAACTAGACTTTCATCGTCTGGATACAATCCTTTTGTTTTTGTGTAGTAGGCTAAGTAGTACATTTATAATAGTAGATTACTCACCTAGGGAGCAAAAAGGCTTCTTTACTTGCTCCCGTGGTGTGTATACGATTTTGCGTGCCGCTGCGGGGAGGAAGTGGTTCCTTTCGCTCCGCGTTGCGGGGCTAAAGTAGCCACTTTAGCCCCGCAGGCACGTAAATAGTATTATATGTAGCTTGTTGTAGTTAATAAAGGCTTGTCTGCTCGTGCTATAAATACCTCCTGATTTATCACACTATTACAGTATCACGCCACCTAGTTTAGTTTAGGTGGGCTAAAGATGGAAGTGGCGCCATTTCTGGTGTAACGCTGGTAACGTGCGCTCGCTGATTGGTCGTTGGCTGGTTGATGGCAACCGATCGGCATTAAGCAGTTTTGCGTACCGTACGGCAGAGGCGCTGGTGAGGCGCGCTCCTAGGAGCCCAGTCAGATATCAGATATTATTGTGGGTTGTTGTTGAGAGCGGCCACATTGGTTACTAGCCTTGTCGCCAAGTTATAATAATTCTCACTTATGTTCATTGTGCCTTATTAGTAGTCTAGATCATATTATATGAAGGACGTCTTAATATCAATAATCATTAAAAGACTAAGTGCGATAACTTTCTCTCCTCGCATTAGATATGGCTATCTAATGCGGTTCGTACTTCGCGTGCCGTCAGGCTTATGGCATTATAAATATATACTATTATTATGGTATTACTAAATAGTTAAGATTAATTCAGCATAATAATGTTCTGGTCCTTAATGTCCGCCCTGCCTGCTTGTCTAGAGATGCAATAATCAATGCTCGTACCTGTCGCGGCGCCGTGACCGCGCCGCAGGTTACGCAGTAGTTGCTATACAACGCCACAGAATATAAGATTATCACTATGTTAGTAATGCGCCACACAGCACGCTTCAAGGAATAAGTATACATTTAGATTTCAGCGTGTGCTAGGCGGTTACCGGTTAGGTCTAACAATGTGACAAGGTTTTCAACTGACTTCAAAAAAGGAGGTTCTCAATTCACTGTATGTTTCTTTTGTATGATTGTAACGCGATTACTCCGCCGATTATGAATTGATTTTGATGATTATTTTTTATTTTGTAGGTCATACTTCAAAGGTAGTCCATATACATTTTATAGGAATCGGTTTAGTATTTTTTAAATCAAAATAAGTGGAAAAAGATGCCTTCAAGTAATCGAAATTGAAAATGGACTTTTTTTTAAGTACTTGTTTACGTTACGGTAGAGTTCACGGAGGACTCGGCTTTCTATCTTCGTAGTAGAGCTACTACGAAAACTGACGCGTTTTGTCGCATTATTTTATATATGTACGTATCAGGTTCTGGTCGCGTGTATGTGAACATGGTGCATGCGCCTGCGACGAAATATCGGAGCTCGTTTCACAACATAATCACGGTAATTATCCCGTAAATAATCATGTAAATAATGGCGCACCGAGCGTGGACTTATCCAAAAAAGTGATTATTTGCCGATACATTTTTAAGAAAAGATTACATTTTTAAGAAAAGATTAAAAAATAAATATAACTATCTCGGCGACTACATAACTGCTAATAGTTATGGAAAAACTTCTTTCTATTAAAGCTTCCTATAACTGGTGGCCTTAAGAGTTCTGTAATTGCGACAGTGGCTCCACATTTCAGTTTATTAATACCGCGCTCGGTCCGCGGAGTTGATTGGAGTTATTTCCCAACTCTGTTCGGATGCATTGTATAATTTCGTCAGCTCGTAAACTCAACAATGGCGCGTTAGTTTATTGAAGATCTTTGACGCGGCCATTTTTATTGTGATTCTACTGTTATGGTATGTTGACCGGCGTGACGGTAAAGCCTGCGACACACGATGTGGGGTCTAGCTCTAGTTCGGTGCGTGTAGCATCGTCTTGAGTTTTTCTGCTCATCAAAATGTTACGTATTAGTGCCAACGTAGGAACATCGCAACATCACATTGCTAGTTTTATTTTTATTGTTTATTTATTGAATATAATAACTAGTTCGAAGATTAATTATACCTATTGAGTCTGTATGTAGCTACTAACACTTATAAAAAGTAGCTTTTTGTTGAGCATTTAATGCGTTTCAGCGTATTCTGCGCACTGACTTGAAGTTCAACTTTTATTTTATAGAAGTACATGAATAGTTAGTAGTTAAACGCGCCTTCAGAACTTTTACTTATTCTATGCTTCAAATGCGGTAATTATGATGAACAATTATTTTTTCTTGACGGTTTTTCTGTGGGAGTGATATTTCTGCAGTAATCACGTTGTAATATTGTGTGTCTGTGGTTTAACTACTAACGCTAGTATTTACGACGAGAAATCAAACCGGAAGCGACGACGTTCTAATTAATTAGTCGAGAGGTCAATTAACATGTTAATTGGTGTGGTATGCTAAATATACGCCATCTGTGGAAATATTCGTGTAACAGTATATACTTAATTATTTTTGAAAGGTTAAATAAAGACGTTTATGTTAAAAATAAACGTAGAGTAACGGACACACCGCGACCGGTAAGGCTGCGTAGGCTGAGGTCTAGAGGCATGTTCCGAGGACGTTAATTTGGAGTATACTACTGTATTTGTACAGTGTGTTGTGTAGTTTATATATCTGTGAAGGGGCACATATTAAATAGAACTAACTAGATGTAATGAGCGTTATAAATATATAAATAATAATAATGTGAATCTTATTATGGACTAAGTCTGAAAATAAATTATTTGAATTTGAATAAATCTAAATGAAACAAAATACATAATAAAACACGTCTGCCCTGCTAAAATATATTATAGCCAGCGTCACTCGGGATGATGTAAGGATTGTACCCCATATTCTAGAGAGAATCCCTATTCTTCTTTTCAAACTTGAACACATTGGCATTAGAGGCAATGTTCTGGATTTGTTCCGTAGCTATCTTACCAATCGCACACAACAAGTTGCCATTGATGGTATCAAACTAGCGAGGAACCTCTCAGTTTCAGTGTTCGGCAGGGAAGCGTCCTGGGGCCTAAGTTGTTCTTGATTTATGTGAACGACTTATGTAACATGTTGATTCCCAATTGTAAATTAATAGCTTACGCTGACGGTACAGTTCTTCTTGTCCATGGCCGTACTTGGTCGGAAGCACGTGAACTTACTGAGAGTGCTTTACGTATGGTTATGAATTGCTATTGGTTGGTTATATCTGAACCTATTAACCCTTAACCTCTCCAAGACAAATTTCATCGCTTTTGCTCCAAATGAGACCGGTCGACCACCACTCTCATTTGTTTTACGTGCTCACTTGTGTGATGATGGCGCTGGCTCTACCAATTGTGATTGTACATTAATTGAACGTTCCAATTATGTCAAATATTTGGGTGTCATGATAGACAGTGCGTTGGCTTGGAAGAACCATGTTACATCTTTGGTGTCGAGAGTACGAAAACTGATATATGTTATTAAAAACTTAAGGTTAATAGTTGACTTCCAATACCTTAAAACAATCTATTACGCCTTAGGCCAATCGTGAGAGAGCTAAATCCTCCAAGGGCCAATCTATCATATCATACTGCATAACTTCCTGGGGCGGCTCCTGTAAATCTCAAATGTTATTTTTGGAAAGGGCTCAGAGATCCGTACACAAAGTTCTTTCCATCAAACCCATTCGATTTCCAACTAGTGATCTATACTGGATATGCCAAGTTCTAACTGTGAGACAACTTTTTATCCTGCAAACTGTCTTAAGAAAATAACATTAACAACATTAAGTAACATTACCCTTGAAACCGAAACACAATGATAACACACTACTGTTTAGCGATTGAATAACTGGCAAAGGTGTGGTACTTCCGAGAGAGTCTGCAATAGAGTCCTACCACTACAAGTTTACTTTGTTATGTGTTTAATGAGAGTAATAATAATTGTCTCACAACAACATAAGCTACTGTAAGTAGTGATCTGTTGCCGGACGCCACAGAAAAGCGAAGGCCCTACTCTTCTCTCTTCAGTGCCGGAAGCGACCGCGAGCTCCATCTCTCTTCGTATGACGAGCGTCAGGTACAGTGTTGCCAACTGGTTATCAAGAATTAGGGCTAGATCAAATTCAAAAAAGGGCTAGATTTGCCCAAAAAAAATTAAAATGGGCTAAATAGCTAATTCATTACGAAAAAAACTTGATTCTTTAAAATAATTTATAATTTTTATGTGTAGTTTAAAAATTAAATACAAAATTTCGGATATGTTATTATTTATTGACATTTCAAAAATTAACAACCAGCTTGAAGAGTTAATCAACCAATCAATCAAACAATAAAGAGTTAATCTATCTATCTTGTTTTTTAAAAACCTGGAAAAACATGTTTATTTTAAGCAGTTTATATGTTGGCGTCTTCATCAGATGAGTCTTCGTTGAATTCGTTGCGTCCCTCATGAGACTTTTTCAAAATAAATGTATATTTTTCTTTAGGTCAAATGAGGGCTAGATTTGGGGCTAGGGGCTAAATCATTATTTTTGGAGCTGAACAAGTCGAAATAGGGCTAGATCTAGCACCGAAGGGGCTGAGTTGGCAACACTGTCAGGTATCCGAACATCTCACTCGCACTGACGCTGGCACCTGCGGCCGCAGAACCAGTCGGTATAAAGAGACTCGCGCTGACTTTAAACACTGTTGTAGGCAGGGACGTACTCAGAGAATAACAAGGGCGGAAGGGGTTAAATAATTTACAATTACAAAATCATGTTGCTAAATTTGAGATATCGGAACTGATGCACACAGAATTATTCTTTATGATTATTAATATTAGGGTGATACGTGTTTATAAGAGTGTTTTTGTACTGTAACAATTTACTTATATTCTTGTTTTGTGCAGCGACGCGCGAGGCCGCGTTCACATACGCGATAACGTCGGCGGGCGTGACGCACGCGCTCAGTGCGGCGTGCGCGCGCGGCGAGCTGCCCGCGTGCGGCTGCAGCCACAGGTGTGTACTGTGCTGTGTGTAGTGTCGGTGACGTGCACGCACGCGATAACGTCACCGCTCCCACATTATATGTTTCTCACCCTTTTCTATTATTTTCTCTCTCTTTCTGTCTCTTTCTATCTCTCTCTCTGTGTGTGATTTGTTTGACTTTTCCACAACACACAGTTAACCTCACTATCTCACATCGCTGGTCCGGCAGGAGGCGTGCGGGCGCAGGCGCGGGGTCGCAGTGGGAGTGGGGTGGCCCGGGGGGCGGAGCGGGGGGCACGGCGCGGTGCGGGGAGGCGGCGTACGGCGCGCGGCTGGCGCGACGGTTCCTGGACGCGCGCGAGCTGGAGCGGGACGCACGCGCCGTCATGAACCTGCACAACAACCGTCTCGGGAGGAAGGTCAGTACCGCACGCCACCGACGTCGGTGGCAACACTGGACTGCTTACTGCTGCTCACCGAGGACAGACATGAACCTAAAAGCTGATACTGACTTGCTTGCGAGGTTTTGAAACACGTTACAGTAGTTGTTCTGTTACTTTCTGTTTTTTATTTTATTAGTCTCCTATAATGAAGCAAACAAAAATGTGTCATAACCACGTCCGTTTTCATAATAAAATAGTCTCCTATATGTTACAATATTTAGCTGTTTGTTTTTCAATAAATAAATATTCAGTACAGGGTCATGTGCTCGAAGCGAGCGTTTGCCTCGTCTTCTGTAGCACCGTTTCGAATGATACATTACAAACAGACGATACAAGTCAGTCAATTTCAATCAGCTTTAAGAAATATGGCTTTTTCTTGGGTGTTTTTGGTGGTCCTTGGATTTTTTCCCATCAATGGGACCACGAAGGAGACCTATTTCTCATTTTCCTATTTTTCTGTGTCACAGGTGACCCAATTGAGTGATTGGAAATTTAAGTGCAGGTGTGATTTTTGTAAATATCCGAGTTTTTATTTTGGCACAGGAAGGATTCAAGATATCTTTTGTTTACCTTTGACAGACTGGGTTTTCCACAGCTGCCGACACTAAATGATGGTGTGGTCAAAGATGATAAACCCCTCGCTTAGAATACGAACTGGCAACTACAAGAGTTGACTGCGACTGTCACCACCTGGCGTTCCTTATTACGTCTCTGTATTTCCTTTTCAGTTATCAATCACAAAAAAGATCAGTGTCGCGGCTATTTTGTAATAGACATAGATATAGATGTAATTGTAAAATGACACACACACATTTAGAAACCATAACCGCTTAGAACATTTCCTATTCGCAGGTATAGCCTAGTCCTAGTGGTACAAATGTCTTACACTTCCTTGTATGAACTAGGGTAAAATGTCACATGTCTTTATGTTATTAAAATTATAATACAATAAATAATATAATTTATAAAAGCATCAGTTAATTTAATGTAAATTCGAACATATTTTTTGTAAACTAAAAAATTCGTCGTATGTGTAAAAGGCTTGTCTAATAATTGATAAATCAATTGATAATTGATTTGATTTAATTGATATTTTTTTTAATTAATTGTAATTGTATGTAATATGGATTCTGATGGTCTGAAATAAATGATTAATAATAATAATAATTAATAATAATATGGCATTTTCTTATTGGACTCAAAGCTCTAAATCATTGGTCGTTTGCGGAAGTCAGCCTTTATCGACTGTTTATTTACGTACATGTTTGGTTAGGGACTGCTTGCACACACAGAGCTGTAGGTACCTCTCGTAATGAGTCCTCGTCAATACACAATTACAGAAATTGCACAAATGGCAAAGAACTTGAAAACGTTTACATTCAAACACGTAATTAGAGTAGAAATACGCAGGTAGAGAGCTGTTCTTACAATCCTAAGTAGTAGTTTGTACTACTGGCAAAGAATAGCGCATGTGAAGAGAAACGACTTCTATCAATGCTAAGGTTTCACTATTTGCACTAAATTCAGAACATTATAGGTAAAAAGCTCAATAATGACGATAAAATTTTATTTATTTATGCATTTCCAGGCGTTAATGGAGCTCAAAATATTTTTATATTTTTTTTATTTGATCGATTCTCTTGAGTTTTGGGTAAGACTTATCTCGATCAAGTTACCCTTCAAGCAAAAAACCTAAACCAAAATTAACTTATAACAATATTTCAACTTATAATAATATAGAATGTCACCAAACCAAATTATATGGCTTCTGTTTTAAAGTAACATGTCTCATAAATCTTGAATTTTTATTTTATTATTATTTCTAGGCTTGCGTTTGACTGCCATCTCGTCTGATGTTAAACGAAGATGCAGCCTACGATAGAGCACATTTGCCTAGAAGAAACCGATTTAACGCTTTTGTAGCGTTCCAACTGTTGTATACTAGATACAGTAAGTATACAACAGTTGGAACGCTACAAAAGTGTATCTCTACTATCCTATCCTATATATACTAGAGTACTAATAGGGATAGAGGGCTAATAATCCATAGTTTCCATATTAAATTAACGTTATAATCTAATCTATAATAAATATATAATCGATAATCTAATTTATGTGATAATCTAACGCCAGCGTGGGGTACGTAACGCCTGATTCAATCACATATTTTATAGCGTTGTATTTGTCGGGCACACATGCTGAACTGCGTGTGAACGATGCTCGGTTGTCTATCAGCTTGGAGTATATTATTTTTAAATAGGCTGTTTCTTCTTCTCAAAGTATAGGCGCTGCGCTCCGTTCCGATTCCGCTCATTGTTGAGAGCGTTATATGATAGAATGTCTACAAATGTATTACTTAATAATAATAATAAAATTATTAAAAAAACTGACAGGTAACCGATGGAGCTAGTTCTCTGTATGTATCTTACTCTGCGCTGGTGTGTGCGTCGATCAGCAATCATCGGGTAATATTCCCGGAGCCGCCGCCGCCGGCCTCTTATACGAGTATTGTGCTCAATTACCGCGGACCATATCTTACTGCCGCGCTGCGATACTGCACTCTATGACTCACCGTATAGAGATCATTATATCTCGAACATGTTGAGATGCGTCGAACGCGCCCCAAGGGCATTACGTGACTTGTGACGAGCTTTTAAAATTTTTGGGGGATCCGTTCATGAAATAAAAAGTTCGAATAAAACTGAAAGAAAAATATAATTAGCGAATGTAAGCGCGCTTCTGAACTTCCAACTGCCGGGCGTGGGGTCGAATCCCAACAGTGAACTTGAGCTGCCGGTGGAGGAAAACATCGTGAGCAAACTTCGCAATAAAAATTGTAGGATAACCGGTAAGAGAAGTTGGAAAAATCCAGTGAGTTTCATTACTAGTGCAGCTATCCTAAGGAAAGATCTGCTCCATTTTGAATAGTCGGCTGCAGCGACACGACCAAAAGGTCGAAAGCGCCCTGATTTTCAAACCGCTTACGCGTTTTGTTCAAACTAAACTAAGTGAAGTGTGGCCGGACGGCCTCACTTGAACGGAACCTACTAGTGAAGTGCGGCGTCTGCTCTATACGTAGTAATAGAAACTTCCTTCTAGTTTTACTGTAGATCCCTTCAATAGAACTAGTGGGAACAATCCCTGCGCCCGCGCCGTGCCACCGCGCCCTGTGCGGGCTCTAAAATTGCCAATATGCATTTCAACTAAGACGAATTATTTTGTGCCGGTTGTGTGAAACCCTCAGGCCAGGAGCCCGCCTCTTACTTGACCGGGTTGTTGATAGAGGTACGAATCGACCAGTACTTGAAGCTTCACAACCAATGCAGATGAACACCAAGTGAAAAAAGCTATACTCGATTCACACCGTGGCTCGAAGGACCCGACGAACGGTATTATGGCAAAAAAAAAATTCTAAGAAAATGCTGCTTCACCTGAGCTTTGAATGATTCGACGCACATATTTTTTTTTTTATTGAGTAGGTAGGAGTAGGGTACCCGTCCCGGCGCGGTGTGAATCTTGCTTTACCGGGCCTCCGGTCCTCCCATATGGAAATGAGATTCGTATCGTAATGAGCTCGCCCTGCGGTAGCCCCCACCGTAGTAATGAGGCAAGTTTTTGCTTATTATGATGAACAGATTCCGCCAATTTGGGCAATGTTCGCGGAATCACGAGTGAGTTTGACGAACGTCTCGAAGGATTTGTTGATACTTTGTCCTACCCGAGCGATAATGACGGTGCTTGCATGCTCAGAACAACATGCTGCATGAAAAGAATATTAATAATAATCAATAATCAATTTATTGGCAACATCTGTTACAGGTCAAATAATTATTAGTCTAATACTAATAGTCTAAGACTAATAATAATATTAGTCCCCTATTAGCGATTAACTCCACTGATATTGGAAAAAAAATATAAAAAGTCGTAGGACATTCAGACGTACTGGCCATTGTTTTCTCCTCACGTTTTAAATCGACGGAGTAGAAATAATGGTTGACAAAAAATATTTTAAGCCTTTTTGTTACTTTTCGAAATCATGAGCTAATAAAGTAAATTTATTTATTTATTTCATTTTTACTAGCGGAGTAAGACGAAGTCATTACAACTCGATAAAGCACGTAACTGCCGCCAGGTTCCAGCCAGGCTGCCTCATCAGTGACCCATTTTCCAAGTCACGCTAGGTGTGTTTATCACTAAACATCAGGTGAGGTATGGTCAAACACCGACTCTAACACCCATAAAACAGACACCACTCTTAAATGCGATATTTAATAAATTCCTGTACTCCTTTATGAATGCGTTTCTGTTCCCGTGTGTAAAACTATGTAGGTATTATAGATGAAAGTTACGCTTGCTGTATACAGATCAGCCCTGCATGGAGCGAGGTACAGAACCCTGCATGGTGTCCCCGCCTCCCCCCACAGTAAGCTAGAATTGGTTTCTCCTAGGCAAGCGTGTTCCATCGGAGACTGTATCTTCGTTTAACCATGTATAATTAATAAATAAAAAAAGGTCCCGGCTCGCCCCGCTTCTCATTACCGACACATTAAGGTTTTTTTTTGAGTCTTGCGTCCGCTGCGTAAATGTATTTATGATCTGTAAGTATAATTGTCCTCCTTGTTTTATTTGTGCGAGAGCTACCTGTCCGCCACGCTGCGCGCTGGCGCGGCGCGGCGACCGATATGAAGCAAGTGGGAACACGCGTTGTTAATGTTTTGTTCAGTTCAACTTTACTTATTGCTTGCGACTCACTATGGAAGTCAGTTATTATGTCGTTATCTCCTGATATATTTGTTTCGTGTCGATTATGTTGTAAACTTATATTTATCGATGTATCGAAGCGATGGTCTCGAGTCTACAGGGAAAAACAGCCATTCTATGATACGTCGGTTCGGCGATAGCTCGAGTAGCTTCTTTCAAATGTCTCGAGTTTTTTTCAAATTCTGTACGTCCATTACCATGGGCTAAATCTAAAAAGTAGGGCATTCGCTTTTGTGGTTTTATCTGTTCAAAAAATCATGAAATATAGGTAGATACAGACAAACTGCGAGAGTTGGTTTTACATTTATACTAAAGAATTAGTAAGTATGATATTGTGCTCTGTCCCGTGACCTCGTGAGTAAGGAAGCTGTGGAGTGACAGCTGACAGGTGAACCCCGCCCGGTGAGGAGAGAAAGCGGCGCTCGAGCCGTCAGCTGCGCGCGGGCACCCGATCTACTGAAGTACCGATCTTTTCGTACCGGACGGTAACGTTACAGATGTCAGTCCTGGATGACGCGGATGACGGCAGAGCTCCTAGATCGGGGGAACCACAACGCTTGACAGGTTTCTCAGGAATTACATTGGAATAATCAATTTAATGATGATTAAATAGGCTAGATGACTGGTTTTTTTATTGTCCTATTAAAATGTGGCCCATAAATATAGCTGATTAATGAAAAGAAAATGAAAATCTGATCAAAAATAAGCAACTTATAAGCATTTTAATATCATACTAGACAGAGAGGCGAAACAGCAAATTGTGACGTCACTTTTTAGTACGCCATATAAATTCTATTCTGACAAGTAAGGCGTGACGTAATTTTTTGTTTTGTTGGAAAGGGACAGAGTTGTCTCTAACAAAAACTTTAAACGCTTATATATCAGAACATTATTAACCAATTTAAATTATTTTTTCAATAAAGATACTATATTTACTTAAATTCTTGATCAATGCTATTGGTTTCTACGATTTAAACATCAGTCATCTACCCTATTGACAAGTTGCTTAGGAAGCCGACAATGAAATTATTTGGTAAGAATACAGGCTAGAGATCACGTTATAAATTACACAAAACAACTAGTAGCGCGTCCCAAACTGAGATCTTACGATTTACCGATTTATTACATGCATTAAAAAAGTAAATATACGTTATACGTTTAGTTTATTATTACCTTAATCTGAAAATAACTTGAGATGGAATATAGAAGGTAATATAAAGTTAACAGATCGCTATGCTCTAGCCAGTTAGACATGCAAAACATTATTATAATGTTTACGAAGTAAAAGAAGATATACATCATAATTTTTCCTATCGGCATTTATAGTCAGACACATCTGTAATTATAAAATAATTAAAATTATTTACTTATAATTATTATTTATGCCCATACATTATTTATTTATTTAATGTCCTTATTTATTTATCATTTATAAAATCAAAGACGGAATAATATGCCTTGTTAATCAAAAAAATCATTAAAAAATACCATTATTTTCGATGTCTTTTAAACTTTGCGATAGTTTGTTAAAAATTTACAACCTCATATTAAACGTACTGTTAGAACTGAGCACAGTTCTGCAGCGCTTTATCTGTAGCTTATTATTATGCCGCTTACTTTTTAACCTGGCTTACTGTTTTATATTATTTCTGACTAATAGAGCTGATTCGTGGATATACATCGAAGGAAGAGTTAACAGTGTTAATTTTTTTAAGTAGGCTTACAAGAGGTCTGCATGCTAACATCGCACGTGAGCCCCGAGATACAGACCTCGAGCCTAGTTTGGGGCTCACCGTTAATTATCTTTTGTTAATACTGTATTTTTAAGTATGTGCCTAATTTAGTAAAGTAAATATTGTACTACTCTATTTGGTAATAAACTATTTTCTATTTTCAACCGACTTCAATAAAGGAGGTTCTCAATTCGACTATGTTTTTTGTATGTATCTTACGCGTGTACTTCGCCAATTATGAATTGATTTTAATGTTTTTTTTGTTTGATAGGTAATACTTTAGAGGTGGTCCCATATAAATTTTATCGAAATCGGTTCGGTAGTTTGGTTGTTAAATCAAAATTACTAGAAAATATAAAGATGTCATCCAGGTATTCGAAGTTGAAGTCTTTGTTTTTGTTTTTTAAAGCGTATTATTCTATTTCTATTTACGAGTATTGTTTTTGACGGAAATTAATAATAGTATATTAATGATTGTACTTGTTGGCAATCGAAGCACGCAGGGTCCGGGAGAGTGATCAACATTACATCTCCTGACACTCGCCGTCGCGAGCAGAACGCACGCCATCACACGCAAACTGCGCCGCGAAAAAACAATGATAATTTTGAACAGTTTTAATAATATCGATGCCCTCGTGGCCCGCTTCACACCGGAAACGCGAGCACAGGTCGTGTCGCCGAAGGGCGGCTCTCGTTCCCGCGTACACAGCGATGCTCCTCGAGCTGACGGTGTCATGTTGTCCGCAGATGGTGAAGGAGCTGGCGCGGCGCGAGTGCAAGTGTCACGGCGTGTCGGGCTCCTGCGCCGTGCGCACGTGCTGGCGCGCGCTGCCGCCCTTCCGTGCGCTCGGCGCCGCGCTGCGTGACAAGTACCGGCGCGCCAGGATGGTACTGCCGCACTCACACGCCCCTCTCCTCTTCACTCACTTGCACAGCACTCTACTTATCAGAATCTTTCAGCATCCTTCGAGACAATATTGTAATTTAGTCAATCTGTTTCCAGGTGACGGGCGTCGAGCGCGGCACGACCGCTGACGGTAGAGTCAACATACAGCTAGTTGTAAAAAGGTAAGAGTGGTTCAACCACCTGGTGATATAAAGCCTCAAATTCAAAGCTGTCTACGAATATTATGACATTGGTGTCAGTTCTGTTGCACTTCTCACTAAACCAAACTTACTTACTTAATTCGACGGGCGGTACTGAAACGGTTGGTATCTTTTTCTTACGCGATTAAAATGAAATGTAACGCAAATAGTTTTCGTCCTGTCGAATTCGTTTAGTTTAATGCTATATAAATTATTCCGCTATCCCTTAAAACCCACATCCTCGAATGCTAAACTAAAAAAAAAACATTATAAAAGAGCAAACACAGGTAACATAAAGTAATATTCGACGTTACTTCAGACGTAAAACTGCCAGAGCTTGAGTGGAAGAGGGACGTATGTAAAAGCGAGTAAAGTAGGTTTTTGCTGACGAGTGAATAAGCACTGTCCCCGTCCCCGTCCCCGCAGGCCCCGCGCGGGAGGCGCGCGCGCCGCGCGGAAGAGCGAGCTCGTGTTCCTGGCGGCGTCCCCGACGTACTGCGAGCCGGAGCCGGTCGCGGGCGCGCTCGGCACGCACGGCCGCCTGTGCAACAACACCTCCCGGGGTGAGCATCTCCACAGACTGCATCTTCTTACTGTAACAACTGACGTGGTTCTGACAAATTTTTGTTTAATTTACATGCGATTACTCTCGTCCAAACTTCTTATCTCCTAAAACTGGATCCAGAACCACCGGAGGACAGTTGCAGCGTCCTCTCGGTTATCGGTGGTGAGCATTCTGCTATCCCAAAGATTAAGGCAATATCTGATATCCGTAATGTTCATCTGACGTATTGACAAGGGATTTGATCTGAACTCCATTCTTTCTGCTTTTCTAAAATCCTGCATTTCTCAACTGGTGAAACCACTGCACATCTTGTTCTAGAAGTCTTTGGCATATGGGGTTTATCCTACTTAATCGTAAATAGCATACATCACTCCAATTTCTAAGAAAAGAGATCTTGTAGACATTCTACCTACCGACCAACCTCTATTTTATCGGCGATTGGGAAATTATTCGAGTATATAATTAAAATATTATTATTTCATCATAAACTGCTCCTTTGGTGCGGCACAGCATCGTGGACTTTTACCTGGAACGTCAACGATATCAAATCTTATGGATTTCGCAAGCGATATTACAGAGGCCTTTACTAAAGGAAATTAAGTTTATGTAATCTACACTGATTTTTCTAGAGCCTTTGATGTAGGTGATTATGGGTTGCTAATTCAAAAGCTTGGACATGCTGGAATTTGCTGGTCATCGCTGTGTTGGTGTGAGTCCTAACTCCAAGACCATTCTCAGCTTGTAGTTCGTGGTTATAAATCCCTTTCAAAATCCCCCAGGTACCCCAGGGCTCTCACCTCGGACCTCTGTTTTTCCATTGTTCGTCAATGATATATAATAATATATTATGTACCCCACGATAACGTCAAAATTTCTATATAATTCTAATACTGTTGTTTTTCAAACGAAAAACGATTAAACCGTCATAAAATCGTAGATACTAATAATGTCAGCACTTATCTTTAAATCTTTTGTGTTCTTCATACAATAGTGTCAGTAAAGATGTGGAAATATTTAACTCCTCTGTTTTTTCATATAAGAGACTTTTGCTTTCAATTCTAGATTATATTAGTACCTAAGTATAATAATATAAGAATTATCTTTCAGCAATGCATCATCATGATGATGATGATGATGCCGTGTTCACAACAAGTAGGACGTATAACATAATACGCAACATGTTAAGATTTTTTCTTTTTGAATATGTTTGTAATTATAAAATATATAATATTTCAACGTATATTATATCCAGGCGAGGAGGGGTGCGAGAGCTTGTGCTGCGGGCGCGGTTACAGTACGGTGCGGCGCACGGAGCACGTGCAGTGCCGCTGCCGCTTCCACTGGTGCTGCCGCGTGCGCTGCGACTCCTGCCTCGCGCGCACCGAGCTGCACGTCTGCAACTGACGCGCCGCCTGCACCTACTGACCTCCTGTCTGCGACGCTACTGACTTCCAGCCTGTGACGTTACTGGCCTCCTGTCCGTGACGCTACTGGCCTCCTGTCCGTGACGCTACTGGCCTCCTGTCCGTGACGCTACTGACCTCCTGTCTGCAACGACAACTGACCACAACTAAATCTACAACTGATGCAATGTCTGCAACACGACGCCTGCAACTGACCTACTGTCTACGATATTACACTACCATACCGTGTGAAATTTTGTGAAAACAAAGAAACTTTCACTTCTACTCGTTAGTTCCAACTGAAACCAATTTTATCTACAAGCAGCACTGTGTTTGTAGAGCGATGACGCGGATTACCTAGACATGATAAATGACGTACGTAATATATGTGTATATATAATACGTGCACTCTTATAGTCACTGATGAAACACAGAACTATCGTTGCTTGCGACTCTCGTTCCACGACCACGACACGCACTCAATCATAATTACTGTCGTATTTTACTCACACATTCCTGACGCACGAAACTGTACTTAATTTAGTTGTATGTTTGTAAATTACTATTTAAAATGATCTTCCATTAGTTGTAACTTGTAATTTAAAACTTACCTTCTGTCTGTGTATAAAATCTCGACAACTCAATCTATACTAAGCAATGACATTCAACTTATCGTGAAGACGACGGTCACGCAGACTGCCCCATACCGTGGCAGTGTGCGGTAACTACCGGGTATTCAGCCGGTATGTGCGGCAAGCTCCACTGGTTACTGCCGCGGCCGCGCCATCACCAGGCGCGGCAGTATGAACAGACCGCTCCCGCAGATCGCATCTATCGCAGGATAATGTACGCAATTATTTAACGTAGTCACAAGCGTTTATGCATTATTGTTAAACTTTTGTGAAGGCGTGTATTTGGCAGATTTCAAGGAAATAATTATTAGACGCAAAACGAGTTTATAGAAACTTCCCTCCGATTTTTTTTGTACAATATCTCTTGAATTTCAGCTACCCAATACGTGCGCACAGTAAAAGCTCGTTTCCAATTTCTGTAAATATGATGTCTCTGTAAGTGTAAACTACTAATGGTTAGAAGTAAGATGCATTTAATGTAAGAACAAGGCTTTAAAAGTATTAATGTAATTTAAGTACATAACATAAGCTCGGGTTCCCTGGGATAGAAGCGCCCTCTACACGTGGTTTTCATTTAAATCACCTATTATATAACTACTCAATTATTTTTTGTCACAATCAGCTACGGTGAGGTCACAAATATAATTGTATATTTTTTGTCAGAATAACAAAAAAAAGCTTGAAAAGGATATTATAATTTGTTCCTTCCTGGAAATTTATTTATTTTTATACACATTACATCTAAAACATACATACACAACATCGGATAATCACGCCAGTGGATACATTCATTGAATCGTCATCCTCTGAGTTCTAAGTCTAACGTTTCCAGCTCAGCGGGTTGCTATTTTATAAAAATGTACTTATTTATTTAATTATTTCGTCTGGTAAATGTGAAGATCAGCTGTTACATTGTATAACTGCGTTACCCAACAAGGTATACCTACATAGCAGCATCCTCAAATCCTACTACCCGACAGTTCTTTTGAAGCCGAAACTACATCTGCAGTAAGCGCCGCTGTCCCAGCGAACCCAGCTGGACCCCGATGTGCCGACATTCCGTTTAGGGTTTAATTAACTTATTCACGACTACACGACCGCTGTTTTTGAATAAATTTTCCACAACGCAACAACTACATTTTATTTTAACCTTTAGTTAGTGACACGATCAGTTTTGCGTCCATTTAGTCTATTACTGTATGTGATTGTAGAGAGAAAGATGAGAAAAGAAACTAATCGGTTTTTTCTAGGCAGGCGTACATCAGACGAGATGGTAGTCCAAGGCAAGCCTATAATACATTTAAAAAAACAGATGATGTATCCAGCCGGAGACTGAATAACTGGCCCGAAGCGGATCCATCGAATACTCACCTTAAACGACGTACCGGCAAAAAAACAAAGTAGGGAAATAAATTGGTACAGTAGCCGCCAAACAAGTTGTCAAATTTTCGGCATGGAACAGGTGAGCCACGCAGGTACGTCGTGTACACCACTGAATAGAGAAGAGGTAGAGCCTTCGCTTTTCTGTGGTGTACACTTCCGTGCAGTATATTTGGCAAGTTTAATGACAAGTTATTATTTTTTTATTTATGCGCATCCCCACTATTTGCCAACTTGCGTGGCGATTACTATATCTACTTAAGTTTATAGCTCCGGACTTACTTATCAGATGCCAGATTGTGCGTGAAGCTTCTCAAACACTAATACCATATGACCTTACGAGGAAATAGGACTTACGCTCTTCTGTGACCTTGACTAACGCAGAGGTTGCGTCCTATTTACTACTTTTATCCCAGAAGATACGACGATTTCCAAAGGGTGGCGAGTGGAACCGGCGGCGCTATGTAGTTTAATACAAAACAATGTCGATGTTAGAGGGTTAATATAAACTTCTCTCTTTAATATAATCTTCGATAAGTTTAGTTTCATTAATATAATACGTACGAGCTCATTAAGCCACATCGCTGGAAGAACTGACAAGCGATGGGGAAGAAAGGTTCTTGAGTGGCGACCGCGAACCGGAAGACGCAGCGTAGGAAGGCCTCCCACTAGCTGGCCCGACGACATTGTAAAAGTCGCGGGCAACCAGTAGATGCAAATGGCAGGTTGTCGTACAGTGTGGCGGTCTAAGGGGGCCTACGTTCAGCAGTGGACGTCTCCGGGCTGATGATGATGATGATGAGCTCGTTAAAATATCTGCCAAACGTAATCTTCCTCAAGCAGGTCCATGTTGGATCATTAAAAGTTTCGCAATGACGTCATTAAAAGTTTTCGTAAATTTAAAATATCAAACGGTGAATGTAGCTCGAGTCCTCATGAAATAAGTAATACATATGTCAAAGAAACTTTTTTTTTTTTATTTGAACGTTTCAATAGTAAGAGCGGTGAACAAGCAACCGGGTCACCTGATGGTAAGCTCGCCCGCTTATTTACACCTGCAATATTAGAGTGGTGTTGTTGATGCCTCGCCAACACCAAGAGATTTTTTTGTAGGCTCCCTTTGTTAAACGCTCCGAGTTGTGTTAGCGAACCATTCCATAACATGGGGTATTTTTAACTGAAATTAAAAACTATTACGAGTAAATAGTAAATACCTATTATTTATTTTAAGTTAACCTCTGAAATAATAGTACTAGGTCTGATACAGTCTAGTCCTTAACGTTTTGTATGAAATACAACGACGGCATTTAATATTTAAAAATAAATTAAACCTTCAAAAGAGTAAAACATAGCCTTACTGCATTCCATCAATTATATTTTATTGTTTCAATTTAAAGATCACCCGGTCTCCGTCGATAGAGTTAATATCTATTGCTATCTTGGAGCATTTACCGGCCATACATTGCCACTGATCACTACAGCGCAGCGGCTGAGTAGGTTTGATATGATTCGGTACGTCTCGGACTTCGATAATTTAGGTATATTGAGAAAGAAGCATTGTACCTCGGAGAGTGGAAGATCCCAGAAGGCTGGCGGGCAACACCGCGGGCTCCTGCTAGTCGTTGCTATGGAACAGATATTGTGTGCTACGAGGCGCAAACACTCGGACAAACTTTTAATTGGCGCAACTGTACCGCACACAGAAAAGCGTAAGCCCTACTTCTTAGATAGAACGGCTGTCTTAACAATGTTGTATGCAATTGTATGGAAAACCGCTGTCGCCAGTTAACGCATAATTGTATAGAAACTACGACGAAAAAATTGAAAAATCATTGGTCGCGCACTTAAAGTAAAACGCTCGAAATGCTATTTTGCAACAGATAAAAATTGATCTAATTACGATGCAATGTGGTTTGGTTTCCTACGCGTCTATTTAAATAGTATTTTTGAGTATTCTCAGTTTAAAAGCATGTATATTGGTAGAATTGTCATTAAGCGCATTTGCACTTAATGCCGGCTAGCGCGGCCGGGACTTTTCCGTTCTATTCACTTCTCTCTTCAGTGATACCGCACGTATTCAATACTAGCTTACATCCGCGGCTGCGCTCGCGTGCTACATTCTAACACGGTTGACAGGCTAAGTGCTTGACTATATACAATGGAGTGACGAGAGAGCGAGATGTTCGCCTGGTGCTAAACATCACGCCTGCCCGTAACAGTGCATTGAAATATGAAAATGGTAATTCAATCGCATTGCATGCATTCTCATGCGTGCGGCCGAAGATGGTAGATGGTAGATGGTATCTTATCTGTTTGTATAAAATTCATCCTTGTCCAAGAGAACTTAGGACTCCTATCCTACGAATCACGAGTCTTCGAAAAACATTTTAAAGACTGTCTTGTTTTGTTGATAAAAACCGCATTAGAATTACTAAGTTTGTTAATATACCTATAGATAAATAGGTAACTATCTCTAATATTTAATTTGTAAGGTACAATAAATTAAACTACATAAATATTGTGGCTCGCTGCTCTTAGAACTTAATCTGTACGATCTGTTTGTGTAAAGCTGCAGAGTTGCAACAGTTCTGTTCGATAGCAATCCATAACATCAGCCATCAATTAAATCGGCAATTAGTGTAACAAACGGCCGCGTGGCGCCGCTGCCGCCACCATAATCCCGCGTTCACCCACAGCACGGTACCTACTGCCTACCTACGCAGTAGACTTCTCTGTGCGGCTGACGACCAACATGGCTACCTGTACAGTCGCACGAGGGAGCCACAGAGCGACACCACTGTAATAATACTATACTCGGCCCGGCCCGGCTTACGCTCATGCATGGTACTCGTGTGGTTATGGTATGGGGTCCAATATGCCGCTCTATCGTCTATCTCCTTGTTGCATAACTATTTTACACTTGAGAAAAAAACAATGAAGTTTTCTTCGATTATTCCCGTTGTCCACCACCCGCATGTCCGCCACTGGTGGACAGAGACACAACTTTTTAAATGATTACGTTGTCCACCACCCGCATGTCCACCAGTGGTGGACTGTAAAACATTTTTTCAAAGTTGGCCGTTGTCCTCCTTGTTAATAAATAGTGTAATGTATACCCACTGACATTACCACTTCACTGCAACTATTTTATTATTTTTTCTGTAGACTTACACAAAATAAATTTTAGATGTTACCATTTTGCGAAACTTTCCTCGTCTCTGTCTCTTTCGTCTTGTTTTTTCTTTCTTTTATTGCTTCGTTTCGCACGTCTTCTTGTTTAAACAAATTAACCAGTAGTCTACGTCTTCCCGATAAATTGTTTGGTTGAAGACGGCTGCACAGTGGAGTCGGTCGGCGGACGCAGGGTTAACAATAAATCGTGGTTTATCGGCGCTGGCGCTCGCGCGGCCGCGAATTAATGTAGGTAGGTACGTATGACGCTACACGATACACGCCCGATAGTGCCTGTAACGGGTGTAACTCACTGGAACGACGCTCGCATGCTAATTCGAGGGGTTTCAATGATTGATAGAGCCGCGGCTCTTTCATTGAACCTGATAACGCGTTATCAGGTTCAATTGCAATACATTCCGTAAAATGAATAATGGTCAAGAAAGATGTTATTCACATAAGTATATAATACGCCGTTTTTTTTTAATACAACCGACTTTAACTTCGGGTACCTGGATGACATCTTCATATTTTCTAGTAATTTTGATTTAAAAACAAACTACTGAACCACTTTCGATAAAATGTATATCGGACCACCTCTGAAGTATTAGGTACATACCAAAAAAAAACATCAAAATCAGTTCGTAATTGGCGGAGTAACTGCGTAACATACATAAAAATTAAACAGTCGAATTGAGAACCTCTTTTTTTGAAGTCGGTAGAAAATTGTATCCCAGTTACATCAGTGACTGATTTTATACGTATGTAGTACCTACGTGATAGTAGAGAAGGTAAAGACTACGCGGCCTGATCGTTAAACCAGAATCCAGCTTAGTAATCTGCTAGATTGAAAAACAAGGTATATAGGTAATCTATCTATTTCCCAGAAATATTTTGTTCATTCTTTCCGAAATTCCGAATATTATTTTTATAAATTTCTTTGTAGCCAACGTTATAAGGTGTAGGTAGTGGCACTATCTAGTGAATGATTTGTGAAATAAAAGTATAAGCTACTCGGCAGCAGATGGCGCTTTTGGACGGAGCTTTACGTTCCGTTTTACATGATTTTTTATCTTAATATAATAGTTTTGTGATTTTTCTGAAGTTTACGACCATGTAAATAAATAATCTAAAAAATAGACTAAACTATATTGAAGAAAATTGTAGTTTACGTAATCTTTATTTCCCAGCTTGGCAATAAAGAGTAGAAATTTATATGGGCGCCACTTTCGGTAATAGTTGTAAATACTAGCAACCCTGTAGTAAGTCGGAGGAAGATGTTGGAAGAATTCGTGATTATTTCAATATACTCACAGTTTTTTTTGTGGGAGAGAGCAAAATAGTTTCCGAATCAAGACTTTTTTGCCAAGCATCTCAGTATTATTTTCTTTCGTTTACTTATTAACGAAACGTAAAATGGAACTCCCAACTTTTTGTCATCTTTCTTTTTCTGTCAAAGTCAAACAAAAGTCAAAACATCAGTAACATCAGTCAAAATTAAGAAGGAATAACGGCATAATTGCATTATTTTGCATTTGCATTTTCTTGTTTTTTTTTGTAGGATAAGTGATGTTTACAAATGAATAGAATATCGTCCTGAACTCGTAATAATTCCAGAAACCCCACAACAAAAATGCCCAAACCTATCTGTATCCAATGCAGCACCAACGACTCCCTGCTCTGGAGGAACCAGGAAAGCGGGCAAATATGCAACGAATGTTACCTCGCGAACACTGTCAGCAAAGAAGCGAAGGTCGATGTAAAGAGCGAAAGTGAGGCGAAAGAAGATGAAGACAGTCGAAACGGAGGAGAAACAACTCCTGCGAAGGCAACTGGGAAAGGGACAAGGAAGAGTACTCGTGCGACTCGCTACAAGCCCAAGACCCCTGCGGCCGTGGCCCCGCCGCGAACGACCGCGCCTCGCGGTCGAGGGCGGCGCTCGATCTTCAAGCGGCCTCCTCTCAAAGCGCCGACCGCCACCGCCACCGTTGTGTCGAGTGATTCTATATTTTATAAGGTAGATAAAGTCAAATCCACTCATTATAAAATATTCTAACTTACCACAGCTGTTTTTAACTAGATGATAAATAAAATATAGAATTTACTTGACAATGCAATATTACAAAAATAGACTAGATATAAATGTCTATTGGGTATACTCTAATATACTTGGTACCAAACAAAAGATATGTCAAGTAAGTGTTTCTGATGTGTAAAACTAATAGTAGGCAGCCTGCTTTTGCGTTTCTGTTTTTAGTGCTTTGAAATTTGCATGTGGTCACCTCCACAACCTCGAGTTAAATTCTAGATTTCAATTGTAATACGCAGTGTAGACATCAGTGATTTAAGTTAAGTGAATTCACAAATATATTATGGCATGATTAGGACTGGACTGTGGTTGAAATGCTCAACTATGAAGTGCCTAAAACTTGTCTTTGATTGTGTTTATTAATTTGTCAAGAAATTGTGAAGTTTATTAATCATTTCATTTTCCTAAATTTTAATTCGTTTCGGAGCGCTTAACTCTAGGAATCGCCTCATGTAGAATAGAATAGTATGATCCCTTGGTCAACAATGTGCTATTTTTGTTTCTATCTTTTAGTTTAGTTTTTATTATAGATCAATCTTGAATGCATACCTGCTTTCATTTCATACCATATTTTTTATGTATATTGTCCTGCAGGACAACTGGCAAAAATGCACGTAATGACTGCACTTATAGGGTGGTGTCGCCGGTTCGCCGGCCACCCCCAGTTTGCAACCATTTTCACAATTGATCAAAATAACAGCGTTTATAGGACTTCTTAATTTCAAACAAAAACTCCATTTGATTTTATGAACTTCCATTAACGTATCATGGAAGCTATTATCTATTGGCATTTCTAGGTTAACATCAATCGTAATTTGAACATTTGCAGTGTGGACGTGAGATAAAATATACAAAAAAAGTAGAGTGCAGATTCCCAACTTAAAAGGCGAGTATACGCTTTCCTACTTGGTGCCAATTGATTTAATTCCTTTTATATGTTGTAGAAATGTGTGTTTGGCAGGTTTTTAAATAAAAAATAGCAATAATTATGGCTATCAACTTTTAAATTGGTGGCCGGGAAAATGGGTCATGATTTTTGACGTGACTTAGAATCCGGCCATGTGGTCGCAATCTAGATAATTATATGTTCGAATTTGTTTATTTATTTAATGATAGGCGAGCAGCATTACGCTGATGTGCCTAGATCAAACAGTGTAATTTAATACATTTCCTTGTTAAACCTTACCACTAAGGACAAAAGTTGAATATGAAATAGATAAGATGTATAAGTTGAAGTCTTATGTCCAGATTTCGGCCACCAAAACCAAAACCAAATTTGTAATAATACTGAAAAATACAGCAAGTGACGTATTTTGGGTGGCCGGAAACTAGGTTTTTCGGAGCCAATTAACGGCCAGTGTCTTTTTAGGTGGCCGCAACTACGATTATAAGGAAGATACTTCGGTAAGCGAGATTTTAATGGAAAAAAAAGATCAAGATAAAAGAAAAAAAATAAAAGGAAAAGAAAAATGGAAAGAGACGACAAAAAACATAAATAATTAGTTCCTATGTATCTGCTTTGTTTTAATAATATATTTTGTCAGTATTTATATTAAAATTTGAATATTTTTCGTGTTATAACTTGTTTCACTTACTATTTTTATAAAAATGTGCTTTATTCATCACACAATAAGGTTCATAATTCAATAGTAAATATGACGGCCGGAAATTGGATTGCAAGTGGTCGTTAGTTAGGCGAAATGGTCGGAAATCGGTAATTTTGCCCTATTTTTGGTTTTAAGGTGATTATAATTTTTTTAACAGATGAGGCACAAAAAACCTTTAACGAAATTAATCTAGAATGTGTCACGTTCACGTAAAAAGATCCTGCTTTGCAAAAGCATCATTAGATTAGGATTTATTGATCATTCAATCAGAGAATTCAGTTGCAGAAGTGGTTGCAAACAGGCGAAGTAACCTTAAGTACCTATGTGAAAGATAATGTATATTACCCATTCATGGCTGTCTCCAATTTGAAAACCATAGGTATTATTGTCCTTCGTGAGGAATATGTTTATACTAAAAAATTCAGGGAAACTGCAAAATTATCCGTAAACTATTGAAAGCAAAATTACTAACTTACTACCTTCATGGCAAATTAGTACTTACTTTAGGTAGGTCTTTGCAGGTACTCACATAGGTAGGCATATAAATGTTGCTAAGCAGTCTGTAGTGTGTTCATATTACTGTGTACCATTTAGAAAGGTAGTGCAGCTAGCTACAGCACAGACTCGCTGGATATCTGGCAGTACTGAGCACTGCAGCGATTCACGGGAGTTTGTTTTGCAGTCATGGGTGCCTCTGTTATGGTCATGGTCAGATGCTACGTCTTACCATCATGAGGGAATCTTGTTCATCTTGTAACTTGTTACCTTAAATAAATCGATCAGGTCTGTTGACCCTTTATGGAGTACAGTGGAAACAAAGTGACACAATTTTTGCATATCACATCATTTAATTTAAAATGATTATAAATGTGATAGTTTGTGAACAAGTAATCAGGGCCCTCCCTGTATTTATAAAGTCTGATGTGTAACGGTCGCTTGCAGGGCACGTACCTGCAGGTGGGCGATATCGTGTCTATGCTGGACATGGACGGTGGTACGTACTACGCGCAGCTACGCGGCTTCCTCACGGACCAGTACTGCGAGAAGAGCGCCGTGGTCACCTGGCTGTTGCCCACCCGCGCGAGCCCTCCCCCGCATCAGTGCTTCGACCCCGCCACTTACATCATTGGTAACACATAATACATGACTAGACCTGATTTGTCCGATTTGTGATTAAAGTTTAGACCTATCTTGTCTGATGTGTGATAAAAGTTATTATTAACTAGACCTATCTTGCCTGATGTGTGATAAAAGTTATTATTAACTAGACCTGACTTGTCTGATGTGTGATAAAAGTTATTATTAACTAGACCTGACTTGTCTGATGTGTGATAAATTTTACTACTGACTAGAACTACCTTGTCTGATGTGTGATAATCAAATAGTTATCACTGACTAAATCTATCTTGTCTGACGTGTGATTAAAGTTAGTGATAAAAGTTTTATTAACTAGACCTGACTTGTCTGATGTGTGATAAAAGTTATTATTAACTAGACCTGACTTGTCTGATGTGTGATAAATTTTACTACTGACTAGGAACTACCTTGTCTGATGTGTGATAATCAAATATTTATCACTGACTAAATCTACCTTGTCTGATGTGTGATTAAAGTTAGTGTACTGACTAGACCTACTTGTCTAATAAATGTAATAACCGACTAGACCTTTCTTGTCTGATACAATTTATCACTATCATATCATATCAGTGTTTGATGCTTATATAAATTGACAAAATAATTTATCTGATGTCAGACTGGTGTTTGACTGGAGTTTAGTGTACAGTGTAACGTGTTCCGGCGCAGGTCCGGAGGAGGAGCTCCCTCGCAAGCTGGATTACATGGAGTTCGTGATGCACGCGCCGAGCGACTACTACAAGGCGACCTCCACGCCCTTCCCGCCCACCGAGCGCTCGATGCTCGACTACAGCGGCTTCGTGTGGACCTCCATGGAGCCCAAGGAGCGGACCTAGAACCGGCACTAATGCTCGTTTAATGCAAGGCGACCGCCGCGCCCATCCCGTCCACCGAGCGCGCACTGCTAGACTAAAGCGGCTTCGTGTGCCCCTTCATGAAACCCAGGGAGACTGAGTGCACCGCGCCTAGTACCGGCACTAGTGCCCGTGTACACGCAGCACCAGTTCTGACTGCGCTCATAGCACAGATTGTGAATTCGCTCAACCCGTGATAAAATGACACTGCAAATGTTAAATCAGCCTGTATATTTTGACTGTAATACAGTGTAACTGTGACTACAATATACCGAAATTTTAAGTTGTTTTGAACTTACTATTGTTTTAGTGCATCTACTTTAAATGTTTTTTTGTATACGGGTTTTAATATTTTATAGAGCGTCTGCATACTCTCAAAGAAAAGGTCACTGAATCTGATTAAAAAAATGTTAATACATATTTTTTTAATTATTAAATATCAGAAACTAGCAGTGCCCCACGATTTCTGGGATAACAGGTAGCCTGTGTTATCTAAGGCTTGAGCTACCTCATTTGCTACCTCTAAAAAATTACATCCAAACCCGTTCTGTCGTTATTGCATGATTGTAGGTGATTGTAATATTGCAGAGTTATCCTCGTCCAGATAATATGTTTTGGTATGTCAATGGTTATCCTACTAAAGTCCGGCAACTGAGAGATGCGTTTGACAGCTACAATTACATTGTCTAAAGCTGAATGAAACACTTTTGCTAGTTACTAGTTTTGCAATTATTACCTGTACATACATGTGGTAGCCGATTATACTACCTATAGCAAAATAATTATATGTTTCCATTCAGCTATAGACAATGTTATTGTAGCTGTCAAACGCATTCTCTAAGTGGCCGGACTGTAGTTTTAAAAACTTATTTCTTTTTTAAATATCTTCTTAAGACATGCCCATGATTATGTGAAACTTGGTAGTATGAAAACAAGAAAGACAATTATTCATGATGGATGGACTTAATTGTTTAAAATAAGATAGATGCAGTGTCTCTTCAGTTTTTTGTCTGCATAAGTGTTCGGTTTAGATGTAACATGTGTACTGTAAGCTAAGCATTACATGTTAGCATTATTTAATTGGTAATAAACTAAGGATTTTAATCTTAGTATATTTTTTATTTCAATAACATTGTGATTTTTTTACTCTAACATGATAATGGATTCTACTAAATATAAGAATAGTAACATATCAACTTCTATTTATAATTGCAACTATTTTAGAGTCGGCAACATTAATTTTCTCTAAACCAATTAAACAATTCATATCAAAGGATATTTTTCTTTACAAGCCTATGTAAATCAAGAGTGTGGAGGCAACAGGCCTTTATGGGTGCATTCCAAAATAGTCCCATGTTTTTTGTTCTATACAGCTGTTGGTATACTTATGTCAGAAACTTGACTCAACAGTTCTCTAAAGTACTACAGTATAGTAGTTTTCATAATATACACATTTAAAACGATCCTATGACAAAATTTTCAATTCAAATCTAGACATTTTAAATTTCACTCTCCTGAAAACATCTGATCTGTCCTGTTTTATATAGAACTCTTGGGAATACATTCATATTGATGAAGCTTCAATAGTTCCACAGAACTACAAAGATGGGGAACTAGTGGGAATCCTCGTCGCCCTGGGCCTGTTCGTACTCTTAAGTGTCCTAGCACACAGGACGTGCGCCACAGCTACAAGACGCCGCCTGACGAAAGCGCGAGACAGCCAGTTCTACGTTGTGAGGCGTGTTCATATGAAATGTATGGAAACGGGAGCCCGCAGCTCGGGCGGCTTATTGTGGATGTGGCGCGTATCATGTGCGGCTAGCCTAAATGAGAAACCTTTATACTAGGTCTCATAATAAAAAAGGTTTTGCAATCAAATCATTGTGTATATGTTAATATTTATTATTTATATAGTATACATTATAAATAGCATTAAATACAATATCTTATCAGATACATTTAGAAAAGAAATCAAATATGCAACTACAATACAGCACACCATCATGGAGCAACCAGCTCACCACCTCGGCATGGATAGCCTGAGGATATGATTCAATGAAATTGATACATGATTTTAAAACTAATAGATGCAACAAAGAAAAATAAAATTCAACTGCGGTGCAGTCACATCTAGATAATAATAACCACATGATTGCTTGACCTTGATTGGACCTGTGTATGTCCTTAAACTGCAACCAGACCCACCGGAGGACTGGCAGCAGCGTCCTTTTGGTTAACGGTGGTGAGCATTCTGCGATCCCCAAGCCGCCTGCCAAGCGTGGGGATTATGACAACACCCCTCTATTAAGGGGGAGGCCTTCATCCAGCAGTGGACGTTTTATGGCTGATGATGTGATGTGACGATTGCTTGTCAATCATCAAATAATACATGTATACTTCATGGATTTGAATTGCTTTCTGGTAACTCTTGCTCTTCGTGAGTTTTCATGTGTCGTTTGAAGTCACGAGTAAATACAGTTTGGTAATCGCACTTGTCACACTTGTGCGGTTCTCTTGCATGCATCCTCATGTGACGTTTGACGTCGCTGGCTTGTCTTCCTTTATAGTCACACAGTTCACATTTGCGTAGCTTTTCTCTAGTATGTATCATGATGTGTTGTTGCAAGGTGCTCGCTCGAGCCGTTGTGTGGTCGCACATGTAACACTTGTACAGCTTCTCTCCCGTGTGAGTCTTGTTGTGGTCCTTCAAGTCGCCCGCTCGTGTCCCTCGATAGTCGCATTGCTCACATTTGTATGGTTTTTCTCCGGTATGTATTCGTATGTGTTGCTTCAGATGAGCGGCCTGGGATGTCTTATAATGACATATATCACATTGGAAAGGCTTCTCTCCGGTGTGTGTCTTCTTGTGTTGTTTTAAATGACTTATTTGTGCTCCTCTATAATCGCACTGGTCACATTTGTATGGTTTTTCTCCAGTGTGTACCTTCATGTGTTGTTGTATGTGGTGCGCCTGCACCGACGTATAATGACATATCTCACATTCAAACGGTCGCTCCCCGGTGTGTGTTCTTATATGCTTGTTTAGAGAAGCCGCTCTAGTTGTTCTGTAGTCGCACGTCGGACATACATGTTTCTTTTCATCCTTTCGCGGGACAGATTTAGCTGTAATTGTTGCTGTAATGGTTGCAGTTTCGCTTGTAGCTGTAATATCGCCCATCGTTTATTGTTCTGTAAGTTGTTTTTCTTGATCGCTTCGTAAAATAGTCTGAGAGGTGCTGAGGAGCGGGCTTCTTAACTTTTACCGCCAATCGTGTCGGGGGTAAATTAGTGTTTTACATAAAGGTCTTATTATTTATAGGCTTTATGCAGATTCAAGTTGCGGAAACAAATACTTTCTGTAAAATAATTATAATTATTTGAAGAAAATGACATTGGGTGGGTTTTGCTTTTGATTTGACAGTTTTGTATATATATATCAATTTTTTTCTTAGTTATTGGCATCGTACGTTGTGCATTCTGCCAGTGACCAATTTATGAATTTTCAAGTTTTTATAATTCAAGTCATGAAATCACAGTAAGCCACTTAGAGAGAACGTTAGATGAGGACAAGTTCGCTGGCACCAGACAACCGTACGGCCATTATTATGGCCATTGTATGGCCATTATTATGGCCATTGTATGGCCATTGGCCTACTATGGAATTTGAATTTGAATGGCTCCAAAATGGTTTATGAGAGCTTCGTCTACCAAAAGGCGACTGAATCTCTCCCTTCCAAAACTATTTACAAGGAAAAAAGCCATGGTCCGCACCCTGGTTTTCACCAAGTTCCCGATGCGGTGCGATAGCTTCTCCCTCAGATCTTTTGCTGCATCTGTTTTGTGGTGATAATAGCGTCCCGGTGCATATCGAAGTATGATCACCCATGTTGTCTTGCCACATCCTGGAACTCCGTTGACCCATTGTATTTTTGGTACCATCCAGTTCTCCCAGTTTGCCTCGACATCTGAGTTCCCTTCGATAGTCTTAGCCATCTCGAGGATCTTGTCGAAGATCAGCACAGCAGTTTTGTGCATTGTACCAATAACTTCTCAAGTTTTAAATAACTACTGATTTTACTTTTTATAAAGTCGTTTGTTGACACGGGGGTTTGTAGAAATGGGTGACAGTCACTCCGAATCAGAGCACTCCGACATGAGTTGGTTAGTTTCAAAACACAGAAAACCGAAAGCTCACTTCATAAGTGTTCGAAATGACTTTAATATTAGGTCTTTACCTATGAAATTGCCGTTTTGTATGGAATAAGTGAGAGTACTTATTTGTTTAAACTTTTTTATTTCTGTTATTCAAAGTAATCACCCATGCAATCGACGCATCTTTGCCAACGAATTGGCAGTTTATTGATGCCCTTCTTGTAAAAATCAGCTGAACGGGAGGCAACAAACTCTTCAAAGGAATTTTGTACTGCCTCTCGGGAATGAGGCGTTTGTTTTAAAAAAAAAAGAATAGTTCTACTAGATAGTTTTACTAGATGGCGTAAGAAGCATAAAGCTGTTATGTCAAACCCAGTTTAATCTTTTTTAGTTATTCCTGGCCATGGATACAAGTCCTTCGGCCGAAAACACGGTTAAACCGATTACGTATGGTGGTGGGTTCCTAACGAGTCACACCAAAACCAGTCACAGTCACACCGTTCGATGGGTCCAGAAAACAAAGATGAGGCGTTGGAAAGCGCAATAAACAATAACAATAATATTCCACACTCGTGAGCGAAAACAAACTAACAGTGTTTAATTTCCCAATGAAACAAACTGCAATAAGTAAAGAGTTTTTTGTTTTTAAACGAAATGAACTGTTTTACAATCAATGTCACATTGACAAGTTTGACATAAACAATTTCAAACGACTTCACGCTATCTATTATAATTTTTGGAACTAACACTTTTTTAAAATATAAAACGCCTCACAGAAAACGCCTCATTACGAAATCCAATCCAAAAAAACTAGTTTTTTGGCGTGAACACGGAAAAATCATGTCGTTGCATTCTATTATTTTCTTAAACTTGTGTTTTTTCACGAATTAATGATTAAAATGGTGGTGTTTTATTCCATGAACCTAGAAAAAAAGTCGGACGGAACTCCCGCAAAGACAACACTGTCACCGTAATGGCGGCGGATATCTATGTGCGAATGAATTTAGGGCTGCCATAATTCCCAAAAAAAATCCTTGTATTATCTAGACAAATACAGGTCGGCAGACAAGTTTATTGAAACTAGATTTTGGCCGCAATTTCGTCCACTTGAACTACAATAAGGCAACCATTTTAAATTACCTCCCTAAAGTATGGAAGCTCTAAATAAAAAAAGTATTAAGAGGTCAAGCTGTATCTCCGGTTCTACCCATCGGAATTAGATGAAACATAGCTTAGATTTTAAGTTGGAGTATGACCCTATAGTATACCCATACCCATAACCCTAAGTATCAAACTGTAAAAATCCCATCAAAATCCGTTCAGCGGTTTTTGCGTCATGTAGGCAGTTAATACCGTACTATTTTAAAAGTCTAACGGTGGCAAATGTACTTGAATGGGTGACCGCCTGTGAATATCGCGTAATGTTGTCTTGTTTGCAGTGAGTTTCTAATCCCGAACTGAAACCCCATCATTTTTTGTTACGGAACCCTCGGTGCGCGAGTCCGACTCACATTTAGACAGTTTTTTTAATTATAACTATAGAATTAATTTAAAAAGTCCCATTATTTCAGGACATATCATAATGTCTGTGTATCCCCGAAGGGGTAGGCAGAAGTGTCAGAACACCCATATATTTCGGGTAAATTGCACAAATGAATATTGGCAGCACTGGTATTCTGACGAATTATTTTGTTCTGTCGCATGAATATTGGTTGATATTGGTTTTAATGTATAAAATCGGGAACTAAGTGATTGAATTATTCATTTACCTATGAAACGTGATATCTGTTTTTTTTTCTTTTGATCACTACGGTTTTTACACCACTTTACCACACAAGACACTCTGATTTATTCGCAGCGTAGCCGTGCCGACTGTGTTGCGTTTGCCCGCGTAATGGCTGACTAATGTGTGAATGTGTGCGTGCTGGCCTGTACGTACAGTAAGCTGGCCGACTCTGAGTGACACAGTATGTTGTTAGCGAGAATCTGTCCGACTTTTTTTCTAGGTTCATGGGTGGAACATGTGTTTTCGTGTTCTTTTCAAAACTCCGTAGAAGCTCATCGCAAAGTTGCCACAACTTTACTAAGACATGAATTGGGCTCGACTATGACTGGTTTCGTGTGACTGACTGTGATTTAATGATATATTTGACTTGATTTTAATAAAAACCTTCCAAATTCATAAACTTGACACTGACAGAATGCACAACGTGTGATGCCAATAACTAAGAAGAAAAAAAAACAAAAACGCTCTCCTGTGTTAAATTCTCTTTGCTGTTTACCGGTCTCCTAGTAAAAATATTCTTTGTGCCTGGCGAAAGTGCCATAGTGACATGAATGGACAAGACATGTATGAAAAGGTGACTAGGAATAATGGTGTCTTATAATTTGTTCTTGGCTATGGATACAAGGCCTTCAGCCGAATAAATATTTCTTCATCGATCCTTCTTATTCCGACTAAATGAGTTTTAGCCTCAGTCCAAGTCACACGCAGTAAGTCACGGTCAAGTCCAATCATGTCCTAATAATGTCGTGGCAAGTTTACTACAAGCTTCTTCGGAGTTACGGAAACAACACGAAAGACAAATTACACCATATTATGCCACTAATTTTATGCAGTAAAATTCAAAAAAACACAAGTTTTGGAAAATAATAATAATATAACAATGCGCAATAATAACAAAAAAATAAAAATAAAAACAGGCTAGGAAGCAATAATCTAATTTAATAGGGACTAGAGGAGGCGTAAGCAGCCATATAATATAATAATAACGTCACTTTCCAGGTCATCCGGGGAGCCATGAAAAGACAATATGTATGGCAGCTTGCAGTGCAGAAAGTGGTATTGCGACTCTGCATGAGACTGAGATGGAGCGAACAGCAAGATCGAAACACATGATACCCTCGAATGACTCAATTTTAATCACCGCCAAGTGCGCCAAGATAATGCTTGACCACAAGATCCTTGAGATACAACGTCATCGAAGATGATGCCAACAGTGGATTCTTTTGGCAATTCGAAGACCATCAAAAAGTACAACCTGCATTAAAGACCGGAAAGTGGCCACGATAGAGCCCCTGGGCCGGGAGTAAGTGACAAAAATATAAGCAGAAGATGTAGAGATAGAGTCAAAGGAAAGCCACTGGGGAAACACACTATCTCATCTGGAACACTCAGTCTAAAATACGGAACTCTACACTACTGATTGCTTTCATTGGAAAAAAACGGCTATCTACACTACTTACTTACTAATATTATAAAGAGAGAAGAGAAAAATTTAGATTTTTTTGTAAGATTAGATTTATGTTTGTTTGTAATGGATAAACTCACTAAATAAAAATAAAACAAAACTGCCAAAAATGAAATGAAATACTTTCATATCTATTTATTTGCAACTAAGTGTACAGAGATCTTAAATTAATAAACCCAAAATATTTCCTCCTCCGCCACAACCCCCCCCTACATATATGTAGCAAATATATCGATAAAAAAATATGTACCTCAAATAGTGAGGTGATTATATTGTCAGGCTGAAAATGTCAGCTCTGCCATTACGACAAAAGTAATTTTTTTAATATTCTTTTATACTTTTTTCATACTTTTAATTGTTTTTTTATTTGTATTTAAAAAAAAACATTTTGAGTGACTGTTTTTTTTCGTTTTTCTCTATGGAACACCCGTCTCTTATTACGTAGTATTTACTTACTCTCGTAGTATTTACTTACTCTATGGTTACCGGTTCTGTTCTGACAAATGCTGCGTTCCGTAATGCGCTAAAAGTGATAATATCGCGAATCCGACCAAAGTCAGAAGTATTACTCAACCAAATCAAAGCCCTTATATTTTGTGACTATTAAATTTGGTCGGATTCGCGATATTATCACTTTTAGCGCATTACGGAACGCAGCACAAGAGTTACTTGAATTGAAATAACTTAAAATTATAATCATTTTATAGTTGAATAGTTATCACCATGAGCCGTAAGGAAGCGTTATCTTCGTTTATTCAACAAATTCACGGGCGCCCCGTCGTCGTGAAACTCAATAGCGGCGTTGATTACCGAGGTTGGTTGATGCATTAATTAGTCCACCTCAGACCAAGTCTTTTTTTGTTGGTCTGAGTATTCCACTGACCCTTTCTTCATTTTTGGGAATAAATTATATAGAACTATTTGTTGCGCTTGATCCATTATTTTACTATTGTTTATGTTCACAAATTTGACCTTTATAGGTTATTCCCAGTTATGCTCAGGAAATAGGAATTCCTTACTCTGTGCTGGTGGTGAGTATTTTGCGATCCACAAGCCACTTGCCAAGCGTTGGGATTATGGCAAACACCCCTATTAAGGGTGAGACCTTCGTCCAGCAGTGGACGTCTTCTGTTGTTTGTGTCTTTCATGCAGCAACAGACCAACGGATCGACGTGATTTTTGGCACGGTTGGAGTAAGGGCTGGAGATTGACATGGGCTACAGGTGCCTAATAAATACTATTATTTTGCTGTGACTATATAACTGACTCTATTTTAAGTAATTTGGCAAAAATGACTCGTCTAAAAAAATTCGAAACTATAAAAATTGTGATGAATAGCAGTTGAAACATTGAGTAAGTAGTAGATACGATAACAAGTTGGTATCGCTGCAGGCGTGCTGGCGTGCCTGGACGGCTACATGAACATCGCACTCGAGCAGACGGAGGAGTATGTGAACGGGCAGCTCAAGAACAAGTACGGGGACGCCTTCCTGCGCGGGAACAACGTGCTCTACATCTCCACACAGAAGCGCAGGATATAGTGCGCCCGCCCTGCACCGGCGGCGCTCACTAACTTACACTAGCTCTACTGAACTGAACTATGAAACTATGAAAACCAAGCGTGTCCAACTATTTATATCTATTATGACGTCACAAGAGCAGTTAGTACCATCTCCTGAGCAAATATCGATATAAGGAAGTAAAAACTGAAATAATACAGAACAAGGAAACAAATATACACATACAAACATTTGGATTGTCTCTAGACTTTCATCGGTCTGGATACAATCCTTTTGTTTTTTGTTGTGTAGTAGGCTAAGTAGTCATTGTAGTTTGTTGTAGTTAATAAAGGCTTATGCCTGTTAAAAAAAAAACATACAAACATAACACAACAAATATAATGTTGTGTTGTTTCTATTACGTAACAAAATACTGAAGTTCAACACTGTTTGATATACCTAAGCATGTCAGCATATGCTGCTCACCTACCACTAAATAAATAAATCTACATCTACTACAACACAGGTGTATGGTCGCTATAATATACATTACGTGCCTGCGGGGCTAAAGTGGTTGCTTTAGCCACGCTATGAGGAGAGAAAGGAACCACTTCCTCCTCAGAAGCCTCAGATCTCATGTTTGTCCCTCTCAGCTTCGCCTCAGGGGACGATATACATGAGATCTAGACATTCTTTACTTTTGCTCCCAAGGTGACTAATCTACTATTGTTGAATAGTAGATTACACGCCTGTTCATTGCTTGAAAAACAACTGATGTGTTTTAAATTAGCCTGTGATGGAATATTGCCACAAGGGAAAAAAGGTATATTATGCCCAGCTGTGGGGCACAGTGATAATGATCTAATAACTCAAGATCACTGTAACTATATTGCAATAAAGAACAAAATTAGTGTGTCAACGAAGCTGTGTCTCTGCAACACTCGGGTGACATGAACTCTGGCACTAGGGCTGGCCTCTAACAGACTTATTCACCTTTGTGATTTAAATCTATAGAACACCATTGATATAAATACTAAAGAAATAGCAAGCCACTGTTATAGTGTGTTAAATTGTTACCTGTTACTGATGCCAGGTGTTCTCATGCAGGAATAAGATGAGGTGCTTGTATGTACGATGATTAACTAAAACTATTTAGTATGTAAGATTATCATAAGATAAGGTAAAATAAAAGTGGAATGAGTTACACAGTTGGTGGTTTATTTGAGTTGATTGTAGTGGTAAGCTCCGGGGTACGTGTAGTACAACTGCACGTCGCCGTACATCTGGGAACAATCAAATATACTTTCTATACCTAGGTCTCACTGGAAAACCTTGTCATTGTCAAACATCAACTAACTTGAAATGAAATGTGCTCCTAGTACCTTACTTAAACAAGCAGCTGACACTTAAAATACACAAATGACAGTTAGTAAAGTTCTATTATTATTAACGGGATATTTACCGTGATTATGTTGTGAAATGAGCTCCCGATATTTCGGCGCGGTTGCATGCTCCATGTTCACGAGTAGACTGAAGAATGCGGGTTGTCAAAAGAGTTCGAAAAAACATCAAGGGCATTCATAACAAACTACCCTCTTTCTAAGTCTTTTACTGCGATTACTGGAACTCGAACTCAAACCCAAGTCTCGACAAAACACACTCACAATATCACTGCATATGTTGTTTTGAACACATTTAGATAAATTTAAATGTGTTCAAAATATCCTGTTAATAATAATAGAACTTTAGAAAACAACCGTGATAGTTTAAAACAGTACCTTAGTTCAAGGGCGGATCCAGGAGGGGTCATGGGGTCATGACCCCCCTCCTGGGCTGGGTGTAGGTCGACCACTGATATTTTTTCTAGTTGTAATAGAATTGGAGACTGTCCTTACTAGACCTCGACTCGACTCTATGACCCCCCCTGACTTAAAAGCTGGATCCGCCCTTGCCTTAGTATTGTGCACTTCAGTTTTGTATCATGCAGAAGTTAATAAACCTGATAGCTTGTGAGTCAGTTCGGTGGGTACTAATTGAACTCATTTTAATGAATTTGGATGTGTAATCACACTATTATAATAAATGATAAATGTGAAAGGATATATGTATTAGGGTGTCCCTTATATGGGCGAAAAAATTTTTTTTTAAGTTATTGAAACGCATACCCCGGTGTTGTGTTTATTAGCCTACTAGTTACCCAAATACAGAATTTCAACTTCCTACGTTAATTTTAACCCGTGCCGACGAGGCCTTAAAGTTTAAGAAAATTGCTGCTTATAGTGTCTTTTATATGTAGTTGTAGATGATCACTTAAAATCATTTTGTTAGATCAATATTTGTGAAAACATAGATGCATATAATGCTTTTCTTGTAATTATCAAAAAATATATAATTTGTACATATATTTATTTGGATATTTCCTCTTCAATGTCTCTTTCTTACAGACTGGGTAAAATTTTATATGTTTTTATAAAATTTGCACACAACGTAATAAGAACTGCTTCTGTTCTTTATCTGCGGTAACCAAGCCATGAAAATCTGTCATAAGCTTAACAGCTCTTTCATCTGTTTCATTAACCGCTTTTAACCTTTGTTTTAGCTTCCAAACGCCGCGTTGTCTTTCCATGAAGATACGATTTCTTGAAGGAAACTACTATCAAGTTTCAATGAGTAACAACTCTCTTTCTAGTTTTTGCACTAAAAGCACACAAGCTCCGTTCAAGCGTCGTATCACATACAACTTATATTAAATGCTGTCATATCACAGCACATCATTATTTTGTACCATTATCATTCAGGTTCCAATCATGAAGCGCATTTGATACTGATTTTGCTTGATCTTTGCCGGAAGAGCTGTCTAACTTCAGCACAGCAAGAAATTAGTTGTTCTTTCACATCATATGATTGGCAGGCGTTCTTTTTTAAAACTTCTTACGTCCTGACCACGAAAAAAATTCCATCCCAATGAACATTAACTACTTCGTACGTGATTCTGAAAATTTGATATAAAGGATTCGCTCTATCTTTTCTCATTTGTGTTCGAAAACGTTGAATAGAAGATTTGTTGGTCGGGTAATCGTTAGAACTAAGACCAAACTCTTCTACTATAGACTATTCTATCTCCAATGCTTAGTTGACATCTGACTACAGTTGCAACTAATTTAGATAAGTATGATAAAATATTTTCTTCCTCTTCTTGTTGACGTAGCAAAAAAACTTACAGATTGAGATTTGGATAGCAGAGGTTCTTCCAGGTTTTTTTTAGAGCTTGTAGATTGTTCTTCTATGCCTTCATCATCATCAGCCCGGAGACGTCCACTGCTGAACGAAGGCCTCCCCCTTAGACCGCCACACTGTACGACAACCTGCCATTTGCATCCACTGGTTGCCCGCGTCTTTTACAATGTCGTCGGTTTACCTAGTGGGACCTATGCCTTCATGTGTATCAAAACTCTGTAAAGTAGCAGATTCCAATGAGGTCTCGATGGCATTTGCTTTAGTCACTTTTTATTTTTTGCATGTTTTCTCAGCCTGGCCCTTTGTTCAAATTTACCTAAATTTTTGTCAAAGTACGTTAAGCATCCCGGACGCCCAGGCTCTCTTTGATTTTGCAAGAACATTTTATCTTCTTCGACTTCTTCTTTGTTCAAGAGTGTCAGAGTGTGCGATTTCGAATAAATTATCTAATTCAAGTTCTCCTCGCGGCGCCTATGAAAATACCGAATCTCCTTGCTATTATTTTGCAGTTCTCGCCAGACCTGCTAAATATCCACGAACTTCTTAACACAATTAGGAACAGCTCTGGTAGGTACCTATTTTAGCCTTCCCAGAATATATTGCAGTCCCGAATGACAAGATTTGCGCTTTCAGTAACAGTCAACTTAACTTCACGTAAGTTGAAAAATATAACTGCGAGAACTTGGCGATTAGACGGGAATTTTGCACTTATTATTAGGTGATTTACTTCACCAACTAAGAAAATACAATTTATTTTGCTTCTTACTTCCACTGGCATCTTCGAAATATAAAACAATCCGTGCTAACTACCAGCAAACCCGAGACTAAGTGACAATAACAACGAGGACGCGCCTCTCCTGTGCCGCAACTTGTATGGAGATGTTTGAGCGCAAGTCGGCACGGGTTGCACTGTTCCGAATAAGTAAAAAAAGCGTTTACGGGTGTTTTAGGTCCAAATGAATAAAACAATAGCCTATGCATTGTAAAATTAAAACTTTGAAAAATAAGGGACACCCTAATATGTATATAATTATGTGTGTGTGTTTGTTTGTTACTTCTTCACACCAAAACGGCTGAACGAATTTGGATGAAACTGGCCTTTTTCCCGGATTAACATGTAGGCTACTTTATTATCATCAAGTGGGGCGGGGCTAGGACCAACATATTGTTGTCGGTTGACATCGTGCAGGGTGGTAGTGTCGGACACACCGTGGGGTCGGCGGGCGGTAGTGTCGGACCCACCGTGGGGTCGGCGGGCGGTAGTGTCGGACCCACCGTGGGGTCGGCGGGCGGTAGTGTCGGACACACCGTGGGGTCGGCGGGCGGTAGTGTCGGACCCACCGTGGGGTCGGCGGGCGGTAGTGTCGGACCCACCGTGGGGTCGGCGGGCGGTAGTGTCGGACACACCGTGGGGTCGGCGGGCGGTAGTGTTGGACCCACCGTGGGGTCGGCGGGCGGTAGTGTCGGACCCACCGTGGGGTCGGCGGGTGCTCGCGGCGCCGGCGGGCCGCGCCCGTCGCCGAGCCGCTGTATGAGCGCCTGCCCGCGGGCGCCGTGCCGCGAACTGTAGGCCTCCCGCGCGCGCAGCCCCGCCTCCGGTTCGAACCTGCGGAAACGGGGATATCATCAGCAACCAGAATATGTCCACTGCTGGACAAAGGCCTCCTCCTTAATAGCGAGGGGTTGCCATAATCCCCACGCTCGGCAGGCGGCTTGGGGATCGCAGAATGCTCACCACCGTTAACCGAGAGGAGCTGCTGGCCGACCTCTGGTGGTTCTGTTCCGCATGCGGTTGGACATTCTCAGGTCACGGGGTACGCTACCTGCTAACTCGAGCAGCTCGAGAGAAGGGTGCTCCAGGTTGCAACCACAGAGTAATAGAAGGTTGCAACCTTAGAATAGGTATATATCTAACAATCTATAAGCAATCCCAAACAAATCTATGTTGCAGCAGAGTTGTAGAATTCGCCGTATTACATAATGGCTAGCCATTTTACAAAACCGAGCCGTTCTGTATTATGTACGTACGGCGGATCTACTACGCATAGAGTAAGTAACGTAATACTACTACGTTTAGCCAGATTGTCATTGTTAACAGACTTCAAAAAGAGAGGTTCTCAATGTTTTTTTTTGTACTTATGTTTGTTACGCGACTACTTTAGTGATTCATTTTTGTTTGGTTGGTCATGCTCATGCTTTAGAGGTGGTCTCATATAAACTGTTCGCGCCTTCTTCGCGATTCAACGTATTTCATACTTTGTCAACTAAACATACATACGTTTAAAGCTCGCGCCTTCTGTGCAGCCACTCACTCATTCACATAACTCATTCAATCAATCATACATTCACTTGACACACTTCATTCAACTACACGACAGATACAACTGCACACGAAAGATCTTTGTTTTCATAAGAAAACTTGGAAATATAGCCAATATTCAAAAACCTATATATTATTTGTTTCTTACCGTACATAAACAATGATTAACATCCAACACGTTGTGTCACCAAAAACCAAACGGTTTGAATTATTTTGGAGCTTTACCCATTGGCTGTGTTGTGTATGTAACCGTACCTGGCGTCGACCCTGTAGCCGAGGATGCGCGGGTCCGCCAGTGGCGCGTAGAAGCCGGAGTAGAGCGGCAGCGCGCCGGCGCACGCGCAGCTCGCGCACACGCACGCCAGCAGCACCGTGACCCCTGGCATGCTGGCTGCAGCGCCTCACCTGCGGACGGTCACTGCACCTCCAGCCTCCGGAACCTGCTCTAAGGCCACGGCACACGGAAGTACTGTCCTAGTGCTAACACTAATGCAGAGTCCGTCTGAGGAAGTAACCTCCGTTGCCAGTTATTCAACATGCATGTAAGCATTACTGCGGTTTTCGGTTTGAAGGACAATGCTACATGTGATGAAGAGATTTGACATCTAATAGGTATCTCAGTTGACGAGCGCAGTGCAGTGCGGCGCAGGATTTTGTTTACAACTTCACAATTCTGGCACTGCTACTGTTATGGGCAGGCGTAAAGCTTACCACCAGGCGAACGTCTCGTCACTCCAGTGCTTAAATAAAAGGAAAGGCAAAATAACATGCAATGTGCAGCTTGTTCTCAGTCCCGTATGTCCGTGCGGTGCCGCCGCCGGCGCTGGTCCGGTGCCGGTAGGTACTATTATATGCTTGGTTCTTTATTCATGAGCTCCCGGTATTGTCGAGTTCTCGAGCAGGAGAGTCCCGCCGTGCGGCCTGCCTCGGCTAGCCCGTCGGAGCCCCTCGCAATCGTGAGGCCGTGATATCCATCCCGGGCTCCTATAACCTACGAGAATTTCGGAACAAAAAAGATAGATATGGCATTGAATCAAAGCATCGAGGAAACCTGCACCACACGCCTGGAGGAGAAATTCAATAACTTGTGTGAGAATCCAACCCGCCCAGCGCATAGTGGAGGTACCTACCGCACTCCCGCTCGTCGTGAGTAGTCTTACGCCGACTGGTGGCGGGACGTTGAAAGCTAAAGCGGTACAGCAGAATGTGAAGAAGTAGCGAGCGGGATGGATGTGGTGGTTGCCGCTCTTATCCCACAGGCACGTCACTCCTTGATCTTGTATCATTACACTTTATTCTTATACAAAGAGGTGGACAACTCGCGCGACGGGAAGACAACCACCCTTGCACTCCTGCAATACTATATAATCGTGCGCGGCGATCTCTACAACCTATACTCTACACCGATGGGATATATAATTATGACATAACACACAAAACCCCTTAAGTGCATAATAATTTGGTCTCTGTTTAGTGTGGCCACTCACTAGAAGCACAGGACGAAGACACGAACAGTTGAGGCAACGCGGCTCCACACGCGGGTTCACTCGTGTCGGGAACTGGTCGAGGACTGCACCAGCTCGTGAGGATGTCGGCGGAGTAGTGTCGCGGGCGCGCGGACACGCCCTGTCAGCTACCGGCTGCAGGAACCACAATAAACACAAACACGCGGGCGTTGGCTGCGGCGGTCCTGCAGTCGGCCGAGGGAGCCACCGGCGTGTTACCTTCGCAGCTGCCACGCTAACGTTGGTCCTCTCGCTGGTACCGCTGTGCGCCGCGTCGGGCCCGGGTGCGGCGACGTGCGAGCAAACAGTCGGTGTTTGCTCGGCCGCTACACTACCGCGCTAACTGCTAACTCTGTACTCAAGGATCATGACGCGCCGCGCGCTTGAGGCCTGTTCACATGCGCGCCTGCGCACGGCCCGCGCCGCCCGCGCAACCCGCACTCTCTTACTAATATCGCACTTCTGAGCTAAGGCCGACACTCGAAGAGGAATTACTTATACGCGATACTCCACTTGTTACCGGGTATTCACACGCGCCATTGAATTTCTTCTCCGGATATGCAGGTTTCCCAACCCGATCGGTTAGGTTTCGGTTCAGAACGTGGAAGCATAGGTCTCGTATCTCAATACTCGCCGGGTACCAGCACACCGGCTACGAATTATTTTATCTTGTCATAGAAAGAGTGGCAAAAGAGCATATTGTTACATCTGATGGCAACCAAACCACGGCATACCTACAATATACGGACCTCTGCAACATTAGCGACGAACGTCACTTACCTATAGTTGAACAGGCCCTTACGACGCAGCCAGTTTGCTTCGACAGGTACTTACTAGTGTTTGTTGTGTACTTGTGTGCAGCGACAATGATAAGATGAATGGACGGGAAATAAGCGCACGGATTTTGAAGACATGTTGAGCGCCGGCTCTCCTCTCGCGTCAATCATACTCTGCCTTTGCGACATGCGAGCCGTACGATACGCCAATACAAACTTCTAATACATGTACATGTGTTCTTTTTTTGTCATGCAGTAATTAGATTCGCTATTTCTATTTTCCGGCAATATATGCATACCTTTAGCTAGGTATGCTTGATTGTGTTGACTTGTTAATTTTAATCAATTTGTAAGCGCTGGGCCCGTCCATTCCATTATCACCGTCGCTGCTTGCTGTGTATAATGTCTACCTACTTGTGTGTATATTGTCATTTGATCATTAACCGTGAACATTGCTTTGTTCTGGGTTTACAAGAAGATGACTTCATCTGTTTTTGTTCAATTACCTTACTAATAATACGTAAAAACATATCTTTTAAACTAAATCTTCACGCCATTATGCTATAACTGCTGGCCTTTTGGAGAAACTCATAGAGTCACACAACGGGCAATGGAGAGAGCTATGCTCGGAGTTACTTTGTGCGATAAAATCCGGAACGAGGATATTCGCCAAAGAATCAAAATCACCGATATAGCACCCAGCGTTTGCAAGTTGAAGTGGCTCTGGGCAGGACACATCGCTCGAAGAACTGACAACCGATGGAGAAGAAAGGTTCAGTGGCGACCGCGAACCGGGAGACGCAGCCTCCCACTATATATAGGTGGACCGACGACATTGTAAAAGTCGCGGGCAATCGGTGGATGCAACCGGCAGGTTGTCGTACAGTGTGGCGGTCTAAGGGGGAGGCCTTCGTTCAGCAGTGGACGTCTCCGGGCTGATGTTGATGCCATACTGTCATGAAGTTTAGCTCGTTCCCAATATGCAAAGCCTGTATGATCATACATCAGTACGTTGCACGGTGTCTGCAGTCGCGCGGATGTGTACACTGTACAGTATACCTACCTACTATCTATGTTCGTTTCAGAACAGTAGCTAGGCTAGGTACAGCGGGCATGTGATCAGCCTTGTACTGCACAGTAAACGGCCACTGAATATCTGATGTGAGACGAGCCGTAAAACGCCGCGAGGCCGCGCTCCTGGCTCCTACCTACTCACAACACAAGTAGGTACCAATAAGCGCCTACCTTATGCGAGCAACTTGCCCGTCTTCTCACTCGCCTGTACCTATAAAATAATAGAGGACATGTAGGTAAAGTTAGCTACAAAAAATAATAAAATTGATTGTTTTTTAATATCCATTTTATTGTAAAAAAATTAAAACCGATATTCACATAAAAAAATATCAAAAATGTATTCACTAGAAATCACACCTTCATATAATTAATAGTGTTACCACTAATTACATTCCGTTTACGCCCGATAGAGGCGCTGTGCCAGTTTACCTAAGACAGTTACATACATTTGTTTTCTGTATAATACGTGTATTACTTAGATTAATGAGAAGATTTTTTTTTTGTACGTTTAAACTATATTAAGTCTACGTAATGTGTCAGTGTATGCCCTCTAGCGGCGAGTAGGAGCGGTACTGGTGCAGGTCGGGCCCGCCGAACCCGTACAGCAGCTTGCCCTTCCCGCTGCCGTCGTAGTACGGGTACCGGTAGTTGGGCCTGCAACCACAGACAACGTGACAGTGGGACCTACCGCCTGCGACATCGGACATGCATGTGTCATTATAATGTGTAGGAAACTATTTACTAAAAACCAACAAAGCACGATGATTTGATTAGCGTCTACAATACTCCACAGCTTTACCCCACAGGCCCCAATGACCCCACAGGGCCATTAAGGGCGATTGGTCCATATCCATCCATAATGACCAACGCAAGCTCGGAATTCTAGCGCACGCTACGCTCGCGCGTTAGTATTGTAACGTTCTTCATGCGCACATCAGTTCACACAATTCTGGCACTGCTACTGTTATGAGCAGGCGTGACGCTTACCACCAGGCGACCGTGTCGCTCGTCTCGTCACTCCATTGCACAAAAAAATATCCAACGTTTGATACAGAGTTTGATCCCGTACAAGTTCTTTCTGTAGCCATATAATATCATGTGTATACTACGAGTAGACGGTCAGAGGGACCTGGGAGAAGGAACAGCAAGCCGTCGTGCAGGCGGGTGCGAGCAGGACGGGTGCGGGCGGCGCCAGCGAGTCGAGCCAGTGCCGGACCGAGGCCAGATTTAGGTTTGAGTGAGATTTTGACGCCCCCTACAACGTTACCTAAAACGCTCTGCGGCGCCCTTAGAGTACTCGCCGCCAAGGATCAAGGGGAGCCTTCCGCGCCCCCTGACCCTTGGCGTCTGGCTATGGACGGATACGAACCTCTCGAAGTACTGGAAGTTGGGCGCGCGCGGCTGCACCGTGCCGAGCGCCGGCCGCGCCAAGCACACCAGCACCCACGCGCACGCGCACACCTGCGGGAGGAACACTGTTACATCGTACCGCTCGTCGGATTATTCCTCTCGACGCCATACATACGATTATGTTTTTTTTTGGGCTTCGTACTATGTGCATTCTGCCAGTGTCAAGTATAAATGCATTTTTTCAAGTTTCTGTAGTATCAAGTCAAATACAAAATCACTAGTTAGCTAAATCACACAAAATAAGTCCCAGTGAAGTCCGTAATATGTCAAACAGTATAACCGCGTCAATTTATCAACACAAATTACTTACCTACGTAAAAAATCATGTCAAAACATCCTTGTCCTTTAAAAAAAACAGCAATTGTGTACGTAATAGATAATAGCATTTTTGTGTTAATAAAAGGCGTATTAGGTGACATGTTTGCCAAGTGCATACAAGGAAGTATGACGAGTTTGTACCACTATAGCACTAGGCCACCTTATGGGAAATATCCTAAGCCTTTTAGTAAAATTTACAGTTTATTATTAAAAACTCTATCATTCAAATCTCTTGTTTAGGTATTTTGTATTCCAGTTCAAAAAAGTTTTTTTTTTATTTGTATGATATGGTAGGCGACACTTTTGGAGGTGGTCCCATAAAGAATTTTTATCGAAATCGGTTCAATAGTTTGGTTTTCAAATCAAGATTACTGGAATAAATCAAAACAACTGGAAAATATGAAGACGTCATCCAGGTAGTCGAAATTGAAGCCGGTTGTTCTTTTAAAAAAGCGTATTAGGATTATTACAATTATTTGACCTACGTACAAGACGAGCACCTGCGTTTATTGCCGCGAGTTTGTCAGCAGGCGCCAGACCAAGAATACTACACTCGCAGGCGCCAGACACTTCACTCGGTATTGGTGCGGGTGCTCCGCGCGCTTCGGAAATGTTTCAAAGAAACAAGACCTAAAGGAAAGCAGTCTACCTAACTTACATTAGCAGAATATAAAACTAAACATTTAGTAGTATTGTTATGTATCTATGTCTTCAATAATCTATATAATAAGTACTTAGGTATATTAGTAAATTGGGAGAAAAAGTAGAAAGTAAAAATCGTCGAGATAAAGTCGATTCTAGAGCCTAGAATGTTCTCTAAGAAAAGCCCCCATCACTCCGTGTGTTATGTCACGCACTCCTGACCCACAACCACGGACACTACACTGTCGTAACACACTCACCACACTTTATAACTAGAATACAAACTCTACAAACCATTAAAACTAGACACTTGGTGAACGCCATCTTCTGTGAAAGTTTCCCGCCGAAAGTAACTCGATTTGTTTGTCGAAATGATTCGTAATTAGAAAGCGATCGTCAGCGAGCCGCGGAGCCGAGCGCTGCGCTGGACTGTACTGTAGACTGCACGGGCTGGACGTGTGTAACGCTGGCTCGGCTCGCGGGCGGAGGAAGGGAAGGGAAAGCCTGCGCGGAATGTTAACGACGCCACCGAACCAGCACAAAGACCCAGCCCGCCTGCAAGGTCTGCTAACGATAGTTCAGAGGTGGTGAGGTGGGTGACGTTGCGCCATCATTATCCATAAATTATGTTTAGTTTACTCAATGTCTAACGTTTTCTCGCAAACTTGCCTTTCCTTACTCACAATCACAACACAACCCTGTCAGCCTTCATTGAGGTTACCGCGCTTAGCGAGCCCGAACAATCTTGGTCCTTATTATACTTATCTCACTAGAGTCTAGTAAGAGTAGAGCATGAACCTAGAAAAAAAGTCGGACAGAGTCTCACTAACAACATACTGTGTCACTCAGAGTCGGCCAGCTTTACTGTACGTACAGGCCGGCACGCACACATTCACACATGAGTCAGCCATTACGCGGGCAAACGCAACAAAGTCGGCACGGCTACGCTGCGAAAAAAATTGAATGTCTTGTGTGGTAAAGTGGTGTAAAAACCGTAGTGACCAAAAGAAAAAAAAACCAGGAATCACGTTTCATAGCTAAATGAATAATTCAATCACTTAGTTCCCGATTTTATACATTATAACCAATATTCATGCGACAGAACAAAATAATTCGTCAGAATACCAGTGTTGCCAATATTCATTTGTGCAAATTACCCGAAATATATGGGTGTTCCGACACTTCTGCCTACCCCTTCGGGGATACACAGACATGATGATATGACCTGAAATAATGCGACTTTTTTTTATTAATTCTATAGTTATAATTAAAAAACCGGCCAAGTGTGAGTCAGACTCGGGCACCAAGGGTTCTGTAACAAAAATGATCGGGTTTCAGTTCGAGATTAGAAATTCACTGCTAAAAAGACAACATTACGCGATATTCACAGGCGGTCACCCATTGAAGTACTGACCGCGCCCGTCGTTGCTTAATTTCGGTGATCATGCGAGGCTTTTTAATCCAGCCCACCGACTCGCACATGGCTGGTTTTTAGTTGTTATAGCGGCAACAAAAATACATCATCTGTGAAAATTTCAACTTTCTAACTATCACGCGGGTTGGTGGATTCACATACGCCATTGAATTTCTTCTCTGAACATATGCCGGTTTTGTCACGATGTTTTCCTTCACCGAAAAGCCCAGTGGTGTTAAATACGTACATAAATTCCAAAGACTCATTGGTAGGAGCCGACGGGATTTGACCACCCGCATGAGCATCTATTGGTCTCCCAAATAAGCCAACACGGCCTTGATCATTCGCGTAACATTTAAATTTTATTTCATGTACTTTGTACTAGATTTCCTAAAGAAAACGAAGCATGGAGAAATGATTGGATCCAAATAATTAGAAATTGTAACAGTGAAAACAATTGGAATCCAAACAAATACAGCGTGATTTGCAGTTGCATTTTGACGCTAATGACTTATACACAACTAAAGGAGGCCTCAGGCGTGTTGTTACATATGCAGTACATACCTCATAAGGTAAATTAAATATTTAAGCTTACATGGCATTTATTTTGAACTACTTACCTACTATTCAAACTTTTCCTCGTACTTTTTTTTACCAAATCTACCTATCTTTTTACCTATTAGTGTTGATACATTCAAAAATGTTGTTCCAAAATTACATTCAATCTCCAGTACGTTATTTGTTTATAGGTTTTATTTGAGCTAACACAAATGGCAGAGGAACTTTTTTTATTTAGAGCTTCCATACTTTAGGGAGGTAATTTAAAATGGTTGCCTTATATTAGTTCAAGTGGACGAAATTGCGGCCAAAATCTCAATAAACTTGTCTACCGACCCGTATTTGTCTAGATAATACAAGGTATTTTTTTTGGGAATTACGGCAACCCTAAATTCATTCGCACATAGATAGCCGCCGCCATTACGGTGACACAGTGTTGTCATTGCGGGAGTTCCGTCCGACTTTTTTTATAGGTTCATGGAGTAGAGTATAATAAGGACTAGAGACGTAGTGTGATAAGCAGGGATGTTAGGGGGCCGTCCATTAATCAAGTGATGTTTTTTTAGCAATTTTTATACCATTCATACTCGATTTAACTATTTAGACCTAATTTAATTATTTTTTCTCTCCATATATGGAATTGTTCTGAAATAAATTGATGATTATTATTATTAAAGTATTTTGGGGAAAGGGCTACGTGATATCACATACCATTTTGAATTATTTTAAATAATTTTTATTTAATTATTTATTTTGGTGTGTAGAACAAAGAGTTATCTATCTATCATTATACTTTAGTTACTGGAAAGCCAGATCGACAGAAAGTCGCGGGTAGCAGGCGGATGCAAATGGCAGGTTGTCGTATATAATATAGTGGGCGGACTGAGGGAGGGCAGGTTGTCGTATATAGTATAGTGGGCGAACTGAGGGAGGGCAGGTTGTCGTATATAGTATAGTGGGCGGACTGAGGGAGAGGGCTTTGTTCAGCAGTGGACGTCTGACCAGCACAGGTTTTCAAATATTTCGTTCAAAGTACCAAGAGTGCGCGCGCGCGGTACTGGTGCGCGGCCGCCCGAGTGAAAGGTGCCGTGACGTCACGCTGCGGAGGCTGAGGCTGTCGTGCCTCTCCCTCGCACGCGGCCCGCGCGCCGTGCGCGCCTCCCCCTCGCACACATCCCGCTCGTCGGGGGCAACAAAAGCAACCATTCTAATGTTTTTAATTATTTATTTACTTAACTAGCTATACCTAGGTATATCACAATCTGAGGTTAACTAACTATGTAAACTTTATACAAATTACAAAATGTGTTTAACATTATCAGCCATCACATGGCTCCACTAGCCTAACTATACAGTAAGTAGGTTGTTTACGACGAGTATCAACAATTTGTCATAATTCCAAGTACAAAGATTTAATTATGTACTTGTAAGTACTTTCATAATGTCTTTCGATACATTTGATCGACAATAAACGATCCATGGAGTCGGAGGGGATCGAGGAGTCGATCGTCTGTCGGTGTCGCCCACAGGGACAGGCTACATTACGACTGGAGCCTTATTTTTGAATTGTACGCAAGACTTGCGCATGCGAAAGGAGCCGACCTTCGAACGATATTGGTTGGAATAAGGATCAATATCGTTTGAAAGTCGCCTCCACTCGCATGCGCAACTTTGCGTACGATTCAAAAAAGGCCTTATCGTCGACCAACTCGTGCGATCTAACTAAACCGAGCTAACCTGTCCACATCTTTACTCCACTACAGGTCGAGCTCGAGGCTCGTTTACTAAATATACATAATTATTAAGAATTTGTAATTTATGGGTATAATGCCTGAAATAAAACTTTTTATTATTATTTACAAACAAAATAAAACATTTTTATAATTACTTGTTCCAATCGTGAACGTGCCAAAAAGATTTTTTGTTTTATTTAAACGGGAATACTCCGCCGCGTCCTGCGTCGCCCCGCGCGCCCCTCGCCGGATGTGATCGAAACTATACTCAGAGTATCCGATTTAATTAAACGTGAGTATTCCCATATAAATAAAACAAAATGTGTAAAAACACCTCAGTTTTTATGCCAAAAAGAGTTGCAATAACTTCCAGCTATTTCTTACCAACTCGCTATCAGAAGTAGTGAGTTTGAAACATTCAAGCGCGTATTATTCAAGTCTGTTTGGCGATGTCGTTCTAAAAAATACCTACAATGAGTTAAGCTACATTATATGACTAGATTTAACAATAACATTTTATACATAAAATACACATTAGCTGTATTTATAACAGTCCAAGCCAAGATCCCGGCCGCACACCAGAATAAATGTGTGGGATAGAGTTAACTGTAGCGTTAGTATATACTTTGAACGTATGCATACCTGTCAGCTGCTTCCGTCACTTTTTTTTAAAGTCTGAGCGCTAATTTTATGGTTGGTTGAGAGAATATTGTTGATAATAATTCATAATGAATATCTATTTATTTATACATTATTAATACCGACACTTCCCGTCGGCAGTAGTTTCCGCCAGACGCCCTAAAGCTCGTCAGGCCCAACGCCTTTCAACATATTAGGAGCAATAATAGGTCTTGAATTTAGCTGTTAGCAACGCGTCCACTGACTGAGAAAAGTAAGTAATGTTTTTACGTATTTAGTACCTGATACCTGTACTATACACACTGCCCGCCTCGGGCCGAGCCAACAGGTATGCGTACGTCCAAAGTATATTATGCTAACTCTACTCTACGCTACACATTTCGTCATTCGGATAGTAAGTAAGGTCGCCCTGGGATCTCGCTCTACAAGCTGGCTCTAGAAACCTAAACGAGCTGCGCTACACACGTCAAATAATACAGAATGTTATTGAATTCATGAGCAATATCTTAGGGGGTCATTAAAGTCATCATAGTGGACAACTTGTACCATGAAACCACAGAGTAATAGAAGCAGAGATGTGATCAAAGCATTTTTCCTTAGAAAGACACGCGACTGTGCGGGGAGGGGTAGGCTCGCGGGGGGAGTGGCTACTGTACTGCCATCTAGCGGTATTCAGGAAAAGTTTTTGAGAATGGAACTAGTACACTTAGCTGAATTAACACTTAATTTCTTAATATCACGCTAGATGTCGCGTTTTCAAATTTTATAGAACGGATCACTTAATGTAGAAACAAACTTACTTACGAATGAAATTAGATGCCAATCATGTCAAACATTTATTATTGACTTTGGAGCATAAATGTACAGGAACAAAGTTCAATAAAAGATCTATTTCAAACTGACTTTTTTTGAGTGGCAGGAGCAGGTCAAAAGGAAAAGGCCGAAAACCAATTTGGAGGTTTTTGGAAAACTGATGGTCAAAAAGATTCAATTTCAAACTGAACCTTTTTTGACCATGAAATTTCGAGTGAATTTTCTTTTCGGGGCATACCGACTGAGATCGAAATTGTAGGATTTTTTATCCCATATAACTTTATTCCTGTACGTTTAGGCCCTAGAGTCAATAGTAAATGAAGTAATTCAATAATTATATTTCCCCCTGTTTCCCCCTTAACTCGGAAAATGCTCCGCACGACACAAAATTGTAACAAATAAAATGTAGAAATGTTTTTTTTTTTTTCGAAAAGTTGAAAATGGCCAAGATATTGCAGTCCTCTTTAAAGTCAAGATGGCGGGTAACGCAGCGCTCGAATTTAGTCGCGATTTTAAATTTACACTCCCAGCGACTTCCCCAAAGGCTCCTAAAATAAAATAACTGCCTAGTTTTTTCGGCGTTGAATGCTAACCCGACTGGGCTAACTGAAAATATTATACTAAGAATCATAGATCGTGTTCATAGAGAATCATACAGACACGACGATATTACAGCGTACCGCTCGGCTCGATGACGTCACACGGGCGACCGACTCACCCGCGCCTCGCGCTCCTGCAGTGCGTCACTTCTACGACGCCGTGAGCCGCGACCGCGGCCGCGGCTGCGGTCAGTAGTGCGTGGTGAGGCCCAGCAGCAGCGCGCGGTGCTGCAGCGTGTCGCCGGCGCGCTGCAGCACGCCGCGCGGCCGCACGAGCCGCGCCGCCGCCTCCTCCAGCTTGTGCTGGTTGCGTCTGCAACATCACGCTCCAGTTACTTCGCTTCGCTTCGACAGCCGGAAGACGGCCACTGCCGGGCGGAGGTCTCTCTCTCAATAGGCCACGACCCCCGCGCACGGCGCGCGGCTCGGGGGTCGCACAGAGCTCACCACCGTCAACGAAGAGGACGCCGCCGATGCGGTGCGTGTAATGTAACGTAAGAGGACGCTCACGCACCTGATGTACGCGTTGGTGTCGGTGAGCATGCTCTGCAGCTTCAGCGGGTCCACCTCGTCCATGGTGCAGGGCTGCATGAGCGGCGGGTTGAACCGGTAGTAGCTGCCGCCCGGCAGCAGGTCGTTCAGCAGCAGGTGCACGCCCTCCGTGTCCGTCGCCGAGTCCAGGATCTGCGCGACACGGGGGACGTTACTCTGGGGGAGGGAGAGCCGGGGCCGGGGCCTGGCGCGCGGGCGCGGGTACCTTGTAGAACTTGTCCCGCCAGGAGGTGGAGTCCTGCGGCGGCGGGCGCGGCGGCGCCGCGAGCGCCTGCCCCGTGCCCACGGACACGACGGTGGCGCGCGCCAGCGCCGAGGCGCCGAACACGAGCCGCGCCTCGTGCAGCCCCACGCCGCACGGGTTGTTCACCAGGATGCCGCCGTCCTGCGGACGCACACTGTCAGGGCGGTGTCCGCGGGAGCGGGCCCCGCGCACGCGCAGCACGCACCTGGTGCACGTCGCCGTGCAGCTTGAACTCGGTGAAGTAGGTGGGCGCGGCGGCGGAGGCGCGCACGGCCTGCCACACGCGCGCGTCGCACGTGCCGCGCACGGCGCCGCGCCGCCGGAAGCCGATGCTGTACGTGCGGAACAGGAAGGGCGACAGCCGCGAGCCCGAGTTCACGACGCACGACACCAGCGCCATCTGCGGGACGGCGACACTACATACTCCGCTACATACGAGGGCGCGCGTGCGGCGAGGCGCGTACCTTGGGGTTGCCCTTGCGGTTGCACTGCGTGAGCGTGATGTCGCCGAGGTTGTCGTGCAGCATGCGCTCCCACTGCGCCGTGTCGTAGTAGGAGTGCGTCCACACGAGGCGCGACGTGCCGCCGATCAGCGACGTGTTGCCGAACATCTCCTTGGACAGCGTGTGGTACATGTTGCTGGCGGTGTCCAGCGTGCCCACGCCGCCGCCTGCGGACACGCGGGCTCGTCACTCGGGGCCGGGAGGCGGGGGCGGGGCGGGGGCGGGGGCGACACTCACCCAGCACGGCCGCGATGATGGCGCCGGTGGACACGCCGATGATGTAGTCGAACAGCTGGTTGACGGGGCGGCCGGCGAGCCGCTCCAGGTGGCGAAGGATCTCGATGGCGATGAGGCCGCGGATGCCGCCGCCGTCCAGCGACAGGATGTTGGGCCCCGGCCCGCGCGTGGGGCCCGCGTACCCCATCAGCGCCAGCGCCTGCGGCACGCGCCTCGACTCTATAGCTCTCCATGAATGCGAATTCGAACTGCTCGCTATCTACACTGATTTCCCAAAAGCGTTTGACGTGGATGACTACAGCTTCTCTTTCCCGATGTTAGGTCCCGCAGGTATGTACGGATCCATATTAAGATGTTGCGAATTCTACCTCTCCTGTAGGGAGGTAAGGAGTCCCTAACCGATCTCAGCTCGTCTTGATCGGAGGTTTTAAACCCACAACAATGACATAGTACTATCCAGAGTTCCATAGGGCTCAAACCTTGGTCTTCTTTTTATCATAATATTTTTTTATAACTGTGTAATGTGTACCAAATTTTTGTTGATGTTTTCAAACTGTATAGAGTTTCATGAATAGTGTAACATAATAATATCTTCATGCAAGACTTCGAGATAGCTGATGATTGGTGCTCACTTAATAGAATGACAATCAACATGTTTCACATAAAAAATCACAAGGACCCGCGAGATACGACATCAACAAACCAAGCCAAGCAAACCAATTAATATCTAGTTTGCGAGGACAATTCGTCAAGTCCAATTAAGTCAATGTTTATAATGTATTCCAAAATAGATAATAAACAAACATTTTAGTCAGTTCGCAGTCGCTAGCCTCGCCCCGCGCTTCATTAATATGCGTCTTATTCATATTACATGAATAAGACGCACATTAACGTACGTTTACTACTTATTGCTGTGTTGACGTGTTGACCGCATCAACGTTGCATACAGTATTTACTATACACTGTACATCACCTGACGGGTACATGTCGTACGTAACACAGCAGAGTTGGCACCTCGCCCGGCTCCGCGTTACTGGCACAACGATCTCGCGAGACCTACATTTACTGCAGCGTGTTGATTGTAGAGCATTAGCCGACATACGCAGATCTCTCACGAATCTCGCCGGAGGTCGCGGAGGGCAACATCACTTACTTAGGTTACGTTACGATGTTATGGAGCATAAAATAAATTATAATACCATTAAAAACAGCTTTGGTTTATTAAGCTGTTTTTTTCTCTTAATTTGTCCATTCTGCTAGAATTAAATATTTAATTTTTTCAAGTATTTATTGGATTAGTAAAATAAGTCATAATATAACACAGTCAGTCACACAAAATCAGTCACGCTCAAGTCCAAGTGGTCGGTGTGTGCGCCACACTCACCTCGTTGACGATGCCGCGCACCTCCTCCGCGCCGGGCTCGTCCGCGCGCGCCGCGTGGCGCACGCGCAGCAGCGCGCGCACCGCGCCCTCCTGCACACACAGACACACGTCACGGTGCGGTACAGCCCACAGGCGCGCGCGCCGAGCGCTGCGTACCTTGATGGCGTAGTCCCGCGCCTCGGGGTACTGGTTGATGTGGTGGATGAAGTCGGCGGCGCGCTTGGCGCGACACGCGCCCGACTGCGCGCCCACCAGCGCGCTGATCACGTACGCGGTGCGCGAGTGGATCGACGACTGCAACCACACGACACCACACCACACCGGTTACTACTGAACAGACCACTCCACGGAACCCTCTTCTATTTAGCCTTATTTCAATATTATACATACCTACACAAAAACAGAGTTTCTTACAAATCAATAGAACTCGAAAAGAACTAGAACTAGAAAATGATATTCATTTAATGGTAATTATGTCATTGATTTAAAGACAAAAATGGCAGACGTGGTAGTCTGAATGGGGGACTACTATATCGTTTCGGAATCGTAGGATAGCGGGTTTAAATCCCTGGCCCGTACTGATGATCTCTTTGGAGTTTATGTAGGTATACATTTTCATAGCGCTGGCTTTAGTGAACAAAAACATCGTAAGGAATCCAGCGTATGACGGACGTATGTCCGGAAAATAAATTCAATGGCGTCTGTGAATCCACTTATCGGGAACTGGGCCAGCGTGATGCAGATGGCTCAACTTTTGTTTCAGAGTCCAGGAGCTGGGTATATCCAAAACCACAGAAGGACGGGCAACAGCGTCCTCTCGGTTAACGGTGGTGAGCCTGCCAAGCGTGGGGATTATGACAACCTCTCCCTATTAAGGGAGAGGCCTTTGTCCAGCAGTGGACGTCTTCTGGCTGATGATGTGACGTTATTTCAGAGTATTTCTACGTCCAGCACAGGAGTATCAAGGATTGCAGGATTGCCTTCGCAAGTTCACAATTCTCGCACTGCTACTGTTAGTGGCAGGCGTGACGCTTACCATCAGGTGAAAGTCATGCTCGTCTCGTCACTTGACTGTATAAAAAAACAGGCTGACTTAGCAATGGCGTAGTTCGAGTACGTCTTGACAGGCTGCGGGCCGTGACTCACTGCTGAATTAACAGTAAACAAACAAACAACAACATGTTTGTTTATTGACATTACATATTTATTGTCTAAAACTGAACAATACGACATGTTACTTGTGTCGTAGGAAAACATGTTTGTTTGTTTACATACAGGTGTAAACCCGCGGCTCTAGGAAGCAGCCAGTATGTAAATACTCGTAGGTGGAGCGCGAGCTGTTGTCAGAGCGCGCGTCGACCGGCGACCGGACCGGTGTGACACACACACACACACGCGCGCTAAAAAACTCTTGGTAAATATTATGTAAGCGAGCATTCTGGCGCGATCACGACCAACGCAGACCTGCGTGACGCGCGTGGTGCGTAGTGCGTGGTGCGTAGGGCGTGCGCCGCTCGGGAGCGTCCTCCGCTACCTTGCATGTAACCTCGGCGCGGGCGACTCGACAATCGAGAAATCTGTTCACCGCGGACCGCATGCAGTTATTATAACTACAAGGAGCGCTGGGGTATCGAGTTGCATTTCACACGAATTATACTTGTACGTAGGTAACTATCGAGTATCAATATCAAAGCGAAATATGTTTCCCTTCGCACGACTCGACTTCTTACCGGCGTACAACCATAGTTCTACTGTTATTGAGAATACATTTCCTTTTACCAACAGTAATTCCGTAATTCTTTTCCTGACGACATACCTCTCTACCTACTATACATATTATTTATACCTACTTAGAATATGCATGTGTGTGTTTTCGTGAAACATTTTACTATCTACAGCAGTGAAGGTCGATACTGAATGTTTATCTGTAAGTACACGCGACGAAATATCACTCTGAAATCAACGAGTAAGTATGTCAGCTGCCAGCCTTGAAGATAAGGGAGCTAGTGCGACCCCCGCCGGAGCCCCCGGGGGCGACGTTGCAGGCCGCGCGCCTCGCCATCGTGGTGCAGTGGGTTCGGGCCCAGACAGCGCCGATGACTTTGGCCGAATTTACGCACGGGTTATAAAAATCACTGCTTTTCGGTGAAGGAATACCCAAAGAAATTCAGTGGCCACAACTCAATCCACCGACGTGAGCCAACCTGCGCCGCGCTGCACCATCGCTCCCATGGCCTTCCGAGCGCACGCTTGTATCTAGCAGCGGGGAGATGTCAGGGGCGGGAGGAGAGCAGCACTACAGCCGCCTCACTCAGGACAGCGCGTACGAAAAGAGGTAAACTAGCCGCCTCACCGCCTGCTCAGGGCCCGCACCGAGATCCCTTAAAACCATGATTGTTAGCTCAGCCGCCGACGCTGTGCGATTGTGAATTTGAATGCGTAGCGTCGGCGGCACAAACTGAACGGAACGTTTTCTAGAGTCACAGTGCGGGCTCTGGGCTCACCGGCGCCTCCACTAGATGCACTAGTGCGTCCCGCGAGCACGAAGGACACGTGTAGAAGTGCCGGCCCGGAGCGCTCGTGTGGCGGCAGCGCCGTCGAGTCGCGCGAGTCACGTTGTACTCTCACGTCGCTGCTCATGTGCCGGGTCCATTTAGCTAATATCTATAGAGTCACAATCGCGCCAAAACTCGGCTCACGCTATGCAGTGCGCCGATTTTTTGACTGACTTGAACTACGATAAGACACAAGCGCTCGAGCATACATTGAACACTATACAAGCGACATAACGTCTAAATCCGAACAACTGTGAGCTATATAATGCACGTATTAGGTATATAGACTCTTTAGATATTAGCTCAATGGTCGGGTCTGATATCGCACCTCACGCAATAAACAAAAGAGCGCCCATCCTGATAACTGCGTGTTGTTTTCAATGTTCGGAGTTCGAGAAAGCGTGAAAGCGACGTGATCCCCGCAGCGTGCGCCCTGCGGCGAGATAGCGAGCGCACTTCAATACTAGACTCTACGTGAACTCTATCCAATATAATACTTCTACATAGAACTTGACACAAAAAACGAGTAGCGACCAGCGCCGGCCTCTACATAATTATAAACCTTGCGGAAAAAAATCTCTAGACGATAATGAAAACCATATCAAACTCCACGGCGTAGCTTAATAGAAGTATGTATAAGATAAGCCTCTATCTGACTCGGGACACGCGGCTTTATTTCATACTGTTTGGTGGTGAGGATAAGTTAAATGGGTTACAGTGCGCCCGCGATGCCGCTCCCTGCACGATCGCTCCTCACAGCCGCAGCTTCCACTCGGAGCACGGTACGGCGACCCTGCAGGAGCGCTCACCTTGTTCACTACGGGCCTGTTGGTCTTCCAGCCGGGCGGCGAGATGTTCCCGAAGTGCAGGTCCTTCTTGCGGCGCAGGCCCTGCAGCAGCCCCTCGATCGTGATGTCCTTAGCGTCGGAGCCCACGCTCAGCTCGCGCGGGGCGGCGGGCTCGGCGCGCTCCGCCGCCGGGGGAGCCTCCTTGTCGGGGGCGGCGGGGGCGGGGGCGGCCGTGCTCAGCGCTGGCTTGCTCGCCTCCAGCTCCTTGCCGTCCTGCGTCAGCTGCACCGAGACCGCCTTTTCGAACCTCTGGATCAGTTCTGGAACGTCATATATGTGCGTGACGCTCGTGTCGTGACTCGATACTCGCAACTATTGAGCCAGATATGAGAATTTAAAGTATTAAGTGAATTGGTTTCTTCTAGGCAAGCATGATCCATAGTAGACTGCATCTTCACTTAGGATCAGGCGAGGAGGCAGTCAAACGTAGTCTATTAAAAGAAAATACTTAGATGTTTAACACAAAAAACTAAGCTTCAATATGAAAGATTATGCTGAATGCTAGGAAAATGTTCTCCCTTATCACTAAACAATAACGGCCTTACTTAAAAAAAACTTTTCAACCGTTAGTCACTGCTTAAGATGCTCTGCCATCTTCTCTCTGTCGTGAAGTTGCACGTGCTAGAAAAGGACAGAGAAGTTTAAGCAGTGACTAAGAGAATCGAGATTATTTTAGGTAAGGCTGTAAGCAGCTGATATAATCGTGAGTGCATCTTAACTAGACATATGGCATACTGCTGAGAACAAACTCAAACCTGGAAATCCTACGAAGGTTTCAAAATATTGTATTGAGGTCGATATCTGGTGCATGCTTGGTACACTAAAATCTCCAGAATACTTGTGTACGTGGAGATGTCAACTAGCACACAAGAAACAAATAGATTATGTAATAAAAGAGACAAGAAACTCTCAGCAACACTGTAGCGAGGGACTGTACCACACGGGGAGGGTAACAAGAGATTAAAGATGGCATATATTGGAACCTGAAAATTGGACATGAATAATGGAGTTATTTTGTTCACAATATGTCCAGTGTCATTCAGGCTGATGTAAAGATTCTAATAATACCTCATACATTTAAATCTGTTCAGGCATTTAGAAGTTAAGTTGGATAAAGAAACACACATACACAATGCATGAAGTATATAAGTATTCTATCAGCTATCTGGTATCCATATTACAAGCTTTGCTTAGTTTGGGGCTAGATGGCGCTGTGTGAAAAAATGTCCATCGATATTTATTTTATTTACCCTGAAAATATTACACTCCTTTTTTTGACCATTGGTGTAACTAGAACTGATATGATTAGTAGGTATTAGTTGGTTTTCAGATAATTATATTAAGGGGAGAAGTAAGTTCCTCATATTTGAGTTACCTCAAGCAGGATTTGATCCTCCCATAATAACTTTTCTTAGAGAATATCTACAAAACACTGCTAACCAATCTGCAATCTGCTGAACTACAACTTCTTAGGTTTTACAGTCAAGGAGTATGCTCCAATGCAGCACAGCCAAGGAATGCTGCTAGAATCCTTCACAAGTCTTCCCAGCATCTCTTGGCAACGTGCAGTGAAGTGTCCTCCTTAATTGATAAAACTTATCATCGCTTATTGTCATGGTTCACAATCTGAAACTACTGCATCAGTATCTTTATAGTCTTCATTTATAACATTCTTTCGCTGTATTTATTACGTTCTTTACAAATCTGCACAATTAAATTAAATAAAGTCATTTGTTATCATCGGTCAGATAATATTAACATTCCGATTTTAAAAACATCCACAAAAGAATCATAATAATTAATAGTTTGCCATGTTTTGCAGTTTCCCTGACCAATCTGTAGTATGTGTGTGTGTGTGTGTTTTTTTTATCTATATAACTGGTAACATACACAGGTAAATTATCTACAGAATTAACCTATCGACTCGCTGGTATCTATAGAATAACCTAACAACCCTGGGTACCAAACGGACATACTGTGAACAACTGCTATCTATATACGAGTACTCTCAATGGTGTAGTAGTTCCCCACGGGTTCTGAATTCTGACACCGGCGGCGGTCTCCTCACCTCACTCGAAAGATAGTATTATATTATCTTTGCTCGAAAGGCACTATTCTAGAGTAAGTTTGTTTATCATCTATTTGAGAAAGGCATCAGTAGACATTAAATGGACTATGTTTGTAGGGAATATCGCAGGTTCGTAAATGGTAGTAGTGAGTCAAGTGTACGCGGGCGAAGCGGACTCTCCGGCTAGCGGGCGCGGGCCCTACGCGCGGCCGCGGCCTGTACTGTAGAGGCACGTACTGTCCCAGTGGAGAGGCGCGGCCGCCGGCGCCTGCCTCACGCGCTGCAGCAGCTTCTCGACCTCCGCGTGCAGCTTGTTCAGCGACAGATAGTGTCGCAGGACGCGCCACTGCCCGCCCGCAGACATTGCGACTTCACTCGCTCCTCACAACACGAGCACGACACTGACACACGCGACACTTCCAATAAATAACGCCTCACTTCACTCGAACGCGTAATCACGTAATACGAGAGTAGAATAATCGAATCCAACTTGAGCAACGATCGGTGCAAGTGGCCGTCGCGATATGACACCCGAGCGAGAGTGTTGTGTTGTTTGTGTCACATCAGAATTCATCAGATACGGCGCGAGCCCCTTCTCCGCATCGCACGATCACGCCATCCGACACACACGCTTTTGCGCAAAACCTTGACGTATTATTATTTACGTATTTTACGCGATGGTGAATAAAAATAAATCAAACAACAAGGCTGGCTGATGTTTACATCGGGAGACAATAAGTACGACACACACAGATAATATACGGCATGATATTGTACGGCATAATAATGCACAGCATGATAATTTGGTGTACATGTACATCGAATATCATGCTGTGCAATATCATGCCGTGCAATATCCAAAGGCAATATCATGCCGTACATTATCGGCTCGGCTCAATAATGCACACCCCGATTTTGTACAGACTGATATTGATGTACAAGTACACGAATTCCTTATTTGTATAGCAGTTAGGTTCAGGTTATTTTTTTTATGTCAATTTGAGTAATGTACTCGGATTATTGGCTCTACAATATAGGACCATACTTTATAGACACGAGCCGATAATGGACGGCCAGTATTGTACGACATGGATTGTATAGCATGATATTCCATGTACATGTACACCAATTATCATGCTGTGCATTATTATGCCGTATATTATCGTGTCGGCAAATATCATGTTGTACATTATAGACACTCTTTACATCGTATCGTACGTGAGCGTGAGCGTGAGTGACGCTGAGTCGCTGACGCTGACTGCCGTGACCAGCGTTGCCAATGCCTGTTTTCCTAATTCCCCGAATATTAAGGTGAGATTCCCATACAGTGTGCCATACAGAGTGATCTTGAATTCTTGAATGAAAAACTGCAAATTCAGTAGATTTGTACTTTTTCCTTCATATTTAAGTAGGTACCTATTTTCAAAATCGGTAGAAAATCAGTTCATTTCGGTAAATCACTGGCCATACTTTTAAATATTTTTTTTGTTGGTGTTATTTTGTAAATACCATTAAAGACACTAATATTTATATATCATGTCTCTGTATTGTCTATTTCTGTTGGCGGTTTATTAATATTTAAATCACTGAACTTCTCCTCCACGGATGCGATGGCAAATGGAAGCACGCAGCACGAGTAATTACCGGATCGCAACTTTTAGATTTGGAAACAAAAATCTTGTCTTGAAAAAAAAGTGGCTGGCAAGATTTTTAGAACTGTACATTTTCCCCCAGTAGCTTTCGTGTACGCATTTTTGGGATGTCTACAACATACGGGTGGTACTGTGCTGATTTCCTACTACTGGCCGTTCGCGTTGCCGATTTTTTTGACTTAAAATATAAAATCTAATATTCCCCGGATTCCCCGCACGAGTCCGGATTCCCCGCAACTTGGGGAATTCCCCACAAATTGGCAGCACTGACTGTGACGTCACTCACACTCGTCGTTTTTGTTTTTTGCAAAAAGATCCAATAGTTTTGATTTTACACCAATTTGAAACTCCCGTAAATATCGTCACACTGTGACGACATAGGTCAGAATCCTTGTTTGGGTTTTATATAGTAGTACCTATGGCATCATTTTATATATGTGCTACAAAAGTAGCTCGATATCATTTCCTTGTCGATGTCAATTCACCCGTGCCGAAGGTCGCGGTGAAGGGGGAGAAGCGGGGCAGACGTCAGCCGCCCACCACTGGGCACAGGCGCGGATACAGGGGGGGGGGCAATGGGTGGAATTGCCCCCCCTGACGCCATCATCAAAATTCCTCATATATACTTGTTTACAAGAGTCGTTATTAACTCATTGCTAACTTATATTAAGTACATCGATCGATCAATGTTTTGTACTTGAAATTGCTGTTAAAAACCAACGCTATCATGTATCGCTATCGTGTTATTTTCACCTTTTCAAGGAACACTTCGGCATTGCGTTCGCTTGTCAATCCGTGCGCGATTGAAATTCACCGAGTGCTTGGAATCTATATAAGCACTGGTAATCTTTGGTATTTTTGGCACGGTAATACAATATTTTTGGTTTTCTGATAGTTTATTTTGCATTGTGTGTTCTTTTTTTTTTTTAAAGCAGACATGCTGAATCGTTGTATTTTACAAACTCGAAAACTTACGGAAACCGGAAAACTTTTTGTTATAATTATGCTCTTTGTATTGAAAATTTGAGGCTCGCCATACATTCGCTAGGTGCGCTTGTTTTTTCTCCACACAAAAAAAAAACAAGCATTGGAACGGGGTGCCCCTTGATATGCTGAAACTGTTGGATTATAGTAAAAAACACACAAAAATTGCCCCTCAACGAAATCCTGGATCCGCGCCTGACTGGGCAGTATGTCGTCCTCGCCCGCGCTAAGGCGGAACTGGTGGCCGCGAAGAGAGCCGAGATGGAGCTTCAGGCTGAGCAAGAGCTCGCCGAGGAGATCCGGTCTCGGCGCTCCCCTCGGGTGTCGGTGACCCGACTCTCCGAGTCGTTGGTGGAGGAGTGCGACGGGGCACTTGCCACCGACTTAGGGAAGAGGGTCCTCGAATGCATGGCCACTATAGAGTATGTGGCCACGAAATCGGGTAACCTTAAGGGCACGTTCGTTCGTGTCCTCAAGGAATCGGCTGCCTCCATCAAGGAGGCTGTGCAGGCTCTCCAAAGTCGTTCCTCTACGGAGGAGACGAGGAGGCTGCAGGCCGCCAATGCGCGCCTGCAGGAGGAGGTCCGTGAGCTCCGACAGGACATCGTTGAGCTCCGGAGAGAAATGCTGCAGGCGCGCGCTGCCATCCCTGCGGCCCGGCCCCCCGAGCGATCTTCGCAAGGCAGGGCTGGGACGCCAGGACTTGCGGTTTACGCGGCGACCAGAGAAAGAATGCAGCAAATCGGAGGGTTGTCGGGTGAGCTGGTTGGGGCCATGGAGAAGCCTCTCCCGCCCCAACCGCACACCCACCCCCCGACTGCTGCTGACCGCAGGAAGCCCACGGTGCCGAAGGCTTCCGTTGTAGTCAATTTGACTCCGGAACCGCAGCCCGGCCCGTCGGGCATGCCTGCGGTCTTAGACTTGACACCGTCCCTGCCCTCCGTTACCCTTGGGTCCAACCCGGCGTGAGCTGGGTGGAGGTGGCCAAGAGGGGCAAAAAGGGCAGGCCCGCCACGACACCGGCACGCTCGCAAGGGACTCAGTCTCAGGCGGGGGCCGCACGGCGGCGCAAGCCTGCCGAAGCTGGTCAAGTACAGGTGGAGCAACCTAGACTCCGCGCTCCAAAGTCGGCAGCGATCGTCTTGACGATCCAGCCGAAGGGTGCGGAGGAGGGCCTCACCTACGTGAAAACCCTGACCGCGGCTAAACAGAGGGTTGACCTGGCCTCGCTGAGCATCACGTCGGCGCTCGGGTTCCGGAAGGCGGTGACGGGAGCCCGAATGCTCGAGGTGTCCGGCGAGGACAATAGTCAGAAGGCGGACGCCTTGGCGGATAAGCTCCGGGAGCTTTTCGCTGAGGACGTGCTGCGGGTCACCAGGCCGGTGAAATGCGCTGAGCTGCGCGTAGCCGGCCTGGATGACTCAGTCACGGAGAGAGAGGTGGCGGAGGCGATAGCACGAGTCGGGGCATGTCGCCCCGACGAAGTGAAGGTCGCGCAGATCTGCCGCAACGCCGTGGGCCTGGGCGCAGCCTTTGTGCGCTGCCCGGTGTCCGCGGCGAAAAAGGTGACCGCAAGCCCTCGGCTCCTTATTGGATGGGTGTCGGCCCAAGTGAGGGCACTAACACCAAGGCCTTTGCGTTGTTTCCGGTGCCTGGAGGTCGGGCACGTCCGGGAACAATGCAAGGCCGATGTGGACCGAAGCGGACTCTGCTTCAGGTGTGGCCAACCTGGCCACAAGGCGGGCGAGTGCGAGTGGGGCGGGGGAGCTGGGCCCACCCAATGGGGGGGAAACGAGGGAATAAAATCATGAATAGAGATCATAACGAAAAACCGACCCAGGTGTCGCCACGAGGCCACCGCCGACGTGACAACAGAAAATCTCCTATTTAATCTCAAATTCTGAGATATTGTAAACATTTCAATATTACTAAATCATTGATGATTTAGTTACCGAGCAAGTAGCTTGATATTAAGGGTTGGGTAGAGATAGAATAAAAAAATGGAATTATAAAGTATTTGTTGTGGGGGTGTGTGTATGACTCACCTAGGCACTCTTAAATCTGTAGCTAATATGACTCCTCAGAACGTCCAGGATTCTCTCCTGATCCGGCTTCCGAGGATGGATTGGAACTGCTGTGCTATCTGTAGAATAAATGGAGGCCGGTGACACCACTGTATGTGGTGCCACCGACCCAGGGGACTCCTGCCCTTCATGCCCCAGGCAGTAATCCCTTGTCCTCAAGTTCAATAACTGTCAATGTCAAGTCTTGTCCCAACGGACCAGTATGTGAGATGTCAACCTGATATATCAGCTCAGATCCCAACGGACCAGTATGTGAGATGTCAAGATGATATATCAGCTCAGACTCTCCCTTCCTTGAAGAAGGGCAGAGATCTGTCTGAAGTTAGATTCCGGAGGAATTAGGGCGCGACCCGTCTTCCCTTTAGGCCATCACTCCCCTCTCACGGAGGGGATCAATGATTATGACTACGTCTGAGGGCCCGCTCCCACCCCGCAGGTTGGGCAGCGATATATATGCATATGAGTCACTAGGATCAGGGCACTACCCTTTTACCCATTTCGCCATCACTCCCCTCTCAAGGAGGCGATCAATGATTAAGACTACGGGCCCGCTCCCTTCCCGCAGGAAGGGCAGCGATATGCATACATAGAAATTATCGGAATCAGGGGCTTCACTTCTCCCCTTTAGGCCATCACTCCCCTCTCAAGGAGGAGATCAATGATTAAGACTACGGGCCCGCTCCCTTCCCGCAGGAAGGGCAGCGATATGCATACATAGAAATTATCGGAATCAGGGGCTTCACTTCTCCCCTTTAGGCCATCACTCCCCTCTCAAGGAGGGGATCAATGATTAAGACTACGGGCCCGCTCCCTTCCCGCAGGAAGGGCAGCGCTATAGGTGCATATAAATTACGGGGATCAGTCAGTCAACAATAAGGAGTCAGAGTCATATACATCAAGAGAGCAAAGTTGAATATCGAACCCCTTGGCCTAGTTCATAAGTCTATATCAGCCAGGAGGAATCTTAATACCGAGTGTCAGTTATACAAACTACCCACATGAAAGTAATAATAGATATATATAATTATGTAGGCTTAGGAATAGATTATGAAGCTCATTGGCCACATGGTTAAATAGGAAAAACTAGAGAGACACACATTATATAAATACAACATAAATTTAGATCTTAGTCAAACTTAAATAAGTGGTTCAATCGTATGGTAAACGTATGTAGGTAGGAACTAGAAATTAGCCTAGGGACTTAACTCTGAGCAGACCGCTCTGCCATCATCCCCACACACAGTTGTCACTTATCACAGTATTAATGAATTGAAATACTTTAGAACTAGCAAGCAGTTACATAGCATGTACACTGTCTGCAGTCAGGTCTAACGACAAAGACAATGTCAGATTCAAAGACTCACCGAGTTGTGCACACTAGCAAGCCTTCCAATCCTCCGGATTTCCTAGGACCTCTTATTATTGCGAATGACATCGCGTCGGGTCGCGTGGTATCGCGATCCGTCGCGACATACCCGACGGCGAAAAATTGATGAAGGTGATCATGTTACGTGTCTACTCGTGGATTTTGTCCAAGGCCTTGGAGGCTGCCTCACGCCGTGGTCTTAATTGTTTAGAAAAGTCCGCCGATGCACTTTCCCCGGTTACATGTTGTCCAGTATCCACATTGTCAGAACTTCCTTGAACTTCCTCTTGAATTTCAGAAAGCTCTGTCAGCTGGCGGTTATTTTCGACTTCAGGATATTCATCACTTTTATCCACAGCCTCATAGTGTGGCATTTCCATTTCTACATCTTCTGGCTCATGCGCTGCTTCAGTGTCCCTAGTAAGAAGTGGAGCAGTATCATGAGGGGTCTGAGAAGTTTCCCCTAGTAAGAAGTGGAGCAGTATCATGAGGGGTCTGAGAAGTTTCAACAGTTTCCTTCATGCAAATACTTTCTTCATTGTCTTCTATCTCCAATGGATATAGATGGGCGACTGACCGTACAAACTCTTTGTCACCTACCTTAACTTTGGCTACTCTACATTGACCATCTTGACCAATAATGAGTGAAGTTATCCTTCCAACCTTCCAGTTGTGACGGTTCTTGGCATCTTCTTTAATTTGTACCATTTGGCCTTCCTTAGGTGTCAGATGAGACCGGATCCTTGGTTCCTTGACTGAATGTTTGTATCTTTCACGGAGACTGAGAAGATAGCGATTCACAACAATTTCCCTAAATTCGTCTACAATTTTTATTCCTTTTTTCCAACTTTTGATCAATTCAATTTTTGTTATAGTTCCTTCTATGTGTCCTACATATTCCGCATTAAATTCTGCTGTGATGCATTTTCCCGCCGCTAAGAAGTCCGCTGGAGTCAGAATGTGATCCAATTCCGTATCAACACAGGTGAGTGGTCTAGTATTTAAGACGGCTTCGATTTCCTTTACCACTGTGTTCATCTGACTGTCATTCAGGAGATGTTTTCCCAATGTCTTCTTGAGGCAGTTTTTCACGAGTCCCATTATATAGCCGCTCATAAAACCCTCCTTTCCAAGGTGCAAGTGGCGTAATAAATTTCCATAGTATTCTGTTCCTGATACAGTTCGTCGGCTACTAATTCTGCATTTAATTTGAACATAGAAGCTTTGTCTGAAATTATTATGGATGGTACACCTCTGGTTGACATAAATCTTCTCAATGCGAGAAGACACTCCTGTGCTGAAAGACTATTTACCACTTCAAGATAATCGCACCGAACAACTAAACAAGTGTATAAGCAAATCCACCTCTTCTCTTCCCGGCTGTTGTTGACGTAAACATCTACTAAGTAATCCACCCCTGTATATGTAAAAGATGCACTATAGTTGACTCTTTGTTGTGGAAGCGCAGGTGCAGAAGGTAATTTAAACGGTCCACCTCCATGCTTTATACAACTGGGGCAACGTCGAATAATACTCTGAACCTTGGATTTGCCCTGAGGGATCCAGTGATATTTACGGATGTTACTTAATATGTGATTTGCTCCTATGTGGTAATTTTCTTCATGTACTTTCTTGATCAATTTGTCTGTGTAGTCACAATTTTTTGGTTACAGTATGGGATACTTCATATCAAACGACCAATCTGTATTCTCCATTCTTCCTCTGCATCTTAATAGACCATCTTCATCTAAAAATAGTTTTTAAGTTCCAGCTCAAAGATGTTTCCTTATTGCTTGCCTCGTCTGGAAAGAATTCCTTCTGTAACTTCTTAATTTCTTCAATTTCCTGGTCTGTGCTTTTCTGATAATTTGTTTTTGTCACCTTTTCCGGTAGCGAGTTCTCTGGCGGCGTATTTGAAGCTTGCTCATTGTTTACATCTGTCATAGACAGACCTTCTCGAGTCAAGAAAGAAAGTTCCTTCAACGTATTAGTCGGCCACAACGTAGGTTTTTGAAGTAGAAAATCTGGACCTTTCAACCAGTATGATTGTTCTGCCTTTGTTTTGTTAGTGCGTGTCGCTACATCTGCGGGATTCAGTTCTGAACAAACAAACCTTACAGTAAAATTTTTGTTTTGTCTTATTTCTTCAATTCGTCTCGCCACAAAAGGTGTTAACATTTTAGTGGAATTATACCAGTCAATTACTATTTGACTATCTGTCCAAATAAATTGTTGGGGAATTTTCTGCTGAAGCGCTTGCTCCACATATTTTAGGAGGCGAGATCCAATGAGGACTCCCAACAATTCCAAGCGTGGTATTTTCAAATTTTCGTGAACTTTGATTGGTACTAATTTTGATTTACCAATGATAAACCCTTTTCCATTTCCATCTACGAGATAAACTACTGCTGCATACGCTTTTGTGGATGCATCTGTAAAACAGTGCAACTGACTGGTTGCCAAATCTGTTTTGGTCTGTGAGTAACGTCTTGGTAATGTTACTTGAATGTCTTTAAGGTCTTCATAGATAGTTCTCCATTCTGTGTTCTTTTCTGCTGACAAATCATCGTCCCATTTGATTTTGGATTTCCATAAAGATTGAATAAACAATCGTGATTCTAATAATTTTGATGCGGAATACCCGCATGGATCGTATACTGAGGCAACTGTCTTCAAAATACCTCTTTTTGTGGTTAAAAGAACCATATTGTTGTTACGTCTTAATTGTATGATGTCTTTTTTAGTGTTCCAATCTAAGCCAAGTATTTCCACTACTTCATTTGGGTTATTATCTGGAATTTCTTGATTGAATTCCACAGCACATGAGCTCCATTCCCTTAAATTCATGGACATGTTTTGAAATTCCTCCTTTAAATGGTGATACAATTCTAGAGCTTGTTTAATACTGGCCGTTCCTGTCACTAAATTGTCCATATACTAAGAATATGGGTCTTATGAACTTATTTAACATTATTCTGCTTATATTTTCCGTATCCACGTCCGATTCTATTTGCTGTTCTAAATCGAACCTCATTCTTCCAAAAACTGGGCAATTTCTTAGCACTTGGACTACTGTTTCCTCTACATTAGGCTCGCAAATGCACGATGGATTCTCCTTGAGTTTAAATCGATGTAAGTACGAGGAGAATCCACCGTGTCCCGTCAACGCTTGTGTGAGTTCACCCGTAATTTCAAGTTCTCTTACTAATTTATAGGCTTTAGTTGCATTTGGTAGAAATATTTTTGTCATGGCAGCGGTTTCACCGGAGTCATATCTCCGGTTCCATTCGTCAAGGGAAACCTTACGGATTTTCCGCTTGACGAATAAAATTGGATACCTATCGTAGTGGGGCCGTGTTTTTAGTTTCGATTAGAGTGTGTTTAGTTTAGAGCTCTATCTTTTTGTCTCTCGTTTCACATTCTTTGAGGTTTTTTCTTATTTGGGCTACGAGGGGATGGAGACAGCGGTTATAAGCTATGGCCTCCAGCGACGATCTCGAGTTACTAAAAATCCCAAAAGCAATGTTGCGACTTTTTAAGGCCTCTTCAATTGCTGTGCATACAGGGTGTGGCGTAATGAATGGATAACCTTATACCTACAGTTAGGGGACACCATGATGGACCAGAAAATAAAAAAAATTGCCTAGTAAAAGTCTCACCGTTTTCGAGTAAATCGACATTTTTTGAAAATGTAAGAAAATGGCACCCTTCGCCTCTATTTTCAGTGACAAAATTGCAAATAAAGGTTTTTTATCAATCTGTTTTTTGGATAGTAGTCTGAGATAAGTGTGCTTTCGAATGTAAGTAACTTTTTTTGTGCCACTGGTTAAGTTTTTTTCTAAAAAAATAATTCAGCTCAAAGTTTCATGTTTAGCTATATTTTTTTGAAAGTTTAACCTCTCGTGGTAAAAAAAAATGGTCACCCGAGTGCCCAATCAATAAATAAATTGTCTATTCCATTGAGATTCTAAAATGATATAGCACACTGTGTTTCCAGCTTTTAATACAAATATCATTGACATTAAACTGCGTGAAAGTAAAATTTTTCGAATTACAGACAAAACTAAAATGTATTTTATTAGTTGAAATAATTCCAAGAAGTTTGGCATTTGCGTAAAACCCAAAGTAAAAAGCAAAGATTAGTAAAATAACATTTATTTATTCAATCATAACTTACAATAAGTGTTCAAAGTGGCCACCACGTGCTCTAATACATGCTCTGCACCGTCTTAAGAATGATCTTTTGATCTTTCGCGCATATCTGGCCTCAGTTATTTCCTGTGCAGCCTTTTGTAGACGCTCTCGTAAGTGCTCCACCGTGGTAATGGGCTCGCTGTAGACCTTCTCTTTTAGGCACCCCCAGTAGAAAAAGTCGAGCGGGTTGAGGTCAGGTGACCGTGGTGGCCACAAAATTGTCCCCAAACGCCCGATCCATCTTCGAGGATAAACGCTGTTCAAATATTCACGAACGCTACGGGCGTAATGGGCGGGGCAACCGTCGTGTTGCAACCACGTCCTACTTCTCTGTTCCAAAGAAACATTTTCCAGTAATGTGGGGAGATCGTTAGTTAAAAAATTTAAGTAACTCTGGCCAGTCAGCGTGCCCGGTAACTCGAATGGCCCGATAACGTTGCCATTCAAGATCCCAGTCCATAGATTTATTTTAAATTGTTACTGGGACCTGTCTTCTCTCGTCACATGAGGGTTTGTGAGTTGCCAACTGTGCAAATTGTGCATGTTAAAGTATCCATCCTTTTTGCAAGTTGACTCGTCGCTCCATAAGATTTTATTAAAATAATCGGGATCGTTGGTCATTTTCCTTAACATTTTTTCACAAAATGCGACTCTTGCTGGGTGATCACGTGACAGCAAACACTGAACACGTTGGTAGTGGTAAGGATGCAGTTTTTCTTTCTTTAAAATCCGGTGCACCGTTCTTGTAGATATCCCTGTTCGTCTTGATATGAGTTGCACTGACGTGGTCGGATCAGCTCTTATTTCTTCTAGTACAACGTCTTCTTCATGTTTTTGCGGCCTTCCGGTGATACCAGTTCCAGGAATTCGGCCTTCTGTGTATGCATTATGCACTCGAATAAAAACTCGATAATCGGGATGGCGAAGGATGGGAAATCTTTCCCGATATACTGCTGCAGCTCGATTGGCATTACCGCCGCACTCACCATAAATAAAATGCATTTGAGCATACTCTGACGGAGTGTACAACTGCGGCATTGCAATCAATAGTCAATATCAGTTCAAAATCCAAATCACTAGGCAAATCAAAACCAAGGTCACAGCAAAAAATCGATGTTAAAGAGTCCAATTTAAAGCAGAGTAAAACGATGTCGCACGGGATAGTATGATAGCACACTGACGCTGGAAAGCCCATAGCTCACATACCACCAAGCATTGTCTAATAAACGGGTGCGCCATTAGCTTTCTTTCTTTTTCACTCATTACATGAAAGAGAAGGACAGCTTCGGGTTCTTATTGCCGGCCGCTGGCGCAGGTACCTGGATTTCGAGAATGATTAATCTCTTCCTGGAAGAGGGGCCGCCCGGCCGTTTCTGAGAATTAAAATGGTTTAACATAGGACATCCAAGCATTGTAATTGAAAAAAGCACTTCAAAAAACTAGCTTAAGTAGTTCCAATGTCGTTAAAATAATATTTTTAGGTGAATTAGAAACTAATAAAGTAAAATTTTGTATTGCTGGTAATTTGAAAAATTGGACTTTCACGCAGTTTAATGTCAATGATATTTGTATTAAAAGCTGGAAACACAGTGTGCTATATCATTTTAGAATCTCAATGAAATAGACAATTAATTTATTGATTGGGCACTCGGGTGACCATACATTTTTTTTACACCACGAGAGGTTAAACTTTCAAAAAAATATCGTTAAACATGAAACTTTGAGCTGAATTATTTTTTTAGAAAAAAACTTAACCAGTGGCACAAAAAAAGTAACTTAAATTCGAAAGCACACTTATCTCAGACTACTATCCAAAAAACAGATTTATAAAAAACCTTTATTTGCAATTTTGCCACTGAAAATAGTGCCGAAGTGAATAAAATTGCAAAACTTCGAGTAATTTTACCTTTTTATTTTCATTTTGTATTTCTACATTAATTTGACAACGTCAATATATGACAAGCTATTATTTTTTCACATGGTCAGTAAAGTTTGTAAAGGAGGTTTGTACATATCGGCCCCCATGGACCAAGTCCATAAATAACACAAAACAACTAAAAAACAAACTAAACCATGTATTTATTATACGTTTTATGACAATACCGAGTAATTATTTATATTGTTAATCAGTAGCAGGCAAGATACAGAGTTTGGAAACTGGTCTTTTGATTGTAACCCCTTTGCAGCGTAAACTAACGACACGGGTAGTTTTGTCCAAACCACTATGTTTCTCTGTAATAATACCATACAGCCATTTAGCAGGTGGAAGACCATCTTCTTTGACAAGGACAACACTTCCAATCTCAGGCTCATTTGTGTGATGTTTCCATTTGTGACGATGTAAGAACTGAGTTAGATATTCATTCAACCAACGTCTCCAGAAATCTTGAACAATCCGCTGAATCAATTGCCAACGCTTAAGACTATTGATATTAGCGGTTTCATAGCTGGCTTCTGGTACCAACACCAAAGGTTCTCCCACAAGAAAATGTCCTGGTGTTAGCGGGAATGGATATCTTCAGCCGTTTCGCCAAGTCTCATTAACGGTCTAGAATTTAGACATGCCTCAATTTGCGCTAACACTGTTACAAGTTCTTCAAATGTTAAAGTTCTATCACCTATCACTCTTTTTAGGTGAGTTTTGGTCGATTTTACCCCAGCTTCCCATAAACCACCAAAATTGGGACTATAGGGGGGTATTCTATGCCAGGTTGTGCCATTTGTAGCAAGACAATCAGCAATTTCTGTTGCCACACTGGACTTTTCGGCAGAAAGTAAGAGTTTCAATTCACGATCAGCACCAACAAATGTAGTCGCATTATCGCTCCACAACTCTGCACAATAACCGCGTCTTGCAACAAAACGCTTAAATGCTGCAAGAAAAGCCTCAGAAGTCATATCACTGACCACTTCAATATGTATTCCTCTTGTCACCATGCACACAAAAAGACAGATATAACCTTTTGTAGAACGGTAACCTCTACCTTTCGTGGTTCTTACCGCAATCGGACCGGCATAATCTAAGCCACTCATCCGAAATGGCTTGCTAACAGTCACTCTGGCAGACGGAAGCCGTCCCATCATCGGGTGCACAGATTGCGACGAATGTTGCGTCATTCGTCGCAATCTGTGCACCCTTATAAGAATAGGCCCTTGTGGAAAGTTAGGTGCCTTCTTTTACCTTGTATGTTTAGGGCAAGCTGTTATAATTTTCCTTCTTTCGTGTTCACACGATTTCTCCTGCTAGGAACCAATGTTTTCCTGGTTTGTCGGCATACGGGCGTTCTTTGGATCCGTATGCTGAATCTTTCATGCTCTTCTAGTGCCGGGATCGACGCTTTCGGATTAATTTTGGAAATAATAAATTTTCCTGGTACCTCTTCGATCTGCATGAAACTTACATCGATCGGAGAGCGAATTTTTGTGATTCTTCTGGTGTAGTTAGATTGTGAAATAACTTATTGGTTTTGCTTGAATATTGGTTTAAAATTAGGTAAACAAAGCGCTGTCAATCTTGACAGTTGTCAAATTTGACCGTCTGTAGTCTCCATGTAGTTTCGTGAGTAGAGGTTTGCCTGGAAATCTCGACTACATGGAGTATTTTTGGGTAAGGTCTTTTATATTATTAATAGGACCTCTCCGCTCTGTGAACAAAATTTCAGGCTGCAGAGAATTTTAGAAATGGCTCTAGAATACTTTCAAAATCCGTATATAAGGGAGACTTCCATCCCTGGTGGAGGATTCTGTTTTTGGATTCTGATCCTACAACTAATACTGAGATCAATGATACTTATGACCTAGGGGTTATCGTGATTAAATTTAACCCAGTCTTAATTTTGGACGAGTTGGTCCGATTTGATCTCTTACTAGGCAAACCTTAGGCCCTTCATTGTTCCTTTTCTTTTCTCACCACAAATTATTTCAGATTCCCTAGACGGTTGCCAGCTCCAGTTCTTGGGGAACTCTGCCCCAAGACCCGTATTCCTGCTTCGGGGAGCTGAAATTCCGAGCAACCCTGGTGTCCTATGTCGTGCCTACTTCTGGTTGCGAGAATTACAAGTAAATCTGGTGTCCCATGGTTGTGTCCGCATCTGGTACAGAAGCTCTCCAGTGAACGTGTCGGCTTCTGGAAGCTTCAAGCAATCTCTACTGCGGAAGTCTTCATGGTGGCTAGATTTCTCTAATAAAATATTCTTCTTTTGACTTTCAATATTAGGGATCCGTAAGGTTACCACTTCCATATAGGAAATTATCAGTATAGGCAAATTCTTTAAAACACTAGGTAGCACATCTATTTTATTTGTAAATCTTTGTAGGAAAATTATCTTTAACAACAAGAGAGAGATTAAAATTCTTTTAACCTATACTATCTTTTATTTTAAAACTGCACTTCATTACAGAACTTCAATTGACGGAAGCTTGACCGTGCACTGAAAGGTATCTTTTTTTCTATTCCAGATCAAGCCTAGAATCTTCATGACATCGTCAACTTTTAGATCGATGTTCCGTTCCGACTGCGAGGAATCTCCACCTATGTGTTTCATAAGTTCACAGTTGTTACTAGACCACTTTTGAAGAGGGAAACCACTTCGATTTAGTACAGCAGTCATTTCCTTGTAAATTTGAACTCCTTCTGTAATCGAGAAACAACCGGTCATGAGATCGTCCATATAAAAATCCTTCAGCACTCGGTTGGACACGAGTGGGAAATTGGCCGCTTCATCCTTGGCTACTTGTTGGAGAGTGCGCACAGCCAAAAAGGGTGCTGATGAGGTACCAAAAGTTACCCTTAATGAGCGAAGATGCAGCAATTTAGCATCTGGATTGTCGCGCCAAAATATGCGCTGAAAATCTGCATCCTTATCAGAAACCTTCACTTGCCGATACATTTTAACAATGTCAGCTACCAGAGCTATTGGATAGCAACGCCAACGCATAACTAAATGTCTCAACTCTGGTTGCAGAGTAGGACCAGTCATTAAATTGTCGTTTAATGACACGCCATTTGACCCCGAACAAGATGCATCAAAGACCACACGAACTTTGGTAGTGCTTCTATCTTGCTTTACTACCGCATGATGAGGCAGATACACAGCATCCGACTTACCGGGATTGCTGACCACCTCCATATGACCTAGATGAAGGTACTCATCTATTACTTTAGAATATTCCGCATGAGTTCAGGGTTTTTTGCTAGACGTCTCTCTAACATTGTTGCATTGCAAAAACCTTATCATGTTTTTTGTTGCAAACCTTTGTTTTGTGTTCTTCGACGATCAGACGTATCCTGTGGGTTTTCTCCCATCAGTCGAAGGGGTTCTTCAGGCAAAGAAGTAAGAGAATCTAGAAACATTTTTGTTGTCATTTGCTTCGTATCTTCAGGAGTCCTTCCTCACTGAAGAACGCCGGTGGATCATAATAACTTGTTAAATATGATGTGGCTTATCATTTTGTGTGGGATATCACAATATTTTACACATCTTTTTATAAAACTTTCGTTTTAGAATCCTTTATGATTTTGTTTACATTTCGCTTGACAGTATGACGTTTGGGACGTTGACATTGACATTTCGTAGATTCCAGTAATTTTTTCAATGAGAACAGAATTCATTAGTGTCTTTCCACACGTTGCCAACGCGGACAGCGTGTAAACAGCCCTTTATTGATTTATCGATTCAGAAAGAAAAGTTTTGTTTGTTTTTACGCCGGCAAGTCCTGGCAACATCCTTTTTAACTTTGGTTTTTGATGGAGTAAGCGGGCGAATAATCCGCTCCTGTGAATTAAATACCACACCGCGGAATAGTAAGTTATTTTACTTGGTTTTCAACCTGATTCGTTGCCCGCTGGAGATTGAAGCGAGGATTATCATTTTCACTGATTTCCACAGTACTTGGGATGGTTGCAGTGCAGTTAATGATAGCATGGCGACCAACAATTCCATGAGGTCCAAAGCGGTGGATTGGTAAGAAACCCATCTCGTCTTGTTTCCAAATCCACTTACCTAAATTATAATAGAATTAGAAGTAACGTCGTTGTCTCATTGTTGCAGATTCCGCCGCTCTTTTGTTTTGGTTTAGTGTTTGTGCTTGTAAAGCGTCCATGTCTGCGAAATGACTCGTAGCCTACCATTTTGATTTCGACGTGAATACGTCGCAATAACATTTAGAAGCAGAAATATGTCTTGGTGAAGCCCAATTAATCAATATTAATGCCACGCGCATTTGGTATGTCAATTTTCTCTTAATTTTCTCACGTCAGTCAAGTGTCTACAACGAAGAAAGAACCTAGAATGTTTTTGGACTATAACTAGAAATTATGTGATCAAGAATTGTAAATTTAACTTCATCGAGCAGAACTGGCCCTTCTGTCTCTATCCTTTGGTGTAACTTTAAAACTTAGAACTACAAAATTAAAGGTTTAACTTATCTATACTTAACCTAGTACCTAAGTACTTAATTTTACATTGTTTAACAAATGTACTAACATAATAGAAATATCTTAAAGAATGTACCTATAACTAACAGAACCGTCATTGATGTACAATGGTAAGAAATTGAAGAACATATTTTACAATACATAAGATTTGGACGCTAATTCCTTGTCTCATTTCCCAGCATTATCGTGCTGGTGGCGCCCTTGTTAGAATTAGTTATCTCGGATAGGTAGGTCTAACCCCATCTCACCCGCCAGAGGCAGGCCCGCAGAGCGCACACAGAACCCACTACCCCTCGAGCTAGCCGTTCACCACACCGGTGACCCGGTAAGGTAGCATTTTGGCGCGCCCAACGTGTGACGGGTTCCCTTCGGCCAGTCGACATTCAACGGTGTCATCTCCCTTGATATCGTGGATCGTGTGAGGTTGGTCTTACTTTTCTTGTTTTCATACATTGTTTGTATTTGGTACTTCTTCCATCATGGCGAGCGCTAAGATGAACTTTTACCACCTACTCATGGATGAGCTACGGTATGAGCTACGGATCCGTGGCCATACACACTTCAGAACGGTCGAGGCAATGAGGACAAAGCTTGCCTCATTATCCAAATCTTCCCGTTTGGAAGAGACCATTGTCCCCTCAGAATTTAACATAGAAACAGAATTAGAAATTTGTGAAAATAAAATTAATGACATTTTCCAAATCATAGAATCAGAATCGATGACAACACCCCGCAGAGAGAGACTCATTTCTAGAAATCTCCATATTCAGTTTAGGCTTAACAGACTTCCACCTTCTGCGGAGGAGTTAACAGAAAAAATTCAAGAACTAAAGAATGCGAAAGCGCTTTTAAAATTTTGGACATAAACATTCCAGGGGGATCAGAAATTTGTTTCGAGTCTGGAGCATCGGAGCAGCCTGCGACGGCCCGTGCAGCGTACAGTGTCTACCGTGTGTGCCGAGGCAGTCACTCCGATAATAGAATAGAATACTTACAGAATAGCCAGGTGAGCTACAGATCGTCATCGACCCCACGAGAAGTGAATAGAAATAGAAGATACCTAGAAATATTAAGTGTGTAATCGAAGAAAGAATAAGTCCACTCGTGTATCGCTTAAGAGCCTTAAGTGGTAAGCATGTTGGCTTAACTCACATTAAGGATATAGTCCATGTGGAGTCATAGAATAAACTACTATTTACATAGAGTTAGTACTCTCCTTAAATAAATAAGTAAGAAATTATATTATAGGTCCAAATCTTAATAATAGCTTGTAGTTATTAATATCTACTTTAAGAAATATATGTAGTTTTATTGCATGGTAGTTTAGAAAGAATAGGGATAAAACATCCATTAATTAAATTTAAATAAAATAGATTAATTAAAATAAAAAATTAAGTTTTGTATGTTAGGATTAAAAAATGCATAGGGATGGTGAGTAGAAGGCATGCAAGTGTTTGGATATGTGTGTGAGTGTATGGTGTGACAGGTGACTTTGGAAGAAATGAAGCATGATAAAATTAGAGTGAGTGTGATTGACCGCTGCTATGAAAGGATCGCCCGGGACAGGATAGTGTGAAAGGTTTATAAGGAACTGTGTAAGGGTGAGTGATTGTTTATGGTGGTAGAAACCTACCACTTTTCCTCTGCTTTAGTTTACTTAGATAAGGGATCCCATTAGGACCTAGTTCCGTTAGGTTGTATAATACAATAGGTATTTATCCAATACTCATAGGAGTTAGCAATGGGACCTCGCATAATAAATGATTAGCATTCGTTATTGTACGAAGAAGCAAACTTTCCAGTGGGGCAAGTTCCCCTATTATTTGGCACCGAAGCAGGTAGCTACGTGCAGTGCTTGGTTAATTTTATACCGGTACTGTATGTAAACAGAACAGAATTACTTTGTTTAGGGTTTCATCCCGTAACTTAGTTAGAAAGAAAGAAAGAATTAACCATTTTAAGAACCTAAGGCAAACATTATTGTCTTAAAATAGAATAGTATAAGTTATATACTTATAGAATTAGTAGTTATGATATTGTTCATACACTTAAAATTTAGAAACTTACAAGGTAGGATACCTACAGAATAAGAAGGGTTACACAGTGGGATGCTCGTGATGATCTGTTGTTCATTTTGTTCATTTTGTGCTCATTTTGTGTTGTTATAACCTAAGAAAAGAATTAATTCATTTTTAAACCATTGTTTCAAAAAAAAACTTTATTAAATTTTGATATTTGGCTAGCACTGCGTTTGCACTGGTTGTCCCAGGATGGTTCCGCTGCTCGCTCCTCGCGAAATTTTGTTGTTTTCACCCACATTTCGCTCTAGAAAGGGGGTGATGTTGCATTGCAAAAACCTTATCATGTTTTTTGTTGCAAACCTTTGTTTTGTGTTCTTCGACGCTCAGACGTATCCTGTGGGTTTTCTCCCATCAGTCGAAGGGGTTCTTCAGGCAAAGAAGTAAGAGAATCTAGAAACATTTTTGTTGTCATTTGCTTCGTATCTTCAGGAGTCCTTCCTCACTGAAGAACGCCGGTGGAACATAATAACTTGTTAAATATGATGTGGCTTATCATTTTGTGTGGGATATCACAATATTTTACACATCTTTTTATAAAACTTTCGTTTTAGAATCCTTTATGATTTTGTTTACATATCGCTTGACAGTATGACGTTTGAGACGTTGACATTGACATTTCGTAGATTCCTGTAATTTTTTCATTGAGAACAGAATTCATTAGGTCTTTCCACACGTTGCCAACGCGGACAGCGTGTAAACAGCCCTTTATTGATTTATCGATTCAGAAAGAAAAGTTTTGTTTGTTTTTACGCCGGCAAGTCCTGGCAACATCCTTTTTAACTTTGGTTTTTGATGGAGTAAGCGGGCGAATAATCCGCTCCTGTGAATTAAATACCACACCGCGGAATAGTAAGTTATTTTACTTGGTTTTCAACCTGATTCGTTGCCCGCTGAAGATTGAAGCGAGGATTATCATTTTCACTGATTTCCACAGTACTTGGAATGGTTGCAGTGCAGTTAATGATAGCATGGCGACCAACAATTCCATGAGGTCCAAAGCGGTGGATTGGTAAGAAACCCATCTCGTCTTGTTTCCAAATCCACTTACCTAAATTATAATAGAATTAGAAGTAACGTCGTTGTCTCATTGTTGCAGATTCCGCCGCTCTTTTGTTTTGGTTTAGTGTTTGTGCTTGTAAAGCGTCCATGTCTGCGAAATGACTCGTAGCCTACCATTTTGATTTCGACGTGAATACGTCGCAATAACATTTAGAAGCAGAAATATGTCTTGGTGAAGCCCAATTAATCAATATTAATGCCACGCGCATTTGGTATGTCAATTTTCTCTTAATTTTCTCACGTCAGTCAAGTGTCTACAACGAAGAAGGAACCTAGAATGTTTTTGGACTATAACTAGAAATTATGTGATCAAGAATTGTAAATTTAACTTCATCGAGCAGAACTGGCCCTTCTGTCTCTATCCTTTGGTGTAACTTTAAAACTTAGAACTACAAAATTAAAGGTTTAACTTATCTATACTTAACCTAGTACCTAAGTACTTAATTTTACATTGTTTAACAAATGTACTAACATAATAGAAATATCTTAAAGAATGTACCTATAACTAACAGAACCGTCATTGATGTACAATGGTAAGAAATTGAAGAACATATTTTACAATACATAAGATTTGGACGCTAATTCCTTGTCTCATTTCCCAGCATTATCGTGCTGGTGGCGCCCTTGTTAGAATTAGTTATCTCGGATAGGTAGGTCTAACCCCATCTCACCCGCCAGAGGCAGGCCCGCAGAGCGCACACAGAACCCACTACCCCTCGAGCTAGCCGTTCACCACACCGGTGACCCGGTAAGGTAGCAACATGTAGAAACGTTTGCAAGCAATCTCCCTTGAGTTTCCATACTTGCAGAGTGGATCATCGTCCCTGAACGGAAGTTTGACAACATAGCGTCCACTTTCATCCCTTTGAGTGGTTTGAGCAAATAATTCCTCACACCTTTGTTCTTCAGGGGTTAAGTGCTTCCGGCTGCTAGGTTCCGACTCAATTTCCCAGAATTTCTTCAGTAAATCGTCTTCATCTGATTTAACTAAATGCATCACAATGTGATGACTTTTAACGCTGTGGTTGACATTAGGCGAGTTTACTACGCCAGAGAGGATCCAACCGAGGTTCGTATTCTGTGCAACTAGTGACCCAGGTGGACCCTTGATTAAGCCTTCTAACAAAATCTGACTGTACACTTCCGCCCCCAATAGCAGATCGATCTTGTTTGGTTTCATCCAAAAAGGATCTGCTAATTCCACTGACGCCAAAGCTGAGAAACTGTGCGCTTCTGACACAGTTGCATTGGGTAAAAAGCATGTTAACTTGCTTAACACATGTGCTTTAACTATTATATTAAAATTGGGGTGAACCCGAGACTGTAGTTTTAATAGAACAGTACATTTAGATGCTAATTTTGACGTAGACGAGTCCTGATCACCACCAAGTCCACAAACAACTCCGACTTCTGCATTTTTTTGCAAACCTAGCATCTGTACTGCGGACTCAGTTATAAAAGATGCCTGTGATCCCTGATCGAGCAAAGACCTTAATGGCACGGATGACCTATCCCTCGATTCCACATGCACGACTGCTGTCGCTAGTAAAACTTGACAGTGGGTATTCACGGCACATGATGTGATTTTTGTGTCAGTATTAGAAATCTCACCTTGTGTTGGCACTGATGAAGATGTAACTGCGGTGACAATATTTTTGTTTGCAGGCTCCTCTAGCACGACAGAATCATTCGGTTTTTGAAGCTTAATATGTAACAAACTATGGTGTTTCTTCTTGCAGACGCGACATCTTGATGAGATTTTGCACTGGTAAACCGAATGATCAGTACCTAAGCAGTTGAAACACAAATGGTGAGTTTGGACAAAGCTACGACGGGCATCAACCGTTTCCCTTGAAAACTTTTTGCAGTTTTGAACTTTATGACCTTCCGAACAGAATTGACAAACCGAAACAGCTGTAGTAACATGAGTATAACTTGTTTTGTCTTGTTTTTGGATCTTATGGTCCAAAAATCCAATCGACCTAAACCGATTTTCTAGAAACTCTTCAAACATAACCAAGGTTGGCAACTCAAGCTGAGATTCGGTGACCTTTAGTTCCCAAAGTTTGCGCGACTCTGTATCCAGTTTTTGACTGATTAAAAAAATTATCATTATGTCCCAAGAACTTATGTCTATATTAGGTTAGGTTAGGTTAGGTTAGGTTAGGTGGTGACCTTTAGTTCCCAAAGTTTGCGCGACTCTGTATCCAGTTTTTGACTGATTAAAAAAATTATCATTATGTCCCAAGAACTTATGTTAGATTAGGTTAGGTTAGGTTAGGTTAGGTTAGGTTAGGTTAGGTTAGGTTAGGTTAGGTTAGGTTAGGTTAGGTTAGGTTAGGTTAGGTTAGGTTAGGTTAGGTTAGGTTAGGTTAGGTTAGGTTAGGTTAGGTTAGGTTAGGTTAGGTTAGGTTAGGTTAGGTTAGGTTAGGTTAGGTTAGGTTAGGTTAGGTTAGGTTAGGTTAGGTTAGGTTAGGTTAGGTTAGGTTAGGTTAGGTTAGGTTAGGTTAGGTTAGGTTAGGTTAGGTTAGGTTAGGTTAGGTTAGGTTAGGTTAGGTTAGGTTAGGTTAGGTTAGGTTAGGTTAGGTTAGGTTAGGTTAGGTTAGGTTAGGTTAGGTTAGGTTAGGTTAGGTTAGGTTAGGTTAGGTTAGGTTAGGTTAGGTTAGGTTAGGTTAGGTTAGGTTAGGTTAGGTTAGGTTAGGTTAGGTTAGGTTAGGTTAGGTTAGGTTAGGTTAGGTTAGGTTAGGTTAGGTTAGGTTAGGTTAGGTTAGGTTAGGTTAGGTTAGGTTAGGTTAGGTTAGGTTAGGTTAGGTTAGGTTAGGTTAGGTTAGGTTAGGTTAGGTTAGGTTAGGTTAGGTTAGGTTAGGTTAGGTTAGGTTAGGTTAGGTTAGGTTAGGTTAGGTTAGGTTAGGTTAGGTTAGGTTAGGTTAGGTTAGGTTAGGTTAGGTTAGGTTAGGTTAGGTTAGGTTAGGTTAGGTTAGGTTAGGTTAGGTTAGGTTAGGTTAGGTTAGGTTAGGTTAGGTTAGGTTAGGTTAGGTTAGGTTAGGTTAGGTTAGGTTAGGTTAGGTTAGGTTAGGTTAGGTTAGGTTAGGTTAGGTTAGGTTAGGTTAGGTTAGGTTAGGTTAGGTTAGGTTAGGTTAGGTTAGGTTAGGTTAGGTTAGGTTAGGTTAGGTTAGGTTAGGTTAGGTTAGGTTAGGTTAGGTTAGGTTAGGTTAGGTTAGGTTAGGTTAGGTTAGGTTAGGTTAGGTTAGGTTAGGTTAGGTTAGGTTAGGTTAGGTTAGGTTAGGTTAGGTTAGGTTAGGTTAGGTTAGGTTAGGTTAGGTTAGGTTAGGTTAGGTTAGGTTAGGTTAGGTTAGGTTAGGTTAGGTTAGGTTAGGTTAGGTTAGGTTAGGTTAGGTTAGGTTAGGTTAGGTTAGGTTAGGTTAGGTTAGGTTAGGTTAGGTTAGGTTAGGTTAGGTTAGGTTAGGTTAGGTTAGGTTAGGTTAGGTTAGGTTAGGTTAGGTTAGGTTAGGTTAGGTTAGGTTAGGTTAAGGGGTCTCGCGTCGGTGGATCGTCTTGAAATTTGGTATACGGGGGTCTTTTGAAATGCCCCTTCTTCTGGACCCCCATTTTGGGGGTCTATCGGCACTGGTTCTGGTACCTCCCATACAAAAGTTTGTTTTTTTTATGGTTTTTTCAAAATAA